>CM042482.1:47403158-48603158 GCA_023621385.1 Quercus gilva | reverse complement strand
CGATCGATATCTTGGTCTGATAATAAAGAGCGTCATTAGGAGCGGATATCATAGGTTGAAACTCTCTTTTAATATATATATATATATATATATATATCACCATTCCAATTTTCCAAGTACTACTACCATCTAAAAGTCAAAATACATGAAAAACATTTTTTGGATGTTAAAATTTACTGGGAGTATTTTAGACATTACACAATAGAATATTTTAAGAACCATAAGCATTCATTAAGGTTTAAATGAGAGAATAACAATATGATATATTTGCTATTTTCCAAGATATTGTTAAGGGGGAAATTGCTTGATTTTAAAGTTTTAAAAGGAATTGTGAACTACCCCAAACATAAAGATGAAGTGTTTTAATCCTAGGTATTTGTTTTTGTGTGTGTAAAAAAAAAAAAAAAAAAGGGTAAACTCATGAAAACTGTACATGAAACAGTGAATTTTGGCTCAACAAAATTGATTAAACCCAAAAAAAAAAAAAATTTCTAGAAACACAACCAAATGACACAACATTTTCATAATGCCTTTATAATTTTGTTATATTTTACATTGGCTTATAGAATTGACACCTTAACAACTGTGAAAATATTGTAACGGCAATAATATGTCTTAACATTTTCACAAGAAAAAACCTTTTTTTTTTTTAGGAATACAGTACTCTATTTCATTTCAAGTCTGAAACAGCTGGTGTACATCCGAAGCAACTGCAAAATTTATAATGGTTGGAGTTTCCTTCATCCATGTTACAATATCATTTATAAATTGAGCATATTGTGCAAGGCCGTGGGCTGCTTTATTGCCCTCTCTTCGTGTGTGTTGAACTTCAATCTGTTGTAGCTGTTGCATATACTAAATGGTACCTAAGATGATATTTGCAATAGTTATGGGAGGCTCGGTTACCCCCTGGATAGCATAACACACCATTAAACTACCGCTTTCAAACACTACTTTCTGGATATCAATATCTTTTGCAAAGACAACAGCAACTTCAAGTGCTTTAGCCTCAATCTCCAAGGCACCCAAATGGAACCTGTAGTCTTTTACTCAAAGCAGCAACTACCCTACCATGATCATCCCTTGCCATCACCACAATACCAGTCCATTTGTGCTTTGAGAAGACTGCCCCATCTGTGTTCACCTTGTACCGTCCAAATGCGGGAGGAGTCCAGTTGTTGTTGCCTGGTGGAGCGTCTCGAGTTTGGCTTGAAGTTTCCTGTGCTGCATAATATTCCTCTAAAAGTCTTATGGCCAACCTATAAATTGAAGCAGCTGTGAGTTTTCTGCCTCCATGTCTCACTTCATTCCTATTTCGCCAAATACTTCCATTCTACTAAGCCATAGTATGTCAGTAAAATCCCCTTTTCCCTCAATCAGATGCTGCAGGTGACAGTGGTTCCATACTTCTTAGGCCTTTGAGCACTGGCACAGCACATGGAGGACAGTTTCAAGTTCTAGGCCACACTCGTCACATATTGGGTCTTCGGTTACTTGCTGATGGAATAAATTCATTTTGGTAGGTAGGATATTTTGGCAAGCTTTCCAGCCAAAAGCTCTAAACCTTATTTGGAATTCATGCTTTCCATATTTTCTGCCAAAAACGCTTCATCAGTGAAGAATCTGAACTCTCTCCCATCTTTCTTCTTCCCATTTCTAGCCAAGTGACATGCACTCTTCACACTAAATTTCCCATTAGTAGCTGCTGTCCATAGCAGTTTATCAGCTGGAAGTAATGTGCTTAAGGGGATGCTTAGTATAGAGTCTGCTTCACAGCAAATCATAAATAGTAGGTTGTTATGAGTTGTTATTGGTGAGAAAAAAAAAAATTTATTGGTAAATTTAAATTAGAACCAATAACAATTTACTACTTGTGATTTATTATGAAAGTGTTGTGAAAAATATGGTAGATGTAGTACTTAACAAACCAAATGTACTGTAGTGGTAATCATTCACTAAAAGAAGAAGAAGAAGAAGAAGAAGAAAGGGACAATGGATCAGTACCACTTGAAGAAATCAAATTTACTGTAGCGATAATCATTCACTCTTTTTATATATAGTGAAAAGCTAGTGTATGTATGTATATGTGTGTGTGTATATATCCGACGTGTAACCTCGAAATGGTGCATCGACACACACCTGTATCAAAACATTCCGTTCCCATGGCTAATTTGGAATGGCCTCTAAAAAAATTAAAAAATAAAAGAAGAAGAAGAAGAAGAAGAAAGGGACAATGAAATAGTACCACTTGAATAAATCAAATTTACTATAGCAGTAATCATTCACTCTTTTTATATATAGTGAAAAGCTAGTGTATGTATGTATGTGTGTGTGTGCATATATATATATATATATATTCGGTGCGTAACCCCAAAATAGTGCACCGGCACACACCTGTATCAAAATATTCCATTCCCATGACTAATCTAGAATGGAATTTAAAACTTTGGGTTGAAGCTCACATATTATAATTATTGTCACATCACTTTCTAAGTTTATATTGTAAAACTTGTCGACTTGTAGTTATTTTAGCATTATCTTTACTGTCATCTATTGTAAAACTTCTTTGGCCTTTGAGCATTGGCACATCACTTTCTTAAGAGACTTTTCCTATTTGGGATCCTTAATTTTGATGCTCAAAATAACCTCAAATAATAGGGTTAAATATCTCAAATTTCTAATTTGAACACTCCTAAATTGCTAAATTAAAAAAAAAAAAAAAAAAACAAAAAACAAAAACAAAAACAAAAACAAAAACAGTATCTTCCATGATTCTATACACATTTCACCCTCCAATCAGTTACCTATCATCATATGGGAGTTACAATTTTATCTGAACACTATCTATCTCAATCTTCACGTCCCATCTTTTATGGGAATTCAAAAAAACAAAAAAACATTTATCACAAAAAAAAAAAAAAAAAAAAAGTTTCTTTAAGAGACAAGCAAAAGCGGACTGCAAAGGAGGCCAACAAGAATTTAAAAAAAAAGGTAAGCTACTCAAACACGCACATGGTAGTTACCATTGGTTCAAAAACCTTTTTTTTTTTTGAATCTGTGTAACAGAAGTGAGAGTCAAGAAGTTTTTATTTTTACTCTGATTCAGTATAAGCTTTTCTATTCTCTCTGCTTCTTTGTTTCTCAAAAAGTACAGAGTTGAGGTTCTCTGGAATGTCTATTTGTAAATTTTTGGGTCTTATTGTGTTTTGGTTTCGTTGCTTTACTATAGGCTTTAATGATGATAGTGATGAAGTGACATGGCTAAAATTCCTGAAATTCGTGGTGATAGAGTAGATTTTGCAGATTTTTTTTTTTTTTTTTTTTTTTTACATAATTTGAAGTTGTAATTATCTTTTAGTTGTAACTCATGTATATTTTCATCAAGTGTATATTTGAATATAAATACAAAAAAGTGGACATGATTGGAATGTCTGCTGTCCACCTCCAATTCTGCAGTATTATCTTACAAATATATAGATGAATATATTCTCCGAATTGGTGATAACAATTTTTAGTAGATGGTTATTTAAATGGTTATATTTTGAAATTTTTTTTTTTTAAGTTTTTAATTTGTGTATTATTTTTGGTCATTTTTATACTTTGTAACGAAGAAAACTAGAAATAAAATTTGAAGACATTTACTAAACTTCCTTAAACTTCGAGTTCAATTTCCTCTCTCACGAGATACAGGCCCATAATTTGAAATTCTAGCACTGTCAATGTGTTTATAAGATATGGTATACAAAGTGAAAGGAGCAAGGTTACCATGATAGTAAACTTTTTTTTATTGAGACAAAGATAAATGATTAGTTAGGCTCCTAAAGTCAAAGGAGCCATTGAGCACGGCTTCCATTTTTTTTTTTTTTTTTTTTTTGAAAAGGTTAATAGTGTTCATTCATTATAATTCAGGATTACTACATTTTTCAATTACAAAAATACTTAAGAGTGTGATAAGTGAAATGTGTTTGTGGGTGAAATAATTACTCCTAGGTGGTTTTATGATTGAAAAATGTAGTAATCATAAATTATAATTTAATGCAAATTATTAACTGTAGGGATAAAGGCGCAAATTCATGTACTAGGCCTTGGGCTTGGCTGAGGACCTTGTTTGTCCAAGGGGGATAAACAGCAACGAGGGTGCCAAGCTCAAAACCCCATAAGTAAAGTACAAATAGGAAGGCTAAGAAAATTGGTCCGAGGAGGATTAGCTCCTCGGATAAGTAAGGTATGGATCAAACATATACCTCATCATTCAAGGTAAACCCTCAAGGACGATCTACTAATAGAGACAGGCAATGTGATCGTCCAAAAAGGATGGGAGCTCAATGGAATCTAAGGAAAAGCTGCTGTCATCGCATTAAATGCACTGCAACTATTTTCCTGGCCACATTTATGTGGAAAAGACCCCTGAACAGTGCTTCTTTGGCCACCGCGACTCACAGAGAGCCAGAAGGGGTGTCTGATGGGATGGGCACTCAAGTGAGGGCTTAGATGATTAACAAAGTGGAGGATCAAGATGGACCAAAGGGAGCTATATATTGTGAAAGACCCTTGAAGGAAGAGGGATC
This sequence comes from Quercus gilva, assembly GCA_023621385.1. Taxonomy (NCBI): domain Eukaryota; kingdom Viridiplantae; phylum Streptophyta; class Magnoliopsida; order Fagales; family Fagaceae; genus Quercus; species Quercus gilva. The sequence goes on along the minus strand of CM042482.1, from coordinate 48,598,590 downwards.
GGAAAAATAGAGAAAGAACACTGTAGCAACCAGAGTTGCACTTGTAATCAGTTCCATTGATTTATACAAAGATTTGCCTCCTCGGACAATACATTCACCCAATCCTATGCGTTTTGTTCATGCATGATTGTTTTTTAAACCCATTCTAGCCGTTGTTAGATTTACTAGGGCCTAGTTCTTTAACCTACTCTCTACAAATTTATTGTACTGGGCTTACTGGGCTAAGATCCCATACACCTTGGGATTGGGTTGCAAAATGTGTCCCTACATTAACCTTTATAAATAATTAAAAAAAAAAAAAATCCTTCGGTGCACACTCATGTTTAGAAGCCAGTACAAAAGTTATGTCCCTTTGCTTTTAAAAAAAAAAAAATTTATTTTGTGGGATCCACTAATCAATTCATTACTAGCCGTTAGAAGAGTGAAAACAAGTAAGAGCATTCTTATCAAAGGTGCTAAAAATGCTAAATGCTATTTTTTAGCATTTTTAGCACCTCAAATGATAAAGACACACCTACATCAAATATGCTAAATCCTAAAAATTTTAGCATTGAGCTACAGTGGAGTCTCATCCTTGACACCCTACTGTAGCAAGATGCTAGAGTTTTTTTTTTATTATTATTTTTTTGTTGTCTCTCTCACTCTCTCTTGTGCCGTGCCTTTCTCCACTACTTTCCTCTCTCTTTCTCTTTCTCCTTCTCTATGCCTATCCGTTTCGCTTTGACTCTTGATCTCCACTTCAACAATGGTAAGCGACGCGATGATGAGGATGGTGCCTCCGTCGCCGTTTTTCCGAGGGCCTCGTCAAAGGTGTCGTGGACGTGTTCCCTGAGCGTGGCTTCCACCACCAGTGCCACGCTAGACATGAGACGCTTCGGGTGTGGTTGGGTTTTCCTGGGTTGATCGGGGTTTGCTGGTTGTGGGTGTGGGTTAGTTCCGTGGTGTAGGTTGTTTTGTGGGTGTTGGGTTGATTTGGTGGTATGGGTTGATTTGTGGGTGTTGGGTTGATTTCATGGTGTGGGTGTTGAGTTGATTTGTGGGTCTGGATTGATTTAGTGGGTTTGGGTTGTGGGTGTGGGTTGATTGATTCGGTGGTTGGTTGTAGTGGTTTGTTGTGGATTGGGCCGAGGGTTGTGCTATGTGTTGAGGCAGTGGGTTGTCGATCTCTCTCTGGTGGGTGTGGGTTGATTGATTCTGCGGTTGGTTGTGAATGTGGTGGTGGTTGTGTTATGTGGTATAGGTAGATGTGGAGGTTTTTTTTTTTTTTTTTTTTTTTTTTTTTTTTTTTGGTTGCGGTGGATCTGGCTGGTGGCTGGTCAGCGATGGTGGGTGGATGTGGTATGGGTGGGTGGATATGGAGGCCGACGATGCTGGGTTGAGAAAGAGAGAGATAGAGGAGAGAGAGAGAGAGAGAGAGAGAGAGAGAGAGAGAGGAAGAATACAAAATTATAAAGAAAGAATATTTAAATGAAGTGTTAAAAAAAAATAGAAGTTTTGATGTAAGGGATATTGTAAAATGATGTGTGTTTTATGTTATAAAGTTGGTGTTTTAGATGCTAAATGCTAACATTTTAAAGATGTTTGATGGGAATGCTCTAAGCACATAAGTTTGCCTAAAAAAAAAGAAGAAGAAGCAAGTAAATTTTAAAAAAGGTTAGTTTTACGTGAGACCCACTGTATACATACGAACCATCACCTTTTGTTCAGGAAATGACGAGATATATTGGTTACTTTGTGGGAAGTTTTTGTATTGTGTGGGAGGCAAACTATTGCTATTATCTATTATTATTATTATTACTAGTCGCTAATTTGTGCAATGCGTGGGAAATTTTGACAAAAACTATTTAAAATTTTATATTGCTTAAAGTTATCACTTGGAAAAAAAGAAAAAGAAAATAACATAAGAGATTACTACAACTAACAAAGCAAACCTGTTTTTTCCTTCAATCTTATGCTTGCAAATACTTGAATTAACTGCTTACTAATAAAGAAAATATATATTATGAGACCATGGACCTTATCCACCCACCCTAAAAGTTCTTATATAGAAATCTCTCAAAAATAGATAGAATGTAGGGAACACTTAAAATTTATAAAGCAACAGATGAACTATATCAATGGATATACCAACATAGTATTGCATTTAACATCATAAGTCTCAAGCACAGCAAGTTTAGCATTATGTTGTCCAATCAAATTAGCAAAATGCAAAAACGCCATTTGTCTTTCTTGGATATTTATTAGAATTAAAAAATAAAATCAATCTTAAAATTTGTAGACAGTAACATTTTCTTTCTATGTCAAATTAAAGTGACAAATAAGAAGTACAAAAAGGAATGGTTACATAAGTAGTCATCTTTGGCCTTGGAAGCTATGACAACTTCTCAATTTATGACTTTAGCATCCACTTCAATAACATTTATTTTTTTTCTATGTACCTTCAACGACATGAGCATCACATCCCCTACCCGAGGATCCAATGTCGAAAAAGTTTGCCTAAGGTCAAATGTAGCCATAGGCCCATAGCACAACTTGCAATATAAATTAGAATAATAGAATTAGAATACCACATTACCTTAAAAGCGTAGTTAAAAATTTTATTGATGCTTGGATGATTTTTTTAATTAGTAAATATATATGGGTTCAATTAGTTTTGAATGCTATGTGTACCTTCCATCCATCCATATGGAAGGAGGAGGTTCCATTTGAGTAAGAATTTTGTTTGGATTGAGAAAATGATATATCTGTCAAAACTGATAATCCAACCAAAAAAAAAAACTGAATTGCTGGTCTTCCAATGAGAGAAAGAATGAGAAAAGAAGGTACCCACATATATTGGTGGTGATTGTTGGGCAAGGCTTGAAATTGCTTCATTTCATGGTGTCAGCATTGAGCTCAGGGATCCAAAACCACAAACTCAATCAAAATTTCTTCCAAATTAGAACCTAATGAGTAAAAATAAAGCAATGAATTGAGATGCAAACAATTATGGGGTGAACAAAAGCATAATTAGACTAAACATTATATATTAGAACAAAAGGCATAATTAGGATAAATATAACAACCCATCCTTATGTGCTTTTGTTTCTAAAGCACAATTAGAATATACATAATAGGCCATTGTGTGATTTTGTTCCTTCTAGTACATAATTCTATATGTACAAATCAAAAAGTGATGTTGTTCTTACCTATATCAGAAAATTGTTTATCACAAGTTCAAGTATTCAATTTTAGGATTTATATTGGTGGTGATTGTTGGGCAAGGCTTGAAATTGCTTCATTTCATGGTGTCAGCATTGAGCTCAGGGATCCAAAACCACAAACTCAATCAAAATTTCTTCCAAATTAGAACCTAATGAGTAAAAATAAAGCAATGAATTGAGATGCAAACAATTATGGGGTGAACAAAAGCATAATTAGACTAAACATTATATATTAGAACAAAAGGCATAATTAGGATAAATATAACAACCCATCCTTATGTGCTTTTGTTTCTAAAGCACAATTAGAATATACATAATAGGCCATTGTGTGATTTTGTTCCTTCTAGTACATAATTCTATATGTACAAAATCAAAAAGTGATGTTGTTCTTACCTATATCAAAAAATTGTTTATCACAAGTTCAAGTATTCAATTTTAGGATTTAATGGAACTCACTACAACATAATATAGGTCGAATCTTGTTTCTTCGTTGCTACAGTACCCATGATACCATGGCAATGAGTTCACATGTTTTGGGACCCTATCCCAAGCCAAATCCATGAGTTCAGCAAAAGAAGAAGGCTGGCTATTGAAAGCACTTTCCATCAAGTTATGCTTATAACAACTTGGGTGCAAGTTACCACTACCTTGGTTTGGATTTCAAATGGTGTTATTTGGTAAGTTCCCATTTTGAGTGAGACTTTTTGTCAAACATCTAGTGTACATGTTCTAAATGGGAATGAAAAGAATATTTTACAGCATGAATACACCCAAAAAAAAAAAAAAAAAAAAAAAAGCACCTAAACTAACCACACTACAATTGAACTTCGATAGAAGTGAAGAAAAACTTCAAAATGATCCATAAGGAAAATAGAATTGTTTTCAAATTTCATTGTACCATTTAGTTTGGGTTGGCCATGGAATATCTCACTAAAAATGAAAATCCTTTTGATTTCCAAAAGCAATTAAAAGTTTTCAAAAAACAATGGTGAAAAAAAGGGTCAAGCTTTTTCAAATTACACTATATCATATACAACAAATTTAATTAAAAAATTAACAGAAACATAAATCTATATAATATAAAGAGGAAAAAAAACCTTGAATTTGATGTGTGACTATTGGTCAAGGAGGACTCGTCTTAGGCTTGCAAGAAATTAGATGAATCCCATCTTTTAGTTTCTGAATTGTTCAAAATGGTCATTCAAATATCTCTTTATATCACCATCAAAGCTTGTTGGGTTAAGATAGCTTGACCCTGATTAATTAATTCAATTTACCCTAGTTGATTAATTAGGTTCAATTATTGCAAATCGTGGAGGCACCAACAAATCACCAAAAATACTAAATGCAATGAAAAATAAATTGACACAGTAATTTGTTGACAAATGGGGAAAACCTCGCAAGGTAAAAACCCTACTGAGTGATTTTAAGGTCAACACTCTCAAGAATCCACTAATCAACAATCAAGCGGTTACAAGTATAAGGAATCTTACCAACTACCCTGGCCTATCCCAAAATACCAACCTATAGTTGAACCTTCGCTCCAATACCCAATCGGACTTGATCTTGTAGTACCCTTCTTTCCCTTTGATGCACAAACCTCCAATTTGTGAGTAACCCTTTGCACGGATCTCAGTATGTGGCTAACTCCAACAACTTGAACAAATGTTGTTGGTTGCAAAGTTCTTCACTTCCTCAACAATGAAGATTAAGAAGCATTTGGTTACAAAACCCTATGACATACAAATGTAGTAACTTCACATAGAGAAAATAGGTCTCTTGGTCTTTGTATCCATGTGTGACGGCTCTTAAAATAAGCCTTATATATGTTTAGGGTTTTGAGAAAAGAAACCCTATGCAAATACAAAATCCTGAGCCGAATTTCAGATCAGGGATTTTTGAAATCGTAATTCTCGATAGATTGAAATGCTGTCAAGCTATCTATCGAGGTTCACATTAAGTCTCAATAGCAGGCTTCTGTTAAGCTATCTGGCAAGACTTAATGAACAACTTTTCTTCACTTGTTTCTTGGACCAATCTTCATGTCTTTAATACTTGACTTGAACAACATATTTCTTAAAGTACTAAACCTATCTTAGATCTACCCAATTATAAGTAGAGTGCACTTTGTCAAGGGATTGGCCAATTTCAATAAAATATGACCCTAACAAGATGGAAATAAATAAAAAATAAGAATAATAAAAATAACAAAACTCTATTTGAGTTCATACCCTTTGGACCTGGGCTACTAATGTTTGCCTTTCATGTGCTTCAGTTCCATCTGCAAGTTCTAGAGTCATTCTTTGTCTCTTGCACTCATTTGATTGGGTTTTGGCAGACATACTTGAGTCATGACACAAAGAATGGTTAAAAAACTCAAGAAACTATCTCATTGAAGACCATACTGATCAATTTGTGGAGAGAGAATAATTGATAATTTATAAAGAAAGAAATGAGAGGTTAGAAGGTGAAGAGGTTGCAATATGTCGGTGACTGTTAGAATTCCATATAATAGAGGTGAGAAGGTGAAGAGGTTGCAATATGTCGGTGACTGTTAGAATTCCATATAATAGCGGCATTTGAAGAGTATGGGTTAATGGAGAGACACACAGTAAAGTTGGAAATAGAGTAACACCTGAATCTAAAGAGATGCTCAATAAATGTCAATCGATAAATCGAAAAATAGAAATGAAAGAAAGAAAATAAATGATGACATAGCGCTAACATGGCTTAACTGGAGCATAGCAATAATAAATGTTACACTTAAGCTTTTAGATATATATAGATTAATTAGGTCCTAAATATTTGCCAATAGATTAAAAAAAATTATATTTGCAACAAATCCTAAGTGGCTGGTTGTTATTGACTGTTGAATAAAAAAGTAATTTCAGCGATGGATTTAAATTAGAATTATAATAACTTGCCACCTAGGATTTATTGAAAGTGTTGTGGATATAACACTTCTCAAAATATATAATGACTAATGCTATGGACACAATAAAATGTTACAATAATTTCACAACATCCCTACAAAACGCTAGAACAAGGCAACAATAATACATTTTAAAAAAAAAAATTGGTAATTCCCACGGTATGTAATTCCCAATAATACATTTTAAAAAAAAATTGGTGGTAATTTTTTTTTTTTTTGGTAATCATTTGTAATCACTTTGTGGAGGTCAATTATGAAAAAAAAAAAAATTCAATTCCTTTCTAGAATCTAAACTTCTTATTTCTTTAATAGCTGGTTGTATGTAGGATGGTCTATATTGAATTCTTTCTATGCAATAGCTTATTCCTCTTATTTTAGTGGGGCACACTAGGGTTGTCGTGCATGGGCTAGGTGTGCATCTAAAACAAGACCTGCATCTATATTGACTTAGATTTGATCTTTCAAATTTGATATTTTCTTATGATCGTATTAGAGTTTGATTGTGATTGCACCTGAAAAGGACCAATGTAATAATGATAAAATTACAATTTATAATATAGGACAAAGCTAATTACCTCATTTGTGTGTGTGGAGATTTTTATGCATGTCTTTTACCCTTTTGATGCCTAAAATTTTCATGGTAATATAAGCACTTAGAAACTGTCACAGATAACATTTACTTCAAAGCTAACTAGATTGTCCACACTTGGAAGAGATAAGGTTGCACTATTTCCATAAGAGAAATGGTTTTTTCCACACCACCTCCCGGTTGGACTTCATGGTAGGATCCACTATGTGAGAAAGGATGGTGTGGAAAAAGTTATTCCTTGTGTGTAAATGGTAGTTTCCTTCTCTTAAAATGTCAAGTTGTCTTGCAAAAGATATAGATGATAGAAAGGAAGTGGTCCAAAAAAATTAGATAAGTTTCTACCTTCTACCCATAATAGCAGATTATTGGGTATATTTAAGCTCTGTTTGTTTCGATGGAAAACCTTATATAAAGATAATTTTTTGTGTTTCTAGTATTTGGTAACATTAGAAGAAATGAGTAAAGGGAAAATTATCTTTGCTTAACAGAAAAAGTATGCTTTATTTTTAGAGATTGTTTTTCACTAAATTTTTTTGGAAAACAAATTTATCTCATAATTAGCTAAACATGGGAAGTTAGGGAATTGTTTTTCAACTCATTTAAGGTTGCTACTAAACATAGGAAAATGAGAGAATTTTCTAGAAAATATTTTTTGAAAAATGATTCATTTTAATATTTATATGAAAACATATGCCAGTGGTGGCTCTATAGCCAGCCCAAGGGTTTCAAATGAACCCCTTGGCTTGGCCAAAAAACAAAAACTATATATGATTTTTTATTTATTTGTTTTGACTCCTAAAATAAAATTTTGAACACCCTAATCTTATATTTTGTTAAATCCCAGTTCAAATAAGCTTGAATATGATCATCTTAGTACTACTTTCACAATATTATTTTCACAATAATTTTACAATAAAGGTTAAGTGGCAAGTTTTAATTGATTTTTTATTTAGACTCACAAATGACATCACTTTTTTACATATATTTAACAACTTGCCACCTAGATTTTGTTATGAAAGTGTTGTATCATAGTGTCGGTAGCTCTACTCTTAAAATTGCTATTTCATTTTTAAAAATAAATAAATAAATAAACCTTCCCTCTAACTCTGGCTTACTTTTCCATTGGCCACGGAATGAAATTGTTTTTCCTTGCACTTTTCTTCTTCATTAGCAAAAAACTTACAACACTATGGACTCCCAACAAAAAAAATTCCTGTAGGCGCATTGACATATGCATATGGTTTATCTTTAATCTTCTTTGTTTCCATTAAATCAAAAGTTTTTTGCTTGCTTTTCATTTATCTACTCCTTTCACTTCACAGGCCATAGGAGTAGGTTTCAATTAATAAGCTAGAACTACATATTTGAATTATCTCTCTTGCTTAATAAGAGCCTTGAGTGGTTAATGAGTTATTTTTGTCTGATAGGCCAAGAATGTATTGACCCCTTGTGATGAATTAACAAATTAATTAGCCAAGTTAATTAATTAATTCAATTAGCATGCAATATGCGCAGTAGCACAAACAAATCACCAACTAACTAAATGCAGCGGAAATTAAATTGACACGGTAATTTGTTTATGAATGGAGAAAACCTACAAGGCAAAAACCCCATTGAGTGATTTTAAGGTTACAACTCTCGAGAATTCACTATTATCACAACAAGCGGTTACAAGTAAAGGAATCTCAGTACCTTATACCAACCTACAATTGAACTCTTACCCCAATACCCAATTGGACTTATTATGCAGTAACAATCTCTCTTTTTCAATGCACGGCTCATAGTACGTGACTAACTTATTCGATGCACGAATCCCAGTACGCGGCTTACTCACCAACTTGAGAAAGATGTTTGCTGCAAAGTTCTTCAGTTTATCCACACGATAAAGATCAAGAAGCTTCTTGGTTACAAAACCTTACGGTGTACAAATACAGCAGCTTCTTCTAGAGAAAGATGAACTAGGCCAAATTCTATCTCCGATCACAATTTGCATGAACACAACTTTACTTCACACTCGCACAATCTTTGACGGCCCTGAAAATAATCCTTATATATGTTTAGGGTTATGAGAAAAGAAAGCCTAAACATATACCCACGAATTAGATGAAAATCAGAGCTAAAAGTCTATTTTTCATAAACCTCGATAGATAGCTTATCTGTCGTAATAGCTGTTAAGCATCAGGTTTCAACAGCTTTTAAAGCCTCGATAGATACTAGCTGTTGAGCTTTAAATCCAGCACTTCTTCACTTCTTTCTTGGACAGACTTGCATGGCTTTAATACTTGATCTTAAAAACCTTGTTCCTTGAAGCATTAAACACATCCTAAGTCTACCAAATTACAAGTAAAATGCGTTTTATCAAATGATTAGCCAATTCTAATTTGACAAATGTTCCTAACATTAAATCACATATGTCCTAACACTGTCAGAACGGCCTTAAAAGATTGTGTTACTATTATCTTCCTTGTCATATTGTTATTATTATTATTATTTTTTTCCGTGTGGATGGATATTTTTTATAATAATAAAGATGCCAAGAATAATTCTTCCTCCATGTGTGTCGGTGGCAAGGTTATCAAAATCGGGATCCTACGTAGGAGCGTTGGAGGTAGGTGCGATCGTAGATTGTAGGATCAGATCGTGAATCGTAAGATCCTACATTATTTGAGAAAAAGACAAAAAATACACATTAGTATGTTAAATAATCACATAAATTATACATTTATTGATATAATTACCATACATTACTACATCCATTTGAAAACATCATTTAAAGAAGCCAAAAACCTTAAAATTTGACACTCTATTGAGATATTTTTTATTTGGATCCAATTGACACTCTTTCTACATTAGAGTGGAAAAACTTGGTTTATTGAAATTTTTTATTTTTTATTTTTTTATTTTTATTTTTCATTTAGGTCCAATTGAGCATTCTGTTAGTTAAAGAAGATTACAAGAAACCAAAGTCTTTTAGGATCGTTAGAATCGTATGATCCTACCAATCCTGAACGATCGCAAAGATCCTTGAAAGATCCGGATCGTTTTGGGCAGGTGGGATCGTAAAATCATAGGATCGTAAGATCCAGATCGGGATTTTGACAACCATGATCGGTGGATACATTTTATTTTGTGGGGGGAAAACAATCGTTCTTAAATATTAGAGGATTTTAATTTTAAGCTATAAAAATTGTATTATTCTCAGAGTACATGAAATGAAATGGGTAATTTTAAATTATGAGATTAGACAATCTCTAGGTCCAGAGGGATCTTTAAACTTAAATCTACTTATTAAAAATCTTGAAGTAAAAAGGACCTCCAAATTTAAATAATACTTTGGTAAAACCATTAAACTTTCCCCCGTGATTTGAAATGATTCACGCCTGTCTTAATTTTAAGAAACCATGATTTTTTTTTTTTTTTTTTTTTGGTGAATTGCTAATTAGAGGAATTGACCTAAAAGTTGAATCTCCCTCAATGGTTCTCTGAATATTATAGATGAAAATAATTAGTAGGAATACTTAGGGGGCAATTAACATTATTGAGTTATATTAAGCTTAGTTTGTGTTTGATCCGGATTATAATCCGGTTAGATATAAATATGTTATGGTTTTTAATGAGAGATTTTTTGAGATTTAGTCCTTGAAGCAGAGGCTTGGGCCGATTACGGTACGTATTTTTAGCCCATTGTAAATTCTCTGTGCAGCATCTTGTATTTTTCTTTGAAAATAGTGAAATCATTGAAACTCCGTGGGCGTAAACAAATTATCAAACCATGTATTTTCTTGTGTCATGTGATTGTCTGGTGTGTGTTATTTTTCTATCTGTTTTTTTCGCCTCTCACAAATTTGGAAATTCTTGTATATTCCCAACAATTAACATTATGAATTTTTGATAATTCAATAATTGTGGGAGGGATGTCTTGGTTGGAAAGTGGAAACGCTAGAGGTGCTATTGCCTTTGTGATGATAACTTGCTTTGCAATATATATATATATATATACATTTTTTTCCCCCTTGGTAACTAACTCACCATAGAGAACATGGGTATAGAATAGATAACAAGTGGATAGGTTTGAATAACCTGCAGGAAAAGACATAAGGATAAGGGCAAGTGGGCAACTAAGATAAGTGGCATCAGAAAAATCTGATGCCACTTATCGTAGTTGATGCTTATTGATAAATTCTACCAACAAATTCCTTGTACTATGCTTAGAATGGATTTTCAACTCAAGCAGAGATGTTTCCAATCAGGCAGCTAATTATTACATTGCAACTATGAAGAGCAGCCAAGACCACTGAGAAAAAAACAGCCAAATTCAATCCAATCAGGTATAACTATTTGCTATTACTCTATGGAGCACATAGATACATGGGAATAAGGAAAACTATAAGGAAATCTGATCCATGCTACAGATGTGCTGCAAAGTCAGAAGCATATGAAATTTTTTTGTGAAGAGGAGCCCAACATTCTTGGTAGGATCAACCATAGTACCACATAATTGTGGCGAGAGGACCAAACTCTCACCTGTAAGACATTCGTCTAGTGTTTTTCTTTAAAATCAATTTGAAAATTTGAATAAGAAAAACAGTGAACACTTGCAGACAAGTTAGAGTCTATGCTCAATAGAAATGATTCAATGCTAATACTATCATAGCCTAAATATAATAATATCTTAAAATCTATTGAGGTCAGTGAATTCCTATTATTGATTCTTTATAATGAACAAATTACTGGTTCATTGATTTTTAGATTCCAAAGCTAACCTAGGTACTAAGCATGATTCCTTATACAAGCTTAATATTTTGAGATCAATCTAATACATGCACATCCATTTGGTGGACTAAAAGATATTGCTAAAATTAAATGATAAGTTATATTGTAGCTAGGAATAAAAGAAAATGTAGTAATCTGAAAATTGGCTTGGAGGCTGGTACTCGGCAATGTTAACAATCATAGTTACACATTTGACTTTTTAGATGTTATAGAATTTGCAGTCATGTTTGATTTGCATAGAGGTTGCCCAGGAATGATGCTTAGATACAAGAATAGCCTTTTTTCATCAACCCCAATATCCAGCATTTAGATTAATGGTATATGAACTTAGGAAAGTGGGTCGCAAAAGCAATCAGTTCAGTTGGTATATGATTTGGGATTCCTTTCCTACACCTCATTATTGCATCTAGGCCCAACCCTCATGTTCTGATGTTCATAGCATTAATATGAAAAAAATTAGAAATGTTTATAGGTAACGTTAGTATGAGTTAGTATGAGGAATGAGATGATGTGGGGTGATAACATGCGCAATTTGGTCATTGTTGCTAATGAGTTTGTTTGAGAAATGGAATTGATCTATCCCTTTGGAGAAGTCTGTGTGTACCTTAAACTTCATTGAGTGCATGATTTGATTTTGAATGGGAAAGGTAAGGAATTTACTTAACTATTGCTTTCCTGCAAATACTTGTTACTTGTTTTAGAAACATGTATGATTTTAGATTCAAGGGTTTGAGGTTTCTCCAAGAAAAAGAGTGGTCAAAATTCACAGACTTGCCTGAGCATATCCTCTACAACAGCCCGCGCTTCACAACTGGACTCCCTCACTATAGCCACGTCCTAGCCAATACCATCATGTATGCCTGCTAGATATGAAGATCTTTGTAAGCATACAGAGCAAGCTGCTTGAGGTTGCTTTTGGTGAATTTGATCAGGTGGTTTGGGTGCATACAAAGTTAGGTTGTTTAACTTGTGCATCAGCTTGGGAACTCAAATAGTCAAATGTATGACTCCTATGGTGAATCGGTAGAAATTGATTTGGTTTCCAGAATTAGCTCTTAGGCATGCATTAATTTGTTGGCAAGACAGTGATAATAAAGAATTGGTGGAAATTGATTGTGCGAAGGGAAATACTTGTTCTTTGAGTGCCTTGTTCCTTTGGAATGATCATGGGTTTCAGCTGAAAAAGATAACCCAAAAATTGACTGGGGAAGGAAGGATAATTGAGTGGGTTGGTAACATTTGGAAAGGGAAATTTTAACATTAAGGATCGTAAAACTTCGTTAATCTTTGCAGAGATACCAGATGTACTATTGATAATAGAATAGACTCTGATTAAATCCATCATTTTTTTATTCATACTAGTTTGCAGAGATACATTGGTTTGCCACATCCATTCTCTTTGCTTTGTAGGTAATGATTCATCCATAGCTCAATAATAGACCCCATTATTAGTATAACTTCGAGTTTCTCAAAAAAAAAAAAAGTATATTACAAAGAAAATGGAAAAAAAAAAATTTTTGAAACAGAAAATGGGAAAAATTATTACAAATTAAAAAAAAAAACTTACAACTAATGTGGCAATAATATAATTGGTACCACAGGATAATAAATGAATTATCAAATACATTTTTTTGTGATCATGCCATTTAGTAAAACTTTTTAGCCTTCATATTTGTTTTCCTAATATAAATTGAGAAATTCCACATCTACAATATTTTTACTACAAATCTTATATGGTAAGCTGTTAATAATGAAAAAAAAAATTGTGGTGGGCCAGATTAAAGCTTGTAACAGTTTGTCATTTAAAATTTATTGTGAAAATATTATGAACGTATCATTACTCAAAAAAATTGGTTTCACAACCTTACTTATATAATTGTATGCATATGAAAACAACTATCATTGTGACAACATAGATAGCCCAAGTGACGTACTTGAAATGCTGTGTCAAGGAAATCGTAGTCGCAAGGAAGAATATTGTGGCAGCCAAAAGGATTGCCCCTTGTTCTAGTACTTTCACACCGGTGGGAGAAACTTTGCCAACAAATTTGGCAACAAAGAGGGCAGAGAAAGTGAGGACGTTTGCTAGAGAAAGCCAATGAAAAGATGGAGGAAATTGGGAGTTCATTTCCGTGGACTGGATTGCTATTCCGATGGCTGTTGTGAAGCAAAACGTCAGGACTATGTTTTTCCATTCTATATTCTTTTTATCAATATCTGAATTAATTGGGGGTGATTTTGGGTCCACAATGGGTTGTGAAGGTGGTGGCTGTATTGAACTCCCTCCAAGTGAATCTGGGGCAATCTCCACTAAAGCCTCTCCAAGTGTATCCGGGTTGATGACATTTTGTGAAGGTGGTGGTTGCACTAAAGTCTCTCCTAATGAATTTGAGCCAATATGTAGTGAAGTCTCTCCTAGTAAATCTAGGTCAATGACGGTTTGTGAAGGTGGTTGTTGCACCGAAGTCTCTCCTAGTGAATATGGGTTGATGACGGTTTGTGAAAGTGGTGATTGCATTGAAGTCTCTTCTGGTGAATTTGGGTCGACGGTTTGTGAAGGCTGCACTAAAGTATACCCTAATAAATTTGGGTTGATTTGCATTGAAGTCTCTCTTAGTGAATCTGGATCTATGGTTTGTGAAGGTGGTGGTTGCACTAATGTATCTCCTAGTAAATTTTGGTCAATTTGCACTGAAGTCTTTCCTAGTGAATTTGGACCATTGATACTTTGTGAAGGTAGCGGTTGAACTGAAGCCTCTTCTAGTGAATCTGGGTCGATGATTGTTTGTGAAGGTGGTGGTTGCACTGAAGTTTCTTCTAGTGACTTTGGGTTGATGATGGTTTGTGAAGGTGGCGGTTGCACTGAAGTATATCCCAATAAATCTAGGTTGATTTGTACTGAATTCTCTCCTAGTGAATTTGGATCAATGATGGTTTGTGAAGGTAGTGGCTGAGCTGAAGTCTCTCCTAGTGGATTTGAGTTGATTTGCACTGAAGTCTCTCTTAGTGAATTTGGGTCGATGATTGTTTGTAAAGGTGGTGGTTGCACTAAAGTCTCTTTTAGTGACTTTGGGTTGATGATAGTTTGTGAAGGTGGTGGTTGAACTGAAGCATTTCCCAGTAAATCTAGGTCAATCTGCACTAAATTCTCTCCTGGTGAATCTGGATCAATGATGGTTTGTGAAGATAGTGGCTGAGCTAAAGTCTCTCCTAGTGAATTTGGGTTGATGACTATTTGTGAAGGTGATGGTTGAACTGAAGTCTCTCCTAATAACTCTGGGTCGATTACGGTTTGTGAAGGCGGTGGCTGCACTGAAGTATTTCGCAATAAATCTGGGTCAATCTGCACTGAATTCTCTCCTAGTGAATCTGGGTTGAGGATTGCTTGTGAAGATGCTGAATGCACTGAAGTCTCATCTAGTGATTTTGAGTCGATGACGGGTAGTGAAGGTGTTGTCTGCATTCAAATAAAACCATTATAATTATTATATTGTATCAATTTCAACAATAACTTTGTCACATTTGTTAGAATGGAACAATTAATTTATTTAACATAGCCTATTCATATGGTTATAAGACACTAGTTCAACTGGATTGAGATTCGATAAAATAGTTAAGATTATTGCACAATGCAATTACCATATCACGTGAGATGTAAAAGTTGATATGGTAAATTTTTTAAAACCTTTTAAACTTTTTTTAAAACCCTTTACTTTTTACACTTATAACTTTTACATCTTACCTAAGATAGTAATTGCATAGTTTAATAGTCTTAGTTATTGCACGCACCTAATCCAAATCCAGAATAATGGGGGTGGGGGTGGGGGTGGGCAAGGCTCTTTATTTTATTAAAAAAAAATGTTTTAAAACAAAAATTTTACTTAATAGCTCCCTAAATTTTTCAAAAAATTCTCATCGGCTCACTTTATTTTATTAAAAAAACTTTTAAGATGCAAATTTACTTAATGGCCCATTTATAGAATTTTGTTGGAAATAGAATTTCCTTGAAAATTTTTTTAGAATCAATTTTCTTGAAACTTGGATAATAGAATTTTATTTAGATTTAAATATCCTTAAATCCTATCATTTGATTTGAGAAAATATATCTTAACAATTAATAACAAAAACTAACATAATAAATAATGAGAGTGTAGCGGCTACGTGATGTAGAGAGGAAATAATCACTTATGTAATCATGAATTTTAAAACCCAACTTTTATTATATAGTATATACTATTATTTTTGTTATTCAACCACTTTTTTTTTTTTTTTTTTAAGAATTGCGGTAGCTCTCGGATTTTTTTTTTTTAAAAAAAATTTTTGTTGTTCAACTTTTTTTTTTTTTTTTTTTTTTAAAGAATTGTGGCTGCACTTAGAATTAGGACAATTGTTTCTACCAAATTGATAAGCTACTTGAAAAATTTTTACAATACTTGTTAGTAACTTGTACAAAACAAGGGAAAGTTTAAAAGGCATTTATTCTGATTGTGATTATATATATATATATTTTTTTGGATATATAATTTTGTTTGTATTTAAAACTATATTATTTAGCATTAGGAAATTGTGGGAGGGAGGAACCCGAGGTGCAAAAGTACTAGGCATTAGGATGCCTGAAGAGACAACTAGGCCTCACTCTTTGTTGGATTGGGCCCAACCCAAATGAGGCAACCAAATGTTGAGAAGTGAATAGTATTCAATCTGAGTCTAAGAAGCGAGCTTCACCCGAGGAGTTAGGGTCCTAGTCCAAAACCAACGTGAAAAAGAGATTAGGGAAGAGAGTCAGTACTTACCTAACAGGGAGCAAAGAAGCTTCCTAATAAAGCACCTAACACCTCTGTATTAAATGCATTGTACCAACTCAGTCTGTCGCATTTAATGGCAGAATGACCCCGAAAAATACCCTTACAACTTGCAACCTACTCTATCACCACCAGTAAGGCACAGATGGGACAAGTATCCAAGTAAGGATCCATAACAGCCCAGATGGAGGGCTGGGATGATGCCCCAGCCACTTTAAAAAGGAAGGAAGCTACATTAAGTGAGGGGCAGAAGAAACTAGAAGAAAGAGAAGCTTTGTAATCAAGAATTGAATATTATATGAAATAGTGATCCTTAGAGTAATCAGAGGAAGAGTTAATACCGTAATCTTTGTTTTTCTTCTTGTTAATCTCATGTATATCTGACAACTTAAGCATTGGACTCCTTTGTAATTACACAACAACACCATTAAGGCTTTGAAAGGTTGACGGTAACAACCTACCTCTATAAATTTAATTGTGCTGGACCTTTATACAGTAACTATCCATTTCATTTGAATTGGGTTGCTGATCCCAGTCCCCTACAGCAATTATTACAGTTGTATTCGTATATTCAATTATTTATCCAACTATTTGAAATATATATATATATATATATATATAATGTACCAAACGCTAATGGAAGGTTTATATATAGAATAAAATTTAAATTTAATTAAACTATATATTAGAATAATAACGTGTAAAAATTATGAGATTTAAAAAATATATGACATAATATTATCAGATATAAGTCATACGTATTTAATTTTATAATATTACTATAAGATTAGTTATATCAGTGAGTTCTAGTTAGCTTAACTAGTAAAGTCTTTGATAGTTGAATAAGAGATCTGAGGTTCAATCCCTGCCTAAACTAAAAATCAATTGGTATCTTAATCTGATGATAAAGAACTATCATTAGAAAATGTTGAAACTCTCTCAAAAAAAAAAAAAAAAAAAAAAAAAGGGTTCATATCACTTTCATTATGTGAGATGTACAATTAAAGGTTGACAGGATTTGCTTTGAATGGAATTGGACATTTGGACCTCAATTAGTTGCACTCCCTAACATTCCATGATATTTAGGGTTCAAATCACCTCTCTCCATTGTAATTACCGAATTATTTAACAAAGAAAAAGAAATGGAATTGGACCTTAAAAATTAAGGCTTTATAGAGTTTTAGAAAAACAGAAAAATTGTTAATGAAATCAAAAGTAACAAAAATTAAAACATGATGAATAAAGACAATCCAAAATACCTCAACTTTATATTTTCCTAAAAGTATTATTTGCGCTGAATCATAAATTATAATATCAACAAAAGAGGGGGTAAAAAAGAATAAATAAAAACCCTCACCCTCACCTTTGTAATTGGACCTCAAAATTAACGTTTTATTAAATCTGAAAAAAGAATAGCAAAAGCGAAATCAAAAGATACACGAACCTGGGTGAGTAGTACTATAGTTGAATCCTCTTGGCATGGATATAAAAGTGAAATGAAAAAAAAAAAAAAAAAGGGGGGGGGGGGGGTGTTACTTAAAAGTTAAAACCTCAAAATCAAATCAGTGTTTATCTTTGAAATTTAGAGTAGAAAATTATAATTTTTTAGGTGTGCATTTAGCATTGGCTTAAAAAACCAATGTTTTTTTTTACTTTTTAGCTTATTTTTGCTACTATTTATAGGTCTCATTACACTTTTTGGTACTATTTATGGATCTTAGAGCATCACCAGCAGGCTGGCTATTTTTATTTTTTGGAGAGAAAAGCCACTGTTCACACCAAAAAAGACCTCCAACAGCCTTTGCATCTCCAATTTTTTTTTTTAGATTTGCTACAATAGCTCTCCAGGCCTGGAAAGCATTGTAGCAATCACTGTAGCACATCTAAACAATATTCACGCTTAAAATAATACCCGGTTGAAAAACAAATAATTCTTTCTCTCTCATCCCTTTTCTCTTTTGTTCTTCAATCTTCACTATCTCGTGCTTCTCTATCTCAATGGTTACAATGTAAAACAAACCACAATCAAAACAAAAACCCAATAGAAACATTTGAAACACAAAAACATCTTTCTCATAAGCCTAATGAAATCTGAACAATAAAATAAAACTAATCAAACCAAGAAAAAAAAAAAAAAAAAAACATGTAGAAGCACAAAATCGACGGAGCTCTCAATCAAAATACAAACTCAAATCACAATTTTAAAACTAATCAAATTAGAACCAAAAAAAAAAAAAAGCTGACCCATCTGAGCCTTGGTGGGGACGACATGCGGTGGTGGGAGGAGAAAAAAGGGACCCATTTGACCCATTTGTGTGTGTGAGAGAGAGAGAGAGAAAGAGAGAGCTTCTTGAAAGCTCTAGAGTAGACAAAGTGCTAGAGAAAAAAAGAAAAAAGAAAAGTGAAGAGACGAAATGCTAGAAAAGAAAAGAAAAAAGAAATAGAAGTGAAGATAGAGCTCCAGCAGAAGAAAGGAAAAAAATAAAGTGAAGATAAAGATAAGGGAAAGGTGTGGAGGAGAAAAAAAGAGGAAAAAAGAAAAAGAAAAGAAACATGTGGATGAAAAAAAAAAAAAGATAAGGGAAAAATAAAATAAAGAATAAGAAATTAAAATTGAGAAATACTATTACAATATTTTCACAATAAATCTTAAGTGATGGGTTGTTATTAACTAATACTGATAGAAAAAAAAAATTTAAGTAATGTGTTTAAATTAAAATCAGTAATAACTTATCACACATGATTAATTGTGAAAATATTATAAAATGTTAAGAATGTAGCACTTCTCGTTAAAATTAGATGAATGAAAGAAGATTGAAAAAGAAATATTAAAGAAAGAATTAAGAAATAATATTTAAATGGGATAGAAAAAAGGATAGAAAGTCTGTTGGAAAGTGTATTTGAAAAAGTAAGCAGGCAAAAGGTAAAATGAATTGTTCACTCTCCAAACAGGCAAAAATTTGAAGAAGCTGCTAGTGAGACACATCATCAAACACTCACTCTGCATGCAGGAATATTTCCAAAAATCCAACTCTAATAAAGCGGTTACTAAGGTAAAAAAAATAAATCTTGGAAGGAATGGATAAAACAATGGTTATGTAGTCGGTAACTCAACCTTTTTCGCTTTTCCACTGAACAACTTTCCATTTTCTTCTTTATTTTTATATATTAAAAGGATTCGGAAAGTTAATTATTACTTTTTTGGCTTCTAAAAATACCTCTAGTTTAATTAACTTATCTTTATTCTTAAATCCTAATAAATGAGGTTAAAACTTGCGAATAGACAAAAATTAAAAACAAAAAACCTACTAGGTAAAAGCTCCCCACTAAATAATAGATAAATACAAAGCTCCTACCCAACTTATCACAAAGAAATAAACATCCCACTACCCCATGTTGCTATCAAAAAAAAAAAAAACTATCACATGGCTATGGGCTACTATATAAAACTACCCATGTCACATAAAAAAAAAAAAAAAATTACATATATTGTAAATTAGTAACTCTATGACCTTCTATGATGTGTGAACTATATGAAAGATGTTATAGAAAATTTGGTTATAAATAGAAAATTACGACACTAAACCAAAAAAAAAAAAAAATGCCTTATTGCACGCGCAAAGCGCGTGTAATAAGACTAGTGCTTATATAAGAACTTTAGACTTATGAATTAACATTAGCTAATTCCAACATTAAAGATAGAAGACTAATCTATCTAATTGCTAATATAATATATATGCATAGTTTTAATTATAAATTTCCCACTCGAAGAAATAGAACCACTAGTGGAGCCCCTTTCCACGCTATGCTTAACTGGAAATTTGAGATCACTGGAATTTGACAAAATTCTATAAGATCTAAAAGTGAGATAACTAGCGGTTTTTCTAATGTTCCAAACTTTCAAGGCAAAACTCTCAAGAATTAACCATTTCAAGGAAAAACTTGCAAGAATTCCAGACCATGGTTCACCCAATGCCTCATCTCACAAACCCACAAACCTTTTAGACCAAGCAAATGAACTTAACCTAACCTATTGCCTTAACAAACACACACATCAACCACTCATTTAGCTTGCAAATCTTTGTTCTTTATTTCAACTTCTAGGTTCCCAGTGGTGTCGTAGCTCTATTGGGCATGAGTTGTTTAACACGGTAAAGCTAGAGAGTAGAGCACCAAAAATAAGAAAGCAATAGGCAATTTATTACTCTTACTAATAACCGAGTAAATTAAGCATTTGTGGTTGAAATGGAACGATTTATACATATAAAACACATGGATGCATTCTCATTTCTAGGACAATTAAATTCAATACATTCCTGTGTCTGAAAAAACAAGATAATATATTAATTAGTCCACTAAAATTTAAATTACATATAAAAGACAAGAAATTTAGCTTGGTTTTCTAAAAATATTTCTGGCTACACCACTACAAAACCAATAATTTCTTTTCTGAAAATACCTGGAAGAAGTTGATGGTATTACTAGCACCAAAACTTCCATGAGCCGTGGTAACCTTGGCTGGCTCAGTGCATGGAAAGTAGGGAGCCAACGGGCATTTCTCTGCACATGTACGCCTGAAAATATTGCAGGCCGCACAAGGGCCTTTCACAAAAGCTACTGGAGGAGGAGGTGAAGATGGTGATGGAAGGGAATGAGAGATTGGGGTTGATGAAGTGGTAGAAGTGTTTGTATCAATACTGCCCCCCATCTTTGTGTGTGAGTGAGAGAGACAAGGAGAGAGAGGCAGACTTCAAAAGGTGAGGTTAGATTTTTTTTTGGTACGAGGATAATGTATTTATATACGTTGGCTCTATCTGGGAAATTATTAGGTCCACCTGCTGAAGTTGCCTCCAGGTAGACATAATTATTTCTCCTTTACCCCATTTTTTTTCACTACATGACAACATCATGTTGATATCACATTCTAAGTTGAATTTCAATACTTATAATTGGTGACAAAAACTTTCATCAGCTTCATGTTCATACCTTTCCACACACTATTACATAAAAAATGAACTAGAAAGTCCAGAATTACTAATCAAATATTATTTGGGGCAATAGCAATTTTGAATTACTCAGTAAAAGCAATATTCTGGATATTGTTTCCAACTCTATTTTAGTTTGTCCATTGGAGTAAAATTTTGGTCCCCGTTTGTCCATTGATGAAGTGGTAGAAGTGTTTTGTATCAGTACTGCCTTCCATCTTAATGTGTGTGTTTGAGAGAGAGAGAGAGAGAGAGAGAGATGTGAGGTTGGATTTTTGGAGAACACAATCAATGGTATTTATCATTCGGTAATTACTCTTACACACACAATCACACACATCATATACACATAATTATTTTTAACTAAAATCATGACTTGACAATACACTATCATACACTTGCTTTTAACTGAAATTGTGTCACGATTTCAGTTAAAAACAAGTGTGTGTGTGTGTGTGATAAGCGTTGATCTTTGTCATTTTTGGTAAGAGAAGTGTTATGAAGTCACAATTGAGCTCATTAAAAAAATAAAGTAGGGTAAAGACATAGTGTTGTTCCTTAATTGAGTTCAAACACTTTTGTCTATTCTATAGAAAGCTCAATTAGTGTAGAAACATTAATGTTTGTTTAGACCCCCAATTTTAAATTACAGCTTAATTCCTTTTATTCTAACTTAATTAAGTGCAGAACAAGAGTAAAAGATTCGCAATAAACCAAAACACTACTTTAATGCAAAAGAAAGCACGAAAAGCAATAAACATAAAGCTTAAAGAGTAGGGAAGAGAGATGCAAACACAAGATAACACTGAAACGTGTTATCAAAGAGGAAACTGAAGTACTCTGTGAAAAACCTCTATGCGGTCCTCTAAGCCGAAATCGATCCACTAGTGAATAAGTTGGAGTACACGTATATCAAAAAGACCCTCCAAGCCTAATCTACCCAATGTACTTGAACCTTCCAAGCTTTAGCTACCAATGAACTCGAAACCTTTTCTTCACTACTTATCCATATTCCACAATTCTGCCGATTGCATCTGCCACTCAATGGCTTCTTCTAATGCTTCCCATAGGCACCAAAACTTCTCTCAACACTCAGAATGGGTGAAGTAAGTGTTTGGGCTAAGAACCTCTCAAAGATGTGTAAATGGAGAGGTAGAAGTAAAGGACACTTTAGAGAAATGGCGTAAAAGATTGTGGGTAAACAATCTTTAACTCATAAGTGTTTGGATAGGGTTTTCTCTCTCAAAAGTTTCTTGTAAAGACTCCTTGTTCTTCTTACATTTCGTGGGTAGTGAGGGTTTATATAGTGTTGGTAAAGGAATGTGAAAATATACAATCAAAATAATCAAGCAGAGAGTTTCGCAGGTCACTCGTGACTTGGCCTGAGTCACGAATGACTTGCGAAATCTAGCCTATCAAAAACTCTTCAAATTCCAGCATGTGTTTCTCACTTGGGCTGTTTTGCGGGTTGGCACTCGCGAGCTAGTCGTGAGCCAGTCATGAAATCCTTATCTTCACAAAATCATCACCAAACTCTTACACACAACCCTTACATTAAATCCCACAAAAATAAAGGGAAATGATTGAACAAAATTACAATCAAATTTGATATGGAATTAAAGCTAACAAAAACATAGTTGTAAATCACAACTTTACAATCTCCCCCTTTGGCTATTTGGTAACAAAACCTCTAAACAGACTCTAGACTTAAAACGTGAGTATGAGAACAAAGACAAAACTCGCTCACACCTAAATCTAAAACCTATGAAGCACTTGAACCATATACACCTGTATCATGAAACACTTGCACATAACAAATAGATTAATTAAATACGAGACAAGTAGAATACAAGGCAAGTATAAAGAGCCAATAGAATGCGATCAAGTAAGGACAAAAGAGATATAAACTTATAGCATAACTCGATCAAACATGAACAGTCATTAAGAAATTACCACAATGAACATTTAACGAGTAAATGATCATCTAGACACGCAAGCAATTAAGAGTAGTGCAAAAATTAATTGCATGTCCAACAAGCACATGATGCATTAAAGAAACTAACTCAAGGGGCAATAGATAACTAAAAGTATCAAGAAACGGCTATAAAAACCAAGATACACAAGTACTAAAGATAAACTCAGTTTTAACCTAAAGTACTGAAAGTTTTAAATTAAAGTAATGTAAATAAACTATAAGAGCAGAAAAAGTTTCAAAATTCTACTCCCCCTCAGAAAATACTCCCACTCAAGATAATACTACTCCCCCTTTTTGATCAGAATGGCCAAATATGCTAGTCCATGCTCGCCAAATCTTTAATTTGAGTGGAGAGAGCAGTGATTTGCTCTTGAAGATAAGTCATTTGAGTTGTGGTGTAAGCACAGTGATCGTCCAAAGTTCATTGCATAGCCTCCTGTGATCGTTGGAAATGATCAAATCTGTCAAGAAGTAGACCGAGAAGATCGAGAGCATGACTAGTGCCTGTGGTTGCTCCTAAGGCTGAGTAGGTGAGGCTTCCATATCTTCTGGTTGAAGAGTGAAGTTTTCAATCTCATCATCAGTGTTTCCCCCCTCATAAGCAGTGTCCTTACCTGGTGCTTATTCTTCCTCTTCAAGTCCATAAAGACAAGCTTTACTCCTTGTCATTGTTTGAGCAGAAATCTAATCTTCCCTCTTTATGACTGGCAAATCGGAGGGAATCTTGGCCCTCTCTTGACACATGATAGACATGATCAATCCCAAGAATGACAAAGTCATCCGGGTCTTCTTCTTGCTAACACACTTTGCAATGAGATGATAGATGTGAGCACAAATGTCTATGTCCTTCTTTTGGTACAACTCATGAAGAAATTATGCTCGTGGTTGAAAGAGAGTTATTAGATTCCTCACTGGATGGAGGTTGAAAAGCATAATATAGGCCAATTTTCTCAAATCTAGAAAGAAGCTGGTAGTGTGTAAGGATTGTCTCTTTCTTTCTCCCCCAAGATCCGAAACTACTATTGATACTGGTGTTGTCCTCTTTTCATAAGGAAGAGAAGATTTTGAGATCATTGGTCTGATCTATAGGAAGTTCTGGATGGACATGAGTGAGATAGTGAACTCCTTTCCTTTCACCCAACAGTTGAGGTGATCTCCCTCCATGATGGCATTCGAGAAGAACTCTCGAATTAAGGGTCCGTTTGGATACAACTAAAAACTGAAAACACTGTAACAAAATAATTTTTAAATGTGTGAATAGTGCCGTGGGACTCATTTTTAATGAAAAAGTTGATAAAAAGTAAAATTTGTGGGTCCGTGACTGTTCATGGACAGAAAGTCAACAACTGCGGCTACTATTCATGTGAACAGTAGCCACACAGTACCGCATTACTCCCTCACACACCTGGAAAAAAAAAAAAAAAAAAAAAAAAAAAAAAACAACAACAACAACAACGCAGATGGGAGAATAATTGCAATCCAAACGGGTACTAAGATATCATGCACATCTACTGAGCCTGTGAAAAGAGGAGCCCAAGTGCGGTCTTTGAACACATTAGGAATGAATGTGCCCTCAAGACCCAAGATCCACCTCTCTCCACAATGATAACAACATCCTTACAGAACTTTGAGAATGTCTCAAATGCATCTCTATCTCGGAAACGATGCTCTTCGTATTGTTGATGCTAAAGAGATTTCTTGGTACTGGTTTTCTTGTGAGGAGACATCTACAAAAGAAACAAACACAAACCATACATAAAAATGGCAACAAACTTGATTAAATGCAAGTTAGTACAAAAACAAGTAAACAACTCTTAAAAACTAAGTAAAAGAGCATACATTTGAACACAAAGACATGAGAACAATGCTAAAAGTCTAATTAGACAAATAGCATGACAATAAGCATGACATGTCAAATGTGATAGGGTCTGTGCATCAGACGTGCATTAAGTGTTCATGTACAAAGCATGAACAAGCACTCATGGGGCAAAGTGTGTAAAACACACAAGCAATGATAGAAACATGTTACAATTAAGTAAACATGGCAATCCCCAAAATTTTGGTACTCATCGGAGTCCAAACGAGTTCAAAAAAGCCTAATGAGCATTTTATCAAACACTTAGCATGCATGAACTAACCCTATATGATGAACAGTGCATGAACATGATGAAATGTAACTTAAATACATGTTCAAAATGCCACATGGGGCCAACACAATCATCAACAAACAAAATGGGACTAGGCTCAATCAACAAAATAAAAAAATTTGTAAGAAATTAAGTTTTCCTAACCCAACCCAAAAATAACCCCAACCCTAGGTTTTATGAAATCAAAGACTTAATCTAAGGAATTGAAAGATGAAAAAGGTTAGATATTACCTTAGAGAAGTCTTAGAAATGAAATCCAGGTAAGAGAGGTTGAGTTTTAAGGAAAAATTTTGAGTTTTCGAGGGTGGGAGTCGCGGGGTGCAAAAAGACAATGATTTCGAAAACTAATTTTTCAAGCCCTTTAAAACTGTCTTTTTCTACATTTTGCGAGTCAGTGACTTGCGAAATAGTCTTGAGCCTACTCACGAAATGTGTAGATGCACAAGGCAGAATTTCACGGGTCAGGTCTGAGTTGCAAACTATTCACGAGGGACTCACGAAACTCTCTACCTGAAATTTTTAAGAAATTGGAATTCCTTAAAAATCTCGCGACTTGGAACCACTTACGAAAGCAGTTGCGAAATGGCCAAACACAAAGTTTTTCAACACAAAGAATTTGACATTTTGAGAAAAACTT
Organism: Quercus gilva; assembly: GCA_023621385.1. Classification (NCBI taxonomy): domain Eukaryota; kingdom Viridiplantae; phylum Streptophyta; class Magnoliopsida; order Fagales; family Fagaceae; genus Quercus; species Quercus gilva. Next base: position 48,572,547 of record CM042482.1, on the reverse strand, counting down.
TCAACATCAAGGTGACAAAAATCACTTCCAAAAAACAAATAAAATACTCAAAAATCTTTTTGGGTTTGATCATCATGCAATTGAGCATATGCACATCACATTTGAACACATACAATCATACAAATGAAATAGGTATTCATTAAACATTAGACTTATGTGTTGTGTGTGGGTATCAAGCATGAATTAGTCCATAGTCTAGTGTGAAGCTTCAATGATTAATTCAATCAAGTTATACACAAATAGCACGAAGTCAAGTGACCTATTAATCATACATTTTTATTAAGACAACTCAATTTTTGAGCAACGATTCCATGAAAGTTTTTATATTTCTTTAAGGAATAAGCCTTTGGCTTTGGCATCATACATTTTGAATACATTTTTGCTCCACTTTTCCTAGTCTAACTAGTTTTCAAAGTAAGACTTTTTCAGCCCTTTCTCCTTTTAGAGATTCACGATTGTAGAGCTTTTTGACATAAAAATAAATGTGAGGAGATATATAGGATCAAGTTTATGCATGTATCAAGATCAATCAAGACTATTGGCTAGACATCCATGACAAACTTGAAGATCTATTTACAACAATCAAACATAGATTTCTAGATTTCACTCACACTTAATAAGTGCATACATAATAAGCTAAGCTCGTAAATATACTATGCCATTAATACGAAGGTACTAGGCCAAACTTCGTATATGATATGACACAACACAAGTGATCAAACTTTTTGGGTTTTTTTTTACTTTTTATGAGTTTTTGGATTTTTATTAACTCAAAACAAAAACAATAAAGTAAGATCAACAAACAAAACAACCTATTAAACAAAAAGCATTAAAAAAAACATGCTAGAGAAGAAGCAGTTGAAGTAAGAAGAGTGCATATGGCATTATGCATGATACTATGACCCTAAGACATTGGAAGTATTAATGCATGGACATAGTGGATGAATCATGCATGAGAACCCTTCTTCACCCACACTGCACGGGTGCTTTAGGTGAGATCCTTAGATGGAGGGGTACGACCAACATAACTCTCAAACCACAGGGTGAAGCTAGCTAGGCATGATGAGATTTTCTTAAGCATTTCCATGACATCTCTAATGAGTTTACCATCATTTTCTCCCTTAGCTTGCTTTCGTCTTGGCATTCTTCTTTCATTTCCTTGAGCATGCAGAGAATTAGCCCTTTTGAGAGCGTGAAGCTTGAAGCAATTTAGTATTGTGTTCCCTCGAATGCCACAATGGTGACGAAAATGCTTCACTTAAGGTTCCCATTAACTCTTAGGCAGTGACTTTCCTTTTACCTTTGATTTTGGCTCAATGTCCTTCTCAACCATAGGTATCTCAATCTTGGGCTTTTCTACAACCTTTGCCGATACGAACTTCATCTCCTTTCTTGGTTCTGCACTTGAACTTCCTTCACCGGTGTAGCCTATTTTAGTTTTGTCTGAGAAAGGCTTTTGAGATGAAAGAACATTATCAAGCTTTGGTTGTGATGCACTTCACTTTAACATTAGCTTGAATGACTTCAAGTTTGAGAGACTTGATTTTTTAGTAAGCATTCAGCAGCTCCTCTTTCAAGTCTTCAACTTTGCATTTGGCATCCTTGAGTTGTGCAAGAGTGGATTTATGGTCTTCTTCAATTCTCTTCATCTTCTTGACTGCACTCTTATCAACTTTAGCATACTTGCCACAATTCTCAAGTAATGCTTCATAAACATCTTGAAGTTTCTTATCACTTTCATTAAGGTACACTTCCTCATCATTCGAAACTTCATCTTCTTCAACATCAGAGTGTACACCGAGTTCCTCAACCAATTCACTCAATTCATCTTTGGAATCAACCGACGTAATTGCCATAAACGCATAGTAGTTACCATCACCATCACATCCTTCTTCATAATTTGAATTTGAGCTCTCCAAATCACTAAGGGTAGTTGTTAGCACCTTACCCTTTCCTCTCAAATAATTTGGACACTCCTTCAAATTAATGCCCATGTCCATTGCATTCATAGCAAACAATCCTTTAGGGTGGTGATGACTCTCTTACATCCTTCTTCTTGAAGCCTTTCTTGTCATTCTTGAAGGATGAGAATTCTCCTTTGCCAAATGACTTCCCATTGTTCTTCATCTTTGGAAATTTGCAAAAGTTCTTTGCAAGATAAGCCACCTCTTTCTCAACATCATCCTCGTTTAAGGAATCACCAGTTCTCTCATTTATAGTTTTGAGAGCAAATGATTTGCTCAACTTGTGAGAGGGCAATCTGAGTTTATAAGTTTGACAAGAACCGACAAGCTCTTGCATCTTGATCTCATCCAAGTCTTTACTCTCCTCAATGGCTGTAACTTTGGCTTGAAAGCTTTCGGGTAAGGATCTTAAGACTTTTCTTAAAACTTTGGTATCCTCAATCTGTTCTCCAAGATTGAGCTTGGCAATGACAATCTCATTAAGTCTACCATAGAATGAGTTAAACGACTCATCTTCACTCATCTTCACTTCCTCAAACTGGGTAGTGAGTATTTGCAATTTGGTGTCCTTGACCTTCTTGGTTCCCTCATAGGTAGTCTCAAGAAATTTCCATGCCTTTTTAGCAGTCTTCATGTGAGGGATCCTGTGAAATTCATCAGTTGAAACACCAAAGAAAATTGCATTAATAGCTTTGCTATTAGGATTTGCCAAAGCAAGGGCAGCCTTGTCCAACTTGGCCTTGGGTGTTATTGGTCTCACCCAACCATTCTTAACGGAATCCCAAATGGTCTCATCAATAGCACATAGAAAAGCACACATACATACTTTTCAAAACGCATAGTTACTCCCATCAAAGAAATGAGGTGTGTTGAGGGATTGAGATTTATCCATCTCAAATGGGCTCTAGGATCACACGAGGATAACAAAATCCAAAAAGTGTACCCATTCTAATACCAATTGAAAGCTCAATTAGTGTAGAAACACTAATGCTTGTTTAAACCCCCCAATTTTGAATTACGGCTTAGTTGCTTTTACTCTAACTTAACTAAATTCGGAACAAGAGTAAAAGATGCGCAATAAACCGAAACACTACTCTAATGGATAAGCAAGTACAATAAGCGATGGATATAAAGCTTAAAGAGTAGGGAAGAGAGATGTAAACACAAGATAACACCGAGATGTGTTATCGGAAAGGAAACCAATGCTTCCTTGTGAGATTCAGTACTTTGATTTTGATTTTCTATTGAAGTGTCTGCTTCTTGTTAAATTCCCCCACCTGCTAATTCTTGCATCTAGTTGCGTTTCTTAAATTTCCTGATGACGAAGATATATAAGACTATAAGAGAGCAATGAAAAACCCTAGCTTTTTTATTCTTGTTATATTTGTTTTTGCCTAAAAATGTGTTTTTCTAACGGCAAACAGAAAGGTGGGTTACGGAAGGCTAACGGGACTAACCTCAGGTGGGCAAAGTGTAAATGATTGAACCACAGGTAGGCAAAGTGAAAACGAGCCATACCACAGGTGGGTTTACTGTAATTATCTCTTATTTTTTACTTTGTCATTTCATTTATATCCATTAATTTTTACTTGGTCTAAGCTAATGTGTTTTATTTATTTATTTATTTATAGCATTAAAGTAATCTTAAAATAGATAAAGTAATGTTTTAAGTTGCTAAAAACTATATTTTTTAGCATCTTAGATGTGAATGCCCTCTCATCATAGTCTCAAAAATAGAAATTCCCAAATTTCACAATTAAAACTTCTATGAACCAGGATAGGCTTGGCTGGTTTAGTGCAAGGAATGTAGATAACCAACAGTCTTTTTCTTAACATGGAAGATGCAAAATTTTTATTAGGCATGCATCTCAAAAGTTGCGTGTGTTGTTTTCTTCCTCTTCTTTTAGTAAAAAGTAAAAATCTAAAAAAAAATATATATATATATATATATATCATCTCTATATATATATAAAACCGAATCCTCTAAAGCTCTCACAATTTTCCACATCATCGCTATTTTCTTTTTCTTTTTATTTTAGATTCTTTTTATTTTAGGTTTTATATCTTATATAGAATCTATCCAGAAAAACAATAGACAAAAGTTTGAATTTTTATTAATATCAATAATATTGAAAAACGTATACAAACTTGGAGGCCTATTTAAGGGCTCCATAAAACTTGATGGACAAGAAAATATATCCTAAAATAAGCCCTCATTAATACCTAACCATAATAGGAACCAAATTTGACCTAGAAAAACATTAAAAGAACCTAAAAATAAGGAAATAAATCACCTAGACCTAAAATAACGTTTTTTGCATAAAAATACCAAAATAATAATATCCTACATCAACTTATCACAAAAATACCAAATAATTTCTTTTTATTTTAGATTCTTTTTATTCTAGGTTTTATATCTTCTTATATTTATTAGTGTTACAATAGTTTCGTTTAAGTAAAACTCTATTAGATATATTTTGTTGGCCTATTACATCATTATTATTATCTATATATAATATAAAATTGAAGATTAAAAATTAATTATAATTTTTTAAGATACCTCACATTAGAATAAAAAAAAATGACTCACTTTAGTTTTGATTTTTTTTTTTTTTAAAAGGACTCACCAAAAAAAAAAAAAAACTTTAGGATTAAGAAAAGAAGAGAGAGACTCCTGGTAGAACTCTCTCTTCTCTCCTTAAAACCTTAGCAATTACCATCTCAAAACCCTAAACTCAACTTCACTTTAAGATTAAAAAAATAAGAAGGAGAGAGACTCATGTAAAAAAAAAAAAAAAAAGAAAAACGTAGGTTTTGTCTTTTTTATTTGCTTTCATATGTGCTTGAAATTTTCATTCTATCTTATTGTTTTATTATGTTTAGAATTGATTTTCTTCTAAGTATTTGGGTTAATCTCTATATTTTGATAGTGTTTTTATGGGTTTGGTTTTTGGGTTGAAATTCTAATAATTATTTTATATTATATATGGCAGATAAAGTATCTCTATTTTTTGAAGAAAAATCAAAGCTGCAACCTATGTCTTCTAGCCCAAAGTGTGGTAAATTTTTATATGTTCTTACTTTATTGAGAATTTTTATTTGGGTTAATGTGATTTTTTGTTTTTTTATTAAAGCTTTGATTTTTGGTTGATTAATTATTTGTTTGGATTAATTTCAATTAATTATTTGTTTGGATTCAACGTAAAAGATAATGGAATTAGGTATTATAAATTTGATAATGTTCCATGTTTTGAATTGTTTATATTATTTAAACTCTTGGTAGGACTCTCTCTTCTCTCCTTAAAATCCTAGCAATTACCATCTCAAAAACCATCTCAAAACCCTAAACTTAACTTCACTTTAAAATTAAAAAAATAAGGACAGAGACTCAACTAAAAAAAAAAAAAAAAAAACGTAAGTTTTGTCTTTTTTATTTGCTTTCATATGTGCCTAAAATTTTCATTCTATCTTATTGTTTTGTTATATTTAGAATTTATTTTCTTCTAAGTGTTTGGGTTAATCTCTATATTTTGATAGTGTTTTTGTGGGTTTGGTTTTTGGGTTGAAATTTCTAATAATTATTTTATATTGTATACGGCAGATGAAGCATTTCTATTTTTTAGAGAAAAATCAAAACTGCAACCTATGTCTTTCAACCCAAGGTGTGGTAAATTTTTATTTGGTATATTATATGAATTTTTTGAATTTGAAGGGTTTTGTTTGGTTTTGAAGTAGAATTTGGGGATTCTATAAAATTTGAAAGGTTTAAATTTTGGGGTTTTTGGTATTTGCGTCTTAGTAGGTTGATCTTAATTTTTTACCTTATATGTTTTTTCTTTATTAAGAATTTTTATTTTGGGTTCATGCGATTTTTTGTTTTCTTAATTAAAGCTTTGATTTTTGGTTGATTAATTATTTATTTGGATTAATTTCAATTAATTATTTGTTTGGATTCAACGTAAAAGATAATGGAATTATGTATTATAAATTTGATAATGTTCAATGTTTTGAATTGTTTATATTGTTATTAATACGACTAAATAAGATTTGTTTTTATCTTTGTAGTTTATATCAGTTTTGAGTGTGTGTATATATATAACTTTTGAGAATTTGCTTTATTAATTTAAGAATTGTAAATTACTTTTTAGGTTTCAGTAACTATGCACCTGCAGTGAGACATTGAAAATATAAGCATATATATATGGTATTAACATTTTATAAAAATCTTTCTTACAACCCAATAACATTCTACGTTAGATAACACTTCTAAATTATAGAAAAGCATAGAAGTTAAATATTTATTCCCATTGTATTTTATTTAATTATGACAGGTCCATTTTTTTTAAACAACTAGCAAAATGTCTATAATATGCATATTATTAACTCAATTTTCTATTTCTAAATTTCTTAGATTTTATTATATCAATTTTTTTTTCTTTTAAATTCTTGGTGGGCAAATCAATCTTTCACTAATTCTTTTACCTTAACGTGAGATTGGTTAATTGTCTTTTTATTTAACTATCTCGTGCATCGCACGGGTTAGCGACTAGTAATTTGAAAGCTGGTACTTAGGTAGGCGTGTGATGTCACCGGTGATACATAAGAATTTGAATTTTCCCATGTTTTTTTTTTTTTTTTAATTACACTAACACGTCACAACCAAAATAGTTAATTGTACAGATCTAGTGATAAACGCACAGAGAGACTCACGCACTGGCACCAAAGTGGAAAAATACCCTGCAACGGGAATATGTTACCTGTGTCTCACAACTGGTGGGTCCCACTAAGGAGTGGTTAGTGGGACCCACCAGTTGTGAGATACAGATCACATATACCCGTTGCAAGTATAACTTCTCCACCGGCACAACACCGACAAAGTTTCCTCATGTTAAAAAGCAAAGCCAGCCATCAAAATTGCTGTCAAGTTCTTTATGTTTGTGTGACTTTCGATTTGTCAATGTCTACATAACAAATAACGTACCAAATGGGGCAAAAATAGCCAAATATCACTATTTTTCGAAATTACTAGTGTTTTACCATTGTTTGTGAAATATTTAGCAATGTGCCACTTTTTTGAAACTCGAGTTTCACAAACTCAAGTTTGACATCGAACTTGAGTTTAGGAAAATCGAATTACCTAAAAAGTCCACTTAGAGCTTTAGTTTATGAAACTCGAGTTCCTTGTGATAAAACTATTTGCCTACGTCTAAACAAAGAGAGAGAGAGAGAGAGAGAGAGAGAGAGAGAAAAAAAAGACAAGTCAACAATTGTGGCCTCCAATCCCACGTGACCTTGACAAAAGAAAGAAAAAAGAGAAACCCACACCTGGAAGAATAAGAAACAAAACCGAAAGCCAATGAGAAAACTATTTACCTGTGTTTAAACAATGAGGAAAAAAAAAAATTAGATAAGTCAACAATTGTGGCCTCCCATCCCACGTGACCCTGACAAAAGAAAGGAAAAAGAGAAACCCACACCTGGAAGAATAAGAAGCAAAACTGAAAGCCAATGAGAAAAACAAAATTAGATAAGTCAACAATTGTGGTTGCGTGAGTGCTAAGTTTCTTACATGGTACTCAAGTGTACTAAACTCGAGTAACACATTGCAATGAACTCAAGATCCACATAATCAAGTTCCGTGTGGCATTTTTTATGGAACTCGATTTTCTTAAACTCGAGTTTCTAAATTGTTAGATATTTCTCAAACAGTGATAAAACACTAATAATTTCAAAAAATAGTCGTATTTGGCTATTTTTGCCTACCAAAAGGACTATAAGAAATTGATTTGTACTAGATAGTTATAGTTGGACATGGGGACCATTGCCCCCCTAAATTCTTTTCAATTATATATATATATATATTAATAAATTTGTTTTAATAAATTTGTATTTTGCTCTCCTCAACAATATTATTGATTTTTTAATAGGTTATAAAAAATTTTATTAATCTAAAATCTGAAATAAATTTAACAAATCCAACAACAATATTTACCAATAGCAAACTTAAGCCCAAACAATACCCCAAAACAAACCCACGCAAGATAACAACAACAACAACAACAAAAATCCTAAGTCGATTCTAACTAGTCTAAGTGAACACACACACACATTTGACAACACACAAGACACCCAAAAATAAAGAGAGGGTCTAAGTGGCTGTAAGGACCTGGTTTGAGCACTATTCCTTGTGAATGAGTGGACTCAAGCCCAGCTGGCCCAATATAATGAATTTGTAGAGTGCGAGTCAGAGAACTAAGCCCTAGTGAAGGTTGTACAATTAAGCATGGGAATACATGGGTCGATTGGCAAGAATACAAACTAAAAGTATGAAGTTAGGCTCCTCGGCCACTTTTTCGGATAGTATATTCCTCTTCCTTCTTTGGTACTAGATTACAAAGATTATACAAGGGCTACCGTCCTTTTTCTCTCCTAAAACTGCCGTCCTCCTTTTTGGAGGACTTGTTACATTTTATACCCCCTTCTGGTTAATCTCGGCCCTCGATCTGTCGATCATGCAGGTCATCACTCGAGTGCCTGTCCCATCAGCCACCTTCTCATCCTTTCTGTGGGTGGTAGCAGCTAAGGCGGCACTGTTAAGAGGTCACTTCTCTATTTGATGCAGCCAGAACGTTAGTTGTGGGCATTTAATATGGAGGTGACAATTCCTCCTGGGATTGCTCCTCTACCATGCTTCCATGGCCAACCCGTTGTACTTGCCTCTGTTTTGGGTTGCTCTGGAAGGTTACCTTTGAAGGCACTTTGCTCCCCCTTTCAATGATCCGTACGGGCCGAGGACATGATTGTCCTTGGCGACATTCCTGGCGAATGGAGCTTCCTTGACTCGTCCTTGGACACATTTTTCTCCTCAGCATGGGCCTTAGGCTTAGCATAGAGTGGACCGGGGTTGCCAAATTCTCTAGCCCCACAGTGGCTAATATATATATATATATATATATATTTAATGAATGCTTAATTGGAATTTCAAATATATATATATATATATATATATTTGTTTATACTTTTTCCCTCCCCTGACTCCGAGTCTTGACTCCATCCCTAGAACTAGAACTCATCAACCATGATAATCTCCCTCTCTCTCTCCAACAGCAACTAATCCATTTGTCCTCGTAAAATCTTGAAAATGATCTATTTTTAGAAGTAAATTGAATTTCATTATGAGCAAAAATAGGTTCTATCTTATTACACGGGAGGTATACAACGAATGAGCCAAAAAAAAAAAAAAAAACAAAGCTATTGACATCTAAAATATAAATTGTCTAAAAATTACCTGAACGAAAGCATGGAGAAATTAATGGAATTTGAGTTCCAATCTGATAAAAAAGTTTGCAAAAATACGATTATGGTCCCTAAATTTTGGGGTCACTATTCATTTGGTTCCAACATTTTGGTAGTAGTCAACTTGGTCCATGTTATTTTAAATTTTTAATAATTTTTTGTCCAAATCTGGGTTTGTTTTAGTCACCAAGTTCATACGTGTGACTACCGGAGTTGGAAATTTGTAAATTTGATTTGTGTGTTTTGTGTTTGGTTGTAAAGAAAGTACAAGAAAAGTTGTGGTGATGGTATGAATTAAATTGATTGCTACTAAAAAGTGTAAGGACCAAATTAATAGTAATCCCAAAATGTAGAGACCAAAATGGTATATTTGACAATAACATTTTAAGAGAAAAAAAAAAAAAAAAAAAAAAAAAAAAAAAAAAAAAAACAACAACAACAACAACAACAAAAAGATGACATGGCACCAATGACTGCCTTCTCTCAAATCTGCAATTATTCCATTTTGTGTCTGATTGCCAATAGCTTATACAACAAGTTTCTAGTTTTTAACTTTTATGTATAACTTTTTAAAACCTTACATTTTCAAAGTATAAGTATAGTATATTTTAGCACAATTTCAACAAAAAGAAATCAACAAAAAACTAAATAAGCTGACGCTAAACGCACACGTAATATTAGACATATACATTATATTCAAATTTCAAGTGTTGAAGCACTAGTGGAACTAAGATTTCTGTTAGGGGGACAAGATTAAAAGATAAGACTACAAATAAAATAAATCCGAAAACTAATCAATTCATGGTTAATTACCATCAAATTAATTGATTAATTTAAATACATGAAGTGTAAAATATGAAATTTGAGCTCAATTGGTAACATTTCTTGTATTAGTCCAATGATAAAGAGCAACTATAAGTTGACACTATAAGTTAAAACGATTTCTAATATATATATATATATATAGGATTGGATTTAAGTTACACCTAATATAACTTTAAGCAATATTACACCCCTCAATATTTTTTAATTGGATAAAAATTTTGACAAATCTACTGTTAAATTATATTATCTTTGTATATTCTCCATGCTTGCAAAATATCAAGGTAATCAAAAATCAATAGCCATGTCATCAATCAAATGTTTAAATTTAAGTTTTTGTAGTTTAAAATAATGCATAAAAGTTGAGTTTATGGATCAAATGGTAAATTATATCTGATCGTCATAAAAATTGGCATGCATATTAAGAACATATAAAACATGTAATTCAACGGTTAGATTTTCAAAATATGAATTCAATAATAAGTTATTAGGTAGTGTAACATTGCTTTGACTTACACTAAATGTAACTTAAACCCAACCCATATATACATATATAGACACACGCACACACTTCAAAGTTGTATGCATGACCCATGACAAGTCTTTGTCTCTTTGATGCCAAGAGCTTAAGATATTACAAATTTATTAAATAATATATCATAAATAACCCCAAAAAAAAAATTCAAATAGTCATTTATTAGGTGATTAAATGACCCCACCAATTATATTTAAGGTAAGTTCGACTAACATACTTTGAAGTTTAAGCTAATGCCAATCAGGTTCAAAACTTTTCAAAACTAGCCAATTTGGTCCCTAAAGCCAACTTTTCTTTTTAATATACAAGATAAAAATTATATATATTATAATCTAATCTAAGTATATTTGTATGTGAAGCTTTCTTCTAAAGACTTGAACCCCGGCCCTTCTCCTCTCCCCTCCCCCCTCCATACCCCCCCCCCCTCCCAACCAAACACCCCACAAGTATTTATACTTGTCCCTAAAGCCAACTTAGTCCCTAAACAGTTAGTTATTTTTTCTCAACTATTTTAGAGACTAAATTGGCTTTAGAGACCAAATTTGTTAGTTTTGAAAAGTCTTGAACTAGGTTGATACTAGTTCAAACTTCAGCGGGTGTGAATGGCATTTACCTTATATTTATTATCAAATCCATTTGAAAGGTTTATATTGTAAAATACTAAAATTTGTAATAATTTTAATATTATTTTAATAGCTATAACAAAAGTTATGTTCCTCTTTTTTTTTTTTTTATTAAATTATTTTATGGGACACTCTAATCAATCCATGAGAAATCAAACAAGTTATTGTTATTATTATTAAAGTTAGTTTTACCTGGACCCTCTGATCAATTCATCTTTTGTTTAAGAAATATATTGGTTGGTTTAATGGGAATTTTTTGGAATTGTGTCAAGGGCACAAACCGGCAAAACAATAACATACATCAACTTTTGGCTACCTCAGGGGGGCAATCTTCTCCGCCACTGCATTGAAGTACGTATAAAAGTTTGTTTTGTGATAGCTTGTGGAGTTGAATCATGAGTTTAATGTGCTTGATTAATCAGTGATATAAGTCTTTGTAACATGGGTTCTAGTTAGTTCAACTGATAAAGTTTCTACTAATTGAATAAGAGATCTATTGTTATCTATCTTTTCACTTCTATTGTTATTTTTCATGTGGTTGGATATTGCTTTAGATTAATAAAGATGCCAAGAGCTAATAATTGAAAACTCAAAAAATGTGTTGAAAACACAAGAGCTGTTTAGACCCCCATTAAAACATTACGGCTAGATTACTTTTACTTTTACTTTTACTTATCTAAGTGTGGAAACAAGAGTAAATGAAGTGCAAACAACCGATACTACTCTAGTGCATAAACATGAACAACAAACAATAATAGTAAAGCACGAGAGTATGGGAAGAGAGATGCAAACACAAGGACAACACAACGATGTGTTATCGAAGAGGAAACCGAAGCCCTTGACGTAAAACCTCTCCACCGCCCTCCAACGGTCAATAATCCACTAAAGAATGAAGTTGGGATACATGAACAGTGGAAGACCCTCCAAGCCTAATCTACCTAGTGTACCTAAGCCCTCCAAGCTTCTTACTCCAACGAGATTGCGTCAAACCTTTGTTTTCTTTAGCTTACCAGATTCTGCTATAGCCCATAGCATCAACCAATATCAATTGGTCTCTTCCTAATTGCTTCCCAAGCACCAAACAACCTTCTCATAGATATGGGTATGGTGAGAAAAGGTATTGGCTAATGTACCTCTCAAGAATGTAACAATGGAGAGGGTGAGAGTAGAGGAATTTGGAGAAACAAAGATGAAGATTGTGGAAGAGTCAATCTTATTTTCTCTAGGGTTTCTCTCTCAAAATTCTCTTTGGAAGCTCTCTACATTTCGTGGGTATAAGGATCTATATATACTAGTGTGTGTTTGGAATGCGAAGAGTCAATTTTTCCAAAATAGAGTTGGCTGGCGATTTGGCCTCGCGACTTGACTAAGTCATGAGTTCAAGCTGCGAGCTAACTGAATGACTAGGCTGGACTTTTTGTCCTATAGTACTCCAGCTGTCGTGACTGTTCAGCTTCTCTGCATACTTCACTCGTGTGCCACTTTTGGCGACTTGCAAGCCATGAGCAAGCTGCGAGATCCAGTCGCGAACAACTTGCTGAGTGCACAAACTTAAGCTTATCTTCACACTCTCTCACACACTATCCTTACATGATTCCCACCTAAATACAAAGTTTCTAAATGCTGAATTACAAGCAAATTTGGCACGGAATAAAAGCCAACAAAACATATAGTTGTAAATTACAACTTTACAAGAATTATTCTTCTCTTTGTGAAATTGTGGATGCCATGCCAAGAATATTTACTTTGAGCTAGCTAGCGTGAATATCTCGCAATCCACTTTGAGAAACCTGAAACATAATTAGTCTAATTTTTTGTTACTTCTATTCTACTTCTCCTCCCTTTCCCCTCAATTCAAACAGGCTACTGTGAATATCTCGAGATCCACTTTGAGAAACTTGAAACGTAATCAGTCTAATTTTTTGTTACTTCTACTCTACTCCTTCTTCTTCTCTCCTCAATTCAAACAGGCCATATTAGATTCTGCGAGATTAATGTAACACTTTTGCATCTATCACAACTCTCCTTTGACTGTTTCTTTCTCTCTTTTATGCACCTCACATCTCTAGTTTTCATTCACGCGGTTTTACCCCTGGCCCTTGTATAAAAAGTCGCATTCAATTATCTTCTTAAATCACGTTAATCACGTATAATAAAAGAAAGAAAATAATTTGATGGATTAACAACTAATAGTGCCAAAACTAAAGAAAGAGAATCATGTTTTAACTTGTCTTCGGTTTCCTACTTAGAGAATCGTGTTTCTAGATATAAACGTAGGATGAGTAGGATATATATGTTATTAATCACTATCAATATTTCTGTAAAGTTGTGATTACAACTATGTTTTATGTTGGCTTTATTCTATGAAAAAAAGTGTTGTAATTGCATAAATTTGTTTCCTTGTATTTTTGTGGGATTTTACTGTATTGGGTTTAGCATTAAGTTGGTGAAGAATCGAGCATAAATTGAAGAACAAGTGGATTTCACAAGAAGCTCGCGAGAAGCTAACCCACGAAAGAGCCACGTGAGAAGCAAATGTTGGAAGTTGAAGAGTCATGTCAAGCTATCGTTTTCACGAGTGTCTCACAAGTAAGGCCTTTCAGCGAAATACCCGCAAAACTCTCTGCCTAAAGGATTTTTAAGTGAGACTTTCTTACCCTTCACCCATACTATATATACCATCATTACCCACAAAAGTAGAGGAGACCATTTCGGAGAGAAAAACCCTAGATAGGTTTTTTACAACACACAAATCCATCTTTTAGAGAGAGAGCTACTCATCTTTAGTGAGAAATCATTCTAGCCTCTTCTCATTCCCTCTCCCATTGACATACCTTGAGAGGAGATTCTTACCCAAACACATCTCACACATTTCCAAAGTGTAGAGAGTGTTTTAAAACTGGGAAGCATTGGAGATTTGCCAAAAGAAGCCGGTGAGGCTTGGCAGATGCAATCGGGCATATTGCGAGATTCGGAGAGATAGAGAAGACAAGGCTTGGCGAAGTTAGTTGGTAGGAGGAGCTTGGAGGGCTCAAGTACATTGGGTAGACTAGGCTTGGAGGATCTTTTGTTATTCGTGTACTCCAACTTTATTCTCTAGTGGATCAATTTACCGCTTGGAGGGCGGCGGAGAGATTTTTCTTCGAGATCTTCGGTTTCCTCTTCGATAACATATAGCCATAACTTTTAATTGGGGATCTAAACAATTGACAGATATTTACAACATGAGGGAAGGCGTGACAAACAGACTTAAGCTTGCTATATATCAAATTTCAGAAGAAGTCGTACATGATCCTCATCTACATATGCATATTTTCACATCATGCTTTAGCTTAAATGGTATAAGACAATAGGTAATTGCAAAGCATTTATCTATACGTAGAAATAGCAAGCATGACAAACTATAAACAATTCAACAACTAAATTCAATGTAGTAGCGAGTGTAAATATACCTTACACCATATAAAAATATTTACAAATTTCATATAAAGTATAACAAATTAATGGCTTTACACATAATTTAGGACAATAATGAAAAAAATAATTTCATTTAAAATTATTATCCTAGAAAATATGGGTCAACATTAGACAAAGAAACATTGATGGATTTGTAGAAAATGTTGCCTCCCAATTAAATTAAACTAACCCTTAATATTTTCACGATCGACAGAAAGCAGGGACGGACCAAGGGGGCCCAGGCCCCCCTAGCCCTTTTTTTTTTTTTTTGACTTTTTATATTTTTCATTTTTATAGTTGAGCCCCCCTTCCAAAACCTTAACCCCCCCCCCCCCCCCCTCTCCTCTCCAATCAGCCTAGCCCAACTAGCAAATTGTATTTTAGCCACACACAAAAAAAAAAAAAAAAAAAAAAAAAAAAAAAAAAAAAACTATTTTGCCACCCAAAAAAACCATGTGTTATTGGAGAAGTTAAAACTAAATTTTTTACAACTATAGTAAACTGGTATAAATATCAGTTGACTGTAGCAATTTATTAAAAATAAAATACAATATTATATTAAAATTATCTCTCTTCCTTTAATTAAAAAACTCAAATACTCTCCCTTCCTTCATTATTTTAATGAGTTATTTATATTATTTTAAATAAAGTGGTAAAAAAATAGAACATTTGATATTGGGTATATTGTAAAGTGAGGTGGTAAAATATATAAAGTAGCTTTTTGTGGTGCAAAATGCTAAATTTTTTAGCACCATTACTGTAAATGTTATAACTTAAAAAAAAAAAAAAAAAAATCCTAGTATTAAAAAACAGCATTATTTTTTTTTCTTTGTTGGTAGATAATTGCATTTTAATGTATTAAGAAACAATGATTTTGTGCATTTATAATTTGTTAATATTATATGGATGCCTATTTGGAGTTTTTTTTTTTTTTGGCTTATGCTTCGGCCCCCTCTAGCTTGAAATCCTAGGTCCTTCCCTGACAGAAAGTAAAATCATATAATTCTAATGGAACTTCTTAGCTACTAATTTTGTTTTATAAGCTAAATTTCATTAAAAACCTGAAGGGCGCCAATCTAGTACACATACATTCCCAATATATACGGATATTTAATAATAATTATAAGGATTACTAATGAAAAAAGAAATAATAATAACAGAAGTAAATCCTAATAGTCCGTTTGGATTGAGGGGAAGGATGGGGAAATAGAGTAGAATAGGCCTAAAATTAACTTATTTTTAGCCAACTCTACTCTACTCCTCTTTACCCCCCCTCCCCCCTCCCTCCCCCCTAATCCAAATAGGCCTTATGTCTCTTATACTTTTAAATTAAAACAGGTTTTTTCTAACAAATGTAGAATGTGCGAATTAAGTGAACATAATTATTAACTAATAAAGAGTCTAAAACCATATTATATGAAAATTACTAATTTTCACTATAAAAAATCAAAAAATAAAAAATAAACGGGATATTGATTGTGCAGTAAGCATCACCAACAACAATAACGATAATGACAAAATTAAGAACATCAAACAAGCTAATTAGAACAAACACATAACACATTATGAGTTATATCATATAACTTTATCGACAGTCTGTCTAACTTTTCTATCAAAATTACCCATTGAATGCATACTTTCTCACAATGAGTTCTCTACATACAAAGTCTCTTTAAAAACCATTTTTGCTCCTTTACCACAACTCTACTAAGCCTAATACGAAGTTCCGTAGATAACCCACTAAAAATTTTTAAAAACCAAATAAACTAACAACAAAAAAATCAAAAGATTTTATTTCCTTCTCTTCTCTAATTTTCTTAGCAAGCAAACTGAAAACAAAACTCAATAACTATGAGTTAATCAGTGGCGGAGCCAGAAATTTCTTTGGGGGGAGGAGGGGCATATATATATTAAAAAAAAAATTTGTGTGTATGAAATCTAAAATAGTAATGTACAATACTTCATAACTCAATATGTGCTATAAACAACTATTGGGTTAAGATAACTTGACCCCGGTTAATTAATTCAATTACCTAAGTTGATTAATTAGGTTCAATTGCAAGCAAATCGTGAAGACACTAACAAATCACCAAAAATACTAAATGCAATGGAAAATAAATTTGACACGATGATTTTTTGACAAATGGGAAAAATCTCGCAAGGTAAAAACCCCACTGAATGATTTTAAGGTTACCACTCCCAATAATCTACTAATCAACAATCAAGCGGTTACAACTATAAGGAATCTTACCAACTACCCTGGCCTATCTCGAAATACCAACCTACAGTTGAACCTTTACTCCAATACCCAATTGGACTTGATCTTGTAGTAGACTTCTTTCCCTTGATGCACAAACCTCCAATTTGTGACTAACCCTTTGCACGGATCCTAGAATGTGACTAACTCTAACAACTTGTCGAGACCTAATGAACAACTTTTCTTCACTTGTTTATTGGACCAATCTTCATGTCTTTAATACTTGACTTGAACATGTTTCTTGAAGTACTAAACTCATCTTAGATCTACCCAATTACAAGTAAAGTACATTTTGTCAAAGGATTAGCCAATTACAAAACATATGACCTTAAAAATCTCCTCCTTTGGCAATCCATGACCAAACCACAAACAACAATTATGAGAGAAGTCTAACACAACTATCCCATAACATAAAAAAGTACATAAGTCTAATCCTACTACAAACTCTTGAAAATTTTTGCAAGTAGAGAGATCATGGCACAGTAGACTTGCAACCTGTCTTAACTGAAATACTTAAACAAGATTCATCAAGGCATCAAGTGTAAAGTATAGACAAGTTGTATACAAGAAGAAAAATGTGTATAAAGAGAGAAAAGAAACAAAACACATGTGAGACAAAGGTGAAAAAAAAGAACATACATCATCATATATATATCAAAGAATACAATGTATGAAAAAAAAATGGACACAAGACCGCAGTACATGAAGTGAGAAAAGATACACAAAAACCTCACTACATCCCTCAAAGTACTCTCCCCTTATCTAGTATATCCTATTCTATCTCTCCCCCTAACATAATGACTACTCTCATATACAAAACTACTTTCCCTTTTTGTCACGAGTGACAAAGGTGCATCATTGAGAGGTCATCATCTCATCATCACTGGAAGAGCTAGAATCATTAGCATCATCATCATCATAATCATCTCCACTAGGGTGAAGGTGAGGGTGCGAAACCACCAAGGCGAGACTAGTGGCAAGTGATGCAACCGATTATGGTGTTCATTTGACACATCTCATCAGACATATGGTCAAGACGACTACCAAAATCAACAATCATGTGCTGAAACTAATCTATGATGTTAACGAGGGAGATATTTGCCTTAGAGGAGGAAGAAGGGGTAGATGTAGAGAAGGGTCAAGGGGTAGAGGCTGCATCCGTCATTTCCACACGAGGCCGTTTTGCAGCCAGCTACACTGCACTCCTCCAAATAGACACCTTGCTTATGACACCCATGACATGGAAGAGAGGAGAGGGAGGAATGGTGATGTGCATGTGTGTAAGGATGCGTGTGATAGCTGAAGGAAAGATGAACTTATCATGTGTAGCAGTGTCTTGATAGCAATCTATAATAGATTCTATCATGTGTAAGGGAAAATTTATAGAAATATCTTCCATGAGAGAAAGAAGAAAATGAGCATGAGGCTCAGTGATGGTGTTATAGTGTGACCATGGAGTGAGTACAAAGGTCATCACTATATTAGCGTTCCTTAGACCTTTAGCAAACTCGGTTATGGAGAAATTTAGGGTACCTTCCCAAAACATGGTCTTCTCACAAAAGAGTGAGGTTAACTCCTCTCTTGAGATAGAAGAGAGACGCCGATGACGAGGGTAATCCGGACGATCCACCCTAGGGACACATAGTACCTCAAAAATGAGCTTTGGGGTAACTACAATATGTGTACCTCAAAATACCATAGTAAACCTAGATACAGAGGTATTGATGGCGTGCATATTGGAGTAAAACTCATGTATGAACATGTCGGGACACCTCGAGGGTTTCTCACATAGAGAAGCCCATCCCTGAGAACTAAACGCACCGAGTAGAGGAGTGTCTAGAACCTAGTGTTCCGAATGAATCGTCCAGTTAGAAAATTTCTCAAAGAAGTCATCTCATGCCTTCTCATTATAGAACCTAACAGAATCAAAAGGGAAGGAGGAAGAGGAACTATGACGTACCGGGTTTTTAGAACGGACAGATTTCTTAGATGCCATAAGGAGGAGACTAAACGTAAGAGAGAGAGAGAGAGAGAGAGAGAGAGAGAGAGAGAGAGAGAAGAAAGACAGAGAACACAACAGGACATAAGGCACAGGAAAGAAGAAGAAAAAACAACGGGCAATGCATGATAATGCATGAGCATGTTACATGCTAAAGAAATTGCATCCTAGGCAAGAACCTAATCCAAACTAACAACACTTACAAGATATAATCAATCACACAATCCTAGAATGTAGGAAACATTGTTATAATGAACATAAAATGCTATGCATGAACATGTCAGATCATTTTAACAAAACCGAACCCAAAAATATTCATAAAAACTCAAAAATCCCAAAATTTTCCCATAAACTAAAACCTAGGTCACAAAAATGCATGAAATGCATGAGAAAGGAGAAAAAGAGAGATATAGAATACTTATCAAGGGATTGAGGCTTCGATTAGACCGAAATCTTAAGAGGGAGAAAGATTTTAGGGAAAAGAAAGGGTTTGGATCGAGAGAGAAGAGAGAGAGAGATTGAGTTATTTGATTTGGAGCAAAATAGGTCGGACCTTAGATATATATATATATATATATATATAGAAAGTGCAACTCGATAGATCGAGAAGGTATCAAGCTTCTATCGAGAACAAAATCTTGATAGATTAAGAGGTATCAAGGAGGTACCGATGGCAAAAAGATTTTGATAAATCAATAAGGTATCGAGCATCTATCGAGGAGACAAAGACTCTAAAGAATTGGCTCGATGGATCGAGTTATCTATTGAGAGGTATCAAGAACAAACCCAAAAATCTCAATAGAAGAGGCATGTATCAAGGAGCTATCAAGAAGCTATCAATGAGGTGTCGAGCTAATATTAAGAGGCCTAAAAGGGGAGTTTTCAAGGAGGAGAAGCAACACAAGATGAATGCATTAAGATAGACACCAAAACAAGCAATCAAAGAGCATAAAAACACATCCTCAACTCTAGATGCAAAGCATTCCTAAATCAAAAACACACTAAACAAGTCTAGTCAAAATTTATTGCAAAAACATTTTTAGACAATTTAGAGAGCATATACTACCGCATGTATTCTTTGTGATGACCAAATCATAATGTACCTATGCAATAGTATCAAAAGTAGCAAACAGTACGCGTGTTGTGTGTGAACCTTTTGCAAAAGAGCATAAGTAAATCATTATATGAAAAGTAATAATATAGGAGGATCAAATACTTTCACACACAATCATAACTGTTTGATGGGGACTATCACCTTCGAGGTGCATCATATAACTCCTACATCTCCTATAAACACGCTTGCAACCATATTAAAAGCATTTTGACTCTTTTTGTTTTTTATTTTCTTTGCATATTTTTCTTTTAAGCATATCATGCATAGGCATATAATAGAGAGAGAAGAAAATACCCAATTATGTAAGCTTGAACATCCTGATTTTGCTGTGCAAGTGCTACACCTTACCAAGTACGGCTTTTATGAATTGCACACAAATGTTTTATGATTGACGAGTTTTAGTGGTGAGATGGTTATTTATGCCTCTCTCTTAGGATTTTTTAGTCCTTCCCATCAAAAAGAGTGATTTAAGATATGAAAGATAAGAGATCAACCAAATCATACAAATCACATAAAAAAAGCCACAAAGTTCACATTGCTTAGTAGTGCATGAAGATGCTCATCTAAGCTACAAGAGATACAAAGTTGAGAAACTTTGTTTCAAAGGCCATCCAATGTACACAAGTACCAGTATACACAAACACACACTATTTTTGTATTTTTCTGATTTTTCCCTTTTTTTTTATTAAAACAAAACAAAAAAAGACAAACAAAGCAAGCATATAAAAAGAAAGCATAAAAATTAGACTGACTCAAAACAGAAAAACATAAAACAACAAACACATAAGCAACAGGGGAGAAAAATGATAGAATCACTTGGAGTACTTTTCCTTCTAGGTGGGAGACCTAGATGGGGATTCTTTCTTTTACATGAACTTTTGTTCAAATGGATAAGAGGGAGAATTGAATCTATTGAAGTTCAAAAGAAGCGTGATAGCCTTAAGAAGTTCTCCAAGAAGAGCTAAGGAGAGTTAGAGTTGATTTTGGCTACCAAAAGATGACACACTATTACTCTGTTAAGTGGCTAGCCATTTATAGCAATTTGGATGAGTGTGTCCGGATGCTCCACAGTGATGACAAAAGTAGGGATTCTTTGGTAAAGACTTCTTGTTGGTGGAGAGATGATTATTCTGCTTGGTCTCTTTCTTGCCAACCTTAGGGGGTGCTCCTAGAATGGATTTTCCGTTATCACTTTTATCCTTACTTACGTTTTCAAATTTAGGATTAGTTACCTAAGAGTTATCATTATTAGTAGCGGGAACAAAAATAACTATATTTAAAGCATTAGAAGACTGCAAGAGGAGAAAGAGTGATCATACCCGAGACCTGTTTTGTCAAATGTAGACTTTTGAAAGTTTAGCATTTCATCCAGCTTGGCACTTGAAGTCTTTTCCAGTTGTGCTCTAACCTAAAACAGTTCAGCATCCAATTTCTTGATCTCTTCAACAAGAAGATTATTCTCAAATTTCGGTGCTCCAATGGTTTGATTAGCTTTATTAACCTTGGTGGAGAGTTCCTCACATTCTAGCTCCACTTCACTGAGCTTTCTCGTAGCCAACCTGTAAAGCTTCTCATGCTTCTTAGAGACCTTGAAAAATCTAGTGTAGGCAGTGTGGATGTCATCTTGATCACCCATCTTCTCAAACTTTGATTCTATTAACTCTTCTTCCTTATCAATTTGGTCTACTACTTCCTCTGGAGACTCAATAGTAGCTGTGAAAGCATTCACTATCCCATCTTAGTCACTTTCATCAGAATCTACTTTTGGTTCCGTATCACTCAAGGTGCCACCTAGGGCTTTACTTTTGCCAATGGATTTGAAATATGTGGAACATTCTTTCTTTATGTGTCCAAATCCTTGACACCCATAGCACTTTGGTCCAACAGGAACACTGTTGCCTTGACCAGCATCCTTGAATTCTCTCTTGCCTTTGTCTTGGGACTGGAATTGAGAGAATGCAGATTGTTTGCGATCCTTATCACTTGCTTTGACATTCACATTTTTTATAAACTTCTTGAATTGTTTGGTGATATAAGATTTTAACTTGGTATCCTCATCTTCAGATGACTCATTGTTATCATCATTCTTAATTTCAAGGCCATGTTCTTGCCTTTACCATCCTTGCCAACCTTTGCTAACCCTAGTTCATAGGTTTGCAAGTTTCCAATTAGCTCTGTCAAAGGAATAGAGTCAAGATCCTTCGATTCTTCAATGACAATGATCTTCGCATGGAATCTCTCTGGAAGAGATCTAAGGATCTTCCTGACAAACTTGGGCTCTGGAATCTATTCTCCAGGATTGAAGGTTGAATTCATTATGTCCTTGAGCTTGGCATAGAATTCAACAAATGACTCGTCCTTATCCATTCTTATTTCCTCAAAACTGGTAGTGAGCCTTTGGAGTTTGGAGTTTTTAATTGCTTTTGTGCCCTTGTAGGTATTCTAAAGAATAATCCATGCTTCCTTCGCATTGTCAGTGGAAGAGATCTTTTTTAATTCTTCATTTGTCACAGCACTAAACAGAGCATTCAATGCTCTACTGTTAAAATTTGCAGCTTTGATCTTGGTATCATCCCACGTTGCTAGTGGCTCTTCAGGTTTCTTCCAACCTACTTCAACTGCAAGCCATACTTTCTCATCTAAAGACTGCAAAAAGGCTCACATGTGTACTTTCCATTATGCATAGTTAGTACCATCAAATAAAGAAGGAATAATCAGGGATTGCCCATGATCCATAACAGCAGGGGTCAATGGATCACACAGTAAAGATTAAAACCTAATCAAAGTGTGCCCGCTCTAATACCACTTGTTGGGTTAAGATAACTTGACCCCGGTTAATTAATTCAATTACCCAAGTTGATTAATTAGGTTTAATTGCATGCAAACCATGAAGGCACCAACAAATCACCAAAAATACTAAATGCAGCGAAAAATAAATTTAACACAGTGATTTGGTGACAAATGGGGAAAACCTCGCAAGGCAAAAACCCCACCAAGTGATCTTAAGGTCACCATTCCTAAGAATCCACTAATTAACAATTAAGCGGTTACAAGTATAAAGAATCTTACCAATTACCTTGGCCTATCCCAAAATACCAACTTACAATTGAACCTTCGCTCCAATACCTAATTGGACTTGATCTTGTAGTAGACTTCTTTTCCTTTATGCACAAATCTCCAATTTGTGACTAACCCTTTGCACGAATCTCAGTACGTGACTAACTCCAGCAACTTGAACAAATGTTGTTGGTTGCAAAGTTCTTCACTTTATCAATAATGAAGATCTGGAAGCACTTGGTTACAAAATCCTAATAAGTACAAACGTAGTAGCTTCTCATAGAGAAAATAAATCTCTTGGTCTCTGTATCCATTTGTGACAGCTCTTAAAATAAGCTTTACATATGTCTAGGTCCTAGGGTTGTGAGAAAAGAAACCCAAAACAAATACAAAAGCCTAGGCCAGATTTCAGATTTGAAATTCTAAAATCGTAATTCTCGATAGATCGAGCTGTTGTCAAGCTATCTATCGAGATTCACATTAACTCTCGATAGCAAGCATCTGTCGAGTTATCTGTCGAGACTTATTGAACAGCTTTTCTTTACTTGTTTCTTGGACCAATCTTCATGTCTTTAATACTTGACTTGAACAATATGTTTCTTGAAGTAATAAACTCATCTTAGATCTACCTAATTACAAGTAAAGGACATTTTGTCAAAAGATTAGCCAATTACAAAATATATGACCCTAACAACAACAACTAAATACATGTTTTTTTTTTTTTTGAAGTGCTAAATACATGTTAATATAGTAGTATATATTGTACATTTTAATCAAACTAATCAAGTACATTTATAAATTATAATGCCATACAGTATATAATATATTGATTATTATAATAACAAATAATATATTTTAAGGAAAATAAAAAAGAAAGCAAATGAAAAGTAAAGTAAAGAAATCAAAAGAAAGCAACTGAAAAGTAAAGTCACACATGAGCACTATATAGGGTTGAGGGGCCTACGGAAGTTTCAAGCTTGTCTTTCACTTTTTCTTGGCTATTCTAGTCACACAAAACTTTTACTTTTATATTGTAAACACAAAACTACAGCAGCGATGGGAAAAGAAAAGAACTGAAAAGAAAAAAAGAAGAAGTCAAATGCCAACAAAGACAAAGGGAGCGAGAGAGTCACCTGTGAGAGCATTGTGAGCAAAAGTTTCTGCAATTGTGTGGGGGACTTGGTGGTGTGGCGAATCAATAAAGCTGCTGACCTTTCAAATTTTCTACAGCTGTGGTACAAGTAAGCCCTAGATGTGTTGAGATGAAAATTAGAATTTTTTTTCTTTTTATTTGTTGAGGTAATTGTCAAAAGGGCAAGACTTAGATACAATACTTAGGTACTGTTCCTCAGGTTCTTCTCTTAAGATTTTGCCATGTGGATTTTTTCTCATGGCTTAAAAGTGTATTTTTTAGTTAAGTGTATTTTTTAGTTAAGTGACCACATGGCTGAATCTTAAAATGAGAACCTAAAGTACTGTACCTAAGTTTTGTCCTTATTAAAATACCTATGTTCATTTTAAAGATACTGAATGTTTAATTATTGTAATTTTTTGACATATATATATATATATATGGATTGTATTCTATTTTACAATATTTTTACAAAATGTTGATGTGGCCAATCTCTTATTAGTTTTCATCTAAACCTACCATTAAATCACTTTTTCATTTACAAATAATTACTCACCATATCAGCAGTTTGTAATATTTTTTGTAAAATAGGGTGTATTTCTAGCATTTTTCTTCTATTTAAATTAAAGTTATGTTTATTTTTAGACTTTCTTAAATATATATATATATATATGTCTGTATATATATATATATATATGAATGTATATTATCAAGTATGGAAAACCAAAATGATAAGGTTCTATTAAAAATTTTAACATTATTTAGAATAATTCTAAAAAGAATTCCTTAATTTTTTTGAAAAAATTGGGGGGGGGGGGGGGGGGGGGGGGGGGGGGGGGGTGAGCCAAGGCCCCCTTAGGTCCTATTGATGATCGGCCACTGGAACTAATATAGCACCAACCACGCCAAAAATTTGATTGAACCCATAAACTAAATCTATTTGCAACTCACAACCCAATATAAATCACTGAAAATGAGTGACTCGTGTGGGTGTCAGATTTTGATATTATGAGGGGAAAAAGATTCTAAACAGATATAACCATATGATTATCGTCAATTCTCGTCTTAATGTTATTCAAATTCTAAAACATAAAATATATGAATTTATATTAAACTTTAATAAAAAGATTATAAAAATTAAAGAATTCACACATCATTGCAAATGAGCGCATAAAATATGCACCAAGAAGAAAACTATGAATCTATAATAGAATTTCGTAGTAAATCAAGATACTTCCAATTATTATTATACATTGTATTAATTTGCAATCACAAACGTCTCATATATAGCTACTTCCAATCAAGATACTTCCATTTCTTTTTCTTTTTTTTAAAGAATCCTAAGGGTATGTTTGGTTGGGTGGATTTTAGGGGGAAAAAAAAAAGGTGAAAAATAGGAGAGAAAATGAGTGGGAAGGGTGTTTGGTTGAGAGAGGGAGGGGGAGGAGGAGAGAAAAGTGGTGAGGCTCTGCTATTTTCTCTCTGGGCCCACCAAAATTCAATCTCTCCAAAATGGAGAGAAAATGGAAGAGAAAAAGAGGAAGAGTGTGTTGGACAAAATTGCCATTCTCTATCCAATAGCCAACTTTTTGTCTTTTTCTACTTTTGTCTTTCCTCTTTTTTTTTTCTTTTTTTTTTTTCTTTTTTTTTTTTTTTGCGCCTAGATAAAATTTCTTCTGGTTTGCACAGTATGTTCACATTGGTTTGGTTTTTTTTTTTTTTTTTTTTTTTTTTGTGTGGATAAAATTTTGCACAGTACACGTTGGTTCTTTTTGTTTGTTTTTATCTTTTTTTTTTTTTTTTTTTTATCCTTTTAGCATTTGTTTATTTTATAAATAAAAAATTGTCCATACAAATTTTTTTTAATAATAAATGTGTTACTTTTTGTTTTTTTTTTTTTTTTTTTGAGAAACACACACACACATATATATAGGGGAAGGGGGAATGAGATAATGGCAAATTTATATCAATTTTATTTTTCATCCTCTCATTTTTTATCTCAATCAAACAAAAAAGTTTTTCATCCCTCCATTTTTCCACCCCTCCAACCAAACACAAATAAGGGAAAACTAAATCTTTTCTATCCTCCCATTTTTACATCCTTCCAACCAAACAGACCCTAAGTATTTTAACACACACACGGAGAGAGGAGAAAATGTCTTAAAGAAACTAATAATGGTGTATATTCAAAAGGGTCTAACACACAACAATTACTTGAGTTTGCAATTAATATAGAAATTTATACACACACATTGAGTACCTGATCCTTCCTGTTTGTGTGTGTGTATATATATATATACACACACACACAAACAGAAGATACATAGAACTTTAGAAAACCATGAAAATTACAAATTTCCTGTGCAGTCCAACCTTCCTTCGCTCATTTGATATAATTTGTTACAATAAAAATAACCAATTAGGACGGTCATAAAGGATATGCCACGCATAGAAACCTAATTGAAAAAATGAAAAAGAAAGAAAAGAAAGCAATTTCACACTTCCAAAAAATCAAACGGATCAAAAATTTGATGAAACATAGTCCATATGAAGCACTAAACTTAAAGGAACAATTTGCGACCAACATCAAAACAAAGCTATAAGTATAACACCTGCCTCACTTAAATTTAATTTATTGTTTCTTGATTGGAATAGATGAATTATTTAATTTATTTTGAATGTGATATTATTTTATATTATGATATCTACAAAAAAAAATAAAAAAATAAAAGAAGATGTAACGTGGAGAGTTATTTTGTGGATTATTCATATTAAACTTTTAGTCTCCTTATCTTTTAAGGAAAAGGATAAGAGATTAAAACCTATTTGGATTAGGAGTTTAAGTGTTATTGGAATCCTTTATAGTTTTAACCTATCCAAACAACCTTAATTTGAATTTAATTGGAAATTAAAATCTTGGAAGCTTATTTAAGTTTTATGGGCATCTTGGAGGCTAAAGAGATAAATAAGTTTTAGTGGGTCTTAAATTCCAACCCAAGTAGGAAACAAATTTAACGTGTAAAGCTAAAGAGTAATTTAGTGTTTCTTACGTGAAAGGTAAAGAGAGAGACTGCAAGATTCCGAGATAAAAAAAGAAAAAAGAAAAAGTCAGTGCTTAGCATGTAAAGGCTTAAAAGCAGAAAATTAGGGTTTCTCTACATTGAAAAGAATAGAATAGTGTAGTACTACTAGAGGCACCTAACAAGTTCATATTGTACTAAGGTAAATGTCTAACTATACATGCTTTATTGAAAATCATTAAACTCATCTTTGACTTTGGATTCATCATCTCATAGTCACATGGAAGTCTTAGAAATTTTATTGATAGATTCATGGGAAAATAGGCTATCAGGGAAGTATCTATATAAATGTACATTAGTTTATTGATTTTGAAAGAGATTCTAATATATATGTGGAGTAGCATCACCATTCTTTATAAGTTAAGCCTATATAAACATTCATAGGTGGTGTTCAATGCTATATAGATATAGGTGTAGCATATTGTAGTATTAGGGATTACACTACAATTATATAAAATATAGAATAGACATGATGTATATTAGAAAGCTATGTTAGATTTAATATTGCTAAATCTTCACAATGTCTAAGGAAAAGTTTTATAAGAGGACTTTTTGGGTTATTCGAAACTTGCCCCTATTGAGTTATTTGATCCTTAATTAGGTTCTAGCTGACATTGTTCCAAACAATTGAAGTAAATCTTGGTTTAACGACCAGAGTTAAGTAGACTTCAAAACATGACGTCTTTCAAGATGTGTGTGTGTATGTGTGTGTATATTAGTATATATATATATATATATATATATATATTTGCAAAAGTGAAGTTTCCAAAAACTTATACTATTGTCAATGCTTTATACATACCTGAATTTTATTATTTCTTATGTGTTATTTTGAAACTGTATATGTTAAGAATGACTCAAAAGCTATAGTTTTGAGAAAGTATTCATTATATGATATATGATTGGTGTTGACAATATTGTAATAAAGTAAGAATGTTTTCAAATGGTCAGCTAGACAGTTTACAACCTTTGCCAACACAGGGTTAAGTGTTGGTCTTTGGCCAAAGTAGTGTTATTGTGGTGTGGTGCAGTGTTATCGTTTGCTCTTTGGAGCCAGTGTTATTGTTTGCTCTTTAGAGCTAGTGTTGCCTCTTTGAGGTTATTGTTATTATTTCCCACGGCAATCACCCACCGAATATTTAGCAGTTTATATCTTTGTCTGACTAATGTTTTCTATATCAAACTATTGTTTTATTATTGTTGGCCTTTATAAGTGGAAAAATTGTTTATTACTATATTATATTGTTTCTACCTATTTAGCGTATTTTAGCCAACTATAGCAGTGACTATTTTATTTACTGATTGCAATATTATGGTTAAATGTTTTCTTCCTGGTAGTTTACTGAATATATTATGTTACTGTTAAAACTATATGTAAGTGCTTTGTGAAGATTATATTTTGCCATTGATACTATTATTTTGTTTTGAGAGACATCCTCATGTTATGTAGTCTCTTATTGAGCTTCTAGCTCATCCCCATTTCTCCACCCTTTCAAATTAGAGCAGTGGAATATCTTTTGGTGGTAGATCATTGGAGCCATAGATTAAAAACTTCTTTTGGAGTTATATTAGTTGATGAACTGTTTTATTATGTTTTCTTAGGATAGTAAGTTTATTATTCTTGAAACTATTTTTTGTATTTTGAGACTTTATTGTTAAAGTTTTAGTTTTATGGATTTTATAAGAAAAACTTGATGGTTTGATTCTTATTTATGGATATTTAATTATACTCTGTTCCATTATAGCAAATGTTGATTATTTATAAGACAGGTAGTGCATCTAAATCCTTGGTATGAGTTTGGAGTGTTGCAATAATTGAATGCAAAAAACTTAAAGGACTTGTTAACAGTAGTAACTCCAAGAATTTTTTTTCAAGGGGATCATTAAGAAATTTAAATTAAATAAAATTTAATACAAAAAAAAAAATTTGAATATATCGAATCATAAAAAAAATGCAACTATATGAAATTTTGCAACTTGTACGGGTTTCCATATTTTAAAATCATTACATGATAGTTCATTGTCACTTTTTATTATTTATTGTCAATGTGGCTATGCGTGACCATTTATTTTGTTAAGTTTGTATAACATTTATTTATTTTTATGCAATTGTCATTATTTTTATAAAAATATTTTAAACTAAGGACAAAGTTTAGTTACAAAATTAGTTGTAACCTAAAACTACAACCTTACTCAATATCTTTTTATTGGAGGTGAATTTTGAAAAATCTACCATTGGATTACATCTTCTTCTTATATCCTCCATGCTTGCAAAATTTCTAGAAAATTAAATATTAATAGATATGTCATCAAGAAATTGTTTAAATTGTAAGTTTTTGTAGTTTAAAATTATGTATAAAATATAATATTATAAATTATATAATAAATAATATCTAATTGATATCAAAATCAAGATGATGTGATCACTTGGGAGGTTCTCTCCTCTCCTCTCATCCTCCTCCTCTTGACGTGGACCACATGTACTAGTGCATGACATGCCAGCACAAAAAAAAAAATAAATAAATACTACTTAGCAACTTGGATGACTTTGTTAATACACATATATTTCTCTCTTAAGAGGGAGATAATAAAATAAGACTATATTGAATTCTAAAAAACAAACAAAGAATTATATGAATAGTCAAAGTGGTAATTCGAAAATTAGTGTGAATTAATTAGACAACTACAGCCGTCTAATGAGTGCACCGGTTTGAAACGCGTGTGAGAGATATGTCCTTATAAACAAGGGGTTGGCCTTTGTCGTGTTTGAGTGTGAAATGAATAGGAATTAGGATCATTTCATTTGCCCATATCAAATATTGTCCTTTGTCTGATTAAGAGACCCACTTGGAACCTTTTATATGTAGATAAGTTTCTAGACACAATTTTTTCCTCACAATTTATGGAAGGACATGATTGGTGGCTAAAAATTAATTATATATTTATATGAAAGGGATGTTATTGGGTTGGTTACGATATACTACTCCGTATTTGTCAACACATTAGGAAAGTGCTGTTTATAAATGCACTATACATTAGACAAGATAGTCAAGGTATAATTAAGAGAGTAATGCTACAGACACAAACTAATTTACAACATTTTTACAAACTGCTGATGTGGCTTTAGTAATTTTCAAATAATTATTGGTAAACATAAATGTGATGTTAGTAGTGGACCCATATTAGAACTAATAAGAATTTGCCACATTAGCAGTTTGTAAAAATGTTGTAAAATTGTTTGTTACTGTAGCATTACTCATAATTAGGATTCTTGTAACACATACCTAATGTGAAATTTGGTATACATCCATGCAACACCTTCAATATTCAAATGTATACCTAATATTAAACAACAGAAATACTAGACTTTATAATATAAGGGTTGTGCCATTCAAAAAAAAAAAAATATATATATATATATATATATAAAACATTGCTTAAAA
This sequence comes from Quercus gilva, assembly GCA_023621385.1. Lineage (NCBI taxonomy): Eukaryota > Viridiplantae > Streptophyta > Magnoliopsida > Fagales > Fagaceae > Quercus > Quercus gilva. The sequence continues at coordinate 48,541,769 of CM042482.1, read as the reverse complement.
TATTAAGTTCATGTAAAACATATAAAACATGTAATTCAACGGTTGTATTTTCAAAATATTAATTTAATAACAAGTTATTGGGTGGTGTAACATTGCTTAGAGTTACACCAGATGTAACTTGAACCCAACTCATATATATATATATATATAAGGGTTGTGTTAACAGGTACCACAAAGTGCCCATTAACAACAATTTTTTGACTTTTTCCTGACAACCTTTTTCTCTTTTTTGCAATTTTATTTTATTTTTTTCAATTTTATAAGTATTTTTATGTCTTTTTATTTCATTTATTTATTATATAGGTCCCACATTAGGGAAACCTTAACAAACACTACATAGTGCTTGTTAACATTTCCCATAATATAATGGCATCCATCAAAGTACAAGGAAATGCCAAAACATAAACAAAAGACAAACACACACACACACGCACAAAGCATAAAATTTATCGAGTGTATAAGAGTAAGACAGAGTAAAATCATGAGTTCAGGATCCATCGAGTACTCATGTACCTTATCGATAAAATTCAAAGTAATGTGTATGAATGAGTTATGTACATGTATGGATGGTATAAATTAATGTCATTTTTATGTTTTTTATATGTTATTATGCTTTGAATGAATGCTTTAAGATGATACATATTGTTAGGTCTAGGATTTTTATTTGTTGGCAAACCATGTCAATTGTACTTATATTACTGCATCTTGAGTTTTATTTAAGTATTCTTGAAGACGGTGTTGAAGAATTGAAAATTGCTTAAGAAAACAACTTTTTATGCCTTGTCGATTAAGTCACCAATCAAATTTGATCAATCGAAGATAAGTTGCTGGTCAAGTCTCGATCGATTGCAATTGCGGGAATTCTGATTTTCAAGTCAAGCCCTGATGGTTTGATTCTTATTTATGGATATTTAATTATGCTCTATTCCATTATAGCAAATGTTGATTATTTAAAAGACAGTTCGTGCATCAAAATCCTTGGTATGGGTTTGGGGTATTACAATAACTAAATGCCAAAACTTAAAGGACTTGTTAACAGCGACAGCTCTAGGAATTTTTTTCAGGGGGGTCATTAAGAAATTTAAATTAAATAAAATTTAATACAAAAAAAACTTGAATATATAAAATCATTAAAAAAAATGCAAATATATGAAATTTTACAACTTCTACGGGTTTTCATATTTTAAAATCGTTACACGATAGTTCATTATCAGTTTTTATTATTTATTGTCAATTTGGCTAGGTGTGACCATTTATTTTGTTAAGTTTGTATAACATTTATTTATTTTTATGTAGTTGTCATTATTTTTATAAAAATATTTTAAACTAAGGACAAAGTTTAGCTACAAAATTGGTTGTAGCCTAAGGCTACAACCTGACTCAATATCTTTTTATTTGAGGTGAATTTTGACAAATCCACCGTTGGATTACATCTCCTTTTTATATCCTCCATGCTTGTAAAATTTCTAGAAAATTAAAAATCAATAATTATGCTATCAATAAATTGTTTAAATTACAAGTTTTTGTAGTTTAAAATTATGTATAAAATATAAACTTACAGATCATATAATAAATAATATCTGATTGACACAAAATTTGACATGTGTATTAAAAGCTTAAAGAACATGCAATTCATTACCGTACACCCTTGGTGCGATGGTCACTCCACAAGTATAAGTACTTGTGGGGTGTGGGGGGTAAGGACCGGGATTCAAGCTTCTCGGAAAGAGCTTCACACGTATACACTTAGATTAGGCTAGAGTAGAATTTCTATCTTGTATCAAAAAGAAAAAAAGAACATGCAATTCAACGATTAGATTTTCAAGATATGTAATAATGTTTATTTTATTGAGTAAGGTTATAACTTTAGGCTACAACTAATTTTGTAGCTAAACTTTCTCCTTAAACTAAAATGACAAAATGCAACCCACTAACACTATATTATTTATTAACCCACACATTCATGTTCATTCATACATAAATATTACACTAAGTGTCTACTTAACGAATCAAATATTTGAACAATTGCTAACTTTACTATTTTTTTTCTTCAATTACATACTAACATAAATAATACACTAAATGTCTAATTGTTGTTTAGTTTTAAGTTGTACTGATCTATGATCAGGGTTGCAAGATTTCAACCAATGTATGCAAAAAATAAATAAATAATAATAATAATAATAATAATAATAATAATTAAGCCTAAAATAAACTAATAAAAAAATTTATTTTTTTGAAGTCAATGAACCCCCTAAACAACAAGTGCTGTCACCCCTGCTTGTTAAGTGTTTACACATAGTACCTCATCTATCATGTTCATAGAATAGTTAAAATATATATAATACATAGAACTTTAAAAAACCATGAAAAATAAAAACAAAGAGAGTATGAACTATTTTACAAAATAAGAGACCGCTGGGCAAAAAACATAGCTGGGGAAAATAGTGCAATAGGGAAAATAGGGTTTGTGGAGGCACTATGTTTAGGATTTGTGGAAGGCTTGAAGGCATATTTTAAAACCCAAATAATAAACCAAATTAAACAAATAATAATGATGTGGAAAACTATGAGAACTTCAAATCTTATGTGGCAAGCTCTCATGAAGTCAACAAAAAGTCAAATGTTTTGATTTTATAGTATATCTACTATTTAAGAGGCTTTCACTGTTTGGGATCCTCATTTTTTTTTTTTTTTTTGTTCAAAAATGTCCATACACTTCTATATTTAAGTAAAGACAAAACTAAAGGACAATCTAGTAAAAATACAACTCTAACTTCTACTAAAAAATTGCCTAAAAAATAAAGTCACTCTCCTGTTGATTTTCGAATTTCTTTATCCACTTATAAATTAGATTCTCAAAATATAAATTATATGTATAAAATAAAGACACAAGTTTTTTTTTTTTGGCTATAAAATAGGACCACTAAGCCCAAAGTTTTCAAAATTTTTTTTTATTCTCCTTTTATTCCCCTTTATCAAGAATTGAATGTTTCTCTCTCTTTTTTTTCGGTTTCCTTTTTTCTAAATTCTAATCTCACTTTTTTTTTTTTTTTCAAATCTCTTCTTATTTATTTTTGAATTATTAAAAAAATGAGATTTTTAATGTACTCAATTTTTTTTCTTTTTATTTATTTATTTATGTTGGTGTTTAAATTGTTTTCTCTTCACATATGTTTGTACTGCCTTCTTTTTTTTTTTTTTTTTTTTTTTCATTTTAATGAATGTATTTTCTGTCCAAAATAAAAATCACTGTGCATGTGGTTTAATTGGATAGAAGAGAGAAACGTCTTAAATTGAGATTAATGAAAAATTATGACACTAAACCTAAAAAAAGCCCCATTGCACGCGCAGAGCAAGTATGATAAGACTAGTATAAATATAGTTTATATATATATATATAGAGAGAGAGAGAGAGAGAGAGAGAGAGAGAGAGAGAGAGAGAGATGAAAAGTAGGGAAAATGATCGTTGTACAGGTTGCCAAACCGACTTTTATGTTGATGGTCGATCATTGACAAATTCTACTTTCAAATTACTTTGAATTGGCTTTAGTGAGTAGGATATTATTTTGCAAAGAATATTGACTCATTTGTAACTTGGATGGAAAAGTGTCTACCTTTCCTCGCATCTTCTGTTTCTCAGAATGCTATGTATTTTTTCGCAACTTAATAAAATGCAAGTATTTCTTATCCAAAAAGAAAAAAGAAAAAAAAAAAGAAAGATTAGAATTTCAATTTAAGCAGAGATGTTTCCACTTAGGCAAGACCGTCGAGAAAAACAGCCAAATTCAAGACAACTGGAACTAATTCAGAGTCCTATTTGCTATTACTCTTTGGGCCACATGGATACTTAAGACTAAGGCAGTTGCGGAATCAAGATTTTAGCTTGTGGAGCAAGATTAAAAGATAAGTTTGAAAATGAAATTAATATGAAAACTAATCAATTCATGGTGGTTCTTTACAATTAAATTAAGAGAATAATATAAACACATAAAGTTTAAAACATGAAATTTGATTTTTAAAATAAATTGAAAAAAAAAAAAAAAAACTCAACGCAAAAGTATTACAGTTTACAACAATATACTTATATACTTGCAATGTTGAATGCATCTTTCACTGCCTTCTATGCTTTTAAACAATTACGTAGAATTCATCCTTTCTTCCTTTATTTTTCTAAGAAGTTAAACTTTAATTTAATACTAAAATATTATAAATTTTACTACAGTACTTATAAACTGATATATCATTGATTATCAAATAATAATATTCATTTATTAGATAGTTGTTCAATACAAAAAAAATTTCTGACGGTGAGAGAGTGACATCTTGGGGAAGAAAGGAGGTGGGAGAAAAAAAAAAAAAATTGACAAAAAAGAAACTTTGAGAAATCAAGAAAACATAGGCAGTGATAGGCGTGGGATCTGAAAGCGATAAAATATTTTTTTTATACCGTTCAGAAAGAATAGTTACATAAAGTCTTGGTTGACCATACAGTGCTGAATTGGCATAATGGTTGCCAACTTAGCTTATGAAAGTGATAAAAGATGGTGGCTGGAAATATCGGCAGACTGCTGAAGGAAAAAACAAACAAAAATGACGAAGAATTAATGATTATTTGACTTTGATGAGATTGGCAGGTGAGGGGAGAGAAAATACGGAAGAAATAAAAAGAAAAGGAAAAAAAAAATTATTTTGGGTTTGGGCTTAAACTTAGCACTTAGCCCATCTCAATCTACGCAAATTAAAATGTAGCCCAACATAGATAATTATTTTTTTATTATTATTATACAAATAATGGTGAAACAAACTACACACTAAGAGTTTTATTTATATTTTTAAAAGCTATATGTAACTGTATATTTACTATTTTTATATAAACAAAGTTTAGTTATAAAATTTATTACAGTTTAAGATTATAACCTTACTTAATAAAATAAATTTTGTTATATATTTTAAAAATTTAACTGTTGAATCTATATGTAACTGTATATTTACTATTTTATATGAACAAAGTTTAGTTATAAAATTTATTGTAGTTTAAGATTATAACCTTACTAAATAAATTTTATTATATATTTTGAAAATCTAACTGTTGAATGACATGTTTTTTATGTTTTTAATACGCATTTTCAAATTTTGTGTCAATCGGATATTATTTATTATATAGTTTATAAGTTTATATTTTATGTATAATTTTAAACTACAAAAACTTATAATTTAAACAATTTATTGATGACATTGCTATTAATCTTTAATTTTTAAGAAATTTTTGCAAGTATGAAAGATATAAGAAGAAAATATAATCTGATGGTGGATTTGTCAAAATTTACCTCCAATAAAAAGATATTAAGTATGGTTATAATCTTAAGTTATAACCAGTTTTGTAACTAAATTTTGTCTATATATATATATACTAGTTAGGGTGGCACGTGATGCCCCTTGAGTGAAAAAATTAAAATAAAACTTCTATTTGAAAAAGTATGAAACCATGTACTTAAACTTTGAGTAACTATTTAAAATATGAATATCTATTTGGCATGATAGTTTCTTCAAACTTATTTGTTAAAGGCAATTTTTTTTTGGTTGTTGTTAGGTGTAAAATTATGTGTTTTTTACTTCAAACCTTGCAGGAAATAAAATAAACAAATAAAAAGCTAGCCCACAAAAGCTGTGCATGAAACAATGAATTTTGGCACCCAAAATTCGACTAAATCGAAAAAAAAAGCTTAGTAACACAACAAAATGTCACAATACCTCTATTTTCGACTGTGGTGGATCTCGTCTAATATTTTATTATTTTATTTTATTTTGACCTATAGCTATAAGGAACTTACAGTTTAATAGTTGTGAAAATATTGTGATAACAACAAAATTTTACAATATTTTCACAATAAAATATATTTATTTTCAATTGTAGCAGATCCTGGTTTGATATTTTATTATTTTATTTTATTTTGATTTATAAGGAACTGACACCTATGTTAAAACATTTTCATAGTATCTTTATTTTAAGTTGTGATTGATCTCAACCTTATATTTTATTATTTTATTTTGACATATAAGGAACTGTTACCTTAACAATTGAGAAAATATTGTGACATTTTTTGTATCATAATAATAACTCCTATACCAAAATACGCACATATATATATATATATATTAAAAAAAAAAAAAAAAAACACCAAAATGATGTCATGTGCTACAGTTGAAACTCTTCATCAAATACCTTTAACCATACACAATGAAAAATTTTTCATTCATATTTTATTCTTTATCATTCTACATGAGTCTAGGTGCAATGTTTAGCTAACTTATTTTTTAATGAACACTCATTTTAGGCAGGAAAATAAATAAAAAATAAATAACAAAAGTCATGTATCATCAAATTTTTCACATAAATTATGAGTTTCAAATATTTAAACCTAGAAAATCAATTTTCTCTAAGTAAAAAATAAAACACCTTATATCACTATTTCAGTTAACTCAACTAGTAAAGTCTTTGATAGTTGAATAAGAGATTTAGAGTTTAATCCTCACCTACACCAAAATCAATTAATGTTTTGATCTAATAATAAAGAGTATAATCAGGAATGGACGTCATAGGTTAAAACTCTCTCTCAAAAAAAAAAATTCATATATATATATATATATATCACCATTCCAACTTTTCAAGTATTACTACTATCTAAAACTCAAAATACATATAAAAAAAATAAAAAATAAAAACATTTTTTGGATGTTAAAATTTAATGGGAGTATTTTAGACATTACACAATGGAATATTTTAAGAACTATAAGCTTTCATTAAGGTTTAAATGAGAGAATAACAATATGACATATTTGCTATTTTCCAAAATTTTAAGGGGGAAATTGCTTGATTTTAAATTTTATGAGGAATTGTGAACTACCCCAAATATAAAGATGAAAAATGTTTTAACCCTAAGAATTTGTTTTTGTTTTTGTGTGTGTGTAAAAAAAAAAAGGTAAATCCAAGAAAATTGTACATGAAATAGTGAATTTTTGCTTAACAAAATTGACAAACCCAAAATTTTTTTAGAAACACAACCAAATAACACAACATTTTCATAATACATTTATATTTTTGTTATATTTTACATTGATTTATAGAATTAACACCTCAGCAACTGTAAAAATATTGTGATGACAACAAGATGTCTTAACATTTTCACAAGAGAAAAACTATATCAACTACATTTTCACAAAAAATCATAAGTAGAAGGTTGTTATGAGTTGTTATTGTTGGGAAAAAAAATAATTTTATTGGTAAGTTTGAATTAAAACCAATAACAATTTACCACTTATGATTTATTATGAAAGCGTTGTAAAAAATATTGTAGATGTAGCACTTCTTTTCACAATACCTTTATTTCTAGTTGTGGTTGGTCCAAATATAATATTTTTTTATTTTATTTTGACTTATAAGAACTTAACACCTCTAACAATTCTGAAAATATTGTGGTAATTTTTGTTTTAATAGAATTCAACCGGTGATATTAACAAAAAAAAAAAAAAAAGGTCCAGCAGAATAGTGCCACTTGAACAAACCAAATGTACTGTAGCGATAATCATTCCCTAAAAATAAAAAATTTTAAAAAGCTAGTGTATGTATGTATGTGTGTGTGTATATATATCTGGAGTGTAACCCCGAAAAGCTAGTGTATGTATGTACCGGTACACACCAATATCAAAATATTTCATTTCCATGGCTAATCTAGAATGGCCTTTTGAACGGAATTTAAAACTTTGGGGTGAAGCTCACATATTATAATTATTGTCACATCAATTTCTAAGTTTATATTGTAGAACTTGTAGACTTGTAGTTATTTTAGCATTTTCTTAACTGTCATCTATACTACTATTTAAGAGATTTATCATGTTTGGGAATCTCAATTTTGATACCTAAAATACCCTCAAATAATATGGTTAAATATGTAAAATTTTTAATTTAAACACTCCTAAATTTTAGCTAAATTAAAATTAAAAAAAAAAAGTTTTTTCTATGATTCTAGACACATTTCACCCTCTAATCAGTTACCTATCATCATATGGGAGTTGCAATTTTATCTGAACTCTATCCATCTCAATCTTCACAGTGCCATCTTTTATGGGAATTCAAAAAAACAAAAATCAATATTTGTTACGTTAACTTATCCAAAAAAAAAAAAAAAAAAAATTGTTACTTTAAGAGACAAGCAAAAGTGGATTGCAAAGGTGGCCAACAATCAAAGTAGAATTAAAAAAAAAAAAAAAAAAAAAAAAAAAAGGTAGGCTACTCAAACACGCACATGGTAGTTACAATTGGTTCAAAAACTCTTTCTTTTTTTTTTTTTTTTTTTTAAATCTGTGTAACAGAAGTCAGATTCAAGTATAAGTTTTTATTTTTACTTTGCTTCAGTATAAGTTTTTCTATTTTCTCTGCTTCTTTGTTTCTCAATAAGTACAGAAGTGGCATGCGGCTAAAATTCCTGAAATTTGTGGTGATATAGGTAGACATTACAGATTTTTTTTTTTTTTTTTTTTTTTTTTTTTTTTTTTTTTTTTTTTTTTCACATAATTTGAAGTTGTAATTATCTTTTAGTTGTAACTCATGTATATTTTCATCAAGTGTATATTTGAATATAAATACAAAAATGTGGACAGCAATGGAATGTCTGCTGTCCACCTCCAATTCTGCAGTATTATCTTACAAATATATAGATGAATATAGTCATCAGAATTGGTGATAACACTTTTTAATAGATGGTTATTTAAATGGTTATATTTTGATTTTTTTTTTTTTAATTTTTAATTTGTGTATTATTTTTGGTCATTTTTATACTTTGTAATGTTATCAATGAAGAAAATTAGAAATAAAATTTGAAGACATTTACTAAACTTCCTTAAACTTTGAGTTCAATTTCCACTCTCACGATATACAAGCCCATAATTTGAAATTCCAGCACTGCAATGCGTTTATAAGATATGCTATACAAAATGAACTTAATTTTCAGGGGGAAATTAGCAAGGTTACCATGATAGTAAACTTTTTTTTTTATGAGACAAAGATAAATGATTAGCTAGGCTCCTTAAGGCAAAGGAGCCATTGAGCATGGCTTCAAATTTATTTTTTTTTTGAAAAAGTTAATAATTTTCATTTATTATAATTTAGAATTACTACATTTCTCAATCACAAAAATACTTAAGGGTGTGATGAGTGCTATGTGTTTGTAAGTGAAAAAATTACTCCTAGATAGTTTTATGATTAAAAAATATAGTAATCATAAATTATAATTTATGCAAATTATTAACTTTTATAAAAAATAAAATAAAATAAAAACCCTCTAAGCATGCGCATGTTTAGAGGCTAATACAAAAGTTATGTCTCTTTGCTTCTCTTTTTTTTTTTTTTTTTTTTTTAATTAATTATTTTGTGGGATCCACTAATCAATCCATTACTAGCCGTTAGAAGAGTGAAAACAAGTAAGCACGTAAGTTTGCCTTAAAAAAAAAAAAAAAAAATTTAAAAAAGGTTAGTTTTACGTGAGACCCGCTGTATACATACAAACCATCCCTTTTGCTCAGGAAATGACTAGATATATTGGTTGCTTTGCGGGAAGTTTTCGTATTGCGTGGGTGGCAAACTATTGCTTCTATCTATTATTTATTATTATTAATTACTAGTAGTTAACTTGTGCAATACATGGGAAAGTTTGACAAAAACTATTTAAAATTTCATATTGCTTAAAGTTATGATCACTTGGAAAAAATGAAAGAGAAAATGTACATAAGAGATTACTACAACTAATAAAGCAAACCTGTTTTTTCCTTCAATCCTATGATTGCAAATACTTGAATTAACTGCTTATTAATAAAGAAAATATATATTATGCGACCAGGGACCTTATCCACCCTCCCTAAAAGTTCTTATATAGAAATCTCTCAAAAATAGATAGAATGTAGGGAACACTTAAAATTTACAAAGCAACAGATGAACCATATCAATGGATATACCAACATAGTATTGCATTTAACATCACAAGTCTCAAGTGCAGCAAGTTCATCATTGTGTTGTTCAATCAAATTAGCAAAATGTGAAAATGCCATTTGTCTTTCTTGGATATTTATTAGAATTAAAAAAATAAAATCAATCTTAAAATTTGTAGACAGTAACGTTTTCTTTCTACATCAAATTAAAGTGACAAAAAAGAAGTACAAAAAGGAATGGTTACATAAGTAGTCATCTTTGGCCTTGGAAGCAACGACAATTTCTCAATTTATGTCTTTAGCATCCACTTCAATAACATTTTTTTTTGCTATGTACCTTCAACGACATGGGCATCATATCCCCTACCCTAGGATCCAATGTCGAAAAAGTTTTGCTTAAGGTCAAATGTAGTCATAGCATAACTTACAATATAAATTAGAATAATAGAATCAGAATACCACATTGCCTTAAAAGCATAGTTAAAAATTTTATTGATGCTTGGATGATTTTTTTTTAATTAGTAAATATACATGGGTTCAATTAGTTTTGAATGCTAGGTGTACCTTCCATCCATCCATATGGAAGGAGGAGGTTCCATTTGAGTAAGAATTTTTTTGGGGATTGGGAAAATGATATCTGTCAAAACTGAAAATCCAACCAAAAAAAAAAAACTGAATTGCTGGTTTCCAATGAGAGAAAGAATGAGAAAAGAAGGTACCCGTATATATTGGTGGTGATTGTTGAGCAGGGTTTGAAATTGCTTCATTTCATGGTGTCAGCATTGAGCTCAAGGATCCAAAACCACAAACACAATAAAAATTAACAGCAAAATTGGTCTTCCAAATTAGAACCCAATGAGTAAAAATAAAGCAATGAATTGCAAAATTATAAAACAGAGAGGTATGAATTACAAACAATTATGGGGTGACCAAAAGCATAATTAGACTAAACATTATATATTAGAACAAAAGGCATAATTAGGATAAATATAACAACCCATCCTTATGTGCTTTCATTTCTAAAGCACAATTAGAATATACATAATAGCCCATTGTGTGATTTCGTTCCTTCTAGTACATAATTCTATATGTACAAATCAAAAAGTGATGCTTTTCTCACATATATCATAAAATTGTTTATCGCTAGTTCAAGTATTCAATTTTAGGATTTAATGGAACTCACTGCAACATAATATAGGCCGAATCTTGCCTCTTCGTTGCCATAGTACCCATGATAGCATGGCAATGAGTTTGCATGTTTTAGGTCCCTATCCCAAGCCAAATCCATGAGTTCAGTGAAAGAAGAAGCCTGTGTTAGGACATATGTGGTTCACATGCTAAGAACATATATCATACTTATTTATGTAAATTGGCTAATCCTTTGACAAAATGCACTCTACTTGTAATTGGGTAGTTCTAGGTGTTTTTAATACTTCAAGAAACAAGGTTTCAAGATCAAGTGTTGAAGTCATCAAGTTTGTCCAAGAAAAATCAAGCTGAAGTGCATTTTCATTAAAGCTCGACACCTGCTCGATAGCTCCTCGACACCTGCTATCAGTCGAGATTTAAAAAATCAGGTTTTCTGATCTGATTTTCTTGGGATCCGTGAATATGTTTTTGGGCCTTCTTTTCTTCTAACCCTAAACATATAAAAGGATTGTTTTAAGAGCCGTCAACATAGACACAAGTTGCTAAAGCATTAAGCAATCCTTGTTCAAGCAAATTGTGATCAAAGACGAAGTTCTTGACCTAGTTCATCTTCTCTGAAGAAGTTGCTGTGTATTTGCACCAAAGGATTTTGTGACCAAGCATCTTCCTGATCTTCATCGCATAGGATGAACTGAAGAACTTTGCAACCAACCTCTTCTTCTAAAGTTGGTGTTTAAAGTCGCGTATTGGGATCCGCGCATCTGGTTAGTCACGTACTTGGGAGCCGTGCATCAAAGGTGAAAATTGTCACTACAGATCAAGTCCAATTGGGTATTGGGGTAAGGGTTCAACTATAGGTTGGTAAGGTACTTGGGATTCCTTTACTTGTAACTGCTTGATTTGATAATAGTGGAGTTTCGAGAGTGGTGACCTGAAAATCACCCAGTGGAGTTTTTGTTGTTAGGGTTTTCCCCATTCGTGAACAAATCACCGTGTCATTTTTTTTCTGCTGCATTTTTAGTTATTCGGTGATTTGTTTGTGCTGCCACGAAATTGCATGATAAATTGATTAATTAATAACTTGGCTAATTAATTAATTGGTTTAATCACAAAGGGTCATTCAATTTGTGGCCTATCAAGTGGTATCAGAGCAGGCACACTCTGATTAGGTTTTAATCTTTGCTATGTTGATCCATTGACCCCTATTTGTCATGGATAGAGGAAAATCTCTAATTATACCTCCTTTATTTGATGGGACTAACTATGCCTACTGGAAAGTATGCATGAGAGCTTTTTTGCAGTCCTTAGATGAGAAGGTGTGGCAAGCTGTTGAGATTGGCTGGACCAAGCCAAAAGAAGCGCCGGCCGATTGGGATGAAGCCAAGATCAAGGCGGCAAACTTCAACAGCAGAGTGTTGAATGCCTTATTTAGCGCAGTCACCAATGAGGAGTTCAAGAAGATATCCTCAACAGAAACTGCTAAGGAGGCATGGACCATCCTCCAGACAACCTATGAGGGAACAAAGGTTGTCAAAGATTCAAAGCTACAGAGGCTTACTACTAGCTTTGAAGAGATTAAGATGGAGGAGGATGAGTCGTTTGATGAGTTCTATGCCAAGCTTAAGGACATAGTGAACTTAGCCTTCAATCTTGGGGAAACCATCCCTGAACCCAAGGTTGTAAGGAAGGTGCTCAGATCTCTACTTGAGAGATTTCATGCCAAGATTACGGCAATAGAAGAATCAAAGGACATTGACAAAATTCCTTTGACTGAGCTGGTTATGAACTTGCAGACCTACGAGCTAGGGTTATCAAGGATTGGCAAGTCAAGCAAGGGCAAGAGCATGGCCTTGAAGGCAAAGAGCAGTGATACAGATGAGTCTTCCGATGATGAAGATTCCAAGATGAAGTCCTACATTACAAGGCAGTTCAAGAAGTTTATGAAGAATGCCAATGGAAGGAGCTTCGATAAGGACTGTAGGCAATCCAGTTCTTCTCAGTTTAAGAGCCAAGATAAAGGGAAGAAGGATGCAAAGGAAGGTGGTCAGTACACTGTTCCCGCCGGACCCAAGTGTTTTGGGTGTTATGGGTTTGGACACACGAAGAATGAGTGTCCTACATATCTGAAGAGCATTAGGAAGAGCAAGGCTCTTGTTGCAACCCTGAGTGACACTGAGCCTAAAGAGGATTCCGACAATGAGGATGACGGAATCTTAAATGCCTTCACTGCCACAGTCAATCCTACTGAAGGGATTGTTGAAGAAGTCGATAAAGAAGAAGAATTAGTGGACACCAAGTGTGAGAAGATGGATGATCAAGACGATATCCATTCAGCCTATGAGAAGCTTTACAAGCTCTCTAAGAAGCATGAGAAGTTGTATAGGCTGACCACTAAGAAGCTCGATGATGTGGAACTTGATCGTGAAGAGTTGTCCACAAATTTTGATGAGGCGAATCAAACTATTGGAGCACTAAGGTTTGAGAACAACTTCCTGGCTGAGAAGACCAAGAAGCTTGAAGCGGAGCTATTTCAAGTAAGAGCCCAACTGGAGAGGACCTCAAGTGCAAAACTTAATGAGATGCTCAACATTCATAAATCTGCTTCAGATCGAACAGGCTTAGGGTATGGTCTTTCTTCCTCTAATTCTGCTTCTACTAGTTCTACTGTTTTTGTTCCTCTTGCTAATACTGTTAAAGTTGAGAACACTAATGTTAAAACTGAATTAGCTAGTGAAAACTTAGATAAGGGTAAATATATATTAGAAGCACCCCCTAAGTAAGATAAGAAAGATGCTAGAAACCCTAGGGCTAAGAAGGCTAACTCTCAAAAGCCTAAACAAAAGAAGCAGCATCTCTGTTATCATTGTGGAGCTGCCGGTCATACTCGACCAAATTGCTACAAGTGGCTAGCCACCCAATAGAGCAATGGCATGACAGCATCTGGAAGCCAAAATCAGCTTCAATCCTCTCTTACTCCTCTTGGAGATCTTCTAAAAGCCCTTTTGTTCCTTTCTAACTTGAACGGTTTCAATTCTTCCCCCTCACCACTGGTTCAAAGTTTTAATCAAAGGAAAGGTTCTTCCAAGGTGTGGAAGAAAAAGGATTCTAAGTGATTTCATCACCCTCTTCTCCCTTCTTGTTTTTCTTGTTTTATTGCATTGCTTGTGTGTTTTGCATTTTTGTTGAGTCAGTCTAGTTTTATGCTTTACTTTGTTAATATGTTTTTGTGTGTTTACTTTCAGTTTTGTTTATTTTGTTTTTGATATAAAAAAAAATTAAAAAAATTGAAAAATAAAAAAAAATACAAAAACAGTGTGTTTGTGTACTTTGGTACTTGTGTACCTTGGATGGCCAATGAAACAAAGTTTTCTAAACTTTATATCTCTTATAGCTTAGATGAGCATCTCTATGCCCAACTAAGCAAGTGAGTTTTGTGGCTCTTGTTTGTGATGAGTAAGATTAGGTTATCTCTTAAAACTTAACACTCATATCACTCTTTTTGACCGGTAGGACTAGAAAATCCTAAGAGAAAGGCATAAATAACCATCTCACCACTGTTGTCTGCCAATCATTAATGACATCTGTATGTTTCAGTATTGCAAAAGTGTGATATCAATGACATTTGTGTGCTTAGGCATAGCAAAATTGGAATGTCAAATATCAATGGGTATTTCTTTTCTTTCTCATAAGCCCATGCATGATATGCTTAAAAAAAAATATGCAAAGAAAATAAAAAGCAAAAAGATCAAAATGCTTTAAAAATGGTTGCAAGCGTGTATTCTAGGAGATGTGGGAGTTATAGGATATACCTCGAAGGTGATAGTCCCCATCAAACAGTTATGATTGTGTGTGAGTTAAAGTTATTTTCTCTTATCTCAAATCGTCATAACATGTATACACATATGCAATCTTGTGATGTTTTTCTCACACAACACAGCAATATTCTTTGCTACTTTTGATACATGTACAGGTACAATGTGATTTGGCCATCACTAAGGTTTTACATGTGCTTTTGTATGCTCACTAAACTGTCCTAACTTATTTTTGAAAAATAAAATTGGTTAGACTTGTTTAGTGTGTGTGTGTTTTTGGGAGATCCATGTGCTTAAATTTTTCATTGAAAGATGATTTTGAGAGCTTTTTATGTTGATTGGATCAATGTTGAGGTGTTTGTTGGATTGCATTCATATCTGTGTTTTTCTCTTCTCGAGAAACTGCTTTTCACTACTGGCTCGACACCTCCTCGATACCTGATCATCTGTCGAGCTTCTCAAGCCTTTTCTTATCTCAATCTCGACACCTGGTGGATCGATCGAGATTTCTCCTGTCTCCTCAATACTTCCTCGATACCTTGTCGATCGATCGAGCTTCTGTTCTTTGAAACTGGTTTTTATATCTCGACACCTCTCGATACCTTCAGCTGTTGATGGCCATTTCCTCAATACCTTCCTCGATAGCATCCTCGATACCTCTCGACACCTCAGCTGTCGAGATTTACTGAGGTGTCTATTTAAGCTCCTGTCGCGATTTTTTCTTCATTTGCTCGATCTTTCTCGATCTATCCGCGGCTGTTCCTCTTCCAAACACCCTTTTTCTCACTCAAATCTTCAAACCCTCTTGATTTTTAGTCTTCCCTTGATTTCCATCACCTGGTATGTTCATTTTTCCCTTCCTTTTTCATGCATTGCATGTTTTGAAACCTAGGTTTTGGGATTTTCGAAAATTTTTTGGGTTTTTCAAAATTGATGAGTTTTTCTTGAAATTTTGGGTTGGGTTTTCACTTAAATGCTTTTAAAATGTCATACATTGCATTCCATATGCATTAGAATGATATTTACATGCATTTAGATGTGTGTTTCTTATATGTATGCTGATAGGTTTGGATTGGGCTAAGCCCATGATGCTTTTTAAGTTTGCATGTCACATGTTCATGCATTCTCATGCCTACGTACTTTTTGTTCAATATATTTGTCATATTTGAACTGTTTGGGACTTTTCTGATTGTCTCCTTTTCTATCTCTTTCTCATTCTTTTACGTTAGTTGTGTCTATGGCACCCAAACGTAAATCCACTCCTGCTCGGAACCCTCTGCATTCTGGAGCTTCCTCTTCTTCTGACTCTACTCCTTTCAACCTTCGGTTCCGTGATGGAGATGCCCACAAGGCATTTACTGAGAACTTTTCCAGACGAGATGTTCATTCAGAACGCCAAGTCATTCTAGCGGACTTCACCGACACTGACCTTCCCTCTGTTATTCACAGTAGGGGATAGGAGTCACTGTGTGACGTCTCGGTCACTTGTCCACTCGTGCTGATTCAGGAGTTTTACTCCAATATGCACGGGTTTGATCGTTCAGTACCTTTTTTTCACACTCGTGTTCGAGGTATGCGCTTTGCTGTCACACCGCAGCTAGTTGCGGATGTGCTTAGGGTTCCTAGGATAAAGTTTCCTGACTATCCTACTTGTGAGCGTCTGAGGACTGTGTCCAAGGATGAGCTCATTTCTGCCTTTTGTGAGCGCCCTTTTGATTGGGGTGAGCATCAGTATACATCATGTAGACCTTTTGCTAAAGGTCCTAGATTTCTTAACATGGTGATGACTTTTGTACTCCATCCTCTCTCTCACTACAACTCTATCACAGAGCCTCGTGCTCGATTTTTGCTATCTCTTCTTGAGCATCTTACGATAGATTTTCCTTCTCACTTCATTCTCTCTATCATAGATGTTCATCTAGATTCGGCGTTCCGTGATAAGCTCATCTTTCCTTCCGCTATCACAAGGATTTTACGCCATTTTTCCATCCCTTTCCCTGTGTCCGACCACTTCACATACATATTTGCCATAGATGCCACTACCGTAAAACGTAGTGAGGCTCAGTTTAGGTCGAGACAGACGGATTCCACTCCTCCCTCTCGTTCAGCTCCATCCAGATCAGCTCCATCTACATCTGCTCCTCCTACTTCTACGGGCGATGTATCTCTTGGAGACATTATGGCGCAGCTGTAGCGCATGGATGCTCGCCTCGATACACTCACCACTGAGTTATATTAGGTGAATGTTCGTATTGGTCGTATTGCACGACGACAGGCGACCATGAGTGGTTTTGCTTCTGAGGCTTCTCCTCCACCACCTCCTCCAATCGCTTCAGATTCTGATGATGATGATGATGATGATGGTGATGACGATGATGCTTCGAATGATGATGATGGAGATGCTAGCTCTACTGATGAGATGTCTACATGACACTCTACCCTTT
Organism: Quercus gilva; assembly: GCA_023621385.1. Lineage (NCBI taxonomy): Eukaryota > Viridiplantae > Streptophyta > Magnoliopsida > Fagales > Fagaceae > Quercus > Quercus gilva. The sequence goes on along the minus strand of CM042482.1, from coordinate 48,524,380 downwards.
GTCACTCGTGACAAAAATGGGGAGTAGTTTTGGGTTATGAGAGTAGTCATCTTAAGGGGAGAGTTAGTATAGGACATTTTTGATAGGGGGAGAGTTGATATGTTGAGGGATGTAGTGAGGTTTTGATGTATCTTTTCTTTTCTATACTTGTTAGATACATTGATCTTGTATATGAGGTCTTGTGACCAGTTTTACATACATTGTACTCATTTTCTCTATATGTGGATGTATGTTTCTTCACCTATCTCTTCATGTGTTGTTTCTTCTCTATCTTTATACACATGTTCTTTATACTTGTATGCAATCTAATTATTTCTATTTCACACAAGATGCCTTGATGAGTTTTGTTTAAAGTGTTTCAGAAATACAGGTTGTCAAAGTCTATATGCCATAAACTCTCTTCTTGCAAAGTTTTTCAAGAGTTTGTGTTAGGATAGATTTTATTGTATTCAACAAGTGAATATGAGTTTAGTGATTTATGACTTCTCTCATATGTTCATTTGTTTGTTGTGGTTTTGTCACGGATTGCCAAAAGAGGAGATTGTTAGGACATATGTGGTTCACATGCTAAGAACATATGTCATACTTATTTATGTAAATTGGCTAATCTTTTGACAAAACGCACTCTACTTGTAATTAGGTAGTTTTAGGTGTTTTTAATACTTCAAGAAACAAGGTTTCAAGATCAAGTGTTGAAGTCATCAAGTCTGTCCAAGAAAAATCAAGCTGAAGTACATTTTCATTAAAGCTCGACACCTGCTCAATAGCTCCTCGACACCTGCTATCTGTCGAGATTTAAAAAATCAGGTTTTCTGATCTGATTTTCTTGGGATCCGTGAATATGTTTTTGGGCCTTCTTTTCTTCTAACCCTAAACATATAAAAAAATTGTTTTAAGAGCCGTCAACATAGACAAGTTGCTAAAACATTGAGCAATCCTTGTTCAAGCAAATTGTGATCAAAGACGAAGTTCTTGACCTAGTTCATATTCTCTGAAGAAGTTGCTGTGTATTTGCACCACAGGGTTTTATGACCACGCATCTTCCTAATCTTCATCGCATAGGATGAACTGAAGAACTTTGCAACCAACCTCTTCTTCTAAAGTTGGTGTTTGAAGTCGCGTACTGGGATCCGCGCATCTGGTTAGTCACATACTTGGGAGCTGTGCATCAAAGGTGGAAATTGTCACTACAGATCAAGTCTAATTGGGTATTGGGGTAAGGGTTCAACTGTAGGTTGGTAAGGTACTTGGGATTCCTTTACTTGTAACCGCTTGATTTGATAATAGTGGAGTTTCAGGAGTGGTGACCTGAAAATCACCCGGTGGAGTTTTTGCCGTTAGGGTTTTCCCTATTTGTGAACAAATCACTGTGTCATTTTTTTTCCGCTGCATTTTTAGTTATTCGGTAATTTGTTTGTGCTGCCACGAAATTGCATGATAAATTGATTAATTAATAACTTGGCTAATTAATTAATTAGTTTAATCACAAGGGGTCATTCAATTTGTGGCCTATCAGGCTAGTTCTTGAAAGCACTTTCCATCAAGTTATGCTCATAACAACTTGGGTGCAAGTTACCACTCCCTTCGTTTGGATTTCAAATGGCGTTATTTGGTAAGTTTCAATTTTGAGTGAGACTTTTTGTCAAACATGCACGTGGTGTACATGTTCTAAATGGAAATGAAAATAATATTTTACAGATGAATACACCAAAAAAAAAAAAAAAAAATGCCCCTAAACTAAGCACATTACAATTGAACATTGACAGAAGTGAAGAAAAAACTTCAAAATGATCCATAAGGAAAATTGAATTGATTTCAAATTTCATTGTACCATTTAGTTTGAGTTGACCATGTAATATCTCGCTAAAGAGCAAAATGCTTTTACTTTCCAAAAGCAATTAAACGTCTTCAAAAAACAATGGGAAAAAAAGGGGCAAGCTTAATCAAATTACACTATATCATATACAACAAATTTAATTAAACAATTAACAGCAACATAAATCTATATAATATAAAGAGGAAAAAAACCTTGAATTTGGTGTGTGATTGCTGGTCATGGAGGACTTATACTTAGGCTTACAGGAAATTAGAAGAAACATCTTGTTGTTTCAAAATTGTTCAAAATGATCATTTTTTGAGATAATTACAACATGCTACTAACCTCGCAGCTTGAACCCTTTCCCCTCTAGACCCCCTAGCACTTTGTGCATAGGAAGGTGTAAATTCAATTACAAGGCCTTTGGGTTCAAAATGGTCATTCAAATATCTCTTTCTATCACCAACAAAGTCTATTAGGTTAAGATAGCTTGACTCCGGTTAATTAATTCAATTTACCCAAGTTGATTAATTAGGTTAAATTGAATGCAAATCGTAGAGGTACCAACAAATCACAAAAAATACTAAATGCAGCGGAAAATAAATTGACACAGTGATTTGTTGACAAATGGGGAAAACCTCGTAAGGCAAAAACCTCACCGGGTAATTTTAAGGTCATCACTCCCAAGAATCCATTAATCAATAATCAAACAGTTACAAGTATAAGGAACATTACTAACTACCCTGACTTATTCCAAAATATCAACCTACAATTGAACCTTCGCTCCAGTACTCAATTTGACTTGATCTTGTAGTAGCCTTCTTTCCCTTTGATATACAAACTTCCAATTTGTGACTAACCCTTTGCACAAATCTCAATACGTGACTAACTCCAGCAACTTGAACAGATGTTGTTGACTACAAAGTTTTTCACCTCATTAACAATGAAGATCAAAAAGCACTTAGTTACGAAACTCTATGTCATATAAATGCAGTAGTTTCACACAAAGAAAATAAGTCTCTTGGTCTTTGTATCCATATGTGATAGCTCTTAAATAAACCTTATATATGTTTAAGGTTGTGAAAAAAGAAACCCTAAACAAATACAAAAGCTTGGGCCGAATTTCAGATCTGAAAATTCTGAAATCGTAATCATCGATAGATTGAGATGCTGTCGAGCTATCTATCGAGGTTCACATTAAGTCTTGATAGTAGGCTTCTGTCGAGCTATCTGACGAGACATAATGAATAGCTTTTTTTCACTTGTTTCTTGAACCAATCTTCATGTCTTTAATACTTGACTTGAACAACATGTTTCTTGAAGTACTAAACTCATCTTAGATCTACCTAATTATAAGTATAGTGCATTTTATCAAAGTATTAGCCAATTTCAATAAAATATAACCCTAACAAGATGGAAATAAATAAATAATAAAAATAACAAAACTCATTTTGAGTTCATACCCTTTGGACCTGGGCTACTAATGTTTGCCTTTCATTTGCTTCAGTTTCATTAGCAAGCTCTAGAGTCATTTTCTATCTCTTGCATTCATTTGATTGGGTTTTGACAGACATACTTGAGTCATGACCGAAAGAATGGTTAAAATACTCAAGAAACTATCTCATTGAAGACCATACCAATCAATCTATGGAGAGAGAATAACTGATAATTTATAAAGAAATAAATAAGAGGTGAGGAGGTGAAGAGATTGCAATATGTCGGTGACTGTCAGAATTCCATGTAATAGCTGCATCTGAAGAGTATGGGTTAATGGAGAGACACATAGTAGAGTTGGAGATAGACTAACACCTGAATCTAAGGAGATGCTCAATAAATGTCAATCGATAAATAGAAAAATAAAAATGAAAGAAAGAAAATAAATGATGGCATGACGCTAACATGGCTTAACTGGAGCGTAGCAACAATAAGGATCCATTTTGATACAATTTATTTTTGATGAAACTGAAAATTGAAAACACCGTAGCAAAATAATTTTTAAATGTGTGAATCGTGTCATGGGACCCATTTTTAATATTTTTTTTCTGAATAAAATGGTTGTGGGTCCCATGAATAGTGCATGAACAGTGCTGCTACAATACATGAACAGTAATAATTGTCCCCTAAAGCAAAACGTGAAAAAAAAAAAAAAAAAAAAAAAAAAAAAAAAAAAAGAAGCAAAAAATGCAAAACTTGCAAACGCAGAAACACAACGTGAATCCAAACACATACTAAATGTTGCGTTTAAGCTTTTAGATATATATATAGAGAGAGAGAGAGAGATTAATTAGGTCCTAAATATTTGCCAATAGATTAAAAAAAATTATGTTTGTAACAAATGCTAAGTGATTAATTGTTATTGGCTATTGAATAAAAAGTAATTTCAGTGATGGATTTAAATTAGAATTATAACAATTTACCACCTATGATTTATTAAAAATGTTGTAAATATAACACTTCTCAAAAAATATAATGACTAATACTATGGACATAATAAAAAGTTACAATAATTTTACAACATTTCTACAAGACACTAGAACAAGGCAACAACCCAAGAACTTTGTAGTTCAACTCATTGGTATATGCTGGTATTTTCAAATGAGACATTGGGTTTACATCGTTCTTCCTCAATTATCAAAGTAAAAAAATTAATTACCAAATGAGACGTTGGGTCGTGTATCTTTTCTTTGTTCTTTACTTATGAATTGGTGAACTGTGACGTAGCGTATGTCTTTTTTTTCTTTTCTTTTTTTGTGAGGAACTCGTATGTCTTTTTAGTTTAGTGTTTTCTGGAATAAATATATGGATATACTTATTATTTTTATTATGGTTTATAAACTTAGATAGAAAAATATAGATTGAGTGGTGTTTAGTTGTTTTTGAGCAACAGTTATTTTTGGATTTGGCCTTTTTTTCTTTTCTTTTCTTTGTTATTAAATGAATTTTGATGGCAGGATATCCGTGGAAATAATGTAAATTAGCGAGTGAATACAATGGTAAGGTTCTCTTAATTGTCAACGTTGCTTCAAAATGGTGGTTCTAATCTAATCTTTTTTCTTTCTTATTCCTTAGGCGTGATAAATTTCATAGTTCATGTTGGAGAGGGAGAGAAATGATCCAATTTCAGTGATTCCTATTACTGAAAAAACAAAGACTGATGGTTCAATGATTAAAAAGGGTTGCAAATAGATATTTTAGAATTGTTATAGTTTTACAACCCCAGTTTGCTAAAGTAAAAATAAAAGCAAGGTGAAGGGTATAGTTGTGCGATCAGGAGTCAAGACCCACCGTATGTAATTCCCAATAATAAATTTTAAAAAAAAAAATATTGGTGGTCATTTTTTTTTTCCAAATCATTTGTAATCACGTTGTGGAGGTTAATTATGAAAAAAAAAAATTCAATTCCTTTCTAGAATCTAAACTTCTTATTTCTTTAATAGCTGGTTGTATCTAGGATGGCCTATATTGAATTCTTTCTGTGCAATAGCTTATTCCACTTATTTTAGTGGGGCACACTAGGGTTGTCGTGCATGGGTTAGGTCTGCATCTAAAACAAGACCTGCATCTATATTGACTTAGATTTGATCTTTCAAATTTGATATTTTCTTAAGATCTTATTAGAGTTTGATTGTGATTGCACCTGAAAAGGGCCAATGTAATAATGATAAAATTCCAATTTATAATATAGGACAAAGCTAATTACCTCATTTGTGTGTGTGGAGATTTTTATGCATGTCTTTTACCCTTTATGCCTGAAATTTTCATGGCAATATAAGCATTTCAGAGACTGTCACGGATAACATTTACTTTGAAGCTAACTAATTGTCCACACTTGGAAGAGATAAGGTTGCACTATTTCCATAAGAGAAATGGTTGTTTCCACACCACCTCCCGGTTGGACTTCATGCTAGGATCCACTATGTGAGAAAGGACGGTGTGGAAAAAGTTATTCCTTGTATGCAAATAGTAGTTTCCTTCTCTTAAAATGTCAAGTTATCTTGCAAAAGATATAGACGATAGAAAGGAAGTGGTCCAAAAAAATTAGCTAAGTTACTACCTTCTACCCATAATAGGAGATTATATATTGGGTATATTTATGCTCTTTTTGTTTCGATGAAAAACCTTATGTAAAGATAATTTTTTGTATTTTCTAGTATTTGGTAACATTAAAAGAAATGAGTCAAGGAAAAATTATCTTTGCTCAACAAAAAAAGTATGATTTATTTTTAGTTGTTTTTCACTAAATTTTTTTGGAAAACAAATTTATCTCATAATAAGCTAAATAGGAGAAGTTAAGGGATTGTTTTTCAACTCATTTAAGGTTGCTACCATACATAGGAAAATGAGATAATTTTATAGAAAATATTTTTTGAAAAATGATTCATTTTAATATTTATATGAAAACATATGCCAATTGCGGCTCTACAGCCAGCCCAGAGGGTTCAAATGAACCCCCTGGCCTGGCCAAAAAACAAAAAACTATATATAAATTTTTTTATTTGTTTTGACTCCTAAAATAAAATTTTGAAAACTCTAATCTTAAATTTTGTTAAATCCCAGTTGAAATAAGCTTGAATATGATCATTTTAGTGCTACTTTCACAATATTATTTTCACAATAATTTTACAATAAAGTTTAAGTCGCAAGTTTTAATTGATTTTTATCTAGACCCACAAATGACATCACTTTTTTACATATCTTTAACAACTTGTCACCTAGATTTTGTTGTAAAAGTGTTTGTCGCAATGTCAGTAGCTCTACCTCTTAAAATTGCTACTTCATTTTTAAAAATAAATAAATAAATAAACCTTTCCTCCAACTCTAGCTTACTTTTCCATTGGTCACGGAATAAAATTATTTTTCCTTGCACTTTTCTTCTTTATTAGCAAAAAATTACAACACTATTGACTCCCTAGAAAAAAATCCTGGAGCCGCCACTAACATGTGCATATGGTTGATCTTTAATCTTCTTTGTTTCCATTGAACCAAAAGTTTGTTGCTTGCTTTTCATTTATCTACTCTTTTCACTTCACAAGCCATAGGAGTAGGTTTCAATTTTTTTTTTTTTTTGATGGAGAGTAGGTTTCAATTAATAAGCCGGAACTACGTATCTGAATTATCTCTCTTGCTTTATAAGAGCCTTGAGTGGTCAATGAGTTATTTCTGTCAGAACGGCCATAAGAATATGTGTTACTGTTATCTTCCTTGTCATATTGTTATTATTATTATTTTTTCGTGTGGATGGATATTTTTTTTGTATAATAAAGATGCCAAGAATAATTCTTCCTCTATGCGTGTCGGTGGATAGATTTTATTTTTTGTGGGGGGAAAACAATCGTTCTTAATTATTAGAGGATTTTAATTTTAAGCTATAAAAATTATATTATTCTCAGAGTGCAAGAAATGAAATGCGTAATTTTAAATTATGAGATTAGACAATCTCTACGTCCAGAGGGATCTTTAAACTTAAATCTACTTATTAAAAAACTTGAAGTAAAAAGGACCTCCAAATTTAAATAATACTTTGGTAAAACCATTAAACTTTTCCCCGTGATTTGAAATAATTCATGCCTGTCTTAATTTTAAGAAACAATGAAAATGTTTGTGTTTGAACCAGATTATGATCCGGCTCAATATAAAAAAAGTTACGGTTTTTAATGAGAGATTTTTCAAGACCTAGTCCATGAAGCAGAAGTTTGGGCCGATTATGGAATTTTACATATTTTTAGCCCATTGTGAATCCTCTATGCAGGATATAAATACTATGAGAGATGCTATGTTCATAACATTTTTACAACATTTTTACAACAAATCATAGGTGATTAGTTGTTGTTAGTTCAAATTTGAACCTAACACTAAGATTACTTTTTTGCCCCAACAATAATAACCAATAACAACCTGCCATTTAAGATTTGTTGTAAAAATGTTGTGGACATATCATTTCTCAAATACTATTGTTTCATATTAGAGTTTGTGTTGTTTTGGGAGAGAACATTGTACTATTACATCATGTATTTTTCTTTGAAAATAGTGAAATTATTGAAACTTCGTGGGCGTAGACAAATTATTGAACCATGTATTTTCCTGTGTTGTGTGATTATCTTGTTTATGTTATTTTTCTCTGTTTTTTTCGCCTCTCACAAATTTGGAAATTCGTGTATATTCCCAACAATTAACATTATTAATTTTTGATAATTCAATAATTGTGGGAGGGATGTCTTGGTTGGAAAGTGGAAACGCTGGAGGTGCTATTGCCTTTCTGATGATAACTTGCTTAGCAGCATTTTTTTTTTCCCTTGGTAACTAACTCACCATAGAGAACATGGGTATAAAAGATAACATGTGGATAGGTTTGGATAACCTGCAGGAAAAGACATAAGGATAAGGGCAAGTGGGCAACTAAGGTGATGCCACTTATCTTAGTTGATGGTTATTGATAAATTCATGAGAATAACTTTAATAATAAATTTAATAATAACAATATCTTAGTTGATGCTTATCTTGGTATCACAACCTTATTTACATAATTTTATGCATATGAAAACAACTATCATTGTGACAACATAGATAGCCCAAGTGACGTACTCGAAATGCTGTGTCAAGGAAATCGTAGTCGCAAGGAAGAATATTGTGACAGCCAAAAGGATTGCACCTTGTTCTAGTACTTTCACAGCAGTGGGAGAAACTTTGCCAACAAATTTGGCAACAAAGAGAGCAGAGAAAGTGAGGACGTTTGCTAGAGAAAGCCATTGAAAAGATGGAGGAAATTGGGATTTCATTTCCGTGGACTGGATTGCTATTCCGATGGCTGTTGTGAAGCAAGATATCAGGACTATGTTTTGCCATTCTATATTCTTTTTATCAATATCTAAATTAATTGGGGGTGATTTTGGGTCCACAATGGGTTGTGAAGGTGGTGGCTGTATTGAAGTCTCTCCTAGTGAATCTGGGTCGATCTCCACTGAATCCTCTTCAAGTGTATCTGGGTTGATGACAATTTGTGAAGGTGGTGGTTGCACTAAAGTCTCTCCTAGTGAATTTGAGCCAATATGCAGTGACGTCTCTCCTAGTGAATCTGGGTCAATGACGGTTTGTGAAGGTGGTGGTTGCAGTGACATCTCTCCTAGTGAATCTGGGTCAATGATGGTTTGTGAAGGTGGTGGTTGCACTGAAGTCTCTCCTAGAAAATATGGGTTAATGACGGTTTGTGAAAGTGGTGGTTGCATTGAAGTCTCTTCTAGTGAATTTGGGTCAACGGTTTGTGAAGGTGGTGGCTGCACTAAAGTAAACCCTAATAAATTTGGGTTGATTTGCACTAAAGTCTCTCCTTGTGAATCTAGGTCTATGGCTTGTGAAGGTGGTGATTGCACTAATGTATCTCCTGGTAAATTAGGGTTGATTTGCACTGAAGTCCTTCCTAGTGAATCTAGATCATTGATAGTTTGTGAAGGTAGTGGTTGAACTGAAGCCTCTCTTAGTGAATCTGGGTCGATCATTGTTTGTGAAGGTGGTGGTTGCACTGAAGTTTCTTCTTGTGACTTTGGATTGATGACGGTTTTTGAAGGTGGCGGCAACACTAAAGTATATCCCAGTAAATCTGGGTTGATCTGCATTGAATTCTCTCCTAGTGAATCTGGATCAATGATAGTTTGTGAAGGTAGTGCCTGAGCTGAAGTCTCTCCTAGTGAATTTGAGTCGATTTGCATTGAGGTCTCTCTTAGTGAGTTTGGGTCCATGATTGTTTGTGAAGGTGGTGGTTGCACATAAGTCTCTTCTAGTGACTTTGGGTCAATTATAGTTTGTGAAGGCGGTGGTTAAACTGAAGCATTTCCCAGTAAATCTGGGTCAATCTGCACTAAATTCTCTCTTGGTGAATCTGGATCGATGATGGTTTGTGAAGATAGTGGCTGAGCTAAAGTCTCTCCTAGTGAATCTGGGTCGATCTGCACTAAAGTCTCTCTTAGTGAATTTGGGTCGATTACGGTTTGTGAAGGTGGTCGCGGCACTGAAATATTTCCTAGTAAATTTGGGTCAATCTGCATTGAATTCTCTCCTAGTAAATCTGGGTTGAGGATTGCTTGTGAAGATGCCGAATGCACTGAAGTCTCATCCAGTGATTTTGAGCCAATGACGGTTAGTGAAGGTGCTGGCTGCATTCAAATAAAACAATTATAATTATTATATTGTATCAATTTCAACAATAACTTTGTCACATTTGTTAGAATGGAACAATTAATTTATTCAACACAGCCTATTCATATGGTTATAAGACACTAGTTCAACTGGATTGAGATTCGATAAAATAGTTAAGATTATTGCACAATGCAATTACCATATCACGTGAGATGTAAAAGTTGATATTGTATATTTTTTTAAACCTTTTAAACTTTTTTGAAAACCCTTTGCTTTTTACACTATTAACTTTTATATCTTACCTGAGATAGTAATTACATAGTTTAATAGTCTTAGTTATTGCACGCACCTGATCCAAATCCAGAATAATGGGGGTGGGGGTGGGGGTGGGCAAGTCTCTTTATTTTATTTAAAAAAGGTTTTAAAATAAAAATTTTACTTAATAGCTCCCTAAATTTTTCAAAAAATTCTCCTCAGCTCACTTTATTTTAATAAAAAAACTTTTATGATGCAAATTTACTTAATGGCCCCTTTATAGAATTTTGTTGGAAATGGAATTTCCTTGAAACTTTTTTTAGAATCAATTTTCTTGAAACTTGGATAACAGAATTTTATTTAAATTTAAATATCCTTAAATCCTATCATTTGATTTGAGAAAATATATCTTAAGAATTAATAACAAAAACTAATTTAATAAATAATGAGAGCGTAGCAGCCACATGACGTAAAGAGAAAATAATCACTTATGTAATCATGGCTTTTAAGACCCAACTTTTATTATATTAGTATATACTATTATTCTTGTTATTCAACTTCTTCTTCTTTTTAAGAATTGTAGCAACTCTAGGATTTTTTTTTATTTTTTTTTTATTTTTTGTTGTTCAACTTAATTTTTTTTAAAGAATTGTGGCTACACTTAGAATTAGGACAATGATTTCTACCAAATTGATAAGCTACTTGAAAATTTTTTACAATACTTGTGGGTAACTTGTACAAAACGGGGGAAAGTTTAAAAGACATTTATTTTGATTGTGATTGTATTTTTTTTTTTTTTTGGATATGTGATTGTGTTTGTGTTTAAAACTATATTATTTAGCATTAGGCAATTGTGGGAGGGAGGAACCTAAGGTGCATAAGTACGAGGCATTAGGATGCTTGAAGAGACAACTGGGCCTCACTCTTCATTGGATTGGGCCCAGCCTAAATGAGGCAACCAAATGTTGAGAAGTGAATTGTGTTCAATCCGAGGAGTCCGAGGAGCAAGCTTCCCCCGAGGAGTCGGGGGTCCCAGTCCAAAACCAAAATAATAAAGAGATTAGGGAAGAGAGTCAAAACATATCGACGAGGGAGCAAAGAAGCTTCCTAATAAAGCATCCAGTACCTCTGTATTAAATGCACTATACTAACTCAGTCCATCGCATTTAATGGCAGAATGACCCCTAAACAGTACCCTTACAACTTGCAACCTACTCTATCACCACCAACAAGACACAAATGGGACAAGTATCCAAGTAAGGATCCATAACAACCCAGGTGGAGGGCGGGGATGAAGCCCCAACCACTTTAAAAAGGAAGGAAGCTACATTAAGTAGGGGGGGCGGAAGAAATTAGAAGAAAGAAGATAAAGTGGAAAGAGAAGCTTTGTAACCGAGAATTGAATATTATATGAACTAGTGATCCTCAAACTAATCCAAGAAAGAGTTAATACCGTAATCTTTGCTTTTCTTCCTATTAATCTCATGTATATCTGATGACTTAAGCATTGGACTCCTTTGTAATTACTCAACGAAACCATTAAGGCTTTGAAAGGTTGACTATAACAACTTACCTCTATAAATTTAATTATACTGGGCCTTCATACAGTAACTATCCATTTCACTTGAATTGGGCTGCTGATCCTAGTCCCCTACAACAATTATTATAATTGTATTCATATATTCAATTATTTATCCAACTATTTACAATATATATAATGTACCAAGAGTCTAATGGAAGGTTTATATATAGAATAAAATTTAAATTTAATTAAAATATATATTAGAATAATAACGTGTAAAAATTATGAGGTTAAAAAAATATATGATATAATATTATAAGATAAAAGTCATATGTCTTTAACTTTATAGTATTACTATAAGATTAGTTATATCACTTTCATTATGTGAGACAATTAAAGGTTTATATCAATAGGTTTAATCCCCCCACCTACACTAAAAATCAATTGACATCTTGATTTGATGATAAAAAACAATCATCAGGAAATGTGGAAACTCACTCAAAAAGAAAAAAAAAAAAAAAAAGTTTATATCACTTTCATTATGTGAGACAATTAAAGGTTGATAGGATTTGCTTTGAATGGAATTGGACATTTGGACCTCAATTAGTTGGCACTCCCTAACATTCCATGATATTCAGGGTTCAAATCACCTCTCTCCGTTGTAATTATCGAATTATTTAACAAAGAAAATGAAATGGAATTGGACCTTAAAAATTAAGGCTTTATAGAGTCTTAGAAAAACAGAAAATTTGGAAATGAAATCAAAAGTAAAACAAAAATTAAAACATGATGAATAAAGAAAATCCAAAATATACCTTAATTTTATATTTTCCTAAAAGTATTATTTGCGCTGAATCATAAATTATAATATCAACAAAAGAGGGGGTAAAAAAGAACAAATAAAAACCCTCACCCTCACCTTTGTAATTGGACCTCAAAATTAACGTTTTATTAAATCTGGAAAAAGAATAGCAAAAGCGAAATCAAAAGATACACGAACCTGGGTGAGTAGTTGAATCCTCTTGTATATAAAAGTGAAATGAAAAAAGAGGGGGGGGGGGGGGGGGGGGGGTTGTGTTACTTAAAAGTTAAAACCTCAAAATCAAATCAGTGTTTATCTTTGAAATATAGAGTAGAAATTTATAATTTTTTTAAGTGTGTGTTTAGCATTGGCTTAAAAAACCAACATTTTTTACTATTTAACTTATTTTTGCTATTGTTCATAGGTTTCATTATATTTTTTGGTACTATTTGTGGGTCTTATTATACTATTTCAGTTAACTTTTAACTTTATCTAGTAAGTATTTTCAACAAAAGACAATGAATATTTTTTTATTTGGAATTTAAGAAAAACAAAAAACAGAGATAACATTGAAGAAAGCTTTGTATTGCGCGCCTGAAAATGTTTTTGAAGACGCTTCTATGGATGCCAAAGTTAGAAGCCCCATTCTTATTGAAAGCATAGCTATCAAGGCTTTGAATCATTTGTACACTCAAGTAGAGTTGTAAAGAAAATTTTAGTTGAACCATTGACATGATGTAATCTGCACTGCCCTCAACAGACACTGTGATTTCATTAGCCTTCATGTTAATGACTCTTTAAGGTACGAATGTCTTTTATTTTCTATTTTAGTTTTTGTCGGAAGTCTTTCTCGTAACAAAAAACTGAAACGCTTGGTAGCAATGAGTGAAATAAAAAATTTTATTAGTGAGTAAAAATTTGATATCTTTTGCGTATGCTGAAATTCATTGAGATTTGATTTGACTTAATAAATAAAATCACTGAGACACATCATCAAACACTCACTTTGCATGCAGGAATCTTTCCAAAAATCCAACTCTAATGAAGCGCTTACTAAGTTAAAAAAATAAATCATGGAAGGAATGGATAAAACAATGGTTATGTAGTCGGTAACTCAACCTTTTTCGCTTTTCCACTGAACAACTTGCCATTTTCTTCTTTATTTCTATATATTAAGAAGATTCGAAAAGTTAATTATTACTTCTAAAAATACCTCTAATTTAATTAACTTATCCTTATTCTTAAAACATAATAAATAAAGTTAAAACTGTAAATAGACAAAAATTAAAAACAAAAAACCTACTGGGTAAAAGCTCCTCACTAAATAATAGATAGATACAAGGCTCCTACCCAACTTATCACAAAGAAATAAACTTCCCACTACCCCATGTTGCTATCACTCACACACACACACATACACACACACACAAAACCTACCTTATGGCTATGGGTTACTATAAAAAATTACCCATGTCACATCAAAAAAATAAAATTACATATATTGTAAATTAATAACTCTACGACCTTTTGTGATGTGTGAACTATATAAAAGATATTATAGAAAATTTGGTTATAAATAGAAAATTACGACACTACACCAAAAAAAAAAAATACTTCATCACATGCGCAAAGCGCCTGTGATAAGACTAGTGCCTATATAAGAACTTTGGGCTTATGAATTAACATTAGCTAATTCCAACATTAAAGATAGAAGACTAATCTATCTAATTGCTAAATAATATATATATATATATATATGCATAGTTTTAATTATAAATTTCCCACTGGAAGAAGTAGAACCACTAGTGGAGCCCCTTTCCACGTTATGCTTGACTGGAAATTTGAGATCACTGGGATTTGACAAAATTCTATTAAGATCTAAAAGTGAGACAACTAGCGGTTTTTCTAATGTTTTAAACATTCAAGGCAAAACTTTCAAGAATTAACCATTTCAAGGCAAAACTTGCAAGAATTCCAGACCATGGCTCACCCAATGCCTCATCTCACAAACCCACAAACCTTTTAGACCAAGCAAATGAACCTAACCTATTGCCTTAACAAACACACACATCAACCACTCATTTAGCTTGCAAATCTTTGTTCTTTATTTCAACTTCTGGGTTCCAAGTGGTGTAGTAGCTCTATTGGGCATGAGTTGTTTAACACGGTAAAGCTGGAGGGTAGAGCACCCAAAATAAGAAACCAATAGGCAATTTATTACTCTTACTAATAACCGAGTAAATTAAGCATTTGTGGTTGAAATGGAACGATTAAATTCAATACATTCCTGTGTCTGAAAAAACAAGATAATATATTAGTTAGTCCACTAAAATTTAAATTACATATATAAGACAAGAAATTTAGCTTGGTTTTCTAAAAACATTTCTGGCTACACCACTACAAAACCAATAATTTCTTTTCTGAAAATACCTGGAAGAAGTTGATGGTATTGCTAGCACCAAAACTTCTATGAGCCGTGGTAACCTTGGCCGGCTCAGTGCATGGAAAGTAGGGAGCCAACGGGCATTTCTCTGCACAGGTACGCCTGAAAAAATTGCAGACCGCACAAGGGCCTTTCACAAAAGCTACTGGAGGAGGAGTTGAAGATGGTGATGGAGAGGAATGAGAGCTTGGGGTTGATGAAGCGGTAGAAGTGTTTGTACCAATACTGCCCACCGTCTTAGTGTGTGAGTGAGAGAGATAAGGAGATAGAGGGAGACTTCAAAAGGTGAGGTTAGATTTTTTTTGGTACAAAGATAATGTATTTATATATGTTGGCTCTATCTGGGAAATTATTAGGTACACCTGCTGAGGTCGCCCTCTTGGTCCTTCTAAATTCTAACCAATAAAACGCTACAATTTATACAAATGTGATATCACTTAATATCTGTTTGGATATTGATGAAAGTCTTGGCGTCTAACGTTTCATTTTTTTTTTTTTTTTTTTTTTTTGAGAGAGCATTAACTGAATTCTAGTGAATCCCGTGCACTGTTCACGAAATCCACAAACCTCTTTTTTTAACAAAACTTTTATTAAAAATGAGTCTCACAACACTATTCACACATTTAAAAATTATTTTACTATAGTGTTTTCAGTTTTCAGTTTTCAACAAAATAAGTAGTATTCAAATGGACCCTTAGTGGTTTTTTTTATTTTTGATTCTTGTGCTGAATAAAAATCTAACTCACACATTTGCATAAGTGTCATTTTTTCATTGGTTGGGAGGACCACTTCAGCGGTCCTCCCGGTAGACCTAATAATTTCTCCTTCATCACATTTTTTTTTTCACTACATGACAACATCATGTTGATATCAGATTCTAAGTTGAATTTCAATATTTATATTTGGTGACAAAACTTTCATCAGCTTCATGTTCACACCTTTCCACACACTATTACATAAAAAAAACGAACTAGAAAGTCTAGAATTACTAATCAAATGTTATTTGGGGCAATAGCACTTTTGAATTACTTAGTAAAAGCAATATTCTAAATATTGTTTCCAACTCTGTTTTAGTTTGTCCATTGGAACGTAATATTTTGGTCCTTATTTGTCCATTGATGAAGTGGCAAAAGTGTTTTTTTTCAGTACTGTCTTCCATCTTAATGTGTGTGTGTGTGTGTGTGTGTGTGTGTGTAAGAGAGAGAGAGAGAGAGAGAGAGAGAGAGAGATGTGAGGTTGGATTTTCGGAGAACACAATTGATGGGTATTTATCATTTGGTAATTACTCTTACACACACTATCACAAACACCTTATACACACAATTATTTTTAACTAAAATCATGACTTGATGACACACTATCACACACTTGCTTTTAACTAAAATTGTGTCACGATTTCAGTTAAAAACAAGTGTGTGTGTGTGTGCGCGCGCGCGCGTGTGAGATAAGCATTGATCTTTATCATTTTTGGTAAGAGAAGTGCTATGAAATCACAATTGAGCTCATTAAAAAAAAGTAGGGTAAAGACATAGTGTTGTTCCTTAATTGAGTTCAAACACTTTTATCTATTCTATTGAAAGCTTAATTAGTGCAGAAACACTAATGCTTGTTTAGACCCCAAATTTTAAATTACAGCTTAGTTGCTTTTACTGTAACTTAACTAAGTGTGGAACAAGAGTAAAAGATTCGCAATAAACTGAAACACTACTCTAATGCAAGTACAATAAGCGATATATGTAAAGTTTAAAGAGTAGGGAAGAGAGATGCAAACATAAGATAACACCGAGATGTGTTATCAAAGAGGAAACAGAAGTGCTCAACGAAAAACCTCTCCACAGCTCTCCAAGCCGAAATCGATCCACTAGTACACGAATATAAAAAAGACCCTCCAAGCCTAATCTACCCAATGTACTTGAGCTCTCCAAGCTCCAGCTACTAACGGACTTCTAGGAGTCTTGTCTTCATTAGTTATCCGGATCCCGCAATTCTGCCTGATTGCATCTGCCACTCAATAGCTTCTTTCAATGCTTCCCATAGGCACCAAAACTTCTCTCAACACTCAGAATGTGTGAGGTAAGTGTTTGGGCTAAGAACCTCTTAAAGATGTGTAGATGGATAGGTAGGAGTAAAGGAAACTTTAGAGAAATGATGTAGAGGATTGTGGGTAAACAACCTCTAGCTCTCAAGTGATTGGCTAGAGTTTTCTCTCTCAAAAGTTTCTTGTAAAGACTTCTTGTTCTTCTTACATTTTGTGGGTAATGAGGGTTTATATAGTGTTGGTAAAGGAATGTGAAAGAGAGTTTCACAGGTCACTCGCGACTTGCCCTGAGCCGTGAATGACTTGTGAAATCCAGCCTGTCAAAAACTCTTTAAATTCTAGCATGTGCTTCTCACTTGGCCTGTTTCATGGGTTGGCACTCGTGAGCCAGTCGTGAGCTAGTCACGAAATCCTCATCTTCACAAAATCTTCACCAAACTCTCACACACAACCCTTTCATTAAATCCCACAAAAATACAGGGAAATGATTGAACACAATTACAATCAAATTTGACATAGAATTAAAGCCAACAAAAAACATAGTTGTAAATCACAACTTTACAATCTCCCCCTTTGGCTATTTAATGACAAAACCCCTAAACAGACTCTAGACTTAAAGCTTGAGTATGAGAATAGAGGCAAAACTCACTCACACCTAAATCTAAAACCTATGAAGCACTTGAACCATATACACCTATATCCTGAAACACTTGCCCATAACAAATAGATTTATTAAATACGAGACAAGTAGAATACAAGGCAAGTATAAAGAGCTAGTAAAATGTGATCAAGTAAAGACAAAAGAGATATGAACTTATAGCATAACTTGATCAAACATGAATAGTCACTAAGAAATGACCACAATGAACATTTAACGAGTAAATGATCATATGGACACACAAGCAACTAAGAGTAGTGAAAAAATTAATTGCATGTCCAACAAACACATGTTACATTAAAGAAACTAACTCAAGAGGCAATAGATAACTAAAAGCATCAAGAAATGGCTATAAAAAACAAGATACACAAGAACTAAAGATAAATTGAGTTTTAAACTAAAGTACTGAAAGCTTTAAAATAAAGCAATGTAAATAAACTATAAGAGCAGTAAAAATTTCAAAATTCTACTCCCCCTTAGAAAATACTCCCCCTCAAGCTAATACTACTCCCCCTTTTTGATTGGAATGACCAAAGATGCTAGTCCATGCTCGCCAAATCTTTAATTTGAGTGGAGAGAGCAGTGATTTGCTCTTAAAGATAAGTCATCTAGGTTGTGGTGTAAGCACAGTGATCATCCAAAGTCCGTTGCATAGCCTTTTGTGATCACTAGAAATGATCAAATTTGTCAAGAAGTGGACCAAGGCGATCAAGAGCATGAATTGGTGCCTGAGGCTGCTCTTGAGGCTGAGTAGGTGAGGCTTCCATAACTATAGGTTCAAAAGTGAAGTTTTCAATCTCATCGTCAGTGTTGCCCCCTCATAAGTAGTGTCCTCACTTAGTGCTTCTTCTTCCTCTTCAAGACCATGAAGACAAGCTTTGCTCATCATCATTGTTTGAGCAGAAATCTGATCTTCCCTCTTTATGACTGGCAAACCGAAGGGAATCTTGACCCTCTCTTGACGCATGATAAACATGATCAATCCTGGGAATGGCAAAGTCATCTAGGTCTTCTTCTTGTTGACACACTTTGCAAGGAGATGATAGATGTGAGCACAAATGTCTATGTCCTTATTCTAGTACAAGTCATGAAGAAATAATGCTCGTGGCTGAAACAGAATTAACAGATTCCTCACTGGATAAAGGTTAAAGAGCATAATATAGGCTAGTGTTCTCATATTTGGAGAGAAGTTGGTAGTGAGTAAGGATTGTCTTTTCCATTCTCCCCTAAGATCCAGAACTACTACCGATAATGATGTTGTCCTCTAGTCATAAGGAAGAGAAGATTCCGGGATCACTGGTCTGATCTGTAGGAAGTTCTGGATGGACATGGCTGTGATAGTGAACTCTTTTCCTCTCACCCAACAGTTGAGGTGATCTCCCTCCACGATGGCATTCGAGAAGAACTCCCAAATTAAGATATCATGCACATCTACTGAGCCTGTGAGAAGAGGAGCCTAAGTGCAATGTCTGAACACATCAGGAATGAAGGTGCCCTCAAGACCTAAGATCCACCTCTCTCCACAATGATAACAACATCCTTAGAGAACTCCTTGACTGCCTCAAATGCATATCTATCTCAGAAACAATGCTCTTCATATCATTGACGCTTAAGAGGTTTCTTGGTAGTGGTTTTCTTGCGAGGAGACATCTACAAAAGAAACAAACACAAATGATACACAAAAATGGCAACAAACTTGATTAGATGCAAGTTAGTACAAAAATAAGTAAACAAACTCTTAAAAAGTAAGTAAAAGTGCATACATTTGAACACAAAGACATGAGAACAACGCTAGAAGTCTAAGTAGACAAATAGCATGACAATATGCCTGACATGTCAAATGTGATAAGGTGTGTGCATCAAGCATGCATTAAGTATGCATGTGCAAAGCATGACCAAAGCATGAACAAGCACTCATGGGGCAAAGTGTGTAAAACACACAAGCAATGATAGAAACAAGTTACAATTAAGTAAACATGGCAATCCCCAATATTTGGTACTTATCAGAGTCCAAACGAGTGCAAAAATGCCTAAGGAGCATTTTATCAAACACTTAGCATGAATGAACTAACCCTATATGATGAACAATGCAAGAACATGATGAAATATGCCTTAAATACATTAAAAATGCCACATGGGGCCAACACAATCATTAACAAACAAAATGGGACTAAGCCCAATCAACAAAATAAAAAAATTTGCAAGAAATTAAGTTTCCCCAACCCAACACAAAAATAATCCCAACCCTAGGTTTTATGAAATCAAAGACTTAAACTAAGGAATTGAAAGATGAAAAAGTTTAGGGATTACCTTAGAGAAGTCTTAGAAATGAAATCCAAGCAAGAGAGGTTGAGTTTTGAGGAAAATTTTGAGTTTTGGAGGGTGGGAGTCGCGGAGTGCAAAAAGACAATGATTTTGAAAACAGATTTTTCGAGCCCTTTAAAACTGTCTTTTTCTGCATTTCACGAGTTAGTGACTCGCGAACCTGTCGTGAGCCTACTCGCGAAATGTGCAGATGCTCAGGGCAAAATTTCATGGGTTAGGTCTGAATTGCGAACCACTTGCGACGGACTTGCGAAACTCTCTTCCCGAAATTTTTAAGAAATTGGAATTCCTTAAAAATCTCTCAACTTGGAACCACTTGCGAAAGCAGTCGAGAAATGGCTAAACACAAAATTTTTCAACACAAAGAATTTGACATTTTGAGAAACAATTTCAACATCAAGGTGACAAAAATCACTTCCAGAAACAAATAAAATACTCAAAAATCTTTTTGGGTTTGATCATCAAGCAATTAAGCATATACACATCACATTTGAACACATACAATCACACAAATGAAATAGATATTCATTGAACATTAGACTTATGTGTTGTGTGTGGGTATCAAGCATGAATTAGTCCATAGTGTTAAGGACATATTTTATATAATTGGCTAATCCTTTAACAAAACGCACTATACTTGTAATTAGATAGATCTAGGATGGGTTTAGTATTTCAAGAAACATGTTGTTCAAGTCTAGTATTAAAGCCATGAAAAGTGGACCAAGAAACAAGTGAAGAAAAGTTGTTTATTAAAGCTGAACAGATTCTCGACAACTGTCGACAAATAATATCCATTAAGAATTAATGAATCTCAACAGATATATCTATCGAGGTCTCGACAGATAGCTTAACAGCTATATCTATCGAGAATTATAAAATCAAAATTTCCAAATCTGATTTTCAGCCCATGCTGACATGTATGTGTAGGGTTTCTTTTCTCACAACCCTAGACATATATAAGGCTTATTTTAAAGGCCGTCACATAGCAGAATACAAAGAGAACACATGCAAAAGTTGACCGATGCCTTATTCTCTCTGAAAGAAGCTACTACGTCTTTGCGCCTTAAGGTTTTGTAACCAAGTGCTTCTTGATCTTCATTATTGATGAAGTGAAGAACTTTGCAACGAACATCTTCTTCAAGTTGGTGAGTTAGTCACGTACTGGAAGCCATGTATCATTGGTTAGTCACGTACTGGGAGTCGTGCAAAAGGATGGCGTTCATATATTGAAGAGTTTAAAGGTTCCGAAATGGTAGAAGGTTTCTGCTGTAAGTTCATCTACGAGGATTGTTGAGTCTAGTGACAAAGGTTTTATACTAGATCTGAAACTTCTCTTTAGTATAGTGAATTGCTTTTCAGGAAGGTTTCCCCCTAGGTTTTTACTGTGAAACTAGTTTGTTTCATTGGTTTTCCTAGGTCGTCATATCTTGTCTTATTTACTTTTCCGCTGTGCATAATATTGATGTTAGTTTGTTTTAACAAGATTTATTCATAATAAATCTAATTAACAACTTAGATTTAAAACTTGTTAATTCTATCAACCAGGGTCTAAATTCCCAACAAGTGGTATCAAAGCGGGTACACTCTAATTGAATTAATTTCCTGAGTGTAATCCTTGACCCTCATTGTCATGGATCGTGGACAATCTCTTTTGATTCCTCCTTTATTTTATGACACTAATTATGCATACTGGAAAGTTCATATGAAAGTTTTTTTTGCAGACTCTAGTTGAAAAAGTATGGCAAGCTGTTGACGTTGGCTGGATTAAGCCAAAGGAAGCGTCGGTGGATTAGGATGAAGCAAAAATCATAGTGGCAAATTTCAACAATAAGGCCTTGAATGCTTTGTTTTGTGAGGTGACCAATGAGGAATTCAATAAAATATTATCCACGGCAGTTGTCAAGGAAGTATTGACCATTCTTGAGACCACCTATGAAGGTACCAAGGCAGTAAAGACTGTGAAATTTCAAAAACTCACCAGTAGTTTTGAAGAAATAAGGATGAAGGAGAATGAGACATTTGATGAGTTCTATGCTAAACTCAAGGATATTGTGAATTTTGTCTTCAACCTTGGAGAATCTATAACAGAATCCAAAATTGTTAGAAAAATTCTTAAGTCCTTAACCTTTATAGATGATGAGATTATCAAGCTTCTTCAATTTAGGAAAAAGGATAAGGACAAACCTCCTAGGAAATCTAAATCCTCTAAGAAGGGTAAAAATGAGAAATCTCTAATTACTTTAAGTTGTATCCTCAAAAGCAAGTGTCCAAACGGTCACAAGTTTCCTCTCAAGGACCTACACCTTTGTTTGGAGAGTTATTAAAATTTTTGAACTTTTTAACTCAATTTCAGGAGAATTCTAATTCTTCTATGTCATTTAGTAGACATACTATGATACGTGCTTTTTCATCTTCACGACCAAAGACTTGTGCTGTGTGGGTGAAAAATGAGCCTAAGACTTAATTGTCTTTTCTGTTTGTCTTCTACTTTAATTCTTTCTATCTAAAGTGGGACTCTCTCTGCTTGATTTTTTGTCTGCTTTTGGAATCATGCTTTTATGCATCTGCATCTTTCTTTCATGCGTTCATGTTGATTGTTTGTTTTTGTTTGCTTGTTTAGTTTTTATTTTGTTTTTTTTTTCAAGAGAAAAAAAAAAATCAAAATCAGAAAAATACAAAAACAGTGTGTGTTTTGTGTACATTGGTATTTGCGTACCTTAAATGGCCATTGAAACAAAATTTTCTAAACTTTGAATCTTTTGTAACTTCAATAAGCATCTCAATGCACAACTAAGCAAGTGTGCTCTGTGACTCGTGTTTGTAATGAGTAAAATTAAGTAATCTCTTATACTTAACACTCATATCACTCTTTTTGACAGGAAGGACTAAAAAATCCTAAGAGAAATGCATAAATAACCATCTCACCACTGTTGCTTGCCAATCATGAAATGACATCTGTATGCTTCGGCATAGTAAAAGTGAAATGTTAAAAGCTTAACATAATTGGGTATTTCTTTTCTCTCTCTTATATGCCCATGCATGATATGCTTAACAAATGAAAATCTGCAAAGAAAAATAAAAGCAAATAGAATCAAAATGCTTTTTATATGATTGCAAGTGTGTCTTCTAGAAGATGTGGAAGTTATAGAATGTACCTCGAAGGTGATAGTCTCCATCAAGCAGTTATGATTGTGTGTGAGTTAAATTGATTTTCTCATATCTCAAATCGTCATAACATGTAGACACTTATGCAATCTTGTGATGTTTTTCACACACAACACACAAATTCTTTTCTACTTTTGATACATATGCAGGCACAATGTGATTGCATTCATGTCTGTGTTTTTCTCTTCTTTGAAAAACTGTTTTTGCCGATCTCGACAGCTTGTTGACAACTCTCGACAAATTGCTATCTATCGAGCCTCTTTTTTTTCTTGTCTTGACAAAAGTTAACACAATCTCGATCTATCGAGCTTTCTAGACTTTGTCTCAATAGATTCTCGATCCATCGAGTAACTTTCTGTTTGGCCGATAGATCATCGACGGATTCTCGATCCATTGAGGTTGGCTTCTACTCGATAGCTACTTGACAGCTTCTCGATCTGTTGAGATCCTCTTGCATGAATTGTTTTTCACATGTTTTGCATCTTTCTTTTATCTTGTCATCCATAGCATCTTATTTCATTACATTCATGCATTTATATGGATTCCTTGTGCCCCCTTGATCATCCTTGATCATCTTTATGTTTCTCGGGTGAAACTTTCTAGCAACCCTTTGTCAATCATGACAATAAAGAGGAGAAATTATGGAGAATATGTGGTTTCTTTTTAAGATTCTACATGTCTTTGTACGAGGGAGTTATGTTTCATCTTGTTTGGGGGAATGTTTACCTCATTGTTCTTGTACACCGATCTTATGACCATGTTTATATAAATTATGCTTATCTTTGATATATATATATATATATGATGATGTATGTCTTCTTTACCTACCTCTAAATGTGTTGTTTCTTTTCTCTCTTTATACACATATTTCTTGATTGTAGGCAATCTTTTATTTCTATTTCATACTAAGATGTTGTGATGAGTTTTGTTTAAAGTGTTTTAGAAATACAAGTTGTTAAAGTCTTCCATACTATGAACTCTCTTCTTGCAAAGTTTTCAAAAATTTGTGTTAGGATATATTTTATTGTATTCAACAAGTGAGTATAAGTTGAGTGATTTATGACTTCTTTCATATGTTCATTTGTTTGTTGTGGTTTTGTCATGGATTGCTAAAGAGGGAAATTGTTAAGGACATATTTTATGTAATTGACTAATCTTTTGACAAAACACATTTTACTTGTAATTGGGTAGATCTAGGATGAGTTTAATACTTCAAAAAACATGTTGTTCAAGTCTAGTATTAAAGCCATGAAGATTGGACCAAGAAACAAGTGAAAAAAAAGTTGTTCATTAAAATTAGATAGATTCTCGATAGCTGCTGATAGATAATATCTATCGAGGATTAATGAATCTCGAAAAATATCTCAACAGATATATCTATCAAGGTCTCGACAGATAGCTCGACAGTTGTATCTATTGAAAATTATAAAATCAAAATTTTCAAATTTGATTTTTGGCCCATGCTAACATGTATGTATGGGGTTTCTTTTCTCACAACCCTAGACATATATAAGGCTTATTTTAAAGGCCATCACATATTAGAATATAAGGAGAACACATGCAAAAGGTGACCGATGCCTTATTCTCTCTAAAAGAAGCTATTGCATCTTTGCGTCTTAGGGTTTTGTAACCAAGTACTTCCTGATCTTTATTGTTGATGAAGTAAAGAATTTTGCAGCCAACATCTTCTTCAAGTTGGTGAGTTAGTCATGTACTGGGAGCCGTGCATCATTGGCTAGTCACGTACTGAGATTCACGTAAAAGGATGGCGTTCATATATTGAAGAGTTCAAGGGTTCTGAAACGGTAGAAGATTTCTGTGTTGTAAGTTCATCTACGAGGATTGTAAAGTCTAGGGACAAAGGTTTTTTACTAGATCTGAAACTTCTCTTTACTATAGTGAATTTCTTTTCGGGAAGGTTTCCCCCCAGGTTTTTTAATGTGAAACTAGTTTGTTTCATTGGTTTTCTTGGGTCATCATATCATGTCTTATTTACTTTTCTGCTATGCTTTCTGCTATGCATGATATGGACATGATATTAATGTTAGTTTTTTTTTTTAACAAGGTTTATTCATAATAAATCTAATTAACAATTTGGATTTAAAACTTGTTAATTCTATTAACCAGGGTCTAAATTTCCCAACACATAGTCTAGTGCGAAGTTTCAATGGTCAATTCAATCAAGTCATACACAAATACCACAAAGTCAAGTGACCTATCTCACTAGTAGAAATGAACATATATGACTCCTCACCAAAGTGTTTGCCAAGATTGAAAGTTTTCATTTCGCTTCCATTTTTCATACTTTTTTTTATCAATAAAACTCAATTTTCAAGCAACAATGCCATGAAATTTTTTATATTTCTTTGAGGAATAAGCCTTTGGCTTTGGCATCATACATTTTGAATATATTTTTGCTCCACCTTTTCCGAGTCTAACTAGTTTTCGAAGCAAGGCTTTTTCAGCTCTTTTTCCTTTTGGAGATTCACGATTGAAGAGCTTTTTGACATAAAAATAAATGTGAGGAAAAATATAAGATCAAGTCTACTCATGTATCGAGATCAATCAAGACTATTGGCTAGAAATCTATGATAAGCTTGAAGATCAATTTACAACAATTAAATATAGATTTCTAGATTTCACTCACACTTAATAAGTGTTGGGATTTATGCCCTAAAATCCAATTTATTGGCATGTCATAAAAAATAAATTTGTTAAATTATATGAGACTATTTTTTTATATATCTATATATGAGACTATTTATAAATGAACTAATGGAACATTATCATAGTCCTTGAGATGCATTGTATGTGATTTATGTGTTTTAGTCACAGAAGATATAAATTACAGGTTCCTTGTAAACTCAAAATATAGTTTGTAGTCAGTGATGAAATTGGATGTTTCATGTGCGAAAACTATAACACATCAACTAAGATGGTTTGTCTTAATCATGGACGTGAAGACTTCTAGTTGATGTGTTGATGTGTCTTAAGAGTTAAGACATATTGAATTAGATCACTGTGAGATTAATTATTCAATCAACAACTGTCACTTAAATAATTAATCTCACGACTTCTAATTTCATAAACTCTCAATCCTGAGAGGATAGTGAACCCGATTATGAAATGTAGATTACTTTGATATATCAGGAGTGAGATCTAATATTCACAGTTAAAATCTCAGTATGTTAGGTAACCACACGTAGTGTTGAGGGAACACATATTCTCAAAATGGAATCCATAAGCTCTTTTTATAGAGATACGAAATATCCCCTTGAGATAAGTTTAATAGGAACTGGTTATTCAGGACACCCACTTTAGTAAAGAGTTACTAAAGTTTATATTTATTGAAATCGGATTTCAATAAATGTGAATAAGTAAAAGATTAAACTAGGTACTCAAGGATAAAATAGTTGTTTACAAAGTAACAGTTCATAATGACTTTATTCACTATGGATATTTCATAGAGGGGTCAATGATATCATTAGAGTCTTAGGATATAATTTATTAATAAGGTCTAGAGTACAATTATATTTATATAGTGGTATTAAATATAATTGATGGTAATTTTGGATTTGTTAAGAGTTGATAGATAAGCCTAAGGTTCATTGGAATTAGAGTCTTATTTGTTCCCTTTGGTCCCATCTTAAGCCACAAATTAAAGCCCAATTGGGCAGGCCCAAAAAACTAACCCAATTAGATAATCAGTTATATATATAAGGAGAAAAACATACAGAATTTTTAGAAGAAGATGGAAATGGTGTGTATGTGAGGGTAAGCCACTTTCTTAGTCTCCCTTGAACACATACGTATAAACTGATTGAGAGGCCACACTTCTTGTGCATCATATGGAATTGAGATGATGATTAAAGGTATTCTTAAGTCTTGGTTTTGAATTTCACTGCATCAAGGTACGCTTTCTATTCTTTGTTTTAGAATTCAAGGTTACATGTTTTCTCTCATGAATGAAATAGATCTGTATTTGTTGCTTCCGCTGTGTGTCTTGTATGAGATGCAAAACCAGATTTTTCAACAATAAGTGCATAAATAACAAGCTAAGCTCGCAAATACACAATGCCATTAGTACAAAGGTACTAGGCCAAACTCTATATGTGATATGACACAACACAAACGATCAAACTTTTTGGGATTTTTTACTTTCTATGAGTTTTTGAAATTTTAATCACTAAAAAAAAGCAATAAAGTAAGATCAACAAACAAAACAACCTATTAAACAAAAAGCATTAAAAGAAAAATGCTAGAGAAGAAGAATTGAAGTAAGAAGAGTGCATATGGCATTATGCATGATACTATGACCCTAAGACATTGGAAGTATTAATGCATGGACATAGTAGATGAATCATGCATGAGTACCCTTCTTCACCCACATCGCACATGTGCTTTAGGTGAGATCCTTAGACGGAGGGGTATGACCAACGTAACTCTCAAACTTCGGGATGAAGCTAGCTAGGCATGATGAGACGTTCTTAAGCATTTCCATGGCATCTCCAATGAGTTGACCATCATTTCCTCCTTTAGCTTGCTTTCCTCTTGGCATTCTTCTTTCATTTCCTTGAGTTTGTAGAGAATCAGCCCTTTTGAGAGCATGAAGCTTGAAGCAATTTGGCCTTGTGCACCCTCAAATGCCACAATGGTGACAAAAATGCTTCACTTAAGGTCCCATTTGAGCTTTCCGAATCACTAAGGGTAGTTGTCAGCACCTTACCCTTTCCTCTCAAATAGTTCGGACACTCCTTCTTCAAATTCCCATGTCCATTGCATTCATAGCAAACAATCCCTTAGGGTGTTGATGACTCTCTTACATCCCTCTTCTTGAAGTCATTCTTGTCATTATTAAAGAATGAGAATTTTCCTTTACCAAATAACTTCCCATTGTTCTTCATCTTTAGATATTTGCAGAAGTTCTTTGCAAGATAAGCCACCTCTTTCTCAACATCATCCTCATCCGAGGAATTACCGGTTCTCTCATTTATAGTTTTGAGAGCAAGTGATTTGCTAGACTTGTGATATGGCAATCCGAGCTCATAAGT
Source organism: Quercus gilva (assembly GCA_023621385.1). Lineage (NCBI taxonomy): Eukaryota > Viridiplantae > Streptophyta > Magnoliopsida > Fagales > Fagaceae > Quercus > Quercus gilva. Next base: position 48,496,175 of record CM042482.1, on the reverse strand, counting down.
TTGAAGAGAACCGACAAGCTCTTACATCTCGATCTCATCCAAGTCTTTACTCTCCTCAATGGTGGTGACTTTGGCTCGAAAGCTTTCGGGTAAGGATCTTAAGACTTTCCTTACAACTTTGGCATCCTTAATCTTTTCTCCAAGATTGAGCTTGGCAATGACAATCTCATTGAGTCTACCATAGAATGAGTCAAACGACTCATCTTCACTCATCTTCATTTCCTTAAACTGGGTAGTGAGCAATTGCAATTTGGTGTCATTGACCTTCTTGGTTCCCTCACAGGTAGTCTCGAGAATTTTCCATGCCTCTTTAGCGGTCTTCACATGAGGGATCCTGTGAAATTCATTAGTTGAAACACCACAAAAAATTGCATTAATAGCTTTGCTATTGGCATTTGCCAAAGCAAGGGCAGCCTTGTCCCATTTGGCCTTGGGTGTTGTTGGTCTCACCCAACCATTCTCAACAGAATCCCAAACGGTCTCATCAATAGCACATAGAAAAGCACGCATATGAACTTTCCAAAACACATAGTTACACCCATCAAAGAAAGGAGGTGCGTTAAGTGGTTAAGATCTATCCATCTCAAATGGGGTCTAGGATCACATGGGGATAACGAAATCCAAAAAGTGCACCCGCTCTAATACCAATTGAAAGCTCAATTAGTGTAAAGACACTAATGCTTGTTTAGATCCCCAATTTTAAATTACGGCTTAGTTGCTTTTACTCTAACTTAACTAAGTGCGAAACAAGAGTAAAAGATGCACAATAAACCAAAACAATACTCTAATGCATAAGCAAGTACAATAAGCGATAAATGTAAAGCTTAAAGAGTAGGGAAAAGAGATGCAAACACAAGATAACACCGAAACGTGTTATTGAAGAGGAAACCAAAGTACTCAGCGAAAAACCTCTTTATGGCCTTCCAAGCCGTAATCAATCTACTAGTGAATAAGTTAGAGTACACGAATATCAAAAAGACCCTCCAAGCCTAATCTATTTAATGAACTTGAGCTCTCCAAGCTCCAGCTACCAACGGACTTCTAAGGGTCTTGTCTTTGCTAGCTATCCGGATCCCGTTATTTTGCCCGATTGCATCTACCACTCAATGGCTTCTTCCAGTGCTTCTCATAGACACCAAAACTTCTCTCAACACTCATAATGGATGAAGTAAATGTTTAGGCTAAGAACTTATCAAAGATGTGTAGATGGAGAGGTAAGAGTAAAGGAAACTTTAGAGAAATGATGTGGAGGATTGTGAGTAAACAATCTCTAACTCTCAATTGTTTGAGTAGGGTTTTCTCTCTCAAAAGTTTCTTGTAAAAACTCTTTGTTCTTCTTACATTTCGTGGGTAATGAGGGTTTATATAGTGTTGATAAAGGAATGTGAAAAGACAAAATCAAAATAATCAGGCAGAGAGTTTTTCTAGTCACTCGCAACTTGGCCTGAGTCACGAATGACTCACAAAATCTAGCCTGTCAAAAACTCTTTAAATTTTAGCATGTGCTTCTCATGTGACCTGTTTCGCAGGTTGACACTCACGAGCCAGTCGCGAGCTAGTCGCAAAATCCTCATCTTTACAGAATCTTCAACAAACTCTCACATACAACCTTTACATTAAATCCCACAAAAATACAGGAAAATAATCGAACAGAATTACAATCAAATTTGACATGGAATTAAAGCCAACAAAAAACATAGTTGTAAATCACAACTTTACACTATTGTACCTATTTCTATCTAATAAACTCTGACAATCTAAGAATCTAGTAGTAAGTCAATTCTAATTAGCGTAAAATGAACCTAAAAGATGAAGGGTCAAAAACGTTTACTCTACTCTTTTCTCCCAAAAAAGAAAAGAAAAAATTACAACCATGCATGTGAGATGGCAAGTTAATTATGATGGATGACAAAGTAGTGTCAATGATAAGCCCACATGAGAATCAATAATAACCAACTCAGCAATAGTGAAATTTGTTATAAAAATTGTTATATCTCTAGCATTGCATAATATGTACTTAAAATTTGCCCGCATGACACTGTTAACTATTAACTAATTGAAAATAAAACAACTTGAATGACGAAAAATAATAATAAAAGTTCATTTTTTCCCCTAAAATTTTATAATTGTTTTTTACTTTGTCATTCCGTTTATATCCATTAATTTTTACACGGTCTAAGTTAATTTGTTTTATTTATTTATTTATTTATTTATAGCATTAAAGTGATCTTAAAATAGATAAAGTAATGATTTAAGTTGCTAAAAACTATATTTTTTAGCATCTTTGATGTGAATGCCCTCTCAACACAGTCTCACAAATTGAAATCCCCAAATTTCACAACTAAAACTTCTATGAGCCGGGATAAGATTGGCTGGTTCAGTGCAAGGAATGTAGATAGCCAACAGTCTTTTTCTTAACATGGAAGATGCAAAATTTTTATTAGGCCTGCATCTCAGAATTTGCGTATATTGTTTTCTTCCTCTTCTTTTAGTAAAAAGTAAAAACCAAAAAAAAAAAAAAAAAATCATAATTTGAAAGCTGGTACTTGGTAGGCGTGTGATGTCACGGTGATGCATAAGAATTTGGATTTTCACTTTTTTTTTTTTTTTTTTTTAATTACACTAACTCATCACAATCAAAACAGTTAGTTATCCCACATCGATAAGGTGTGATATTGAGAAGAGGTTTATGACTTGCTCCGCGACACTAACTGTCGCATGCAGTTTTGGTGTTGGCATGTGAGTGCATTTGCTTATCTCATCCTCCTTTCCCTATATATATGTGTGTGTTTCTCAAAAAAAAAAACAAAAAAAAAACAGTTAGTTGCGCGGAAATAGTGATAAACACACAGAGACTCACGCACGGCACCGACAAAGTTTCCTCATGTTAAAAGGCAAAGTCAGCCATGGAAATTGCTGTCAAGTTAAAAAAAAAAAAAAAAAAAAAAAAAAAAAAAAAAAAAAAAAAAAAAAAAAAAAAACAGTTAGTTGCGCGGAAATAGTGATAAACACACAGAGACTCACGCACGGCACCGACAAAGTTTCCTCATGTTAAAAGGCAAAGTCTGCCATGGAAATTGCTGTCAAGTTCTTTATGTATGCGTCACTTCCGATATGTCAATGTCTACATGACAAAGAACATACCAAAAGGACCATAGTCTTGGGGACATGGGGCCACTGCCCCCCTAAATTCTTTTCAATTATATATATATATATATATATTTTTTAACAATTTATTTTAATAAATTTGTACTTTGCCTTCTCAACAATATTATTGATTTTTTAAAAGGTTATAAAAAATTTTATTGATCTAAAATCTGAATTAAATTTAAAAAGTCCAACAACAATATTTGTCAATAGCAAACTTAAGCCCAAACAATACCCCAAAACAAATTCACGCTAGACACCCAAAAAAAAAAAAAAGGAAAAAGAAAGGGTCTAAGCGGCTAAAGAGCAAGACACTCAAGTCTTGGGGACCATCACACACCTTTAGTGCGATAGTCACTCCACAAGTATAAGTGATTGTGGTGTGTGGGGAGCAAGGGCCAGGATTCAAGTCTTCAAGAGGGAACTTCACATATATATACACTTAGATTAGACTAGAGTAGAATTCTATCTTGTATAAAAAAAAATAAAAAATAAAAAATCTTGAGGAAATTATTGTGTACTCTTAGAGTACCATAAATGCGTACTCCCTCCTCTCACATGAATTATGGGTCCCACTAATTAAATTCATGGTAGGACTCACCATTTATGTGAGAGGGAGGAGTACGCATTTATGGTACTTCATGAGTGCCTAATAATTTTCCCAAGCCTTGGCTCCATCCTTGGAACTAGAACTCATCAACCATGATAATCTCTCTCTCTCCAATAGCAACTAATCCATTTGTCCTTGTAAAATCCTGAAAATGATCTAGTTTTAGAAGTAAACTGAATTTCATTACGAGCAAAAGTAGGTGCTATCTTATTACATGGGAGGTATACATAGAAAGAGCCAAAAAAAAACAAAGCTATTGACATCTAAAATATAAATCGTCTAAAAATTACATGAACCAAAGCATGGAGAAATGAATGGAATTTGAGTTCCAGTCTTATAAAAAGTTTGCAAAAATACCATTATAGTCCCTAAATTTTAGAGTCACTATTAATTTGGTTCCAACATTTTGGTAGTAGTCAACTTGGTCCATGTTATTTTAAACTTTTAATAATTTTTTGTCCAAATTTGAGTTTGTTTTAGTTGCCAAGTTGATATGTGTGACTACCGAAGTTGGAAATTTGTAAATTTGATTTGTGTGTTTTGTGTTTGGTTGTCAAGAAAGTGCAAGAAAATACAAGAAAAATTGTGGTGACGATATGAACCAAATTGGCTGCTACCAAAGTATAAGGACCAAATTAATAGTGACGCCAAAATGGAATTTTTGACAATAACATTTTGAGAAAAAAAAAATGACATGGCACCAGTGAATGCCTTCCCTTAAATATGCGATTATTCCATTTTGTGTCTATTTGCCAATAGCATATTCAACGAGTTTTTAATTTTTAAATTTATGTACAACTTTTAAAAACCTTACATTTTCAAAGTATAAGTATAGTATATTTTATCACAATTTCAACAGAAGGAAATCAACAAAAAACTAAATAAGCTGATGCTAAATGCACACGTAATATTAGACATATACATTAGTTTCAAATTTCAAGTGTTGAAGCACTAGTGGAACTAAGATTTCCATTAGGGGGATAAGATTAAAAGATAAGACTACAAATAAAATAAATCCAAAAACTAATCAATTCATAGTTAATTACCATCAAATTAATGGATTAATTTATATACATGAAGTGTAAAATATGAAATTTGAGCTCAATTGGTAACGTTTCTTGTATTAGTCCAATGATAAAGAGCAACTATAAGTGGATACCATAAGTTAAAACGATTTCTAATATATATATATATATATATACTTCAAAGTTGTATGCACAACCCATGACAAGTCTTTCTCTTTGATGCTAAGAGCCTAAGATATTACAAATTTATTAAATAATATATCATAAATAACTACACAAAAAATTCAAATTGTCATTTATCAGGTGGTTAAATGACCCCACCAATTATATTTAAGGTAAGTTCGACTAATATACCCTAAAGTTTGAGTTAATGCCAATCAGATCAAAGACTTTTCAAAACTAGCCAATTTAGTCCCCTAAAGCCAACTTTTTTTATATATACAAGATACAAATTTTACTCTAACCTAATCTAAGTGTATATGTGTAAACATCCCCAGCCCTTGCCCCCCCCCCCCCCCAACATCCCCCCCAACACCTCACAAGCACTTATACTTGTCCCTAAAGCCAACTTAGTCCCTAAATAGTTAGTTACTTTTTCTCAACTATTTTAGAGATTAAATTGGCTTTAGGGAACAAATTGGTTAGGTTTTGAAAAGTCTTGAACTAGGTTGACATTAGCCCAAACTTCAAGGGGTGTGAATGAAATTTACCCTTATATTTATTATCAAATCCATCTGTAAGGTTTATATTGTAAAATACTAAAATTTGTAATAATTTTAACATTATTTTAAAAGCTATAACAAAATTTATGTCCCTCTTTTTTTTTATTAAATTATTTTATGGGACACTCTAATCAATCCATGAGAAATCAAACAAGTTATTGAAAGTTAGTTTTACCTGGACCCTCTGATCAATTCATCTTTTGTTTAAGAAATATATTGGTTGGTTTAATGGGAATTTTTTGGTATTGTGTAAAGGGCGCAAACCGGCAAGACATTAACATACATCAATTTTTGGCTACCTCAGGGGGGGGCAATCTTCTCCGCCATTGCATTGAAGTACGTATATAAGTTTGTTTTGTGATAGCTTGTGGAGTTGAATCATGAGTTTAATGTGCTTGATTAATAAGTGATATAAGTCTTTCTAACATGGGTTCCAGACTTTCAGTTAATTCAATTGGTAAAGTTTCTAATAATTAAATAAGAAATTTATTGTTATCTATCTTTTCACTTCTATTATTATTTTTCATGTGGTTGGATATTGCTTATAGATTAATAAAGATGCCAAGAATAATTCTCCTCTTTGCGAAATTGTGGATGCCATGCCAAGAATATTTACTTTGAGCTAGCAAGTGTGAACATCTCGAGATCCACTTTGAGAAACCTGAAACATAATTAGTCTAATTTTTTGTTACTTCTACTCTACTCCTCCTCCCTCTCCCCTCAATTCAAACAGGCTAGTGTGAACATTTCGAGATCCACTTTGAGAAACCTGAAACATAATTAGTCTAATTTTTTGTTACTTTTACTTTACTCTTCCTCCCTCTCCCCTCAATTCAAACAAACCATAAGAGACGGTGCGAGATTAATGTAACACTCTTGCATCTATCACAACTCTCCTTTGTCCGTTTCTTTCTCTCTTTTACGCACTTCACATCTCTGGTTGTCATTCCTGCGGTTTTATCCCTGGCCCTCGGTTTTATCCCTGGCCCTTGAATAAAAAGTCGCATTCAATTATCTTCTTAAGTCATGTTAATCACGTATAATAAAAGAAAGAAAATAATTTGGTGGATTAACAACTAATAATGCCAAAACTAAAGATAGAGAATCGTGTTTTAACTTGTCTTCGGTTTCCTACTTAGAAAATTCCTGTTTCTTTCTAGATATAAACGTAGGATGAGCAGGATATATGCCTTATTAATTACTATCATTATTTCTATATGAAAGTGGGGAAAGTTCCTGATTCTTTCTCATATAAACGGAGTTGGATGCCTACTACCATTATTTCTTTACTAGTGTATAATCCTGTACATATGTGGGCGGACCTCCTAAAAACAATCCAGTGTAGCAACCCAAATATTTATCAAGTATTTTGACCTTGACACAAACGTGCCTAGAGACCAGAGAAGAAAGCAATGTTAGGTGCAAATCTTCATAGCATTATTTTGTCTTTTTCCAAACAAAACAAATTTCTGTGGGTCCTACTTAACACCCATGCTTTTTTTCCTTGCCACATGTTCTCAAGCACTAGAAATTTTTTTTCCTGGAGTGCTTTACTTAGGGCAATTTGTTCTTCAAATAAGGTATTCCCACATAATCATAATAAAAAAACTAAAACAATTGCCAATATGAAATATATACTTATAATCAATTGAGATTATGGAGAAGCCAAATTATAATAATGATTTAGATTCAAATTCTAAACAAACTCATATCAAGGTGCATTTTACTAATCTTCCAATTGAACAAATTAAATTATGTATGAAAAAATAAATTAGAGTATATATTATATTAGATTTTGTACAACAATTGCATTAATAGTATATAATTCTATATCTATTTTGTTATTAACATCGATTAATAATATTTAAATTAATTTTACTTTCAATCTTGTCTTTTAATTTAGACCCCCCTAAATTGAAATCCTAACTCCGCCACTATATATATATATATATATATCAAGGATAAACCCAAGATTTTAAGCTAGCAGGGGCTAGAATATAAAGAAAAAAAAAACTCCAAATAGGCATCTATATAGTATTAAAAAATTATAAAAATACAAAATCCTTGTTTCTAAATACATATGGATGCAATCACTTACCAACAAAAAAAAAAAAAAAAAAAAAAAAAAAAAAAAAACCAAAATAATGTTTTTTTTTTAATATACTAGGCTGCCTAGGATTTTATTATTATTATTATTATTTATATTAGAGCATTCACAGTGGTATTGCTAAAATTTTTAGTTTTTAGCACCTCAAAAAGCTACTTTATCTATTTTACCACATCACTTTATAATACACCCAATATCAAATGTTCTATTTTTCTCATCACTTCATTTAAAATAATATAAACAACTTATTAAAATAATAAATGAAGAGAGGGAATTTGAGTTTTTTAAATGAAGGAAGAAACATAATTTTAATAAAAATATTGTATTTTATTTTTAACAACTTACTACATTCAATTGGTATTTATATTAGTTTACTGTAATTGCAAAAAATTTAGCTTTAGCTTCTACAATAACATATGATTTTTTGGTTCTTTGGTGGTAAAATTTTTTTTTTTTTTTTTTTTGCTAAAATACAATCACCATTGTAAATGTTTTTATTGTTTATGTTAAGTTTTTGTGAGGTTAGCTAAACTTATTGAGGAAAAGAGAGGCCTAAGGTTTTGGAAAGAAGCCAACTAAAAAATATAATATATAATAACTATAAAAAAAAATAAAAATAAAAAATTGGACCTCGGGGGGCCCATGCCCCCAATTGGGTCCATCCAAGATATATATATATATATATATATATATTTAAATTGGGATTTACTAACGTGTGCCCTTAGAGCATACATTAGTAAACCATTTTAGGAAACATTTTATAGAAAAATAAAAAAAGTAATTAACTATTTTGATAGTTTTTTCAATTCTCCATAAAAATTTTCCCAAAATGGATGATTAATATGTGCCCTCTGAACCTTTTAAATTTAATTGAATTTAGATTCTTCGATTTTTGTACCCAATAATTCATTTGGCACAAAAATTAAAAATTAGATGGGACATATGACACAAAGTTGAGGATCCAATTGAAATATAGTTTGGATTTTCTTTGAGCTTTGGCTTTTAAAATATATTAGCTTATAACTCACTGCATATGCATGGATACACTTAAAGATATACAATAAGATGCATAATATAATTCCTATATATATAATTCAAATATTATTGATAGTCATTTTTATATTTTGTTAACTCTTTAAAAAATTTTATAAGGATATTATTAGGTATAAAATGTAAATTGTCCATTTTTTTTAATTATTGTGAAGCACTTTTTTTTTTTTTTTTTTTACGATTCATTCATTTTAGATTCTTTGGTTTTTGTACTTAATAACTTACTTGGATGAATATTTATGATGTAGTTCCACATTTGATTCTAAAATTAAGAAATAAAACTGTTTAAGAATAAATAATTTGGGACATGTGGCACAAAATTGGAACTTTAATTTGGAATTCTAATTTGAGTTTCTCTCAACTTCACCTATTATTATATATATAAACTAGCATGTAAACCATACAAACGCATGAATGGATTTAAAATTAAACACAATTTGTATTATAAAAATATAAATAATTAGTCAAATTATTAAAATATATATATATATATATATATATAGCATGTAATATATGCATACATATAGATATATTTAAAATTAAGCACAATTTTTATTATAAAGATATAAATAATTGTCAATTTTTTTTTAAGTAAACGCAATCAGTCACATATTAAAATTCTTACCTAAATTTAATACTACTTATAATCATTTTTTTTTTAATTTTTAATAAGATAGAATGTGTGCTGATCTTTGTTATGTGGTGATTTTTAATGAGTATATGTGATTTTTTTTTAATAGTTTATTAATATTAGATTCTTAATATTTTGAATTCATTAACTCACTTGACACAAAAATTAAAATATTTAAGTGAACAAATGGCACAAATTTAAGTGGATAATTATGATATGGTCTCCACATAAATTTAGACACATGGCGCAAAATTGGATTCTAATTGAACTTTCTCTAAGTTTTACTTATTAATATATATATATATATATAGACTAGTATGTAACTCCGTGCATAAACACGAATACAATTAAAAATAATCTCAATTTTATATATTTAATTTTAGAAGAGATTCAAATTTAAATAGTATTAGTTTAAACTTTTTTTAAACCATACTTTTCTAAAATATGTAATGCTTTCTCATTGTTTTTATATATATGATTTAGAATTTAATTAAATTTAGATAGTTTGGTTTTTTCACCCAATAATTCATTTTCCACAAAATTTAAATAAAAAAAAATGGACACATGGTGGAAAATTGGACTCTAATTGAAATCCAATTTAAAATCTAATTGGATTTGAACTCTTTAATTTTTACACTTAATAATTCACTTGGCACAAAATTAAAAATTAAATGGGACACATGGCTCAAAATTAAGAATCCAATTAAAATCTAATTGGATTTTCTTTGAGTTTTGACTATTAATATATTTATTGACTAGTAAAGGCCCATGCGTTGCACGGTTTTATTATAAACTTATTGAATATATATTTTATCTGAGAAAGAATATCCAAATAAATAATTATTATAATAACAAAATGAATAAATTGTATTGGTATAACAACCGTCAAATATAAAATGATAACACCTCAATAGAAAATGACTATTTTGTAACATACCAATTGTTATAGAGGTTTAAAGTCTGTGCTGTGTATCCAAGAGTTAGGCCCTTTTGGATATACACCACTGTTAGTTCTTTTAAAACCTTCTCTTCTCTCCCCTTGTGTGTGTGTGTGTTAAAATACATAGTATTCTAAAAATAAATAAAAATAAAAATTGTGCTCTAATGTAGTTACATGTATCGAAAGGCTTTCATCTAAATTTTATATCTAGTGGATCTGCAATATAAGTAATGAGTTTTGTAAACGACTTACAGTTTTGTAAACAATAACATTAATGAGAAAAAAATGTTACAAGTAATTTATACCTTTGGGAGATTATTGAATACCACTTTGTAATTGTCTTCTTTTAGTATGAATGGCCACTTTAATTCTTTAGGAAATATAACTATTCCAGGAATAAGAACCTTTATTTTGATTTTTAAACCTGTAATAAGTGAGTGATCGTGCTTCCTTATTCATTGAATTCATTTGCATTCTCTCTGTAAACACTGACTTGTCGTAAAAGAAAGATATTATTAAATGCAATTTTAAATTTGTATGATATAAAAAATTAATGAATATAGATTTAACTAAAGTTGTTTGTTTTATATTATACTCATATGTAAATGCTAAGAAAATGAAGGCCCAAGCCCACTAAGAACAATGATGCCTTGTCTTTCAAACCAAGCCCAAACAATAGAATTTCTACAGTGAGTGGGAAAACAATTCAAGTGCAATCCAAAACTAAGCACAAGTTTAAGGCCAAAGAGTACAAAGTAATGGATAGATGTAATTCAAGTAGTTGTTAAGAATAGCACTTTCCTAGGGTTTGTCCGAAGATTGGGTTCTTAATTCTTAGACATGAACATTCCAGACCTTACACAAAATTCACACTATTTATCTTTCTTTTCTCTCTCTCTCTCTCTCTCTCTCTCTCTCTCTCTTTCTAGAGAAAAACGTTCAACCCTTTATCTGGGAGGTCCCCCTCCCTATATATCTTTCCTTCTTTTATCCTAGCCCTCCACCTGTATGTCTCATGACTATTCTCAGGATACTTGTCCCATCAAAGCTCTTTGAAGGTGGTAAAAGGGACTGCTAGCTATGAAATCATTGTTCATGTGTCACTTCCTCATTTATGCAACCGATAAGGTTGTTGCAGGGCATTCAATGCGAAAGGGGGAGGTATGCCTTTCCAGGAAGCTTCCTCCCACCGTCTTCCCCCCCCCCCCCCCCTTCTCATGGTCTTTTCTCTTCTCCATGAGCTTTCATGAAACACTACTCTGTATCCCTTCACATCCTCGAGTCGGTGAAGTCTTCGGGGCGAATACCCTTCTACGGGTGGGATTGTGCGAGATATTTCGTGTTCTAATTCTCTTCAGTCCTTGGACCTCCCACATCATACATGCTAATAATGTGAGTTTCAATTAGCTCAACTAGTAAAGTCTCTGACGATTGTATAAGAGATTTGGAGTTCAATCCTTGCCAACACCAAAAATTGATTGGTGTCTTGGTTTGATGATAAATAGCTATCATCAAGAGTGGACACCATAAGTTGAAACTCTCTAAAAAAAAATATGTGCTAATAATGTTTCTAGCTCCAATTGTCTGTAAAGTGACAGTATGTTCATCTAGGAGATGAAATGATAATCATCATCAATTGCTGGAGTTTGATATATAGTGAATGTCAAATTGGTAAATTCTCCAACATGCTTCACATGCAAAAATATATCGACAATCTAAGTAAGCATGTTAGGATTAGTATTGGTGTTACACAAGCAGGTCAGTGATTAGATGTAAGAGTGAGTGAGTAGCATCGAGAGTGGTAGTTAGTTATGAGTGTACAGCTGGAGTGGGAGAGTTAGTTAGTAGTTAAAAGTTAGTTAGAGGGTAGGAAGATGTATAAAGGTGGGAATTGGTTGTTGTACAAAATGAGGTAATAAGTAAAGCATAATTCAATTTCTATTCTCTCTTCTCTATCTCTCTTCTTCTTTGGAGGACCAGTTAACCTCGAATCCAGCTAGAGACACAACTACCATACTCTGCATCTAACAATTGGTATCAGAGCATCGTTCCTGAGAAAACCATGACTGAAACCCAAACTTCTGCCACCATGAATTTGGTAAATGAAGTTATTGCTTCTCTTCTAACGACTTTAGACCACCATGACAAAGATATCCAAGAAATTCAAAAGATCCAGGGCATTCATACTAGAACCTTGAATGAGATGAATCAAAACATCCACACCATCTTATAGAAATTGAATTCTACAGAGGTTAATTCACATACACCTCAAAGAAATACTTCCCAAAATTAGAATTCTGTGTTAACCCTTGCCAGACTTGTGAAGCTAGAATTTCCACGCTTCTCAGGTGATGATCCCTCTAGTTGGGTTTATAAGGCCAATCAGTACTTTGGATATTACCAAACCCCAATCATAGAAAAGTTGTTAATAGTCTCATTCCGTATGGACTTAGAGGCCTTGATTTGGTTCCAAGAAGCAGAAGAAGTAGGGGTGTTCTCTAATTGGGAATCTTTTGTACCAACTTTACATGTGAGATTTGGAACTAGTGCTTACGATAATCCTATGGAGGTGCTGACGAGGTTAAGGAAAACTTCAACTATGGCCTTTTATAAGGCAGAATTTGAAGCTGTATCTAATAGAGTCAAGGGACTTTCTCCTTTACATAAGCTCAGCTGCTTCTTGAGTGGTTTAAAGGATGAAATAAGATTACCTGTAAGAATGTTCAATCCTCAGTCCTTGAATGAAGCTTTTGGACTAGCCAAGATTCAAGAAGAATATGTGTGGAGCAACAGGAAGAGCATCAGGTACCAACAAGAATCAGGTAAAACTTCCATTCTTGGTTTACCTAAAAGTAATGCGGTGTTAGATACTAAACCAAAAATACCAATTAAAAGAATTACTCCTGCTTAAATGGATGAAAGGAGAAAGAGGGGTTATGTTATAATTGTGATGAGAAATGAGGGTCTGGGCATAAGTGTAAAAATGTCAAATTGTTTCTTTTAGAGGGAATTGATATAGTACCAAGATTGCAATCTGGAGTGCAAATTACTGGGGTGGATGAGGAAGTGGGCAGTGATCTTAATAAACCAATTCCCACCTTTATACATCTTCCCACCCTCTAACTAACTTTTAACTACTCATTAACTCTCCCACTCCAGCTAGACACTCATAACTACCACTCTCAATGCTACTCACTCACTCTTACATCCAATCACTGACCTGCTTGTGTAACACCAATACTAATCCTAACAATAAACCAATTGAGCTGCTATTGAGAGGTCTGAAAAAGGAGTTTTCAAGGAGGAGAAGCAGCACAAGATGTGTGCACTCAAGATAGACACCAAAACAAGTAATCAAAAAGCATGTTAAGCATAAAAACACATCCTCAACTCTAGATGCAAAGCATTCCTAGATCAAAAACACACTAAACAAGTCTAATCAAATTTTATTGCAAAAACATGTTTAGATAGTTTAGAGAGCATATACTACCACATGTATTCCTTGTGATGGCCAAATTGCATTGTACCTATACAATAGTATGAAGAGTAGCAAAGAGAATGCATGTTGTGTGTGAACCTTTTGCAAGGAGCATAAGTAAATCATTATATGAAAAGTAATAATATAGGAGGATCATATACTTTCACACACAATCATAACTATTTGATGGGGACCATCACCTCCAAGATACATAGTATAACTCCCACATCTCCTAAAAACACGTTTGCAACCATATTAAAACCATTTTGATTCTTTTTGTTTTTTATGTTCTTTGCATATTTTTCATTTAAGCATATCATGCATGGGCATCTAGGAGAGAGAAAATAAAATACCCAATTATGTAAGCTTGAACATCTTGATTTTGCTTTGCAAGTGCTACACCTTACTGAGCACGACTTTTATGAATTGCATACAGATGTTTTATGATTGACGAGTTTTAGTGGTGAGATGGTTATTTATGTCTTTCTCTTAGGATTTTCTAATCCTTCGCGTCAAAAAGAGAGATTTAAATTATGAAAAATAAGAGATCAACCAAATCATACAAATCACATAAAAAATTAAAAAAAAAAAAAAAAAAAAAAAAAAAACAGTCACAAAGCTCACATTACTTAGTTGTGCATAAAGATGCTCATCTAAGCTACAAGAGATACAAAGTTGAGAAACTTTGTTTCAAAGGCTATCGAAGGTACACAAGTACCAATACACAAACACACTATTTTTGTTTTTTTTGTTTTTTTTTTCCCCCTTTTTTTATTTATATATATATATATATATATATAAATAAAAAATAAAATAAAATAAAATAAAATAAAATAAAAAGAATAAGAAGACAAACAAAGCAAGCATATAAAAAGAAAGCACAAAAACTAGACTGACTCAAAACAGAAAAACATAAAACAACAAACACATAGGCAATAAGGGAGAAAAGTGATAGAATCACTTGGAGTCCTTTTCCTTCTAGATGGGAAACCTGGATAGGGATCCTTTCTTTTGCATGAACTTTTGTTCAAATGGATAAGAGGGAGAATTGAATCCATTGAAGTTTGAAAGAAGCATGACAGCCTTAAGAAGTTCTCTAAGAGGAACCAAGGAGAGTTGGAGTTGATTTTGGCTGTCAAAAGATGACACACTATTGCTTTGTTGAGTAGCTGACCACTTATAGCAATTTGGATGAGTGTGTCCGGATGCTCCACAGTGATGACAGAAGTGGGGCTTCCTTGGTAAAGACTTCTTGTTGGTGGAGCGATGATTATTCTACTTAGTCTCTTTCTTGCCAACCTTAAGGGGTGCTCCTAGAATGGATTTTCCCTTAACACTTTTATTCTCACTTACATTTTTAGATTTAGGATCAATTACCTTAGAGTTATCATTATTAGTAGGGTGAACAAAAATAACTCTATTTAAACCATTAGAAGAGGTACTGCAAGAGGAGAGAGATGATCATACTCGAGACCTGTTTTGTCAGATGCAGACTTTCTGAAGTTTAGCATTTCATCCAACTAGGCACTTGAAGTCCTTTCTAGTTGTGCTCTAACCTGAAATAGTTTAGCATCCAACTTCTTAGTCTTTTCAACAAAAAGATTGTTCTCAAATCTCAATACCCCAATGGTCTGATTAGCTTCATCAACCTTGGTGGAGAGTTTCTCATGTTCCAACTCCACTTCACTGAGCTTTTTCATAGCCAACCTGTAGAGCTTCTCATGCTTCTCAGAAATCTTGTACAACTTAGTGTAGGCAATATAGATGTCATCCTGATCATCCATCTTCTCAAACTTTGATTCTATCAGCTCTTCTTCCTCATTAATTAGGTCTACTACTTTCTCAGAAGACTCAACAGCAGCTATGAAAGCACTCATTATCCCATCTTGGTCACCTTCATTAGAATCTACTTCTAGTTCCATTTCACTCAAGGTGGCAACTAGGGTTTTACTTTTCCAATGGATATGAGATATGTGGGACACTCTTACTTCATGCGTCCAAATCCTTGACACCCATAGCACTTTGGCCAGTAGGAACATTATTGCCTTGACCAACATTCTTGAATTCTCTCTTACCTTTTTCTTAGGACTTGAATTGAGAGAATGCAGACTGTTTGTGATCCTTATCACTTGCTTTGACATTCACATTTTTTATAAACTTCTTGAATTGTCTAGTGATATTAGATTTTAACTTGGTGTCCTCATCTTTAGACAACTCATCGTTATCATCATTCTTAATCTTCAAGGCCATGTTCTTGCCTTTGCCACCCTTGCCAACCCTTGCTAACCCTAGTTCATAAGTTTGCAAGTTTCCAATCAACTCTGTCAAAGGAATAGAATCAAGATCCTTTGATTCTTCGGCGGCAGTGATCTTTGCATGGAATCTTCCCAGAAGAGATCTAAGGATCTTCTTGACAATCTTGGGCTCCGGAATCTATTCTCCAAGATTGAAGGCTACATTCACTATGTCCTTGAGCTTGGCATAAAATTTATTGAATGACTCGTCCTCTTACATCTTTATTTCCTTAAAATTGGTAGTGAGCCTTTGGAGCTTGGAGTTTTTAACAGCTTTTATGCCCTCGTAGGTATTCTAAAGAATAGTCCATTCTTCCTTCGCATTGTCAGTGGAAGAGATCTTCTTGAATTCTTCATTGGTCACAGCACTAAATAGAACATTCAGTGATCTATTGTTAAAATTTGCAACTTTGATCTTGGTATCATTTCACGTTGCTAGTGGCTCTTCAAGTTTCTTCCAACCTACTTCAACTGTAAGTCATACTTTCTCATCTAAAGCTGTAAAAAGGCTTTTATGCGTACTTTTCAATATGCATAGTTAGTACCATCAAATAAAGGAGTAATAATTAGGGATTGCCCATGATCCATAACAGCAAAGGTCAATGGATCACATAGTAAAGATTAAAACCTAATCAAAGTGTGCCCGCTTTGATACCACTTGTTAGTTTAAGATAACTTGACCCTAGTTAATTAATTCAATTACCCAAGTTGATTAATTAAGTTCAATTGCATGCAAAACATGAAGGCACCAACAAATCACCAAAAATACTAAATGTAGTGGAATATAAATTTGACACGGTGATTTGATGACAAATGGGGAAAACCTTGCAAGGCAAAAACCCCACCGAGTGATCTTAAGGTCACCACTGTCAAGAATCTACTAATCAGTAATCAAGCGATTACAAGTATAAGGAATCTTACCAACTACCCTAGCCTATCCCGAAAGACCAACCTACAGTTGAACCTTCACTCCAATACCCAATTGGAGTTAATTATGTAATAGATTTCTTTCCCTTGATGCACAAACCTCCAATTTGTGACTAACCCTTTGCACGGATCCTAGTAATGACTAACTCCAGTAACTTGAATAGATGTTGTTGGCTGCAAAATTCTTCACTTCATCAATAATGAAGATCTGGAAGCACTTGGTAACAAAACCAATGGCGTACAAATGCAGTAGTTTTTCACAAAGAAAATAAGTCTCTTGATCTTTGTATCCATGTGTGACGGCTCTTAAAATAAGCCTTATATATGTCTCGGGTTGCAAGAAAAAAAACCCTAAACAAATACAAAAGCCTAGGCTAGATTTTAGATCTGGAAATTCTGAAATCGTAATTCTCGATAGATCGACCTGTTGTCGAGCTATTTATTGAGCTTCACATTAAGTCTCAATAGCAAGCATCTATCGAGACCTAATGAATAACTTTTCTTCACTTATTTCTTAGACCAATCTTCATGTCTTTAATACTTGACTTGAACAACATGTTTCTTGAAGTACTAAATCCATCTTAGATCTACCCAATTACAAGTAAAGTGTATTTTGTCAAAAGATTATCCAATTACAAAACATATGACCCTAACAACAACAAGTAAATACATGCTAATTTTTTTTTTTTTTTTTTGAAGTGTTAAATACATGTTAATATCGTAGTATATACTGTATATTTTAATCAAACTAATCAAGTACATTTATAAATTATAATGCCATACAATATATAATATATTGATTATTATAATAAAAAATAATATATTATAAAGAAAATAAAAAAGAAAGCAAATGAAAAGTAAAGTAAAGAAATCAAAAGAAAGCAAATGAAAAGTAAAGTAACACATGAGCACTATATAGGGTTGAGGGGCCTACATAAGTTTCAAGCTTGTCTTTCACTTTTTCTTGTCTAGTCTAGTCACACGAAACTTTTACTTTTATATTGTAAACACAAAACTGCAACAACAGTGGGAAAAAGGAAAGAACTTAAAAAAAAAAAAAAAAAAAAAAAAAAAAAAAAAAAAAAATTCAAATGCCAATAGTGACAAAGAGAGCGAGAGAGTCACCTATGAGAGCACTATGAGCAAAAGTTTCTGCAATTATGTGGGGGACTTGGTGGTGCTGCGAATCAACAAAGCTATTAACCTTTCAATTTTTCTATAGCTATAGTACAAGTAAGCCCTAGATGTGTTAGGATGAAAATTAAAATTTTTTTTTCCTTTTATTTGTTGAAGTAATTAGTAAAATACTTATGTGTTCATTTTAAAGATATTGAATGTTTAATTATTGTAATTTTTTAACATATATATTTATGGATTGTATTCTATTTTACAACATTTTTACAAAATGTTGATGTGGTCAACCTCTTATTCGTTTTCATCTAGGCCTACCATTAATATCACTTTTTCATTTACTAATAATTACTCACCACATCAATAGTTTGTAATATTTTTTGTAAAATAGTTTGTATCACTGGCATTATTCTTCTATTTAAATGAAAGTTATGTTTATTTTTAGACTTTCTTAAATATATATGTATATTATGGGGCTTCTCCTGTTTAGAATAATATTAACTATTTTACAAAATAAAAGTCCACTGGGCAGAAACCATAGTTGGGGAAAATAGGGTTTGTGGAGGTACTACATTTAGGATTTGTGGAAGGCCTAAAGGCATATTTTAAAACCCAAATAATAAACCAAATTAAAAAAATAATAATGATGTGGAAAATTATGAGAACTTCAAATCTTATGTGGCAAGCTCTCATGAAGTCAACAAAAAGTAAAAAAATTTGGTTTTATAGTATATATATATATATATATATATATAGATGATATGATATGACATATATACATATACATATAATAAATGAGAGATAATTAATGAGATTTTAATTAGAATATTAGCATTAATGAGATTTTTTTTTTTTTTTTTTTTTTTTACTATTAGATCTACTTAAATCTAATGATTTAAAAAATGTGTAACTCTTTAGAATTACACTAAATATATCTTGAACCTATTTCATATATATATATATATATAAAGTAGAGAAAATTATCATTTTACAAGTTGCCTAACCGACTTTTATGTTTTTTTTTTTTTTTTTGATGGGTAACCGACTTTTATGTTGATGGTCGGTCATTGACAAATTCTATTTTGAAATTACTTAGTACTATGCTTAGAAGTTAGAATAGAGTTTCAATTTAAGCAGAGATATTTCCAATTAGATTCTCAAAAAAAAAAGATATTTCCAATTACGCAAGACCGCTGAGAAAAACAGCCAAATTCAAGACAACTGGCACTAATACACAGACCTATTTGCTATTACTCTTTGGGCCACATGGATACATAGGAATGGATACATAGGAATAAGGTAGTTGTGGAACTAGAATTTTAGCTTGGAGAGCAAGATTAAAATACAAGTTTGAAAATGAAATTAATCTGAAAACTAATCAATTCATAGTTCATTACAATCAAATTAAGAGAATAGTTTAAACACAAAGTTTAAAACATGAAATTTGATTTCTTAAAATAAATTGGAAAAAAAAAACCTCAATGTAAAAGTATTACAGTTTACAACAATATACTTGCAATGTTGTATGAATCTTTCACTGCCTTGTATGCTTTTAAACAATTACGTAGAATTCATCCTTTCTTTCTTTATTTTTCTAAGTAGTTAAAATTCAGTTTAATGCTAAAAAATTTAGTTTAAACAATTATGTAGAATTCAAATATTTATTTATTAGGTGGTTGTTCAATACAAGAAAAGTTTTTGACTGTGAGAGAGTGAAATCTTGGGGAAGAAAGGAGGTGGGAGAGAAAAAAAAATTGACAAAAGAGAAACTACGAGAAAACAAGAAAACATAGGCGTGAGAACTGAAGAAAACTAATCTGAAAGTGATAAAAGACGGTGGCTGGAAATAATAGCAGACGGCTGAAGGTAAAACAAACAAAAAGGACTTTGATGAGATGTTGATGTGATAGTTAGCAGGTGAGGGTAGAGGGAATACGGAAGAAATAAAAAGAAATGATAAGTCTTGTGCCACATCATTTTCACAGCAAATATCACAACTCACCATGTAGCGAGTTGTGGTTGGTGAAACGGCATCCCTTTACCAACTATAACACGTTACATAGGTAAGTTGTGATATTTATTATGCTACTTTACGTGATACAAGACTTATTAAAAAAAAGGAAAAAAATTTGTTTTGGGTTTTGGGCTTAAACTTAGCATTTAGTCTATCTCAATCTACGCAAATTAAAATATAGCCCAATAAAGATAATTATTTTTTTATTATTATACAAATAATGTGAAACAAACTAAACACGGACAATTTTATTTGTATTTTTAAAAACTATATATAACTGTATATTTACTATTTTTATATATACACTAATGGGGTGGCACATAAGTAAAAAAATTAAGATAAAACTTCTATTTGAAAAAGTATGAAATTATGTACTGAAGCTTAGAATAACTATTTAAAATATGAATATCTATTTGGTTTTAGAACATTTTTGTTAAGGGCAATACACACTCACTAAAAGGGATTATTTGCTCTATTTATGTGGCACAAGACTTATTCAAAAAGAAAAGGAAAAAAAATTTGTTTTGGGTTTCGGCCTTAAACTTAGCATTTAGTCCGTCTCAATACGCAAATTAAAATATAGCCCAACAAAGATAATTATTTTATTATTATTATACAAATAATGTGAAAAAATCTAAACACTGACAATTTCATTTATATTTTTAAAAGCTATATATAACTATATATTTATTTTTATATATATACTAATTGGGGTGGCACATAAGTAAAAAAATTAAGATAAAACTTCATTTTGAAAAAGTATAAAACTATGTACTTAAGCTTAGAATAACTATTTAAAATATGAATATCTATTTGGCACGAGAGTATTTTAGAACCTTTTTGTTAAGGGCAATACACACTCACTAAAAGGGATTATTTGCTCTATTTATGTGGCACAAGACTTATTCAAAAAGAAAAGGAAAAAAATTTGTTTTGCGTTTTGGGCTTAAACTTAGCATTTAGTCCATCTCAATCTACGCAAATTAAAATATAGCCCAACAATGATAATTATTATATTATTATTATACAAATAATGTGAAACAAACTAAACACTAACAATTTTATTTATATTTTTAAAAGCTATATATAACTGTATATTTACTATTTTTATATATATACTAATTGGGGTGGCACATAAGTAAAAAAATTAAGATAAAACTTCAATTTGAAAAAGTATGAAACTATGTACTTAAGCTTAGAATAACTATTTAAAATATGAATATCTATTTGGCACGAGAGTATTTTAGAATCTTTTTGTCAAGGGCAACACACACTCACTAAAAGGGATTATTTGCTCTATTTATGTGGCACAAGACTTATTCAAAAAGAAAAGGAAAAAAAATTAGTTTTGGGTTTTGGGCTTAAACTTAGCATTTAATCCATCTCAATCTACGCAAATTAAAATATAGCCCAACAAAGATAATTATTTTATTATTATTATACAAATAATGTGAAACAAACTAAACACTAACAAATTTATTTATATTTTTAAAAGTTATATATAACTGTATATTTACTATTTTTATATATATACTAATTGGGGTGGCACATAAGTAAAAAAATTAAGATAAAACTTCAATTTGAAAAAGTATGAAACTATGTACTTAAGTTTAGAATAACTATTTAAAATATGAATATCTATTTGGCACAAGAATTTTTTAGAACCTTTTTGTTAAGGGCAATACACACTCACTAAAAGGGATTATTTGCTCTATTTATGTGGCACAAGACTTATTCAAAAAGAAAAGGAAAAAAATTTGTTTTAGGTTTTGGGCTTAAACTTAGCATTTAGTCCATCTCAATCTACACAAATTAAAATATAGCCCAACAAAGATAATTATTTTATTATTATTATACAAATAATGTGAAACAAACTAAACACTGACAATTTTATTTATATTTTTAAGAGCTATATATGACTGTATATTTACTATTTTTCTGTATATACTAATTGGGGTGGCACATAAGTTAAAAAATTAAGATAAAACTTCTATTTGAAAAAGTATGAAACTATGTACTTAAGCTTAGAATAACTATTTAAAATATGAATATCTATTTGGCACGAGTTTTTTAGAATCTTTTTGTTAAGGGCAACACACACTCACTAAAAAGGATTATTTGCTCTGTTTTAAAGTTCATAGGGAGAATGAAATTACCCCAAAGATGGGGCCCATTTTTATTTTTTCTTTTATTTTTTTGTTAGGTGTAAAATTATGTGTTTTTTACTTCAAACCTTGCAGGAAATAAAACAAACAAACAAAAAGCCAACCCAAAAAAACTATGCTTGAAACAATGAATTTTGGTTCCCAAAATTTGACTAAATTGAAAAAGAAGTCTAATTTCACAATAAAATGTCACCACATTTTCACAACACCTTTATTTTCGATTGTGGTGGATCTCGTCTAATATTTTATTATCTTATTTTATTTTATTTTGACCTATAATTATAAGGAACTTACATCTTAATAGTTGTAAAAATATTGTGATAACAGCAATATTTTACAATATTTTTACAATAAAATATATTTATTTTCAATTGTAGCTGATCCTAGTATGATATTTTAATTTATTTTGATTTATAAGAAACTAACGCCTATGTCAAAACATTTTCACAATATCTTTATTTTCAATTGTGGTTGGTCTCAACCATATATTTTATTATTTTATTTTGACATATAAGGAATTGATACCTCAACAATTGTGAAAATATTGTGACATTTGTCTTGTGGTTGGTCTTGTTACTCCCCTTCTAATATGGAGCGTAATGCTTTCAGTACAAACTCTCAGGGAGTTTGGGGATGTTATAGGCTCACGTAGTTATATTACTTAATATGATGTCTCTTTACTCTCATTTTGTGGGTAGTTATTGGGTACTCCCGGAGTACCTTATATGCGTACTCTCCCCTCTCACATAACTGTGCGTCCCACTAATTAAATTTATGGTAGGACCCATAATTCATGTGAGAGGGAGAAGTATCATTAAAACTTCATCACTAACTCTCAGACTTGCAAATCACTGAGCCTTTTATTCACATTGATACACACTTTCCACATGTACATGAAGGAAATGGACTGTAATTTTGAAATTGATCCCAAAGCACTTTCAATTGAGTAAAGAAATCAATCACAGAAACTTCACCTTGATGGAGCTCTGCAATTTCCTTTTAAAGATTGTAAATTCTTGGTCCATTGCTTTGAGCAAATCGATTCCTCAGATCAATCCAAATCTCCAAAGCCATGTCTTCATAAAAGATACTTGCTTAAAATTTTGGTGAGATTGAATTGGTTAGCCAGGTTCCAACCATGTTGTCACCTCTGATCCAAGCTTGAATAGCTGAAGGAGTAGACACCAATGGAGATGATAAGGTGAGAGAATCATCAATAAACCCCAATTTGTTCTTAGTGAGTAAGGCTTTCCTCACAGCTCGAGCCCATGCTAAGTAGTTCTCTCCACCAATCAAGGGTTGCGTAACAAGAACTCTACTCGAGCTCTCTGCATGATGCAAGAATAGGGGATCATCCATTGGTGAATCTTGTGAAGACGAAGATGGTGCATTCTCTCTAGTAGTAGCACTTTGAGTTGTAGCAGAAGCCATTGTTGACAATGAAGGATTTTCTTAGAGAAAAGAAAGAATTTTCTCAAAGAAAATTGAGAGAAAGTATGAACCCTAGAAAAAATTTGGGAATTTTCTTTGATAACATGTCAAAGAATTAGAAAATACTTCTCAATCTTTATTAGAAATCAAGCTATACATCTTATATACTGTACAAAGAAAATAAAATGAACTAACTGCAAAGAAAAAATAACTAACTAATCTTTACACGTGTGAACAGAATCATAACTAACTAGCTCACGTGTTATAACTAACTCACTAACTATTAAATACAAAACTACATGCAATTTATCTCCTTAAGCTACTTGTCATTTTCTTCTGTTTTCAATTCTACAGATTCACTTGATCTTACTTCTGTCAAGCTCTTATTTGTTCCTTACTTTTCATGCTTCTCACACTTCATCTCTCTATTATGATATTCCCCTTCAAGGGAAATTGCAGAATGTATATTAACCATTCCCATCTTGCAAACCAAATTTGAGAATTGGTTAAATCCTAGTGCCTTGGTTAGCAAATCAACAAGTTGATAATGTGTTCTCACATGGATTAACTTGATGACCTTCTACAACATCTTATCCCTCACTACATGACAGTCAATCTCAATATGTTTGGACCTTTCATGAAATACTAGATTTGAACCAATATGTAGGGCAACTTGACTAAAGTTACATAACCCCAAGAAATTTTACTCTTCCAAGAGGTTTCACCCTATTCCCAATCAGACTATGAGAACATGAACTTCAGGAACCATCAAAGCCTATGGTCT
Organism: Quercus gilva; assembly: GCA_023621385.1. Lineage (NCBI taxonomy): Eukaryota > Viridiplantae > Streptophyta > Magnoliopsida > Fagales > Fagaceae > Quercus > Quercus gilva. The sequence continues at coordinate 48,471,719 of CM042482.1, read as the reverse complement.
CCTTTCCAATTCCTAATTACAGACTCTAAATTTAAAGTTACAAAGAAGAAAGGTAAAAAAAAAAAAGCCTACATTGTATACCATAAACACAGATTTTTGCACAGAAATTGGATTAATAAGAGTAACCCATTCATTGAACCATGATGGAAAGCCACGCAAGAGTCCTAGAAAGCCTCAACCTAATCCTAAATACTTGGCTATTCTTGGAGATAAGAATAACAAGAGTCATGCTGCTGTGCAGGAGGAGCTGATGCAGAAATCTTAGGAGTTTGAATTCAAATTCCTTCTTATCTTTATCTTTAATTTATCTTATCCTTAGTTTGAATGTTGAAGTAGTTGATTATTTAAATAAATGATGTAGGCAGTAGGCCGATCATTGATGAATTTAGAGTTGTCTTGTGGTTTGTCTTCAACCTAAAGGAAGTCATTTATTAATTCCATCTTTGTTTCCATCAACTTGGTATTAGAGCATGGCCACTAACAAGGACCGAATTGAAAAACTGGAGTCAGACATGTAAGACCTGAAGGAGAGTGTGCAGAAGATGACGACTAAGTCTCAAGATCTGGGCTCATCTGTACGTGAACTCAAGGAGCTATTGTCTCAATCTCGAGACAAATCAACTTCTCATTCATCTTCGAAGCCAGAGGAACCAGAGTCGTCAACATACAGTGGGGAAAGAATTTCCCAAACATCTGGGGTTAGAAGTGCAGTGAATGATCAACCTTGGCCTACCAAGTTGGACTTTCCACGGTACTTGGGAGATGATCCAACAAAATGGCTCGATCGTGTGATGCAATATTTTGACTACTAAGGAACACGAGAAGAACGTAAAGTGGTCTTGGCTGCTTTTCATTTGGAAGGGGAAGCAAATCAATGGTGGCAATGGCTAAAGAAAGTGTACCACGAGGAGAACAAGGTGGTTACTTGGGAAAAATTCAAAAAGGAGTTGTTGGTCCAATTTGGCCAACCGAGGCAGATGACTTTGATGAAGCTTTGTCCCAAATATGTCAAAATGGGACACTTACGAAGTACCAACGGGAGTTTGAAAGGCTTTCTAATCGTGTTGATGGTTGGCCACAAAAGGCATTGGTGGGGGCATTTATAGGTGGATTGAAGGAAGACATTGCTTTAGAAATTCGAATGTTCAAACCAAAAACACTCTCTAAGGCCATAGAGTTGGCTAGAATCAAGGATGAGAGCATGAACAAGCAACGACAACAAAACAAGGTTGGCAACCCACAAACAAGCTCGGCAACCAAGTCAGTACAGAAGACCATTTCTTCTAACACAATTGGATCAGCAGGGCGAGCAACTGGGATTGAAGGTGTTGGATCTGGAGGCACCAGAAAAATTTCTTGGGAAGAAATGCAAAAACGAAGAGAGAAAGGGCTATGCTTTAGTTGCAATGAGAAATGAACACCAGGGCATCGCTGTGTAACCTCACAAGCTCTCCTTATTAAAGTCTGTCCACAACAAGAATTCATAGAGGAGTCCTTTAACAAGTTGGAGGAAGAAGTTGTAGAGGATCATGAGGACTAGAATGAAGAAGCTCTGCTCATTTCCCTACATGCAATTGCAGGTTGCTCAAGCCCTCGAACCATGCGAGTCAAGGCCAAGATCGAGAAGAGAGAGCTGGTTGTCCTTATTGACAGTGGGTCAACTCATAACTTTGTGGATCAAAAGTTGGCCCATTCACTTGGATTGGCTATCATGCCCATTACAGAGTTCAATGTGAAGGTTGCAAATGGAGAAAGCCTAGTCTGCAAAGAAAGGTATGAGCAAGTTTCCATTACTATCCAAGGATTTAAATTTTCCACTACTTTGTATACTTTACCACTCAATGGACCAGATTTGGTATTGGGTATGGAGTTGTTAGGACCAGTAGAGTGTGATTAGAAGAAAATGACGATGAAATTCCTATGGGAAGGTGTGTCATATGCCATCAAATCCTCCTCTGTTAACCCCATTCAAGAGGTGGCAATGCAAAGGTTGGGACGAGATGTGCAAGGTGGTGAGGTGAAGACCATGTTGGAGGTTCTACTATTCCAGCAAAGTTACAGCCCTTACTTCAAGAATTTCATCAGGTGTTGGAAGAACCTAGAACACTACCTCCTTCTAGAGAATTTGACCATCGGATTCCATTAAAAGAAGGGACTACACCAGTCAATGTGAGACCTTACCGTTATGCTCATTTCCAAAAGAATGAAATTGAGCGGCAAGTGAAGGAAATGTTAGCCACAGGATTGATCCGTCCAAGCAACAGTCCATTTTCTTCACCCCTCTTATTAGTAAAGAAGAAAGATGGGTCCTAGCAATTTTGTATTGATTATTGTGCTCTAAATACGATGACAATCAAAGATCGATTTCCAATTCCGACAATGGATGATATGCTGGATGAGCTTCATGGTGCAACGTATTTTACAAAGTTGGACCTTCGTGCAGGTTACCATCAAATTCGTGTTCATCCTGAAGACATTCATAAAACAGCCTTCTGCACTCACAGTGGTCATTACGAATATCTGGTGATGCCTTTTGGGCTTTGTAATGCCCAATCCACTTTTCAAGCTGCTATGAATTCCATATTCTAGCCATACTTACAGGAGTTCTTGCTAGTTTTCTTTGATGACATATTGATTTATAGCAAAGGGTGGGAGGAGCATGTAGCACAACTTTGGAAGGTTCTTGAGGTCCTCAACAACCATCAGTTCTTTATTAAGCCATCCAAATGTGTATTTAGAGCTCGTGAAGTTGAATATTTGGGTCATGTGATCTCATAAGAGGGTGTGCGCATGGACAATCGGAAAATTGAAGCCATGCAAAGCTAGCCCAAGCCATGAAATGTCACAGAGCTACGTGGGTTTCTTGGTCTCACCGGGTATTACTGCAAGTTTTTATGACATTATGGACTTATTGCAGCACCATTGACTGACTTGTTGAAGAAAGGGAACTTTGGTTGGAATTCAAAGGCAAATGAGGCATTTGAAAAACTCAAAAATGCCATGGTGACTACTCCGGTGTTAGCTCTACCGGATTTCACTGATGTTTTTATTGTTGAAACAGATGCCTCTAAGTATGGGATAGGGGTTGTGTTAAGTCAAAAGGGATAACCCATTGCTTATTTGAGCAAGGCATTGGGTCCATCTAAACGGGCATGGTCAATTTATTCTAAAGTGATGCTGGCAATTATGGAGGCAGTCAAGTTATGGCGACCTTACTTGTTGGGGAGAAAATTTCAGATATGGACTGATCAAAAAAGCTTGAAGTTCCTATTGGAACAGAGAGTGGTCACACCGGAACAACAGAAATGGGTAGCAAAGTTAATGGGATTCAACTATGAAATTAAGTATTGGCCCAGTAAAACCAACACAGCAGCAGATTCGTTGTCAAAGTTGACCGATGGACCGCTACTTGCTACTATTATTGAGTGCTATGGAGCAAGCCAACCACAGTTTGATATTTGGGAGGAAATCAAGCAAGCCAACATTGAAGAACCATACTTAATAAAAACAACTTCGTATGTTGCAAGAAGCACCGGAGACCATGCCGCACCACAAGTAGCAAGTGGGAATCTTGTTCTACAAAAATCAAGCAGTGATTGCACCAACATCTTCACTAAAACAAGTGCTCTTAAAGGAATTTCATGATTCAAAAATGGCGGGTCATTCTAGAGTGTTAAGAACCTATAGAAGATTGTCACAAAATTTCTATTGGGAAGCCATGAAGCAAGATGTTTAAGTTTATGTGGCAGCATATGACGTGTGCCAAAGAAACAAAAGTGATTTATGTTCGCCTGCCAGCCTACTCCAACCTTTGCCGAATCCATCTCAAGTACGGAAAGATATTAGTATGGACTTCATTGATGGCCTACTTGTTTCTATGGTGGTAGTTGATCGCCTAACAAAGTACGCTCATTTCTTTGCTCTAAGCCATCCCTATTCAGCAAGTAAGATAGCTGATGTGTTTGTCTCCGGGGTGGTGAAGTTACATGGAATTCCTCGATCTATTGTCAATGACAGAGATCCCATTTCTATGAGTTATTTCTGGCGAGAGTTCTTTAAGATGCAAGGTACATAGTTGAAAACTAGCTCAACTTATCACCCCCAGACTGATGGGCAAACTGAAGTGATAAACTGCTGCCTTGAGCAATACCTCTGGTGTTATGTGAGTCAGAGTCCAAAGAAGTGGGAGCAGTTTTTAGCTTGGGCAGAGTATTGGTACAATACAACTTATCATCACTCTACCGGTACCACTCCCTTTCAAGCACTCTTTGGTCGACCCCCACCGATATTGGTCAATTATTTAGTTGAATCATCTCTAGTGAATGAGGTTGATTGGAGTTTGATTGACCGAGACCAACTGTTGAAGGAGCTAAAGGGGAATTTGCAACGAGCAAATTATAGGATGAAGCAATATGCAGATGCCAAGCGTAGGGAAGAACAATTCCTAGTTGGTGATTGGGTGTACCTTAAGCTTCAACCGTATCGACAGCATAGTATTTTTCGAAAAGCACATCAAAAGCTGGAAAGCAAGTATTTTGGACCATTTCAAGTCACGGCTAAGGTAGGAGCTGCAGCATCTCATTTAGCACTACCTGTGGACTCTAAGATCCATCCAGTGTTTCATGTGTCATTGTTGAAGAGGAAGGTGGGCGATACCAGCAATGTCACCAGCATTTTGCCTCTATACTCTGAAGGGCACGGGCCTATGTTAGAACCTCTATGCATTCTGGACAACAAATGGGTGAAGCGAGTAACTAAGCTGTACACAGAAGCATTGGTGCAATGGAAAAATATGGCAGCTGAAGATGCAACTTGGGAGGACGTTGAACACCTCCAGTAGCAAGTTCTAGCCATTAACCTTGGGGACAAGGTTCCACTTCAAGGGGGCGCGAGTGATGGAAAGCCACGCAAGAGTCCTAGAAAGCCTCAACCTAATCCTAAATGCCTGGCTATTCTTGGAGATAAGAATAACAAGAGTCATGCTGCTATGCAGGAGGAGCTGATGCAGAAATCTTAGGAGTTTGAATTCAAATTGCTTCTTATCCTTATCTTTATGGCCTGTTTAGATGTTAAAAAAAGGAGGGGGAGTAGAGCAGAGGGAGGGAGAGTAATCTAACTACCTTATTTGAAAGTTTTTTAAGGAAAGAGGGGGAAGGATTTGGAGGGGTTTCAACTCCTTCAAGCCCCCCATTTTTAATTCCCCCAAATTGGAGAGATTTGGAGGGAGAGTAGAGTACATAAATTATTGACCAAGTAAATTACCTAATTTACCCTTATTATATTAAAAAAATTACAATGTTTTGTAACGTTAAAAACAAAATCTGTAACCCACAAAAGCTCTCTCAATTCTCTCAGCTCTGTAACCCACAAATTTCTCTCAAGCTCTCTTAGCTCATGCTGGCTCTCTCTCTCTCTCTAACGACTTCTTCACTCTTGGACTGTCTTTCATTCTTCTCTCTCACGCCTAACATTCTCTCACAAAGGTAAACTCTGTTTTAATTTCTGTTTCATGGGTTTCTTTTAAGTTGGATCAAATAGCTATGTTCTTAAAATTGTGATTTTATTGGGTAATTTCTTATTAATTGTGATTTTATGGGGTAATAACATGTTATTTGTGGGTGGGTTTCAAATCTTAGGGCTTTTTTTCTTAAATTTTAATGTTTCAAAGTATTGCTCATAACATGTTTGATAAAGTGCTTGAGTGAGTATATATTGTGAACTTGCATAAATTTGTATATTGTAGCTTTATATGGATCCGTGTTTCTTGTTTATTTTTATCTAAACACTTGCAATCCTTTTAGTTCGTGATATATGGATGAACTACAGTTAAACCTAGGCTTTGTGATTGTTTATTTTGTGTAAGTTTGATTTTATGCTCAGGTTTTTGATTATTGGTTTGTGTTTGTGATTTTTATTAGGTAATTTCTTGTTTTTTGTGAATAGGTTTCTGATTTGGGTTTTTTTTTTTTTTTTTTTAACTAGAATTTTAAAGTTTCAAAGAGATGCTCATAATGTGCTTGATAAATTGCTTGTTTGATTGTGTATGATCAAACTCACATGAGTTTGTGCAGCATCTCACTGTGTAGTTGTCTATCTCTTTGCTTTTTTATTTTTTTATATGTCATCGTACAGTAAAGTTCCTTTGATCAAGTTAATCCACCAACAATATATATTTTCTTTTGATCAAGTTCCTCCAGAATAGTTTCTGCATCTGCTGTGAGATATACTAGATTTTCCTTTTGCTCTTGCAATGCTTCAATATATGGTCGATTTTCTTTCTCAATTATCCAATCATCAAACCCTAGGAGTCTTTTCAATTGGCTTCGCATTTCTCCCTTGCATCCAGTCAACCAGAGATGACAAGGGCTAGTACATCTTCCATTCACCGCATAACAATACATAATCTGCAGGTTTCATCAATAATAAAGTTCTTTTTGTGCTTTCATTTATCGTCGTTAAAGGAATTGTTTATGTGAGAAGTGTTTAATTATGTGAGAATAGTATAAGTAAACACTCATTAGGTTTGGAAAGTTCTTGCTTTAGAGAGTTTTTTCCCTTTTAATTTTTTCTCATCTTTTCGCTATTTTACTTAATGAGTGTTTTTTTGAATCTCTACCACACTGTATCTAGGAGTATAGAGTCAGGTCTATTAACTTTTTTTTATCAGTAAAATGTTGTATTTTAGTGGAGTCAGGTCTATTGCTAAACCCTTTCATATGCTCTTTCATGCATTAATGTACAAGAAGATGGACTGCTCTGATTGATTCTTTTTTATTTTCTGCACGTAGGGTGTTGCTGATCGTGTTTGTCTTAGTCTCATTCCAACAAGTGAGGATAGTCAGGTCACTGCTGTAAGGGCATTAAGGTAATTGCCAATACTCTGTATATGGTTCCATTCAATCACTTGTTTTTTTTGTATTGTTTTGTGGTCCAAAATGTCTTCAGCTTCCAAGAAATGCTTAAGACTGCATTACTTCCAATTTAGCATCTTAGTAGATTGCATTCTTTTATGTCATTGTACTGGTTGTAACTCTTCTTATTTCATTTTTGGCTAATTGGTTGTAAAGCTAAATTGCCTGTTTGTATGTTCAATTCTAACTAATTGGAGATTTTCTTAATGTTGGTTATCCAGTGGAGAAGTGCAAGGAGCTATTGTTCACAATGATATCTGATCCTTAAATTCTTCTAACAGTTAGACAAGTAAATGTTCCAAGACAATTTCAGTTAAGAGTGAAGAATTACTAGGGTGATGAACTGCTAGATTATATTCATGTAAAACTTATTTGATTGCTTGATGGAGTTTTATAAAATGTGCATCCAAGTAAATTGAATTTGGTTTTCAAGGTGTTGTACTCCACAAGAAGCTAACTGATTGCTGGACTTGAGTTGTAGTTTTGTTCATTCATCTTTGTCTGTTTGATAAAATGGTTGTTGTCAAATCAGCATCTTATTAAATACAAGTTGATAATAGGTAATGTTGTGGTGCTTGATAGAGTTAAGTTGACTGTTATAGTGTTTCTGTAATTCCTGGACTGCAATTTGAATTTGCTTCTCAATAAAATTAGCTTCCATCATGTGTACCAGCTTGTTCATTAGTGAATAAACTTGAAATGCATCTTATATGAGGTGCTTATGAATATAGATATTTCAAGTTATTCAGCAACAACTTATGTGAATTCTAACAGCATTCGATTCCCTTAACTAGATCCTGTAAGCTGCAAGCCATACAATTAATTGGATTTGTGAATGCTAAATATGTACTCTATAATGAATAGGAACTATTAGTGGTGCTTTCTGACATTTTAAGCTTCTAGAGATGGTTGTGTAAAGCTTATTTTATTGCTAAATGGAGTTTTATAAAATATGCATCGTCATAAATTCAATTTGTTTTTCAAAGAAATTGTATTCCACAAGAAGTTTACTGATTGCTAGATTTGAGTTGGAATTTTGTTCATACATCTTTGTTTGTTTAATATGAGGTCGTTATCAAATCAGTGCCATATAGCACTACAAGCTAACAATAAAAATTATTTCTAATAAAAATTATTTATTAGGCCAAAGAATAGAGCCTAATCAGACATGTCTGATTAGGCTCTCTTTTTTGGCCTAGTTTGGACTTGCCTTAGTTGCTAGACCACTTGAATCTTGATATTTTTTATTGAAAGTTTTAGACCTTGTTCTATTAAAAAAAAAAAAGATTTTGCTTTATTAATAAGGTGGACAAGGCATTCTCAGTGGGCTCTATGTTTGGCAAATTCCAGTATCTCATGTCATGATTCAAAGTGGCATTGGTTCCTAAACGGATAAGTATGGTCATGAAAAAAAATATTTCAGTGTGAAATTCTGCATTTTTTTGAGAAATTATTGTCATTTGTTTTAGTTAAAATTTGTGTGCTATTGTTCAGTATTTAGCAGGAATATTCTCTTGAGAATTTTGAGTTGCTTTCTTTTCTGTGGGCAAACACTTGAATTTAAATTACATAATAGGATCCTATTTTTTAAGTTAATTCATAGAGTCACTCTCCCTAACTTTTTTGTTTTTTGGGTCTCAATTCTTTCCCAAATCCTCAAAAAATTAAATTCACGTACTAAGCAAGATAAAAAAATATTAAAAATAATAATAATGAATGAAAGAAACACTCAAAATTCAATATTTTGTTGATTTTTTCAGTAAACAAACAAACCAAACCTTTTTTCTTATTTTAATTATTATCAATTAAGGATGGTTTTTTTTAGTATAATAAAAAAGCAGAAAAAATATTTAATCAAAGACCAATGTTGATTATTTAATTCACATTAGAAAAAAAAATTATCAAAAAAAATATTGCATGCTATAGTCATAATTATTTAATCTAACAAATTAATCATAGACCAATGTTGTAAATTCATTTTTAAATAGGGGTAAATTTGTCTATTTTAATCATTTCCTCTCCTCTCCATCCTAATTTTTAAAATATCCAAACAAGGGGAAGGGCTAATTACTCCCTTCCTCCTTACTAATTTTAAAAACATCCAAACAAGATAGAGAAGAACCATTCCCCTCTACTCTCCTCTCCACTACTCTCCTCCCCTCTACTCTCCTCCCTCTCTAAACTTCCAAACAAGCCATTAATTTATCTTATCCTTAGTTTGAATGTTTTAGATGTTGATTATTTAAATAAACGATGTAGGCAGTAGGCTGATCCTTGATGAATTTAGAATTGTCTTGTGGTTTGTCTTCCACCTAAAGGAAGTCATTTATCAATTCCATCTTTGTTTCCATCAAACCACACGATCCCTGAGAATTCCATTGTACAAAGCCACCCTATTGGCAGGCATTCCCCTTGTTTGACCTCTATACTTTTCTAACTTTGGTGTTGGTGATGAAGCTAATGATGACGAAGAAGAAGAAGAAGAAGAAGAAGAATTGCTGCTAATACCATGCTGCTTCCTATACTCTTCTCCATCCCCACTTGGATCCACCACATCCTTTGCAAAGTGAACTTTTTTCTTCTTCTTTTCCCTCTTCTTTTCCTCTACACGCCACCAAACAAAGAAACAAAAAACACCCATTAGCAAAAAAAACAAAGAGATAAATAGTATGCATATAGTACTGCATGTATATAGGACCATTTTTTTGCGTACCAGAAGAGATACAAGAGCGTAAAATTGGCTGTGAGGACTGAGGAATTTGATCAACAGAGAATTGGGTATTTGGGAGAGACTTTTGAAGTTTAAGAACAAGGAGGACAACAGTGCCGGACACAGCCATGGCTGTGGCAAAGACCACACCTTGAGGACTCATTATTGAAGACATGGTTACAAGAAAGAAGCAAGCCAGACTAGACAGAGCAAAGTATATATAATATATGAATGAGCCAATGAGGTGATGTAAAAGGTGAGAGAAGGGCCGGTTGCTATAATTCATTTACTTGTTGCTGTGAAGGACCAAATGTGACTATATATTATAAATTTGAATCAAATGGGTATATTTTATTAATATAGTTATGTTATTTCAAGGGAAGGTTAGTTGGGTTTAATTATTTTGTTTTATAGTTTTATTTACTTACCCAACAAAATGGTTTGTTTTGTTTTTTATATTTATATTAGAATATTTAGATTTGGCTTTTTTATTGGTATAGTAAATGAAAGTGAATGTGTATGTAAGCACTAAGCAGGCATAGACTATTATGGCTTTTGGAGTTGGAGGGGACTGTCTGATTGCTTTTGCTTTTGCTGGTGCACCGCACGGCAGTGCCAAAGATAAAGTGATGTCACAGTTTCTTGTTCAGGGAGGTCTACTTAAGGAATATGATAATGTTTTTTCCAAGTTTTTTACCCATCAGTGTGATGGTTGCGCGTGCAGGGTAGTTTCCGGTAAAGGTAAGCATTTATCCCTGCAATTGAGGCTTTGGACTAAGTCAAAAGAGAAAGGAAGAGAAATTGAGGTTGGATTAGTCTTTTATCCCAGCAATTTGCACCAAAATATTTTATCTCAAAAGTTTAAGCTGTGGTAGCATGAACAATGTGGTTAAAAAAGTGTTTCTAGTTTTTGGCAGATAGAGTCATGAGAATAGATTTATATGGCGGAGGCCATTGGCTTATGCAGTGACATCTTTCCATGGAAAATAGGTACCAACTACCCACAAGCAAAAATAATAATTATTATTTTGGGAAAAAAGTAATGAGTCAAAAATAAAATCACTGCAAAAGTTTAAAGAAAGTAACAAAATGTTGTGTTTTGGATGTTTTTAGACTCTGTCCCACACCCCCCGTCCCCCTCCCCCCCCCCCCCCCCCCCCTTCTCTTTTTAAGTGATAGAAGAACCCCAGCTCATCTCACACTTAAATTCAGGGGCAACTAGCTAAAATGTGATTGAGATTAAAGAAAACATACAAGGAAGAAACAAGAACATGGGCATAAAATTTTTAGAGCCCAACTCTAAAAAATTTATACTTGCTTCTCAGCAAAAAAAAAAAAAAAAAAAAAGGTTATTTACAATTTATTCACTTAAAGGGTTACATTTTGATATGGAAGATGTGGTTTAACTATATCATTCTTTACGACAATATTAATGGCCTAAACAAGTCTATTTAACATGGATGACCTTCTCACTTTGGGCATAGGAACCAAGGTTTTGAAATTCGGACCGGACTATACGGTCCTATCGGAAAAACCGTGAACCTCTTAATTTTGTGGTTTTTTTGGCTTCAAGAACTACTCTGTGGAAAAAAGTAGGGACTTGTGCAAACCGTAGCCAGAAGTGACCAGTTTTTAAGGTTCGGACGGTTTCTTTTTTTTTCAGCTTTTCCGGTGGGTGAACTAATGTTTTGAATATAGTTCCATTCCGACTGGGCCGAAATGTGAATACTAAACATTTTTCATACCTTGAGAGTGAAATCTTGGGGAAGAAGGGAGATGGGAGAAAAAAAAATAAAGGAAAAAATTGATAAAAAGGAAACTATGAACCTGGATCTACAACGGGAAACGCAGGCTTGAGAACTGAGAAGGACAAATTGAAGGTGATAACAACTGGTGGGAGTTACGGTGCTGCAAAAGGAAGAAGGATACAAACAAAAGGATGAAGTAAAAATAAAGAGTGAATGAATGTGCAGTGGGAATTTGGAGAGAGAGAAGAAAATGTAAATAAAATAAAGATTGTTTGGCTTTGATGAGAAGTTGATGTGACAATTGGCAGGTACGAGGGAGGGAATACAGGATGAAATAAGAAGAGAGAAAATTTTTGTTTTGGATTTGGGCTTAAGCTTAACTTTTAGTTGGTTTTGGGTTTTTTTTTTTTTTTTTTTTTTTTTTTGGGGGGGGGGGGGTTGTTTAAGCGTAGTTTTTGGTCTATTTAAATCAACTCAAAATTAAAATATAACCTAACAAAGATAATTTTTTTATTATTATAATACTAGGATTTAATATTTCTTAAAGTTATGATATAGAAAATACATTTGAAAGATTGATCTCTCTGTTTCTATAAAGGAATGATAGATCTCTATATTTAATTGGACTATTTTAGTTAATTTTTTTTAATATTTGTACTAATTTAATATAATTGTTTATATTTTAAATAATTATTAAATTAATTATGACGCCATCACGGTTCAATCCCGGTTCAACCTTAATTCGACCTCAAAAATCTTGAATCTCTTCCTTTTACAGTTCAATAAACGATCCGAGTTTCAAAAGTTTGATAGGAACATGGTTTGACCATCCTCACTATTTCAATAATTTGTGGCCCATCGAACAAAGTGATAATCTAAAGATTAAGTGAACTTGCACATAGAGCTCGGGCATGAGCATAGATCTCCATAGTCCATAGACAAGTGCGAACACCATCGATAAGATGCACCTTGTGGGGCCTTTTTTGGACCGTCCCTTAAGCCCAAAGCCAATATGATGTTGTGGGTCTGTTGAAGGACCAAGGATGGAATGAGATACTGAATGGGTGAACTAGACTCAATTCACCGCGATCTATTTGGACCGTTTCACTAAACCGATCTGCGCACAAACTAAGGAACTCCAAGCCAACACAAGGCAAATACAACAAAAGTATATAACAACTTATTCTTTGCAAGAACTAAAAGAGAATAATAATCAAGCACAAATACTTCAAGAAATTTTCATTAGTTGGTCAAAGTATTGAAGCATACAAATACTTAGGATGGCCAAACCCACAAAGCCCATAAGCCTCAAGCTCCACAAACTTAAGTAGCCTCTTTGGGTCTACAAGACTTGTGAAACTCGAACCCTTGGATTAGTGTGAAGCCCTAACCAAATTCTATTATAAATAGCTTTCTTTATACAATGCTCTTCTCTAGGAACTTAACCTAAGCTTTTCTCTTCTCTTAGATGAAGTTTTCTCAAAGTTCTACATTTGTTAATATTTCTTTGCCTACTATCTTACTTTTTCTCTCTCTTTCTTCTAACTTGCTTGTTGTTGTCTCCCATGGCTGCCTTCCCCTTTTATATTGGTCTGTGAACGGCATAAAATTACCTCCTTCTCCTTTTCTCCAGGATCTTGCCGATTTTTCTAAGATTAGGACTATACACACATTTTTCCCTTGTTGGTTCATATTTCTCTTTACTAAGAACTCATCCCAGGTTGTTTTTCCTCTTATGGATTTCTTTTCTCTTTTTAATCAATTCAAGCACTAGGCAAAGTCGGTGAGGATGTGATTTTTTCGGAAGTTCTCCACTCGAATGAGACTTTCAATCTGAGCTCATTTTTCTTGAAATGGAATTGATGCTCTTTGATTTGGGAGAGCTTTTAAAGTGTGATGTCACAAATGTTACAAGAAAACAAACATGTTGCTTATTGAATGGAAAAGAAACTAAACACGTTAGCTTCTAAATGAAAACATCGAATTCACGAGGGGTCCCTTAAATCCACAAGATCATAGGGTTCTGGAATCCACCAGAAAGAAATGGACAAAGTCTATATTTTTATAAATCTGAAAACTGAATTGTCCTGAAGGCTACAACATGTTTAAATAGTAAAAGAAACCCTAGAGCGGCTATGAAAACGCCCTAAAATCCTAATCCACACTAATCATGTAATTAGGTGGCAAAATAGCTATTTTTGCCAAAAATAGCAAAATTTAGATAATTGCAAAAATTGAAAATATTTTCTCTAAGAGATGACCCAAAACAGATGGAACCTTATTCTGACTTTTAAATTAAAAGTTATTAAGGAAAAATAAATATTACTGTAAATAACAAACACTGTTTTCAAGGCCTTAACGAAGGAATTTGTCTAAATTTAGGCAATGCTCGAGTTATCTCGAGTCTAGATCAAAATGCTGTTTTCCTTCAACTTGTAGGGAATTCAACCCAATTCCCAACCTGTGAGAAACAAAAAAAAATAGAGAAAACACACGCCAAAGAAAATAATCACACGCACAAGACAGTATTTACGTGGTTCGGCAATTTGCCTACGTCCACGGAGTTGCAGGGATTTCACTATTATCAGGGAAAAAATACAAAGTGCAGCTACAGTGTTTCTCTCACTCTCTCTGAAACACAACAACAAGACTTAACAAACCCTAATTATAAAAGCGGCTTTTATATCCTGCTTACAGGGTTACAATAGGCTACAAAACGGGCCAAAAAATAAACTAGGCTCCACAAAGCCCAACAAATCTCCCACTTGGAGACTAGTTCAATCACCAACATCAGCCGCTATCCTCCAAAAGCAATCCCTCATCCCTGCAACTCATCCTCCTGTCCTCAAGCTAGAAGGCCAACTGAAGCTGCACACAGCTTCAGCTTCTCAATAGTGACACCTTTAGTCAACATATCTGCCGGGTTCTTAGATCCACAAATCTTCTCAAGTATTACCAGTTTATCTTCAACAAGGTACTGGATAAAGTGGTATTTTGTCTGTATATGTTTCGACTTTGAATGAAAAGCCGAATTTTTGGCAAGAAAGATTGCACTCTGACTGTCACTGTGTAGAATGCCCATCTCCTGTTTCTTACCCAATTCATCTAAGAAACCATGTAGCCAATCATCTCCTTTCCAGCTTCAGTTGCTGCAACATACTCAGCTTCTGTAGTAGACAAAGTAACAATCTTTTGCAGGTTTGAAACCCATGATATAGCTGTACCACCCAGAGTAAATACAAACCCAGTAGTACTCTTTCTACTATCAATATCACCAGCAAAATCAGCATCTACATAACCTTGCAGTTTCAAACTTGCACCTGTGAAGCAAAGACATGTATCTGATGAACCCTTCAGATATCTCATAATCCACTTAACTGCCTCCCAATGCTGCTTTCCAGGCCTATTCATGAATCTGCTCACAACTCCCACTGCATGTGCAATATCTGGCCTTGTACACACCATAGCATACATCAAGCTGCCAATAGCTGAGGCATAGGGCACCTTGCTCATATGGTCCCTTTCTTCTTCTGTCTTTGGCGACTGTTCCTTGCTCCGTTTGAAATGACTACCCAAGGGTGTGCTCACTGGTTTGGCTTCATTCATATTGAACCTGTTGAGAACTTTCTTCACATACTCTGACTGTGAAAGTTTCAATGTACCATTAGCCTTGTCTCTAATGATTCTCATACCAAGGATTTGCTTTGCAGCTCCCAAATCTTTCATTGCAAACTGTTTTGACAATTGCTTCTTCAGATTATTAATCTCCTCAATGCTAGACCCTGCAATGAGCATATCATCCACATACAACAGTAAAATGATATAAGAATTGTCAAAGAATTTGACATAGCAACAATGATCAGCTTCACATCTCTTGAACCCAATTTTATGCATAAAACTGTCAAATTTCTTGTACCACTGTCTTGGAGCTTGTTTTAGGCCATACAAGCTCTTTCTCAGTTTGCAGACTAGATTCTCTTGTCCCTGAACAATGAACCCTTCTGGTTGAATCATGTAAAGGTCTTCCTCCAAATCACCATGAAGGAATGCCGTCTTCACATCTAACTGCTCAAGATGTAAATTTTCTGCAGCCACCATTCCCAGCACCAGTCTAATTGTTGACATCTTCACAACTGGAGAAAATATCTCTGTGTAATCAACGCCCTCCCTCTGCTGGAACCCTTTAACAACTAATCTGACCTTATAACGTTTGCTACCATCATGCTCATTCTTTATTCTGTATACCCACTTGTTGTGCAAAGCCTTCTTTCCCACTGGCAATTCAGTCAGTTCCCATGTCTGATTTCCCAACAAGGAATCCATCTCATCCTTCATGGCTAACTCCCACTTGCTTGAATTCTAATCTTGCAAGGCTTCTTTATAACACTCTAGCTCACCACCATCAGTCAACAGGAGATAATTTAGAGCGGGTGAATAACGCTGTGGAGGTCTAATATTTCTGGAAGATCTACGGACTTCAGCCACAGGTGTACTCTGATCTACCTGTGAATTTACATTCTCCTTATCTTCTTCACCCTCTTTCTGGACAGTACTTTCAGTCAATTCATCTAAGTTGACAAACTCAGATTTCTTTTGATCTATCTCTGTAACACCTGACACTACAGTTGACCTGTCCTTATACATAACCTGTTCATTAAATATCACATTTCTACTTCTGATGATTTTCCTGTTTTGTTCATCCCAAAACCTATAGCCAAATTTCTCATCACCATAGCCAATGAAAAAACATATTTTAGACTTTGCATCAAGTTTACTACGAGCATCAGAATCAATATGAACATAAGAAACACAACCAAAAACTTTTAAGTGTGAAAACTTTACCTCTTTACCGCTCCAAACCTCCTCAGGAAGTCTGAACTCCATGGGAACTGATGGCCCTCGGTTTATCAGGTAAGCTACAGTGCTAACAGCATCAGCCCAGAAAGTTTTTGGTAGTCCAGCATGCAATCTCATACTCCTAGCACGCTCATTGAGTGTTCTATTCATGCGCTCAGCCACACCATTCTGCTGTGGTGTTCCAGGAATGGTCTTCTCCATCCTAATTCCCTGTGCAGCACAATACTCATTGAACCCTCCATCTATGTACTCTCCTCCATTATCTGATCTCAAACATTTTACTTTCAAACCTGTTTCTGTCTCAACCATGGCCTTCCACTTCTTAAAAGTTTCAAATACATCAGATTTATTTTTCAGAAAATAAACCCATACCTTTCTGCTTGAGTCATCAATAAAGGTAATGTAATACCTTGAACCTCCAAGGGATGCAACCGGAGAAGGCCCCCACAAATCAGTGTGTACTAACTCCAATTTTTCAGCCTTCGGTATCCTGCCCGTTTTCAAGAAGCTCACCTTTTTCTGCTTTCCTAAGATGCAGCTTTCACACATGTCAAAATCAATGGACTTCAATTCTGGTAGCTTTCCTTTTGACAACAGCATCTTCATCCCTTTCTCACTCATGTGACCAAGCCTGCGGTGCCATAAGCTTGTATCAGTACTTGCATCAGCAACTGCAATTGTGTCTCTTGGACTTGAGGTCATATATAGAGTACCAGTCTTCTTTCCACGAGCCAATACCCTAGCTCCCTTTGTAACCTTCCAAGTACCACCAACAAATAATATTGCATGTCCTTCATCATCAAGTTGTCCAACAGAAATCAGATTCCTCCTCAGGTCAGGAATATGTCGAACCTTCTCCAGTAACCAAACAGACCCATTGGGCAACAATATCCGGACATCTCCCATACCCACAACATCCAAGGCTGAACCATCAACTAAATACACCTTACCAAAATCACCTGCAACATAATTCTGTATGATTTCTCGGTGTGGAGTGGTATGAAACGAAGCTCCTGAATCCAAAACCCAATCATCAAGTGGACTGTCTACTGCAAGAAGCAATGCATCCTGTACCTCTTCTGTTACAGCATTAGCAGAATCATCTTCATTATTCTTCTTAGGAGAATCATCTTCATTATTCTTCTTAGGACTTTTGCATTGGTTCCTAAAGTGACCTATTTTCCCACAATTCCAACATTGTACTTGTTGGCCTAATCTAGATTTACTTCTATTCCGATTAGAATTTCTGTTATTACCTCTGCCTCTTATCTCAAGGTTTAGGGCAGAACTAGATCCTGAGGTTTCACCTGCATCTCTTCTGCGAATCTCCTCAGCCAGAATTAAATCTCTTATATCATTGTACTTGAGCTTTTACTTTCCTGTAGAATTGCTTACTGCTATCCTCATTGCCTCCCAACTGTTTGGCAAAGAAGCCAAAACGATCAGAGCACGAATCTCATCATCAAAATCAATTTCTACAGATGACAATTGATTTGTGATGGTGTTAAATTCGTTCAGATGTTGTGCTACTGATGCATTCTCTGCCATCTTCAAATTAAACAGTTTCTTCATCAGATGCACCTTGTTGTTTGCCGACGGCTTTTCATACATTCCAGACAAAGCCTTCATCAGATCTGCTGTGGTCTTCTCCTTCACAACATTGTGTGCAACAGACCTAGACAGAGTTAACCTGATAACTCCTAATACCTGTCTGTCAAGAAGAGCCCATTCCTCAGCCTTCATCGCCTCAGGTTTTGTCCCCAAAAGAGGCAGATGCAATTTCCTCCCATAGAGATAATCTTCAATCTACATCCTCCAATACGCAAAGTCTGTGCCATCGAACTTTTCTATTCCAGACGCCTTTCCTGCTTCCTCTGCCATTGCTCCCACTCAAACCTAACCCTAGGCTCTGATACCAGTTGTAGGGAATTCAACCCGATTCCCAACCTGTGAGAAACAAAAAAAAATAGAGAAAACACACGCCAAAGAAAATAATCACACGCACAAGACAGTATTTACGTGGTTCGACAATTTGCCTACGTCCACGGAGTTGCAGGGATTTCACTATTATCAGGGAAAAAATACAAAGTGCGGCTACAGTGTTTCTCTCACTCTCTCTGAAACACAACAACAAGACTTAACAAACCCTAATTATAAAAGCGGCTTTTATATCCTGCTTACAGGGTTACAATAGGCTACAAAACGGGCCAAAAAATAAACTAGGCTCCACAAAGCCCAACACAACTTGCTAAATTTCATGCAATTCCGATATCGTCACCCTAATGGCCTCTATTAGCACCCCCCTTTATTTTACACTAAGACTTTTAGCGCCCTTGCTACTCCAAGAAGGCATGTATTATCTGTTCTACATCAGAGTGTGTTTAACGTTTTTCCATTTTTGTTATATTTTCTCTAGTACTCGAGGTTCCTCGAGCCCATACCCTATAGGATGGTTGACTTTCATTTGCTAATTTCAAGGCTTCTTTTCAGATATCATGTGTCCCTTTTAGGTTTTTCCCACCAAAGGGGACCCAGTCCTTTGTGGCCATTTTCCTTGATGAACCCATGGACTTGCCCCCTTTCTTATAGGGCTTTCTTGGTTTCTTTTCAAGCCTTTTCAAGGAACCTTTTCTATTGTACCCTTTTTTGGGGTCATTTTCCTCCTTATACAAGGTTATTTTCTTTCTTTTGGGCATTTTGCCAATTTTGTAGTTCTTTCTTATATTTTTACAAGAGTATTGGACCATGGTTCCTCTATGCTTCCATAGGGCCCATGATCCGGTTCCTTGAGTTGACATTTCCTTTGTAATTTTTTAGGTATCAACACACCAATAATGGAAATTGAAGGAATGGGAATGCATAACCTTCATTCATGGAAAGTCAATGCCCATTTATGCCATAATTATAATGATGACCATAATGAAGGAGTAATATATGTCACCAACAAGTCTATAAATGCATGACTTCTCAAATAGAGTGAGGTATGATCAATCTATACACTCAAAAAATAGTGTCTCTAGTAAAGTCACTCACTTATGCGTGGGAGACCCTAAGTCAGTGCAACTAAGGTTGATTTTTATAGCTTGCAAGTACTCCATTGGTAGGTACTTTATTGCCAGGTCAACAACATAATCAATGATTCATCATCACATTTACCTACTAAAAATCACATTTGAGATTTTGAATACATTAAACTCATGAACTAAAAATAAATACAATCAAGTCACACATGAATAAAGTGCAAGTTTTTAACAATTTAAACTTGAGGGTTTTTTTTTTTTTTTTTTTTTTCCCTCAAGATAGATAGACAATGGAAGAAGAGGTGAGAATCGAATCACAAGCATAGGGCACCACAAATGATACCACTCTAACTAGGCTATTTCTTGAACCTCAATTTAAATTTGATTTATTTACATGTAATGTAAGTGAGATTTAATAAGTGTAATCAAGACTTCTGTAACTCAATTTACAAATTTTGATGTTTTTTATGAAGATATCTAAAATAAAAAAGAAGAAGAAGATAAAGTTAGTTGTAATTATTTCTATAAAAATAAACAATTAATAAACATTTATAATTAGGCTAAAGTTATCTAAACGCACTCATTCATGGTAATTGCTTATTCATACCACCGTTTTCCACGTATATACACTTAGATTAGGCTAGATTCAATTTTTTTTTTATAAAATAAAAATAAAAATTGCTTATTCATAAATTTAAAACATATATAACAAGTGACTTACAGTGACCTTATAAATCTATTTTACACATGCTGACAATGATAAAAAGAATTGTGCATTGAACCTAATCACAATCTGATCAGTGATCTGTAGGGAATTCAACCCAATTCTCAACCTGTGAGAAATAAAAAAAATAGAGAAAACACACGCCAAAGAAAATAATCACACGCACAAGACAGTATTTACGTGGTTCGGCAATTTGCCTACGTCCACGGAGTTGCAGGGATTTCACTATTATCAAGGAAAAATACAAAGTGCGGCTACAGTGTTTCTCTCACTCTCTCTGAAACACAACAACAATAATAATAAACTCTAATTATAAAAGCGGCTTTTATATACTGCGCACAAGATTACAATAGACTACAAAACGGGCCAAAAATAAACTAGGCTCCACAAAACCCAACAAATCTCCCACTTGGAGACTAGTTCAATCACTAACATTAGCCGCTATCCTCCAAAAGCAATCCCTCATCCCTGCAACTCATCCTCCTGTCCTCAAGCTAGAAGACCAATTGAAGCTATACACAGCTTCAACTTCTCAATAGTGACACCCTTAGTCAACATGTCTGCTGGGTTCTTAGATCCACAGATCTTCTCAAGTATTACCAATTTATCTTCAACAAGGTACCGGATAAAGCGGTATTTTGTCTGTATGTGCTTCGACTTTGAAAGAAAAGCCGAATTTTTGGCAAGAAAGATTACACTCTGACTGTCACTGTGTAGAATGCCCATCTCCTGCTTTTTACCCAATTCATCTAAAAAACCATGTAGCCAAATCATCTCTTTTCCAGCTTCAGTTGCTGCAACATACTCAGCTTCTGTAGTAGACAAAGTAACAATCTTTTGCAGATTTTAAACCCATGATATAGCTGTACCACCCAAAGTAAATACAAACCCAGTAGTACTATTTCTACTATCAATATCACCAGCAAAATCAGCATCTACATAACCTTGCAGTTTCAAACTTGCACCTGTGAAGCAAAGACATGTATCTGATGAACCCTTCAGATATCTCAAAATCCACTTGACTGCCTCCCAATACTGCTTTCCAGGCCTACTCATGAATCTGCTCACAACTCCCACTGCATGTGCAATGTCTGGCCTTGTACACACCATAGCATACATCAAGCTGCCAATAGCTGAGGCATAGGGCACCTTGCTCATATGGTCCCTTTCTTCTTCTGCCTTTGGTGACTGTTCTTTGCTCAGTTTGAAATGGCTACCCAAGGGTGTGCTTATTGGTTTAGCTTCATTCATGTTGAACCTGCTGAGAACTTTCTTCACATACTCTGACTGTGAAAGTTTCAATGTACCATTAGCCTTGTCTCTAATGATTCTCATACCAAGGATTTGCTTTACAGCTCCCAAATCCTTCATTGCAAACTGTTTTGACAATTGCTTCTTCAGATTATTAATCTCCTCAATGCTAAACCCTGTAATGAGCATATCATCCACATACAACAGTAAAATGATATAAGAATTGTCAAAGAATTTGACATAGCAACAATGATCAACTTCACATCTTTTGAACCCAATTTTATGTATAAAACTGTCAAATTTCTTATACCACTGTCTTGGAGCTTGTTTTAGGCCATACAAGCTCTTTCTCAATTTGCAAACTAGATTCTCTTGTCCCTGGACAATGAACCCTTCTGGCTGAATCATGTAAAGGTCTTCCTCCAAATCACCATGAAGAAATGCCGTCTTCACATCTAACTGCTCAAGATGTAAATTTTCTGCAGCCACCATTCCCAGTACCAGTCTAATTGTTGACATCTTCACAACTCGAGAAAATATCTCTGTGTAGTCAATGCCCTTCTTCTGCTGGAACCCTTTAACACTAATTTGGCCTTGTAACGTTTGCTACCATCATGCTCATTCTTTATTCTGTATACCCACTTGTTGTGCAAAGCCTTCTTTCCTACTGGCAATTCAGTCAGTTCCCATGTCTAATTCCCCAACAAGGAATCCATCTCATCCTTCATGGCTAACTCCCACTTGCTTGAATTCTCGTCTTGCAAGGCTTCTTTGTAACACTCTGACTCACCACCATCAGTCAACAGGAGATAATTTAAAGCGAGTGAATAACGCTGTGAAGGTCTAATATTTCTGGAAGATTTACGGACTTCAGCTACAGGTGTACTCTGATCTACCTGTGAATTTACATTCTCCTTATCTTCTTCACCCTCTATCTGGACAGTTTTTTCAGTCAATTCATCTAAGTTGACAAACTCAGATTTCTTTTGATCTATCTCTGTAACATCTGACACTACAGTTGACCTATCCTTGTACATAACCTATTCATTAAATATAACATTTCTACTTCTGATGATTTTCCTGTTTTGTTCATCCCAAAACCTATAGCCAAATTTCTCATCACCATAGCCAATGAAAAAACATATTTTAGACTTTGCATCAAGTTTACTACGAGCATCAGAATCAATATGAACATAAGAAACACAACCAAAAACTTTTAAGTGTGAAAACTTTACCTCTTTACCGCTCCAAACCTCCTCAGGAAGTTTGAACTCCATGGGAACTGATAGCCCTCGGTTTATCAGGTAAGCTGCAGTGCTAACAACATCAGCCCAAAAAGTTTTTGGTAGTCCAGCATGCAACCTCATACTCCTAGCATGCTCATTGAGAGTTCTGTTCATGCGCTCAGCCACACCATTCTGCTGTGGTGTTCCGGGAATGGTCTTCTCCATACTAATTCCCTGTGCAGCACAATACTCACTGAACCCTCCATCTATGTACTCTCCTCCATTATCTAACCTCAAACATTTTACTTTCAAACCTATTTCTGTCTTAACCATGGCCTTCCACTTCTTAAAAGTTTCAAATACATCAGATTTATTTTTCAGAAAATAAACCCATACCTTTCTGCTTGAGTTATCAATAAAGGTAATGTAATACCTTGAACCTCCAAGGGATGCAACCGGAGAAGGCCCCCACAAATCAGTGTGTACTAACTCCAATCTTTCAGCCTTCGGTGTCCTGCCGGTTTTTAGGAAGCTCACCTTTTTCTGCTTTCCTAAGATGCAGCTTTCACACATGTCAAAACCAATGGACTTTAATTCTGGTAGCTTTCCTCTTGACAACAGCATCTTCATCCCTTTCTCACTCATGTGACCAAGCCTACGGTGCCATAAGCTTGTATCAGTACTTGCATCAGCAACTGCAATTGTGTCTCTTGGACTTGAGGTCATATATAGAGTACCAGTCTTCTTTCCACGAGCCAATACCCTAGCTCCCTTTGTAACCTTCCAAGTACCACCAACAAATAATATTGCATGTCCTTCATCATCAAGTTGTCCAACAGAAATCAGATTCCTCCTCAAGTCAGGAATATGTCGAACCTTCTCCAGTAACCAAACAGACCCATTAGGCAATAATATCCGGACGTCTTCCATACCCACAACATCCAAGGCTGAACCATCAGCTAAATACACCTTACCAAAATCACCTGTAACATAATTCTATATGATTTCTCGGTGTGGAGTGGTATAAAACGAGGCTTCTGAATCCAAAACTCAATCATCAAGTGGACTGTCTACTGCAAGAAGCAATGCATCCTGTACCTCTTCTGTTACAGCATTAGCAGAATCATCTTCATTATTCTTCTTAGGACTTTTGCACTGGTTCCTAAAGTGACCTATTTTCCCACAATTTCAGTATTGTACTTGTTGGCCTGATCTAGATTTACTTCTATTCCGATTAGAATTTCTAGATTTTGATCTGCCCCGATTTGAATTTCTGTTATTACCTTTGCCTCTTGTCTCAAGGTTTAGGGCAGAACTAGATCCTGAGGTTTCACCTGCATCTCTTCTGCGAATCTCCTTAGCCAGAATTAAATCTCGTATATCATTGTACTTGAGCTTTTTCTTTCCTGTAGAATTGCTTACTGCCATCCTCATTGCCTCCCAACTGTTTGGCAAAGAAGCCAAAACGATAAGAGCACGAAACTCATCATCAAAATCAATTTCTACAAACGACAATTGATTTGTGATAGTGTTAAATTCGTTCAGATGTTGTGCTACTGATGCATTCTCTGCCATCTTCAAATTAAACAATTTCTTCATCAGATGCACCTTGTTGTTTGCTGACGGCTTTTCATACATTCCAGACAAAGCCTTCATCAAATCTGCTGTGGTCTTCTCCTTCACAACATTATGTGCAACAGACCTAGACAGAGTTAACCTGATAACTCCCAATACCTGTCTGTCAAGAAGAGCCCATTCCTCAGCCTTCATCGCCTCAGGTTTTGTCCCCAAAAGAGGCAGATGCAATTTCCTCCCATAGAGATAATCTTCAATCTGCATCCTCCAATATGCAAAGTTTGTGCCATCGAACTTTTCTATTCCAGACGCCTTTCCTGCTTCCTCTGCCATTGCTCCCACTCAAACCTAAACCTGGCTCTGATACTAGTTGTTGGGGAGATAAACACATTGGGGGGCTTTCTTGAGTAATTAATATAATATATAGAAACACACTTTAACCCAAAAGGCTTAAGCCCAATGGGAATGTGCTCAATTATATTATATTAACCACTCATTTTTCTCATCTTTATTCAATGTGGGACTTCACTCACACGTGTAACCCAACAATCTCCCCCTCACGTGTGAGTCTGCCTCTCTATGGGCTTCAAGACCTCTCTGTGGGTCATGAACAAGTCCTTCTCACTCCCCCTTGCCTAATGGGCTTTTCACTTCATCGACGCATCATTCATGGGTCTCTCGTACGCCATTCATGGGAACCACGTGTCAATCCTACACACACATCCATGGGAACCCCGCACTTCCATGTCCATGGGAACCTCGCATCACACCATTATTTAGCACCATTAGCAATATTCATTTGTTGGGCTTTTTTCTTTTTCTTTTTCTTCTCTTGGATTTTTGTGTGTGGGCCGTCTAGGCTTTTCTCTCTTCCCGCTAGGTAGGGACCATGAACACCTCATCACCTTCGCCGCACACCACCATAGGCTCTGATACCACTTGTAGGGAATTCAACCCAATTCTCAACCTGTGAGAAACAAAAAAAAAAAATAGAGAAAACACACGCCAAAGAAAATAATCACACACACAAGACAGTATTTACGTGGTTCGGCAATTTGCCTACGTCCACGGAGTTGCAGGGATTTCACTATTATCAAGGAAAAATACAAAGTGCGGCTACAGTGTTTCTCTCACTCTCTCTGAAACACAACAACAATAATAATAAACTCTAATTATAAAAGCGGCTTTTATATACTGCGCACAAGATTACAATAGACTACAAAACGGGCCAAAAATAAACTAGGCTCCACAAAACCCAACATAATCAGGTACAATAAACTAAGTGACTATAACTTTTTTTAAGGAAAATTTTCCGGATAGATAATTTATCCTAACTTGTTAATGGAAAACTCTGATGTGAATATAAATAAACAAAAGTAAATGGAAAACGTGGAGGGATAAGTTATAGGGGTGCAGCAGGGTGCTGTGAATAATGGAGAGTGGAAGGGCAGACGTGGGAAGAGCGCGTGCAATGTAGATGTGATTACCTTCCATTATTAAGGTTTTTCGTTGAATAAACATAGCCCTCTGTCAGCGATGACATCTTCATCTTGTCAGGCTGTTCTATGCCTGAAGATTTTTTTTTGCTGAATATTCTATGCCTGAAGACTGGGAGGTTTTTGATACTCAGTCAGATCTAGTTCAAGATTAGAAAATGACTTTGAACCAATGGGATTAGAGCTTTGATACCCAATAAAGACATAAAGAAAAAAAAAATCTTTCTTTTTTATTAATTTTTTTTTATAATGCTGCGCATGCTACTGTTCATATTGTACAATGTACATCATCTCAAATATGCGACCCTGTTTGGATTTGGAATGCAAGAAACAGGTTTTACTTTGAGCATGTCCAACTCCAACCAAAAGCAATTGTTGATGTCGCTTGCGGACTGCTGGAGGAGCACCAACGCCTCTTGGCTCTGCAGTAAAAAGCCAACATTTTTTTCTGTTTCTGCTGCATACTTTGTATTGGGCTCTGTTGCTGAATTGCTGTTTCTGTTTCATTTATACACCCCAACACTGTTCACTGGGGGTCATTGTGTATTTGTACTGAATTTTCCACATTAATGAAATTTCTATCGTATTGGATGTCAAAAAAAAATATGCCACCCTGTTTGGATTGGCCCTCCAATGGCCTAGGTAGGGATTGCGGTTAGATTAGATGAGGTTAGTGAGCGTTTGGATTCACATTTGCCTTTTTTTTTTTTTTTTTTCAATGCATATGAACAGTAACTATACTGATCATGCACATAGATTTACTGTGCAGGAGACAAAGTGCACTGTTCATGTACTATTCACAGGTCCCACGACACTATTCACACATTTAAAAATTATTTTACTACAGTATTTTCAGTTTTCAGTAAAATAAATTATATTCCAACGGACCCTTAATCCTATATATATATATTTTTTAATACAATTCAATAATGGATGGATAATAGAAAATTTTAAACTTTGAACTTTTTTTTAACATAAAAAAGTATTAGTTAAACTACAAACTTTTTAACAAATTAAATCATACCATTCGATTTGACTAAAACTAATATTACAATTTTTTAATTGCCAAGTTGTAATTAAGATTATACCAATTCAATAATTTATTTATTGTTTAATTTATTTATTTCTTAATTATTTCTATTTTTTAAACAAAGAGAACACAATGTCAAATTAGACTATTACATAATCCAAATTTTGGATAATCACCATCCCAATCAATAGTAAAGATTAAGCACTTTTGAAATCCTTATTATAAGTCTTTAGTCATAGTTTTGATGAGGCCATATAATAATCATCATTAATAATTTTTCCTTGGCTTTTTGTTAAGGGGTGCATTTGCGTATATCCGTTAAGAAGGAATTTAGGATGTATTTTTTTTCCCTTGAAATTGATTTTTGAAAAATATTTTTTGCATTTGCAGATGTTTGGGGTGATTAAAATTGCTAGTCAACCTGAAAATGATTTCACGTTAATTGTAAAATAAGGGGTGTTTTGGCGTAAAATATTTTACGCCCTGATTTGAGGTCCTAATATTTTTCCCCTCACCTATAAACTCATTAGCCCAACCACCATCCCCACCCCACTGTTAGTAGCCCAATCACCACCTCTCTCTCTCTCTCTCTCTCTCTCTCTGAGACATTTGGCATCCTTCACTAGAATGCAAGATTGCCGATCTCACCATTGCCTTCTTCAATTCATCTCTCCCTCACACATTCTCTATCTTTCAATTGGTCAATTGTTATTATTTTGGGATTTTTTGGATTATAATTTTTTTATTACTAAAGTGTGTGGGAGCTAAGAAAATGTGTTTTTCAGAGAATTTTCAGGACCAAATGCTTAAAAATGTTTTATAAAGTAGTTTAAAAAACATAACTAAAAACTTGAAAATATTTTCTTTTTCGGGAAAGGTTTTCACTTGAAGATATTTTACGATAAAAAATGTTTATAGTTGAAGTAAACACGTCCCTAATGGATCACTGTAGTGTGAAAAAATTAATGAAAGAAAATAAACAAATACTTATTCAGTTGAATGTTATATGAGTCCCCAAACAAACTAATTGACTACAATTAAAAAAAAATGCATCTTTAACCAATGCCTTTAAGCACTCGTTAACTGAACAATTTTTCCCTTTTATTGGTTAAACATCACGTTTGAGGGGAAAAAAAGAAGGAAAAGAAAATCTCTCTCTCTTTCTCTCTCTCACACATACACACGCGCGCGCGCGAAGTTGATAAAGTAAATTCAAGGAAATGATTAAACATTATAATCATTGAAACATGTTTTGGAGTTAGAGCACTTATACATTAGACCTAATAGAATGCGAAATATGTGTCTAATCATAGAAGAGAAATTGATCAAGCAAGTTCAAGGAAAATGATTAAACATTATAATCATTGGAACACGTTTTGTATTTAGTACACTTATACATTGGATCTTATACGATGCGAATACATGTTCAAAATTTTATCACGTGTATACATTGTATCAAGTCTAATACATAGGAACATTGGACCTAAACCTTACTTGATGTTTGATTATTTGTTTCCCTAATATTCTCTTAGAAGTGTGAGATAAGGAAAAAAAAAAGATTTTTTATCTTTATTTTTTATTAAAAAGAAAAAAATGAAATATATGATTCAGACAAAGAGGAGACAAAAGTTGGCCCTTTCGACAAATTGTTATTCTAAAATTCCAGACAAAGTTCCTCAAAAAAAAAAAAAAAAAAAATTCCAAACAAAGATTCCATTTCTATCATTTCTTTCTTCTCTTTTGGTTTTTATTTCTTTTAATACTTCAAATGACCATGCAAGCAATAATTAAACGAGCTTGCAGTTTCGCTATTCTAGGAATAGAATTTTGTTAACTGTTTTGGTAAAAAAATACTTTCAGATTTAAGGTTTTTACTTTTTTTTAAATTGAACTTTTTTTGAAAATAAAGTTTTAATTTTTTATCATATATTTAACATATTATCAAAAACGTTTTACTTATCCACGTTATTGTGTTAGCACTAAACATAAAACATGATCAAATGGATCCCAAACATATATAAATAAATAAAAAGTTTACGGATATAAATTTTCACACTTTTATTTTAAAATAATGGTTGATGTAACTTATTGTGATTGATGATTCTCAAAAAAAAAAAAAAATATATATATATATATATATTGATTGATATGCGGTAAAAGATATGTTAGTGATTGGATCATATGAAAATGATACTACTCAATCTAATCAACTCACCATCTAAACAAGTTGCAAAAAGAGATCTCTCATTATAACTCTCGAATTATAAAAATTTGATAGGCCAAAAACGTATTGACCCATTGTGATGGATTAATTGATTAATTAGCCAAGTTTAATTAATTAATCAATTTAACATGCAAACACGTGGTAGTACAAACAAATCACCAATTAAACTAAGTATGCAATGAAAAATAAATTGACACAGTGATTTGTTTATAAATGGGGAAAACCTATACAGCAAAAATCCCACCGGGTGATTTTAAGGTCACTACTCCCAAGAATCCACTATTATCACAACAAACGATTACAAGTAAAGGAATCTTAGTACCTTATACCAACCTACAATTGAACCCTTACCCCAATACCCAATTGAACTTGTTCTATAGTGACAATCTCTCCTTGTAATGCATGGCTTCTAATACGTGACTGACCAATTGCACAGATCCTAGTACGCAACTTCAATCACCAACTAGAGAAAGTTGTTGGCTGTAAAGTTCTTCAGTTCATCATACGATGAAGATTCAGAAGATGCTTGATCACAAAACCCTACGGTGCACAAACACAGCAACTTCTTCACAAAAAAGATAAACTAGGGCAAATTCTGTCTCTGATCACAATTTACTTAAACAAACTTTGCTCAACACTTGTGCAATTTGTGTCCACCTTTGACGGCCCTAAAAATAATCCTTTTATATGTCTAGGGTTGTGGGAAAAGAAAGCTCAAACATATAATCACGAATTGGAGTCAAAACAGAACTGAAATTCTGTTTTTCATAAACCTCGATAGATGCCTAACTGTCGAGCTGTTGTCGAGCCATAAGGCTGGAACAGCTCTTCAAGTTCAATAGATGGCTAACTGTCAAGCTAGCTGTCGAGATTTAATGACAGACACTTTTCAGACTTGAATCTTGGACAGACTTGCATTGCTTCAATACTTGATCTTGAAACAAAGTTTCTTGAAGTATTAAACACATCCTAGATCTACCAAATACAAGTAAAATGCATTTTGTCAAATGATTAACCAATTATATAAAATAGTGATATATGTTCCTAACAAATAAATCACATATGTCCTAACAAAATAAAAAATAAAAAAATTGATTAAGTGAGATTTGCAAGATTTGCAAATAACTTGAAAAGTGAGAAAAATATTTTTATTTATAGTGGATTAATGAGACCATGTAACTTTGTGCATCGTGTATATGAGCTCTCATAGGCTTGCATGCACTCCAAGCTTATTTGCAAGGCTACTCATGGAGCTCTCATCGTGTATATGAGTTTTGTTTATTTATTTATTTTTATTTTTTTGTAATGAGTATTTTGATAGACCTATATATATATAAAGTGTCCTTCACCATTCTACTTCAAAGACCACTCTATTCCCAATCCTAGTGAGTACGGGACCCCTTGGATGTCACTCACCATATCAAAGGTAATGCTTCTCACGGCTACATACCAATCAATAAATGTTTCATCTAGGGCTTAGTTACTTCCCTAAACTTTAGAATTTTCCCCCCAAACACATATGTTTTGTGAATCTTAAGAAACCAAAGGCTTCAACCCACAATGACCTAGCATATGTGAATTGTAAAAAGTTTCCAAAGAGCTGCACTTGGTACACTCAAAAAGGCGTGGGGTTTGGAAGATGAAGTGCAAGTTGTTGAGGTGGGGTCAAACTTGTTTCAGTTCAAGTTTAGATCCGAATTCGAGTTGGACAGAGTTTATACTAGAGGCCTTTGGTGTTTTGATAATCAAGCCTTGTTGCTAACCAGATGGAAATCGGGGATGACGGCAGCGAATGTCAAGTTTGACTCAGTTCCTTTATGGGTGCAAATCCAGGGGGCGCCTTTTGATATGAGATCTTCTCGGGTAGCAGAAGAGGTGGGGAACTGGTTGGGCAAGGTTTTGGAGGTAGAGAAGTGGCGCACCAATGACAACCAAAATCTCTTCATGAGGGTTAAGATTGCTATTCTGTTGGACAAAGAAATACGACGAGGAGCTTTTTTGGCAGGTTTGGATGAGGAGAAACATTGGGTGCAATTTAAGTATGAATGGTTGCTGGTTTTTTGCCATTACTGTGGACTCTTAGGGCATGACTTATGCTACTGTGCGAAGTACTTTAGTAAAACAAAAGCTGGGATTGATGTGGATTGTGGCTATGGGGATTGGTTAAAGGCAGGCGGCAGGGCTCGTTCACCATTGAAACGGGTAGTTATGAAGGAGGGTAGTAGTGATGGTGATAATGGGGTGATGAAGGGGCCGCGTGGTTCACAGAGCATGCCAGAGGTGACTGAAAACGGTTGCAGCAAGGATGGTTTCCCTAACAAAACAGTTCTAGAAAGTGCTGAAGGTGCAACCGGATTGGTGGGATCAGATTTTGCTGATCATGGGGATTGGGCCAAGAATCATGGGCTTGGGGAAGTGGATATGGAAAACAGTGCATCAGGTGGCGTGGATTTAGGTGTTCAAAATCCAAGCATAAAGCTGGGGTTTGATTTGGAGCTAGCTCTTCACAAAGAGCACGTGGTTTGTACTGAAGATGGGGATGGGTTGAACAGTAATAAAAAGAAAAACACTTGGACTAGGCTTGCAAGTATGGATGTTGGGCCTATGGGAATATTTAAGGAAGGAGCTAAGTCCATTTTGGGGAAAAGAAATAAGTTGGAAGTGTTTTCTTTTGGGGACACAAAGGATGAAAAGTGTAAAGGAAAAAGGGGGAAGGTCAGTGATGAATCAAACATGAATGAAGCGGCAGAGGTGTTGAACCACCCTTGCCGAGAGCAATGAGGTTTTTAAGTTGGAACTGCTAAGGGCTTGGGAACCTTTGGACAGTTTAAAGCCTTCACAAGTTAGTGAGGGAACAAGTTCCCGATGTATGCTTCCTGATAGAAACAAGGTTGGATAGAGATGGGATTGAGAAGCATTGTGGTGATTTACCTTTTAAAAATAAATTGATTATTAAAAAGCCAAATTCAGGTGGCGGGCTGGCTTTACTTTGGAGGGAGGAGATGACTTTCAATGTTATTAATTTCACTGATAACCATATTTTAGCAAAGATAGTAGAAGATGATGGTTCTGTGTGGTATCTCACAGGTTTCTATGGGTGGCCAGAGGCAAATGAAAAGCAGAAGTCTTGGGCTCTTTTGTCTCACTTCCGGTCTTTCATTGAGGGTCCTTGGAGTTGTATAGGGGATTTAAATGCCATTCTTCATGCATATGAGAAGCAAAGTGTCCATGCACCTTATTATAATCAAATGGAGGACTTTCGTGCTGCCTTGGAGGATTATGGGTTGACTGACTTAGGGTTCATTGGGCATAAATTTACATGGACTAATAGGAGGCCAAGTTCGGCTCACACAAAACAAAGGTTGGATAGAGCTACAGCTAATAAGGTGTGGATTGACAAATTTCCCGCAAGTTCGGTCTCCCATTTGTTCAGTCATGCTTCTGACCATATTCATATCCTTTTGAAAACCATGAAGGATAGGCGGGTTAGAGGAAGGGGGGCTGGTGGTTTTAGGTTTGAAGAGAATTGGTTACTGTGGGCAGATTGTGAGGAAGCCGTGACTGAAGCTTGGACAAAGGAAGGTCGAGGTAACTTGGGTTTGAGTGGTGTACGGGATCAAATCCAAGTTTGTGGGGCTGAACTACATGCATGGGGTTCTTCTAAGACCAAACCCGAAATAGAAGAGATTAAAAGGCTTAAAAAAATTTTGAGGTAATGAATGAATGTGAGCTGACCGAAGAGAGCAGAAGTGAGTTTCTATGTGTAAGTAAGCAACTTGATGACCTACTGCTGAAGCAAGAGATATTCTGGCGTCAGAGATCTCGAGTGTCATGGCTAACACATGGAGATAGAAATACTAAACTTTTTCATTCCAAAGCACCCCAAAGAAGGCGGCGGAATTATATTGAAGGAATTAAAGATGTTAATGGGGTTTGGGTGGAGGAAGTTGAGGATGTGGCTGAGGTGGCGTCTGATTATTTCATGAATATTTTTAATGCAGGCACTTGTGACAGAATGGTGGAATGTCTCAGCACTGTAAATCATAAAATTACAGATGATATGCTGGAGGTGCTATCCAGGCCGTTTAGTAGCGATGAAGTTAAAGCAGCGTTGTTTCAGATGGGACCAACAAAGGCTCCTGGACCCGATGGTATGAATACACTTTTCTATAAAAAAATTTTGGCATATTATGGGTAATAAGGTGACTGATGTTGTGTTAGATTTTTTACAGTCTGGAAATATGGAGCCTGATATTAATTATACTCATATAGTACCGATCCCTAAGGTAAAGAAACCGGAAAAAATGGCTGACTTCAAACTGATTAGTCTCTGTAATGTGATATATAAAATTATTTCAAAAGTTTTGGCGAACAGATTGAAGTTGATCTTGCCATAAATTATTTCTCATTCTTAAAGTGCCTTTGTACTTGGCTGCCTTATTATTGATAATGTGCTAGTAGCCTATGAAACTTTGCTTGCCATGCATATTAGAAAAGAGGGCAAAAGGGGGGCTTTAGCTCTTAAATTGGATGTGAGTAAGGCTTATGATAGGGTGGAATGGGGCTTCCTTAAGGGTATGATGATTAAATTGGGCTTTCCGGAGGTTTGGGTGGATAAGGTTATGAAATGTGTTTCTACACCTTCTTTTTCAGTTCAGATTAATGGAAAAGCATATGGGAATATCAGGCCTTCTAGAGGTATTCAGCAAGGAGATCCGCTATCCCCTTATTTGTTTTTGATTTGTGCAGAAGGTTTCACATCGCTCCTTGCTAAAGCAGAATTAGATGGGAGGTTGCATGGAATGGTAGTTTGCAGGAATGCTCCTCGTATAACTAATCTGCTTTTTGCTGATGATTCTTTGATTTTTTGTCAAGCTAATAATGATGAAGTGCAGGTTGTATTAGATACTCTATAGCTTTATGCTAATGCCTCTGGTCAATGCATAAATCTTGAGAAGTCTTCAGCCTATTTCAATAGTAATGTGCAGGTGGAGCAAAAAGCATG
This sequence comes from Quercus gilva, assembly GCA_023621385.1. Classification (NCBI taxonomy): domain Eukaryota; kingdom Viridiplantae; phylum Streptophyta; class Magnoliopsida; order Fagales; family Fagaceae; genus Quercus; species Quercus gilva. The sequence continues at coordinate 48,437,942 of CM042482.1, read as the reverse complement.
GATTGTTGACCAACTGAAGGTGAAGGAGGTGGCGAAGTTTCATTCTTTTCTGGGGTTGCCTACTTTGATTGGAAAAAGGAAATATGACACTTTTGCTTTCATTAAGGAAAGGGTTTGGAAAAAGATTCAAGGCTAGAAGGGGAAGTTGCTTTCAAGGGCTGGAAAGAAGGTTCTAATAAAAGTTGTGGCTTCATCTATTCCCACTTATACGATGGGGGTATTTCAATTGCCGAGAAAATTTTGTGATGAATTGGATGCTATGTGTGCTGGATTTTGGTGGGGCCAAATTGGTGAGGAAAGGAAAATTCACTGAAAGAGTTGGAGTTTTCTGACAAAGTCAAAAAAGGAGGGGAAGATGGGATTCGAAGATATTCGAGCCTTTAATCTAGCTATGCTAGCTAAACAAGGATGGCGATTGTTGCAGGACAAAAACTCTCTTTTGTATAGATGTTTTAAAGTGAAGTACTTTCCACGGTGTGAGTTCCTTGAGGCGAAGGATTGTCAAAACAACTCCTATGTTGGAAGAGTTTATTAGCTACTCAACTAGCATTGAGGAAAGGGTGTTATTGAAGAGTGGGGAATGGTTCTTCTATCCATGTTTTGAAGGATTGTTGGTTACCTAATCAGCCAACAGAGGGAGTTCTTTTCCAACCTGAGGAGGAAATTTAGGAGTGGAGAGTTTCGGATTTGATTGATTGGTAGAACCACCAGTGGAATAGAGATCGAATCCGTGTTTTGTTCCACCCGTATGATGCTGATGCTATCCTTCAAGTTCCCTTGAGTAGGCAGGTGGTGCAAGATGTCTTAGCTTGGTCTTTTACAAAGAATAGTAGGTACAATGTGAAGTCCGGGTACCATGTGGCCAAGCAACTAAGGTTGGCAGAGAATAATAGTGGAGAGGCTTTGGTGCAATCATCATATTTTCCTTTGTGGTCACGGATATGGAAGGCTAGGGTGCCAAATAAGATCAGAATATTTTCATGGAGAGCATGTCATAATATAATGCCTACGAAAGACAATTTGGTAAAAATAAGGGTGTTGGAGGATGCTCAGTGTTGTTTCTGTCATAAAGCTGATGAATTGGTGCTGCATGTACTTTGGGAGTGTGGGGCAGCACAGGATGTTTGGGCTGGCAATGCAATCAGGTTTCAAAAATTTGGTACGGTGCAAGTGGATTTTGGGCAGTTGGTTGCTAGTCTCATACCGAGGTTGTCACATGAGGAGTTGGATTTATTTTGGGTGATCTGCTAGCAAATCTGGCTTCAGCGGAACTCGATCTTGTATGGGGGTGCTTTTCAACATCCATCACGGTCATTTCAGCAGGCTTTGGATTATTTGAGAGAGTTTCATGAGGCACAGGAGCATCTGAATGTACCTGTGACAGTTCTGGTTTCAGCAAGTCAGGTATGGCAACCACCACAGGGAGATTTCTTTAAGCTGAACTTTGATGGAGCATGTTTTAATAATGGGGCTGATTTGGGTTATGGGGCTATGGTTCGCAATGGGAATGGTGAAGTGATGGCTGCTATTTCCGCTAAGGGTGGGGCTATGAGGGATAGTGAAGAGGTGGAGGTACTGGCTTGCTATAAAGCTCTTGAATTTGCTATAGATGCTGGGTTTACGGAGGTGATTTTGGAAGGTGACAATGCAAGGGTGTTGAAGACAATGGCACAAGCTTGACCAGATCTAGCTCAGCTTGGGATTATTTATGAAGATATTTGGTGCTTGATTGCTAGTTTTAGATCCTTTTCAGTCAATTGTGTTAGGCGTAGTGCCAATGGTGTTGCTCATGCGTTGGCTAGATTTGCTAGATTATCTGATTCTGAAACTGTATGGTTAGAGGAGGATCCTCCACCAGCAGTTGATGCTATGTATTTGGATTCTAGTATTCTTCATTAATGATATTCATTTGGTTCCGGTTTCAAAAAAAAAAAAAAAAAAATCACATAAATCAATAAATTGTAAAATTATGTGTCCTATTGATTGTTACTCTAAAATTATTCCTCTATGTAACGTGTATGTCTGTATATTATAATAAAATAATCTTAATGCGATAGTTATTTATAGCTAATAATTATGTACTTTAGCGAGGCCACAAGGGATTAAATTGACCATCTACAATGGCAGTCCTGAAACGAATCCAACCTTTTCCCAAATTTCCAATTCTCCCAGTACTGTAAAAACAACTCTACTTTAGAAAAAGAAAAGAAAGATTCTACTTCAAAAAAGTGACGACGTTGATTTCCTCCAATGTTAAAGAATGCTTAAAAACCTTGTAACTGCTCTGGTTTTTTAGCGTAAACAATTCTCAAGTTTCGAGAATATGAAAGTAGAAGCGAAACAACTGTTTAATTATGATGCTCAAATTGGACTTTGAAAGGTGCACGAACCTACCAAACAAAGAAAAGAAAAAATTCCTTCTCAAAAAAAAAAAATAATAATAATAATAAAATGTGAACAAGGAGTTTCCAGTTTTGTTTGGTTTTTTTCTTTTGGAGTGTTTGGACTGTGAATTTTGGACTACGGTTTTGTGGAATTTTTTATCCCCGGAATGTTCGAACCTAAGTAACTTCCAGGTGATAACATTGGACCATTGGTTTTTGTTGAGAAACAAAGACCATTGGTTTTTGTTGAGAAACAAGGACCATTGGAATTTAATACTAGTTACTCTATATTTTTGGATAAGTCTAAAATCTTATATTATGTAATAAAAGTTTAAGTATTTGAAATTGATTTTGTGCCAAGTAGCTACATTTTCTTTGAGTCCAGTGACTACGCTTTATGAATTTTCTTATTATAAATTATATAGATTTTTTTATTTAAGAAAATGGGGTGTTTTCAAATTAAACCCAAAATTTAAAAGAGTTTTAATTAAAACCATAAATTTTTTGTATCGTTCCAATTCACGTCCTCAACAACAACCACCACCAAATCTTAATTTCAAAATTTCTTTGATTGATTATGGATCCTCAACAAATTAGGTTGATCATATGTATTTGTTTTCGTCATTTTATTTTATCTAAACTCATGCTCTTTATCGCACACCCTTGGTGCGATGGTCACTTCACAAGTATAAGTATTTGTGAAGTGTGGGGGGTAAAGGCCGGGATTCAAGTCTCCAGAAGGGAGCTTCACACACATATACACTTAGATTAGGATAAAGTAGAATTCTATCTTGTAAAAAAAAAAAAAAAAAAGCTTTATTACTTCCTTAATTCACATGTTCTTTTTATAACTTTTACTATGTTATCTTTTAACTTCTCTACATTTTTCATTCACTTAACTTATGTCAACTTGCTTCTCCTTCTTTTTTTGACAATACCTTATATCAACTTTTTTCTCAATTATTGCTCTCCTTTGAATATGACCAAACTACCTCAAACAACTCTTACTCTTCTTTTCATTAATATGGACCACCTTATTTTTTAAGTAAATTTCTTTATTTTGAATGTAATCCTCAATGAGTTATTATTTATTAAGAGCAGTAGAAATTCATACATGTTGTGAATAAAACCTATGTAAATGCAACAACCAAAAGAAGAAGAAAAAAAAAAAAAACTTATAGATGATATTATTATTAAGGTGAAAATGCACTTTTAGTCCCTATATTTTGGGCCGATTCTTGATTTGATCCATAAATTGACTTCACTTCTAGGTCAATCCCTGATTTCATAGAATTGTTTTTATTTTGATCCCTGTCATCAACCCAATAACAGAAAAAATCTGCGGTGGCAAACGGAGTGTATAGATGGCATGTTAGGTGCTGACATGGCAAATAAAATAATATTAAAAAAATTTATTTTGCTTTTAAAAATGACAAGTCAGCATTTTAATTAATAAAAAAAATTTAAACTGAAAAAATTCAAAAAAAAAAAAAAACTTTTTCAATTTTAAAGATTGAGAAAACAATTTATAGTAACTATTTCAATTTTTCTTGAACTTTATTAAGAAACAAACATTAAATTAACACCCTTTCTCGTTCTAGGTTGGCGTGTTTATGTTTATGTTTGTATCTATTTCATTTTCTTCTTTCTTCTAAGATAAACCAAAAAAGAAAAATCAAAACAAAAATAAGAGAAAATTACACTTTACCATCTTAAACTATACCCTATGGTCCCCATGTTACACTTACCACCCTAAACAATGTGGATGCACACTTACCACCCTAAAATATTACATCTTGCACACTTTGCATCCTACCGTTAACTTACCTGTTAACTTTGATGGAAATTAGGCTCATGTGCAAATCACATGACTTTTGAGTGCATTGCATCCAATTAAAAGATAGAATTGCCCAAGTCTCTTAAAACATCCAATTAAAAGTCCCTCACGTGTTATTCTTAGTTCCTCTCAAACTCAGTCTGTCACTTCCACTCAGTGTCTAGCTTCTTCTTCCTCCCACCGTTGCTTTCATCAACTATAGAGATTCCAGTCTTCCCAATTCAAATCAAAGTACGACATTTTTGTGGCTGTCGTTAGCAAAACTTTCCCACTTTGCCCATCATCATTTGGCTATATATATATATTACTTTTTTAAATTTTATTATTTTTCAAGTCAGTGAATGAGAATTTCTCTAATGTACTCATGTCTTTCTTCTTCGTCCTCTTCTTTCTCCTATATGTCGTCTAGTTTAATTTTTGTGTCTACTTTTATCGCTACTGAGTTTGAAAGCTTGAATTTTTACAATTAATTGGCTTAGATTTTTAAAATCAAAATTGATATTATCTGAGTTTTAATTAATTTATGTACTTGGGTGTTGCAAGTGCTTGTTAAAGCTTTGTTTGCCTTTATGGGAAAATACCCAGAAATGCTTTCAATGAAAAATTGGGTTTAATTAGACTATTTAAGGAAGAAAATAGTAATTCATGGTGTGGAGAGGCATTTGTGGTTGTAAGAATTAAAAGGGGAAGGAAAAGAAAGTGCTTTTAGAATTTGCTCAAGAAAACCCAGTCTTGAATTCTTTGGTATTTTCCTTGTTCTCTGGAAAATTAATCAGGTTTTTCATTTTTTCTTGGACATAGAAAAAAAATTCAAAAAGGAGAGCCAAAATTTAGAGAAAGTGGTTGTTTGCAACAAATTAAATGGAAGTTAGGCTTTTTGTTTTTTATTAATCTTTGCATTTGGAGTCGTTTGAACTTGGAAGGAGATATGGTTATCGTATAGTGAAGAAAGTAGTATTAAATGACTTTATCTTGAGGTGTTCATTCATTTTTTTTTTTTTATTTGTAAATATTCTTACCTTTTTTGAATGATGAGAAGTTCATCTCTGTAGTTGATGAAAGCAAGAGACTTGGACTAGGGGAGCGAAGCGAGAGACAGAGAGACTGGAGTGTGGGGAAGAAGATGCGTAACAGTGAGGACCATATAGGTTTATAAGATACCAGTTAATAAGTGGCAATTTGGTCTTTTGATTATTGCAGCTTTCACATGACTTGCACATAAGTCTAAATTATGTCTAAATTAACAGTTAACTAAATGGTAGGGTGCAAAGTGTGCAAGGGGTAATAGTTTAAGGGGGTAAGTGTGCATTTGCATAATTAAGGGGGGTAAGTGTAACATGTGGTATAGTTTAGAGTGGCAAAATGTAATTTTTGCCAAAATTAACTTGAAAAATAAATCTTCTTGGCGAGTGTTTGTGTCTGTTTCCTTCTCTCTCTTTTTCAAATCCTCTTTCTCTCTCTCATGGTGCGTATTTGTGTTTGTATCTTTCTTTTTCTTCTTTCTTTGTTCAAGCTTTCAATCCCTCTCTCTCTCTCTTAATCTTTGACTTTTTCTTTCTCTCTAAACCCGACTCTCTAATCTCTAGGTTTTTCTAGTTTTCCGTGAGGATGGGTGGTTGGTAATGGAGGTGGAGATTGGTGTGGCCATGGGTCTTGGATTGTGGGTTTGGTTAGAGATGGAGATGGTTGGGTTTTTTTGGGTTTCAGTGGGGGTGGATTATGGCTGTATAGATCGGTGTGGCCGTGGAGATTGGTGTGGGTCTTAGATTATGGGTCTTGGATTTGTGTTTACAGGTTTGGTTGGAGGTGGGGTTTTTCTGGGTTTCCGTGGGGGGGGGGGGGGGGAGGGGTTATAGTGGAGGTGGAGATTGGTGTGGCCGTGGAGATCGGTATGTGTTTGTGTTTCAGAGATGGAGATGTCTCGGTGAGTTTGGTTTGGTGTTTGTCGTTTTTTTTTTTTTTTTTTTTTTAATGTGGATATGTATGTTCGTTTCTTGGATTTATTAGGTTTGATTTACTAGATGTTTATGAGTTTGATTTATTGTATTTATTAGGTTTGATTTGGGGAAGAACATGAAGTATGAAGTTCATGTTCTGGGGAAGAAGAAGAGCAACGTTCTTCCAAAAAAATAATGAAAAGAAAAAAAAAAGTTTTAAGGTGTTTTTAAAAAATTTATTTCATAATTTGTTTTTTAATTTTCTGAGGTGGCTTTTTTATTTATTATAATTCTAACACGGGTGCTATTGTGGTATTTATTAATGTTATTTTAATAGCCACATCAGCATCTAACATGCTACCTATGCACTTCGTTTTTCACCACAGATTTTTAAGTTACTAGGTTGATGGCAAGGACTAAAATAAAAACGATTTTCTGAAATCAGGGACTAACCTAAAAGCAAAATCAATTTAGGGACCAAATCAAGAATCGGCCCAAAATGTAAGGACCAAATGTGCATTTTCACCTATTATTATTATAGGGGGCGTAACAAACAATCTAGCCCAATCTAGATAAGAGTGGGCTAGGATGGAGGCCCAAAACAATTAATTTGTAGAGGTGGATTATCAAGGCCGACCCTTCAAGCCTTAGTAGCTTTGTTTGGTAATTTAAAGAAAGAAAATTGGCTAAAACAACAGTTTAAATAGAGAATAATAGGAAAAAAGATAAAGATTATTATATTATGTAATAAAAGGTTAAGTATTTGAAATTGATTTTATGCTAAATAGCTACATTTTCTTTGAGTCTAGTGACTACGCTTTATGAATTTTCTTATTATAAATTATATAGATTTTTTTATTTAAGAGTTTGGGGTGTTTTCAAATTAAACCCAAAATTTAAAAGAGTTTTAATTAAACTTGAAGTCCTCTCCAATTGAGCCTTGGAATAGCTCTGCTTCAAGTTTCTTGGTTCTCTTAGCTAAGAAATTGTTCTCAAACCGCAATACTCCAATGGTCTGATTAGCTTCATCAAGCTTTGTGGAGATTTCTTCTTGTTCAAGCTCCACATCACTGAGTTTCTTGGTGGCCAGCTTATACAATTTCTCATACTTTTCAGAGACCTTGTACAATTTTGCATAGGTTATATGGATGTCATCCTATTCATCCATCTTCTCAAACTTAGACTCCACCAAATCCTCTTCTTCATTCACTTCTTCAACAATCCCCTCAGTAAGATTCACAGTGGCGGTGAAGGCATTCAAGGTTCCATCATCATCATTTTCTGAATCATCCTCGTCACTCAAGCTAGTAGCAAGGGCCTTGCTTTTCTCAATGGTCTTGAGATAAGTTGGACATTCTTGTTCCATGTGTCCAAAACCTTGACATCTAAAGCACTTTGGTTCGGAGGGAATAGTGTCCTGACCGCCATCCTTAGCATCCTTCTTCCCTTTATCTTGGCTCTTGAACTGTGAAGAGCTGGCTTGCTTTTAGTCCTTGTCAAATCCTTTAGCATTGTCATTCTTCATGAACTTTTTGAACTACCTTGTGATGTAGGATTTCATTTTAGAATCTTTATCGTCCGAAGACTCATCTGTGTCACTGTTTTTGGCCTTCAATGCCATGCTCTTACCCTTACTCAATTTCCCAATCCCGGTCAAACTCAATTCATAGGTCTGCAAGTTGCCAACCAACTCTGTCAAAGGAATTTTGTCAATGTCCTTTGATTCCTCAATGGCGGTGCTCTTGGCATGAAATCTCTCAAGTAGAGATCTGAACACCTTTCTAACAATCTTGGGTTCGGGAATGGTTTCCCCAAGATTAAAGGCAGAGTTCACTATGTCTTTGAGCTTGGCATAGAACTCATCGAAGACTCATCTTCCTCCATCTTAATTTCTTCAAAGCTTGTAGTAAGCCACTGAAGCTTTGAATCCTTGACAGCCTTAGTTCCTTCATAGGTTGTCTGAAGGATGGTCCATGCTTCCTTCGCAGTTTCAGTAGAGGATATCTTCTTAGATTCCTCATTCGTAACAGCACTAAATAAAGCATTCAATGCCTTGCTGTTGAAGTTTGCCGCTTTGATCTTAGCATCATTCCAATCAGCCAGCACTTCTTTTGGCTTGGTCCAGCCTATCTCCACAGCTTGCCACACTTTTCATCTAATAACTGCAAGAAAGCTCTCATGCGTATTTTACAGTATGCATAGTTAGTGTTTTCAAATAAAGGAGGTATAATTTAAAGATTGTCTTCTATCTATGACAAACAGGGGTCAATGGATCACACAGCAAAGATTAAACCTAATCAGAGTGTGCTTGCTCTAATACCACTTGATAGGCCAAGAATGTATTGACCCATTTGATAAATTAATCAATTAATTAGCCAAGTAAATTAATTAGATTCAATTACATGCAATAAGTGTGGTAGCACAAACAAATCACCAACTAAGTTAAATGCAGCGGAAAATAAATTTGACATAGGTGATTTGTTTATGAATGGGGCAAACCACCAAGGCAAAACCCTACCAGGTGAATTTAAGGTCACCACTCTCGAGAATCCACTATTATTAAAACAAGCGGTTATAAGTAAAAGGAATCCCAGAATACCAACCTACAGTTGAACCTTTACCCCAATACGCAATTGGACTTGTAAAGTAGTGACATTCTCTCCGTTCAATGCACAAATCCCAATACGTGACTAACCAATGATGCACGGATCCTAGTACGTGACTGACACACTAACTTGAAAAGGATGTTGGCTACAAAGTTCTTCAGTTCATCCAAACGATGAAGATCAAGAAGCTCCTTAGTTACAAAACCCTATGGCGTACAAACGCAATAGCTTCTTTAAGAGAAAGATGAACTAGGCAAATTGTCTTCGGTCACAATATGCTTACATAGAACGTTTGCATCAAGTGAGACGACCCTTAAAATAATCCTTATATATGTCTAGGGTTGTGAAAAAAGAAAACCTAAACACATAGCTTAGATATGCGTGAAAAACAGTTCTAAAAAACTGATTTTCCTAATTCTCAATAGATATAGCTGTTGAGCTTATTTGTCGAGCTATCTGTCAAGCTATCTATCGAGCTTTAAAGAACAGCACTTCTTCACTTGATTCTTGGACAGATTCGCATAGCTTCAATACTTAGACTTGAACTCTTGTTCCTTAAAGTATTAAACACATCCTAGATCTACTCAATTACAAGTAAAGTGCATTTTATCAAAGGATTAGCCAATTCTAAATGACATATGTTCTTAATATGATCCACATATGTCCTACCAACTTCGTATTTGATTTGGGTTTCCTTTCTGTACTTCATAAACTATATGTAGGCTCTATTTGGAATTTGTCAAAACTAGACCTAAAGACAACCTTCATGTTCATATATAACATTAATCTGATTCTTGATAAATAAAAGTAAAAATATTAAACATGTTTTTAGGTAATGTGAGTTTGAGTAATGAGACGTGGTGGTGTGGTAACATTTCATTTTGGTCATTGTTGTTGAAGAATTGGTTTTAGAAGTGAAATCGATCTATTCCTTTGGAAAAGTTTGTGTATACCTTAAACTTCATTGAGTGCTTGATTTTGAATGTGAAAGGCGAGGCTATTTGTTTCCATGTATATAGTTGTTACTTCTTGTGGAAACACCTATGCTTTTATGAGTTCCAAGAGTTTGAGTTTTTACTTTTACCCTTTAAACTTGATATAGCCGAAACTGTTGGCATCATAGATTGGAAGAGTAGTAAATCTATTGCAACCTTTAACTTTATGCCGGTAAACTTTATTTTTCTTTGCACTCACGCACACTATTTTTCTTAACAACTCTCCTTTGGCTGTTTCTTTCTCTCTCTTACGCACTTCACATCTATATTTTCATGGACAAAATGGGCTTTTGCCCTTTTTAGGCAAATTAATTAGCCTTATACCCCTTTTCTCAAACTAAATAGGAAAATGCCCCTCTTTTGAAAATCAAATTTCTCAAAATCAATTTAGGTCCTATAGCAGCGTTTTTAAGGAGCCTATAGTGACGTTTTTAGGACCTATAGTAGCGTTTTGTAACTCGATTTATATGAAATCGAGTTACAGGTAAAAAAAATTTAAAAAAATTGCCTATAACTCGATTTAATGGAAGTCGAGTTAAAAAATGTCACTATAGGTCTTGAAAACGTTACTATAGGTCCTTAAAAACGCCGCTATAGGGCTCTAGATTTTTTTTTTTTTTATAACTCAATTTTGAGAAAATCGAGTTTTAAAAGAGGGGCATTTCCCTATTTAGTTTGGGAAGGGGGGCATTTTCCTATTTAATTTGCCCAAAAAGGGCAGAAGCCCATTTTGTCCATGTTTTCATTCACGCAATTCTATCCTTGTCCGTGTATTTTGGCTCAGGCCTTGTATAAAATGGCCACCAAACTTATATAATTTAGCTCGCCAGCAGCCTTCAATTATTTTCTTAAGTCACATAGAGTAAAAGAAGAATAATTTGATGGATTAAGAGCATTCCCATCAGGAATGCTATACCAAATGCCATTTTATCCCATCAAAACCTACTTTATCAATTTTAACACATCATTTTACAATTTACCATTCATCACATTTTCTATTTTTCAATTCTATACATTAAAATAATATATACAAATATTAAAATGATATTAAAAAAACCAACCATATAAATGTATTTTCACCGTTACTTCCACCAACTCACTACCACAGTGCTACCCCTACCACAGCCCACCACTGATACAAACCCACCACCACAACCCACCACTAATACAAACCCACCACCGCCAACCAAAATCAACCAACCAACAACAACCAAAATCAACCAACCACTATTATAAACATTGCCACAAGCACCAAAAGAAAAAGAGAGAGAGAGAGAGAGAGAGAGAGAGAGAGATTGGCGAGGTGAAGAGAAAAGACGTCGGTGACTCAGGCGAGATCAGCTTCAGCGGCTTAAGGTGGCTTTAGGCGAGATCAGTTTCAGGTGGCATTAGGTGAGATTAGTTTCAGGTGGCGTTAGGCAAGATCGGTTTCAGCAACTTGAGGATGAGAGAGGAAAAGAATGAGAGAGAAGAGGGAGCTGTGGAGGACGATCCAAACGAATATCGTAGTGAGATCGGCAGCTTCAGTGAGATTGGCAGCGAGATCGGCGACTTTGGTGAGATCGATAAGAGAGAAGAAATGGTGGGCAGAGAGAAGAAGTTCCAAATGAGAGAGAGAGAGAGAGAGAGAGAGAGAGAGTCTAAGTGAATGAGAGAGAAACAATGAATAAATAAATAATAAAAAATTTTGCAACATGCTACAGTGCGGTTTCATTAATGAAACCACACTATAGCATGTTGCAAAAAAATTTGAGATTTGGAAGATCTTATGAGGCTTGAATATTGGTGTTTAGTGTGTCAAATGCTAAATATTTGGCATTTGACACACCTAATGGTAATGCTCTAACATCTAGTAGTGCCAAAAGAAAGAGAATTGTGTTTCACTATGCACAATAATTCAATATACAGGATGGTGAATACCATTCAAGACTTGACTTCGATGTCCTAACTTTAAAATTTCCTGTTACTTTCTCTAATAAACGGAATAGGAGTAGGATGCTTAGAGCATCCACATCAGTGGATGCAAAAAAATTTCCATTTTGCACATCTAAAACCTACTTTTTTTATTTTACACTCCTCTTTTTACAAAACACTCACATCAGTTTGTCTATTATACACATTTATTCAAATAAAATATTCATTTCTTTAACACTGTCATCTCTCTCACACACCTAACACAACCCACACAGCCACCACCCCACCACTTACCACAAACCCATTGAAAAAAAAATCACAACAACCACATCATCACACCTAAATCGGAACAAACACATACCCATACCCAAATTGGAATAAATCACAATCACATACCCATACCCAAGCCGAAACAACTACACCCATACCACCGAACCAACCCACCAGCCACCACCCTCAGACCTTAAACTTTGATCATCGATGTTATAGCTGCTAATAGAAACACTTCCAACGCACTGGTCCGAAGAGCAACACCTGACCCATCATCGCCGTAGAATCGGATTCTAATAAAAACACCACCAAACGCCTCATCGTCATTGTAGTTGATGCTGCTTCATTGATCTCCAAAGATGTCCATGATTCGACCCAAACGATCGATCCAAACACCACCGGCCTGACCCAAACAACAACCACAGCCACAAAGTACAGAAATAAGTGAGATTTAGAGAGGCAATAAGGGAGAAGAGAGAAGAGAGAAGGCTTTGAAAAGCTGGCCTTCAACAGCTTCCCCAACAACCATGAAGATACTAAGTTGGAATTGTAGAGGGATGGGTAGACTTTCTACAATTCTGCAATGCCAAAAAAAGGCCCAAGTAAGCAGACTAGATATCATGTTTTTGATGGAAACACGGCTAAATGATGGAGGGTTGGGAAGTTCCTTGAGAAGGCTTTAGTGGGGGACTTCTGCTGGAATGGTTGTCACCATACAAGCTAAGCATTCAATACAGCTCCAAACACTTGATCCATGCAAATCTCCTTGATAACAGAGGTAACCCACTATCTATTTCCTTTATTTATGGGCATCCAATTCAGTCTAAGAAAGATTTAGTTTGGGCAGATTTAAAATCTATCAATAGAATTACTCATAAGAACTAGCTATGCATTGAGGATTTTAATCAAATCCTCTATCAAAATGAAAAGTTTGGGTTTAAAAATAGAAAGATTGTGGGTGCTGAATTACTCCAACAAACCTTATTTGATTTGGAGCTTTGTGAATTAGAAGCTAAAGGCCAAAAGTACACCTAGATGAATAGGCATGAGGATGATACCTTTGTTATGGAAAGGTTGGACAGGGCTTATGCCTCTATTGACTGGATTAATAATTATCCTCATTATAACCTACAAAACCAACCCATTATAAGAACTGACCATGAGGCCATTTTATTAGATTTTGATCTAAGATAACCTTTTAGGAAGAGACCTTTTAGCTTTGAGAAAATATGGCTTACTCATGTTGATTATAAAACTGTGGCACACCATGCATGGTCTACTCATACACAGGTGTCAAGAGCTTATGTATTGCAACAAAAACTCAAGAATGTTAGGAGGCAGTTCCTTAAGTGGAATAGGAATACCTTTGGAAGGGTGGATACGGAATTAAAAGAAAAACAAAAGCAATTACAAGAAATCCAGAATGCAATCTCTTCTATTGAGGATATTAGGATTGAAAAAAAGTTAAAGGAAGAAATTGAAAGTCTCGTGACTAAGGAAGAACTTATGTGGTCACAAAAGGCTCGGAGTGATTGGATCATCCAAGGTGATAGGAACACCAAGTATTTTCAGACCTTAGTGAAACATAGAAGAGCCAGAACTAGAATAACAATGTTAAAGAAATCTGATGGTCAACAAATAGAAGATTTGAATGACATTGAGGCTCTCTTGGTTAATCACTTCAAATCCTAATTTTATGAATCTGATTCAAAGGATGTGCATAGTATTTTAAGGGAATTAGAAGCTCTCTCAACACCAAAACTAGACCAATTCCAAAAACAAAACCTTGATAGGCAAGTGACTAATGCTGAGATTGAAGAAGTTGTTTTTTAGTTAGGGTCACACAAGGCTTTTGGCCTTGATGGATTACCAGCTCTTTTCTATCAAGAATTCTGGAGTGTTGTTAAGTAGGACATCTTTAATTATGTGCATGCCTTCTTTCACTCGGGCACCTTACTTAAGTCCCTTAATCAAACCTTCATCACCCTTATCCCTAAGACCTTTCCTATTGAGGAGGCTTCTCAATTTAGTCCTATTAGCCTTTGCAATGTTATTTACAAGATCATATCCAAAATCCTAGTCTCTAGACTTAAACCTTTGATGGATCAGCTTATAACTCCATATAAAAATGCCTTTATAAAGGGTAGGATAATTACTAACAATATCTTGATTGCTCATGAGATCTGTGACACACTGAAAAAAAAAAAAAAAAAAAAAAAAAAAAGGTAGGAGGAAAGGATATGGCTCTTTAAAGATTGATATGTTCAAGGCTTATGATAGGGTCAATTGGAAATTTCTTGAGGCTGTGCTTATCTCCATGAATTTTAGTGATTGTTGGATCAAGTGGATTAAGGAGTGTGTTACCACTGTACAATATGCTTTATTGATTAATGGAAGTCCCTATCATTTCTTTAACCCTTCTAGAGGTCTTAGGCAAGATGACCCCCTTTCACCTTATCTTTTCCTTTTTTTGACTAAGTATTCTCTCTTTTGCTCTTTTAAGGGAGGAAAATCGTGGGAACATTAAAGGAATCTGTGTGGGTAGGAATGGACTGCCATTTACACACCTTTTGTTTGCTGATGATTCCTTGTTCTTTTTCCAAATAATAACAAATCTTTATCCAACCTTAGGAAGACTATTTTGTGGTATTGTTCCTTGTCTGGACAAGCAATAAACTTCAATAAATTTGACCTTTTTTGCTTTCCTAACACTCCTCAAGAGGTCCAGGAAGCTACTGTCTCCTCACTCCAAGTCAGTCTTGTACAACATCCAACCAAATACCTAGGAATTAGCTTCAAGCTTAGGGGAAAAAACTTTAATAATCCTCTGAGCGGTCCCCAAGTAGTCTGTGCTTGACGATTACTTGGGACTACTTGTGAGCCACACTTATCTGTCTTTACCTTCCATCCAAAAATCCACTTTTTCTCTTACTATTTCCTTTTAGGGTCCTAGATTTTGTTCTATGACCACCTCCTATCTTGTGACTATGCATGTAACTTGTTCCTTGTTGTCTTAAGTCTGTGCATGTCAGTTGGTTCCCCCTTGTTCTTCTAGTAACTTTTTCCAATGGATAACAACATCAACACCAAAGAGTATAGATAGACTGATAGTAGTGACTCCAATTACAGTATTTATATATTCGAAGAAGAGCTATTGTCTGATATACTCCCAAGTGATGAAAATGAGGTGCCTTATGCAAGGCATGGTCCGCTGGTTATACCTGATGCAAAGGATATGGCAAGTCAAAGGGAATTTGGAACTTTTGTGCCATTGAGTTCATAATGGACTATAGGAAATTCTCAGTCCATGATTACAACACCTTATCAAACATGCATGGCAGATCAGAGGGTAGTGACTATTGTAGGTAGGGATTCTTACTTCTACATCTTGCATTTTAAGTTTCTGGAAGATCTTCACCACATCTACCATGAAGGACCTTGGGCTATAGATGATGCTCTCTGGGTGGTAGAAAGATGGCAACTGAATCTGATTTTGGGAAATTTGCAAATTAATTTCATCTCCATGTGGGCTCAATTCCATGGATTGCCTTTAGAGTATGAGTACCCTGAATTAGTGGAGAGAATAGGGCAAATGATGGGCATGGTGGAGCATGTGGATTGGGAGGATACTCTTCCTAGGAATATTAGATTCATGAGAATCAAGGTCCGTATTGATTCGAGGCTACCATTGATTGCTGGGTTCATGCTCCATTTGGACGATGGATCAAGGATCTGGATACAGTGTCGTTATGAGCACCTTCACAAGCTATGTACAAGGTGTGGGCTAATCAGACATACAAAAGGACATTGCTCTCACAGTTTGGATGATGTGGAGGTAATGTTGTTTAGACAGAGGATTCGAACATAGGAACTTTATCAAGTCCAATATAGGTTTGATGGGCTTCAACCTCAATTCACTAATGAACTTCGTGCTTTTCATAACCATCGGAGAAGATGGACTACTCATGTTTGTTTTAGACAAGTAACCCAAAACCCTCATCCAACTTATAATCCTCATTTCTTTCATGCATACCCTGATCCTAGCACACCTAGTACATCCCATTTCCAACATGTAACCAATTGACCAGCTAATCCGACCCAAGTAGTAATTGTCAACCAATTTACACACCTTTTGTTTACTGATGATTCCTTGTTCTTTTTCCAAATTGACAACAAATCTTTATCCAATCTTAGGAAGACTATTCTGTGGTATTGTTCCTTGTCTGGACAAGCAATAAACTTCAATAAGATGAAGTTATTGGAGTTTTATTATCCTAACATTTATGGTTGAAAGCTCGAATATGTGTGAATACACAAGAGCTTGTTTAGACCCCCCAATTAAAAGTTACAACTCGGTTGTTTTTACTGTAACTTAAACTAAGTATGGAATAAGAGTAAATACGTGCGAACAAACAATAAAACTACTCTAAGCCATATTCATCAAATATCAATAATAAAATGAAAAATAAAAGAGTAGGGAAGAAGGATGCAAACACAAGATAACACGGAGATGTATTATCAAAGAGAAAATCGAAGAACCCAGCAAAAAACCTCTCCACCGCCCTCCAAACAGTAAATTGATCCACTAGAGAATAAGTTGGAGTACACGAATAATAAAAGACCCTTCAAGCCTAGTCTACGCCATGTACTTGAGCCTTCTAAGCTCCTACTACCAACTGGTTTGACGAAACCTTGTCTTCTTTAACTTTCTCGAATCACGCAATTTAGCCTAATTGCATCCTCCAACAATTGGCTTCTTCCAATGCTTCCTAGTAGCATCAAAACCTCACTTGACACTCAGATTGGGTGTGGTAAGTGTTTAGGTTATCAACCTCTCAAGTATGTGGATATGGAGAGGTAGGAGTAGAGGAAAACCACAAGGGATTGTGTAGATGATTATGGGTATAAAGGGTTTTCTCTCTAAAAAGAACTTCTTATAATATGTGTGTAATAAGGGTATATATAGTGTGGGTAAAGACTTGGTAGAGCAGAAATGACAAAATAGCAAAACAGAATTTTTCACGAGTATTTTGCAAGAAGGCTTTACCTACGAGACACTCGCGAAAAGTAGGCTGTCATAACTCTTCGCATTCTAGTCATGTGCTCAACATGTGGCTACTTCACAAGTTAGCTTCTCGCGAAATCCACTTGATCTTCAATAGAAGCTTGGATCTTCAATAAAAGCTTGAGTCTTCACACTCTTTCTCACACACAACCTTTACAATAAAAAATCTCACATAAATAGAGGGAAAAATGATTAAATAGAATTACAATCAAATTTGACATAGAATTAAAGCCAACATAAAATAGTTGTAAATAACAACTTTACAATGCTAATAATTCTAATTTGGAGATTGAAAAAATTAAGAATCTTTGTTATGATTTGCTTGATGAGTATGGAGATGTAGATGAGTCCCCCTGTAGATAATGAAGGAAGTTCTCATATGCCTGCAAGTACTTCAAATTATGTGGCACAAATGAAATGTAGGTTGAGTAGGGCAATGTTATCTTTTGATTTGTTTGTGAACAATAGTTCAAATAGTTCAAAAAAACATGGAAGTGCTAGAATGGAATTTGATCATTTCATTGATAAGGGAGTGTTGAACAGGAGTGAAGACTTTGATATTTTGGCATGGTGAAAAAGTAATGGTCTCAAGTATCCTACTTTACAAAGGATTGCAAGAGATATTTTAATCATTCCTGTCACAATTATTACTTCAAAATTTGTCTTTAACACTAGTGGGAGACTGTTAAGTCCACACCTGGCTTCATCCCAAGGCTATAGAGGCAATGATGTATACTCAAAATTAGTTATGGAGTGAAATCAAATGTTAGCAATTGACTAATTTATAATTATAAAATGAAATCAAAATTTTATTTTTATATTTACTAGTTATAATTTGATGAAGTTTATGTTGGGATTTATGCCCTAAAATCCAATTTATTAGCATATTATAAAATAATTAAATTGTTCAATTATATGAAATTATTTATAAATGAACTAATGAGACATTATCATAGTCCTTGAGATGCATTGTATGTGATTTATGTAATTTAGTTACAAAAGATATAAATCAAAAGTTCCTTATAAACTCAAAATATAGTTCGTAGTTGGTGATGAAATTGGGTATTTCATCCGCGAAGACTATAATGCATCAACTAAGATGGTTTGTCTTGATCATAAAAGTGGAGACTTCTAGTTGATGTATTGATGTCTTAAGTGTTAAGACATATTGAACTGAACTGCTGTGAGATTAATTATTCAATCAATAACTGTCACCTGAATGATTAATCTCACGACTTCTAATTTTATAAACTCTCAATCCTGAGAGAATAGTGAACCCGATCATGAAATGTAGATTACTTTGATATATCAGGAGTGAGATCTAATATTGACGGTCAAAATCTCAATATATTGGGTAACCACACATAGTGTTGAGGGAACACATATTCTCAAGATAGAATTCATAATCTCTTTTTATATAGACACAAAATATCCTCTTGAGATAAGTTTAATGAGAATTAGTTATTCATGGAGCCCACTTTAGTAAGGAGTTACTAAAATTTATATTTATTGAAATTGGATCTCAATAAATATGAATAACTAAAATATTAAATCGGGTATTCAAAGATAAAATAGTTGTTTACAAAGTAACAGTTCATTATGACTTTGTTCATTATGGATATTTCATAGAAGGGTCAAATGATATCATTAGAATCTTGGGATATAATTTATTAATAAGGTCTAGAGTACAATTATATTTATATAGTGGTATTAAATATAATTAATGGTAACTTTGGACTTGTCAAGAGTTGATAGATAAGTCTAAGGCTCATTGGAGCTAGAGTCTTATTTGTTCCATTTGGTCCCATCTCAAGCCACAAACTAAAGCCTAATTGAGTAGGCTCAAAAGGCTAACCCAATTAGATAATCAGTTTTTATTTAATAAGAGTTATTAAATAAAGTAACTATAAAGATAGTTAGAATATACGTATGATGAAAAGAAAATAAAACAATTTTTTCTCTACAATAAGAAGAGGAAGAAGAACATCTTTTAAAAAGAACTTTTCTTTGAGAATTAATATACATGAAGACTGATTGAGAGACTACTCTTCTTGGGCACCATGTGAAATTTGGAAGTTAATTAGAAGTATTCTCAAGTTTTGGTTTTGAATTTTATTGCAACAAAATTTGTTTTCTATTCTTTGTTCTATAATTTAAGGTTACATGTTATCTCTTATAAATGAAGTAGATCTGTGTTTATTGCTTTCGCTATGTATTTTGCATGAGATGCAAAACCAGATTTTTGAATAGTTTATTCCATTTTTTAATTCATTTTTGTTGTAGGTTCTTCAACATTGTCAGAAGATTGTACACTTCAATCAATTCTTGATGATGGGAAGCCTAATGAAGAAGATGAGAGTTGTGTCACAACTGTGGAGGATTAGACTTTTTGTATTAATTTAGTAGCTTTTTAATTTCTTAGACTTGTTGGATTAACTTGTTGGTTTGTAATTATTCTAAACTTGTGGGATTTATTTTGTAGCTTTTTAATTTTTTGGACTTGTTGGACTTTTGATACTTATTTCTTAGACTTGTTGGATTTATTTTATTTTTATGTTTAGCAGGTGAATTTAGCTATGATTTTGTTGATTTATGATTAAATGGTTATCTTAGTTAGGTGATTTATTGGTGAAAGCTCGAATTTGTGTGAAAACACAAGAGTTGTTTAGACTCCAAAAATAAAAATTATGACTTAGTTGATTTTACTCTAACTTAAACTAAGTGTGGAATAGAGTAAATGCAAGTGAACAAACAGTATAACTACTCTAAGCCATATTCATCAAATCACAGCAATAAAATAAAAGTTAAAAGAGTAGGGAAGAAGAATGCAAATACAAGATAACACACCAAGGTGTTATCGAAGAGGAAACCAAAGAACTTAGTGAAAAACCTCTTCGCTACCCTTCAAGCGGTAAATTAATCCATTAGAGAATAAAATTGGAATACACGATTAACAAAAGACCCTCTAAGCCTAATCTACCCAATGTACTTGAGCCCTTTAAACTCCTGCTACTAACTGATTTCGCCAAGCCTTGTCTTCTCTAGCTCTCCGAATCTCGCAATACACCCGATTGCATCCACCAAGCCTCACCGACTTCTTTTGGCAAATCCCCAAAACTTCCCGAGCTCCAAAACACTCTCTACACTCTGAAAATGTGTAGGTTGTGTTTGGATATAAATCTCCTCTCAAGGTATGTCAATGGGAGAGGGAATAAGAAGAGGCTAAAATGATTTCTCACTAAGGATGAGTAGCTCTCTCTCTAAAAGATGAGTGTGTGTGTGTGTGTGTGTTGTAGAAAGCTTATCTAGAGTTTTTCTTTCTGAATGACCTTTCTATATTTTTGTGGGTAATGAAAGTATATATAGTATGGGTAAATGGTAAGAAAGTCACACTTAAAAATCCTTTAGGCAGAATATTTCGCGAGTACCTCGCGAGAAGGCCTTACCCACGAGACACTTGCGAAACTAACAGTCTGGCATAACTCTTCAGCTTTCAGTCATGTGCTTCTCACGTGGCTACTTCGCTGGTTAGCTTATCGCGAATTTCTTGCAAAATCCATTTGATCTTCAATTAAGCTTGAGTCTTCATCAAACTTAATACTAAACCCAATACAATAAAATCTCACAAAATACAAGGAACACATTTATGCAATTACAACATTTTTTGTCATGGAATAAAGCTAACATAAAATATAGTTATAAATTACAACTTTACAATCTCTTCCTTTGGCTATTCCGTGACAAAACACCCTATAATAGACTCTAGACTTAAACGTGAGTTTGGGAACAACAGCAAAACTCACTCACTCCTAAATCTAAAAGTTGTGATGAACTTGGAACCAAAAACCTGTAACCTGAAACACTTGCACAAAATGCATTAGACCCTTAAGGTAAATCAAGTGATAAAAGGACAAGTATAATGTAACAAGTAAATTGCGATCAAATAAACATGATGTGAAACATGTGAGCAACTTAATCATATACCAAAACAGTCATATGAAAATGACTACAATGATCATATAGCCAAGCAAATGATCATTCGAACATGCAACCAATAAAATACAATAGCATAAGGATAAATGCATGCCCAACACATAAACACGATACGATGATAGCAATAAAGCATAGATACAAAATGTAACTCAAAGCACCATAAAACAACGAGAAAACAAACATAAGGTAAAATAAGATAAAACAAGGTTTTCTCATAAAAAATGTCTTCTCCTCCTTGGTATATACATCTCCCCTATAACTTTTTCCCACCAACGAATGTGCACAAGGTAGAATTTCTTTCCCTAAGAATGTGCATATGAGTCACATAGAAATGACGATACACACTAGTATACTCTCTGGTGTACTCTCCCCCTTTTTGTCACGAATAGACAAATGAATCAAGAGGAAGGAGGGGAAAAAAAAAAGAAATGAACAAGGGTAAAAGATGAATGAGAAAATGAAGTTCAAATGAAAGACAAAATATCTTAAAGACATAATGCTATAAAGCATAAAGTAAACATGACATGCTAAGGATGATGAAACAAAGTATAGATCAAGGCATGACATAGACACAAGAACATGTTATATGAGCTAAAACGTCTAAAAGGATTTAATTAGCATGAGTAAATGCAAAACATGTCAAGTGTTAGAGTGTGTGCAGTAAGGTGCATCTAGTGTGCATGTGAGATACATGACCAATGTATAAGCAAGGCACTCACGAGGCAAAGTGTGTAAAACATGCAGTCAATGATCAAAACATGATAAACATGCATAATCATGGTAATCCTCAAAAATAGGTATTCATCAGAGTTCAAAACAACGAGAAAATGTCATTTGAGCATTTTATCAAACACTTAGAGTACACACACTACACATGTATGTTAAACAATGCATAAACATATGAAAATCTTGCCTAAATACATGTTATTTTTGTCACAAATGGGCCAATATCCAAAGCAAATAAACATTTAAAACAAAACTCAATCGAAAAGATTGACAAAAAATAAGTTTTCTAACTCCTATTTGAGAAAATCTCAACTATGAATATAAAACCCGCAAAAACATATCTAAGGATCAAAATCAATGAAAAGAGTTAAAGATTACCTTAGAGATGTTTATGGAATGTAAAACACTTGAAATTAGTTGGGTTTTGATGTTGAAATATAAAAATAGGGGTTTGGGAGAATATGCGAGAAGTTTAGAACAAATGTTCCACGAAATGCTCTTTAAAAAGCTGATTTGGAAATTTTCATTGGTATCTCATTGGTTGGCTTCTCATGAAAATTTTGCTAGTATTTTGGCCGCGGATTGGGCCCAAGTCTGACAAGGCTAAACAGGGCTCGCGAGGCCCAATGGGGCAGTTTTGGGTAGGGCATAAAAAACCTGTTTATTAAACGAGGCAAGTCCAGGCCCGTAAAGCAGGTCTGAGTATGAAAAAACCCGGTCCGTTGATATTCCTAAAGAATTTTTTTTGCACACAAAGTTATGGTAACTGTTTGACATATGAATATCAATTTTACTATAATAGTTTCTTAGTACTTATTTACTAAAGACAATATCTACTCACTAAAAACTTCTAAGAATGTTAACGAATATCATCATATTCCAACAATAAGCAACTGATTTTTGCTAAGACATGTCACAATATTTAAATTTTCGCAATGAATGATGTTATATGCTACAATTAAAACTCTTCATTAAATACCTTCAATCATACATAATGAAAAATTCTGTCATTCATACTTTCTTCTTTATCATTCTGCATGAGTCTAGGTGCAATATTTAATTTACTTAGTTTTTAGTGAACACCCATTTTAGGTAAGAAAAGAAATTAAAAAAAAAAAAAGATAACAAAAGGCATGTGTCATTGAATTTTTCATTAAATAAATTTTAAGCTTTGAACATTTAAACCTAGAAAATCAATGTTCTCTAGGTAATAAATAAAACATCTTATATCATTATTCCAATTTTCTAAGCATTACCACCATCTAAAACTAAAAGTACGTAAAGAAAATTTGTGGGATGTTAAAATTTAGTGGAGGTATTTTAGATATTACACAATTGAATATTTTAAGAATTATAAGCTTTTATTAGGGTTTAACTTAGAGAATAATAATAAAACATATTTGCTATTTTCCAAAATATTAAGTGAAAAATTGCTTGATTTTAAAATTTAAAGAGGAATTGTGAACTATCCTAAACATAAAGGATGAAATGTGTTTTTATCCTAAGTTTTTTAATTATTTTTTTTGTGTGTAAAACTATGTGTTTTTACTTAAAATGGTGTGTAAAGATAAAAATATAATAAAAAAATACAAAAAGTCAGCTTAAGAAAATTGTACGTGAAATAGTGAATTTTGACTTAATAGAATGGTGCAACATTTTCATATTGCTTTTATAATTTTGTTATATTTTATTTTTACTTGTAAAGAATTGACATTTCAGTAGTTACAAATATATTACAATGGCAAAAAGATGTCTTAACATTTTCACAAGAGAAATGTAATGTTTATAATATTTTCACAACAAATCATAAGTAGTAAGCTGTCAAGAGTTGTTATTGGTGGGCAAAAAAGTAATTTCATTAGTAATTTTAAATTAGAACCAATAACAATTTACAGTTTATGATTTGTTATGAAAATGTTGTGAAAAATGTTGTGGATGTAGAGAAATGTTATGTCTACAACATTTTTACAATAAATCATAAGTAGTAGGCTGTCACGAGTTGTTTTTGGTGGGCAAAAAAGTAATTTTATTAGTAATTTTAAATTAGATTCAATAACAATTTATAGCCTATAATTTGTTATGAAAATGTTGTGAAAAATGTTGTGGATGCAGCACTTTTTTTTTCCACAATACCTTTATTTTTAGTTGTGTTTAGTTCTAGAATGATATTTTATTTTGACCTATAATGAATTAACATCTCAACAATTGTGAAAATATTGTGACAATTTGTTGTGTTAAATAATTGCTCTATATAAAAAAAAATTTAAAAATAAAAAAAGAGTTAACTGGACGATATTAACAAGAAGAAAAAATAAAAAAATAAAAAAAAGAGAAGAAAGAGAAGAAGGCCAGTGAACTGTGCAATTGAACAAACCAAAAAATAAACTGTAGCTATTACTATAGCTTTACAATTCACACTTTTGTTATTAAAGTGTTGTGAAAAATATTGTGGATATAGCATTTTTTTTTCCACAACCATGTAGTTAAACTTAGAGTAGCTATTTAAAATATAAATACCTATTTGGCATGATAGCTTTTTAGTACTTATTTGTTAAAGGTAATACACACTCACTAAAAGGGATTATTTGCTCAGTTTTAAAGTTTATGGGGGGAATGAAACTACTCCAAACATAAAGGGACCCATGGCAGTTCTAGAAATTTTTTTTAGGATAGTCACTAAGAAATTTAAATTATACAAAATCTAATAATGCGATAACTTGAATATTTGCTACAATTGTGAGTTGAGTCACTAAGGAGAGTAAAATTGTTGTGACTGCAAAGCCAAAAAGAATACAATTATCATTACCATTAAGGAGAACTGACAACCACAATATTTTTCTTGGTACCATTTTTTAGGGAAAAATGAAATTAGAGATTATTTTTATTTAATAGATTGAACGAGCTACAAATTTGAATGTTTAGCAACTTTTATCTTTTTGTTTTATAATAGGCTTTTTGTTGAACAACTAAATCACTTCTTGTTGTTTGGTCTTATCTTATTTTTGTTTGTTGTTATTTGGGCTAATATTTATTATTGTTATTTAAGTTTTTTTTTTTTTTTTTAAAAATTTATAAAAGGGATTAACAATTATGTTTGGGGGCCGAATTAATTTTGGAATAATGTTACATCCACAATATTTTTACAATAAATTTTATGCAAAAAGCTGTTATTGGTGGGTAAAAAAATAATATCAGTATTGAGCCCAAATTAGAATTAATAACAACTTACCACATTGGATTTGTTATAAAATTATTGTGAAGATATTGTGAATGTTGCATTATTCTTATTTTTGTTGAACCCAACTTTTTGTAATTCTCAAGTCAAGGTGTTCAATATTTTTATTAGGGTGGTCACAATAAATTAATTTAACATATATATATATATATTGCAAGTGTATATATGCAATTTTTTACAAGTCAGGGTGGTCCTATGTAGAGCTATTAGTGAAACTATTACTCCTATCTTCTACTGTTATTATTATTATTATTATTATTATATTTTTAAATTTTTGTAACTCTATTTCTAATGTACTACTAAGGCATTATTATGCATCAAGAGAAGCATATTTTGAGATCAACTTAATGCGTGCTTATCCATTTGGTGGACTAAAACATATTATTAAAACCAAAATCGAAGTTATATTACTGTAACTAGGAACATAAAAAGAAAATGTTGAAATGTCACTGGTGGAATTTTTTTTTTCCAGAGATCATTAAGAAACCTTTTTTTTTTTAATTATAGAAAATGTTCATGAAAAAAACTTAAATTAAACAAAATTTAATAAAAAGAGAACCTGAATATATCGCGTTATCGACAAACACACACACGTGCACATATTTAGTTTTACAATTTCTTTTTACAAGTTTTCTTTTTTGAAATAATTATATGATAAGTCATTATTAGTTATTATTATCTAGTATGTTATAGTTAGCTCAACTGGTAAAGTTTATTATAGTAATCATCTGGAACAAATGTCATAGATTGAAACTGTGGAGACCATTTTTGGAGATGGGCAGATGCTTGGCCTTGCTCCCATTTCTCAGAGTCCCACATCGAAGGAAACCCTCCCTCCCCACTTGCTGCCTTATAAGCTGTGAAGCCAAGAGAGTAGCGTACCATTAACCACAATAAAGGCCACTATCTCTCAAAAAGAAAAAAATTGTCATTATCTATTGTGAATGTGAGTAGGCCATGGGTGTGACCATTTCATTTTGTTAAATTTGTATAATATTTTTATTTTGATGCAGTTGTCATTGTTTTTATTAAAAGAAAAAAAATTCAAACTAAATGACAAAACTCAACCCATTGGCATTGTATTAATTATTGACCCACACAGCCACACTCATTCATACATAAATAATACATTAAGTATCTACTTAACCAATCAAATGTTTAAACAATTACTAACTTTATTTCTTTTTTGAATCTCTAAGTTTATACCAAAAAGTTATTATAACATGATACTAGTAAACACATGTAACAAACCTTATATATTGCCTATTTATTAAACCGTTGGAACTAATATTCGATGCCAGACTATTTCAATGTATACACACACAGTCTTATAGTTTATACTTTCATGGAAGGACAACTACCTCCAGCGATTACTTTAACACAGTTATTATAAAATAATTGTGTCAGTCTTAAGTATAAATTGAGAATTCATTCCACAAGTTGGGACACACACAATCCGACAGAATACTTACAGAACAATTGTAGTAGTATATAAAAAATTAGAAACTCTATTGGCAATCCCATTGGTTTGTACACATGTTCTTATTTTAATTTAGTGTTTATTGTGTTAAGTAGGTCGTAATCCTCTACGTGTCTGACAATTTATTTTACTTCAAGTACGCTCGATAATTTAGGCAAATAGTAAGTTAAGACTATCTTATTCTCACTGTTAACTCGTTCATTTCACAAAAAGTCCTATTAAGTTAGGTGTTTTCAAACACCAAACACTAATCCTCAAAGTTAGATATTTACTTTGAGAAACTGTGAAGTGCGAACATCTCGAGATCTACTTCAAGAAACCTAAAACATAATTAAGAGACTCAGATTAATATAAAATTTGATTTCCGATGTTAAGGAATTTGCAATCATGTTTGATTTGCAAAGTTTGCACAGGAATGATGCTTAGATATGAGGATAGCGTTTTCATCAACCCAAATTTTGTCATTGTTTTAATGAGTTGGTTCGAGAAATGAAATCAATCTATCCCTTTAGAAAAGTCTGTGTGTACCTTAAACTTCATCGAGTGCTTGGTTTTGAAATAGAAAGGAAAGGGATTTACTTTGCTATTTGTTTTCCATGTATATAGTTGTTTCTTGTTTTGGAAACACCTATGCTTTTATGAGTTTCAAGAGTTTGAGTCTGTAATTTAATTTTTATAACAGATGATAATCAATTTTTATGTAAGAGAGTTAACAGCTTAAGCAAATTTTGCTGCAGGCTGTTCTGATGACCTTGTTCTACACCCCTTTGAGATTGTGTACTAATCTTTATTCCATAACTCCTGCATTTGATTGTGGTCTCAAAGATACAAGCAAAAGAAGAAAAGAATTTTGATGGATTAACAAAATAACATATGACATTAGTGCTAGGAAAGGAAAAAAGGTGTTCTCACTATTCAACATGCACCGTTCAAGCGAGTGTAATTGTTTTTGCCTCTCTTCTAATTCACATCGTTTGGGAAAGTGAAAAATTCTAAATGGCGATATTAGACAAAATTAAACTAAATGTCTATTTTTTTTAATAAAAAATAAAAGGACCAAGTTAAAATTTTTAAACCATATTAAAATTAAAGAACTAAAAATAAAATAAAATAAAAATACAAATTTGGAAACATGTTATAATTAAAAAGGTTGCGATTTTTAATTGAGAAACGCTATTTCCAAAACTTAACCACAATAAATTCTTGATTCTCAAAATTAAACTAAATGACTATTTTTTTTATTAATAAACAAAAGGACTAAATTAAAATTTTAAAACCATATTAAAATTAAAGAACTAAAAATAAAATAGAATTTAAAATACAAATTTGAAAACATGTTCTAATTAAAAAGGTTGTGATTTTTAATTGAGAAATGCTATTTTCACAACATAACCACAATAAATTCTTAATTCTTAAAAAAAAAAAAAACCACAATAAATTGTAGGTAGCAAATTATTACAAGTAACAATCTAATCTAAAATAAATATTGTGGACTTAACATTACATTTTTTATTTTAACCAAAATTCCTAATCAAATTTTAAGACAAAATCTCTTTTTCAAAAAAAATTAAGACAAAAACTCAACAACGGAAAGGCGTCCAAAGTAACGGAACTGAAGTGGTCAACAGTACACTCCTCAATAACTGATTCTAAAGGAAAACCCATACCCAAATAAAAAGAATCAAATTTGACCCGACCCGACCCGACCCTTACTTTTCGTCTAACTATAAAAAAACACAAAAAAAAAAAAAAAAAAAACACAAAATCCACCACAGTCGTTTCAGCGTCGAAACTCCAAAACCCTGATTCCTCTCACATAGCGCCTCCGCCACAATGGAAGAAGTATGCGAAGGCAAAGACTTCTCATTCCCTAAACGCGAGGAGGAAATCCTCCGCCTCTGGACGGAGATCAAGGCCTTCGAGACTCAGCTCGAACGGACCAAAGACTCGCCGGAGTACGTTTTCTACGACGGTCCGCCGTTCGCCACCGGACTCCCTCACTACGGCC
The DNA here is from genome assembly GCA_023621385.1 of Quercus gilva. Classification (NCBI taxonomy): domain Eukaryota; kingdom Viridiplantae; phylum Streptophyta; class Magnoliopsida; order Fagales; family Fagaceae; genus Quercus; species Quercus gilva. The sequence continues at coordinate 48,409,492 of CM042482.1, read as the reverse complement.
ACATCCTCGCCGGCACCATCAAGGACATCGTCACCCGGTACCAGTCCATGAACGGCTTCCACGTCACTCGCCGCTTCGGCTGGGACTGCCATGGCTTGCCGGTCGAGAACGAGATCGACCGCCGGCTCAATCTCAAGAAACGCGACGACGTTTTGAAGCTAGGGATTGATAAGTACAACGAGGAGTGCCGAAGCATTGTCACCAGGTTTTTCAATTCAATTCTAATTCTTGTTCATGCGTTTTTGATTAGCGTATGAAGCCATTTAAATTTTTTGTTTTTGAAATAATAATCTGAATGTTTTTTTGTTCATAATGAATTAAAGATTCACTTCAATTATCAAATTAGGTCATAAAGATTAAATTTTCGTGAATTTAGCAACTCACTTTGTTAGCACATGAAGGGATTTAAGCAATTTTTTTTTTTAATAAAAATTTTAATTTTTTGTTAAAATAATACTCAGAAATAATAAGATATTTTAAATGATGTACTTATAAAAAAAAAAAAAAAAAGGGATATTTTAAATGATGTATTTTGTGAATTTTTTAGCTTAAAAAAAATGTTTAAACTTTGTTAACAGACTTGGATTGAAGGATCAAATTGGCTCATTTTAAGGATCGAATTGACAAAAAAGTGAAAAAAGTTTTACTCTAATTATCAAATTAGTTCATAAAGTTGAAATTTTGTCCATTTAGCAACTCAATTTGTTAGCAAATAAAGGCATTAAACCATTCTTATTTTAATTTTCAAAAAAATACTAACAAATAATAATATGTTTTATAAATGTTGTAGGTTAATTTTTAATGAAAGAGAATGTCTAAAATTGGCTCATTTTTAGGACTAAATTGACAAACTTTGAATTTTGAAGGTATTGATGATGTATTTGGTATTGGTAGGTATGTGGAGGAGTGGGAGAAGATAGTGTGGAGGACAGGGCGGTGGATCGACTTCAAAAATGGGTACAAGACCATGGACTTGAGCTTCATGGAGAGTGTGTGGTGGGTCTTTGCCCAACTTTATAAAAAAGATCTTGTTTATAAGGGTTTCAAGGTCTGTATTTTTCTTGATCAGTTGATCTCTAGTTTCTTGTTTTTTGTAATTATCAGTTTCTCTTTTAAAGAATTTGGTAGTTACTAGTGAAACTGTTAATTGTTAAATATGTGCTTCTTCATATTCTAATTTGGGAAATGGCTTTCTTATTGAGTTGACGCGTAACGAATTTTTAATGAAATTTTTGGATTTCATTCTGAGTTCCTTTGGATGTGATATGATGGTTTCAATTATTGTTGTTGATGGTTCACTTTAATGGAGCTGGATAGTTTTAGCACTAGGAAGAAGTTGATTTTTTTTTTTTTAAAGTTTTGAAGTAGTTATTTAATTTATGCTGGCAGTCAGTGATACTAGAAAGTTATAATGTCTGTGTTGTAATTTCTCATATGCAAATGAGCTGTAGTTCAAATTGGCATCTTCTCTCCTTGTAAGAGAGGGTGCAATTTTCAACTCAAGATCCATTACCCGCTTGTGGAAATTACCAACAACTAAGCCTCTGCCACATGTATTTTTTCTCCATTCTATTTTATTTTATTTTCCACCACTTGGATCCTCATCAACCAAGCCTTACTTAAATGACATTTTATTTTTTCTCTCTACCTTTTTTTTTGTGCCCTCAACTTGAGTCAAAATTATTTCTTACTTGTGTGTTAATTGAGTCCTTTGAACATGTCCAACTCATCTCAAGCAACTCTCTCTCATCTTTTATTGCTACGTCCACAAAATTCTCACTACAATTTACAAAAAATCCTAAATGGGAAGTTGTTATTGGAGGGTAACAAAGTGATATCAGTGGTGGGCTAAGATTAGAACCAGCAACAACTTGTCACCTAGGATTTCTTGTGAAATGGTTGTGAAAATGTTTTGAATGTAGCATTACTCTTTCATCAATAGGGGCTTCTCTGGTCTTTAAGTGATTTTCCTCATTCTAAATCCTATCTTTCAATGTATTTTCACTTATCCATCTTAGCATTCTCATTTCAGCTTCACTTAATTTTTGAAAATTTCTTCCTAACGGCTCAACATTCAGTGCCATAGAGTATAGCTGGTCTTGTAGCAATCTTCTAAAATTTTCCCTTTAACTTAATAGGTATTTTACTTTACGATCACACAGTATTTTTAATGCTCTTCTCCATTGCATATACCCTACTCTAATCGTATGATTTACATTATCTACAACCTCTCAATCTTTATGAATCATTGATTCTTTATGATCACACAACTATGATTCACTTTATCTACAATCTCTCAATATTTAGGATTATTGATCCAAGATATCGAATGTTCTCCCTCATTCCTAATGTGCTTCTCCACTTCTTATATTGAATCTTTATGAATTGCATTTTCTAGGACTAAAAGAGATTAAATTGAATTTTTATATTATTTTTATGTATAAAAAAACTTATTATTATTATTGATAAATTACTGATTATACCAAAATCTTAAGTTATCTGAAAATGGTGAATTTAATCATAATAAAAATTCTAACATTTTTCCCTCATGTGTGGGCTCAACCCCCACCCCCCTAATATAAGGGGGACCCAACACATGGAATTAGCATTTTATATGGGAGGTAGAGTGGAGACAAGTTGAAGCTCGTGACAACTTGTTCTGATATCATGATAAATTACAGATTATCTTTAAAGTTCAAGCTTATTAGGAATTTGTGAATTTAATTATTAAACCATAACTCTTACAATTATTATGGTTTTGGGTGATGGTGAGGTTTAAAAATTTTATAGTGGGTTCAATTAATTGCTTGGATGTTGTGTTTTTCAGGTCATGCCATACAGCACTGGTTGCAAGACGCCTCTATCAAATTTTGAAGCCGGTCAAGAATATAGGGTTTGTGATCTGAAATTTCTGTTTACCATTCATATGTGAGGATTGGTTGCCAAACTAATGGTCTTTAGTGTTTATTTAAAACTTGTTCTTGGTATGATGTAATTTTATTTATACCTTGTTCTGTGATTGCTTAGCCCCTTAGGAGTGAATGTCCTTGGATTATCTGGCAATTGGTTCTCGTGGGTGGGGTTAGTTGTCCGTAGGTTTTACTGACTAGAGGTGATTCCAAAGGACTTCTTTAGAAAGGTTCCCTACTTTCTAAAAAAAAACTTATTCATGATTGGTGGCTGTACCCAACCAGTCAAATTGGGGAAGCTAGGTTCTGGCCACTCTTGTGGTAAACTATCATTTCGGTTTTAAAGCAATTAAATGACAGATTTTTATACAAATTCTTGAACCTTGATTTTATAGATTCAATTATGTAACATTCTAGGAGTGATACAGGATGTCCCTGACCCTGAAATAATGGTGACGTTTCCAGTAATTGGTGATCCACACAAGGCGGCTTTTGTGGCTTGGACGACAACTCCATGGACCCTTCCTAGTAATCTTGCCCTTTGTGTCAATGCCAATTTTGTCTATGTGAAGGTATGTTTAATATGTTTAGTCAACTTATATGTGAGCTTCTGTGATAGACTGTTAACACAGCTAGACGGAGTATTATGATGTAAAATTTCTAAATTTGCCCTTTAAATAAGATGATTATATTGGTTGTTGTTGGATTGGGTTGAAGGACTTATATTCGAAGGATTCTCCATTTTTAACATTTATCCCAGCATAAAAATAAAATATTCTTGGGTTTTTAAAATTGTGGGATTGAAGGGTGGCTGTTTGAAGCTCTTCCTGTCTTTAGCTTTTATTTAAATTTTTTCAATTTTTATTTTAATTATGTTTTCATATAGAAGTTGGGGGTCCTTGGAGGCTCATGCCTTAAAGTGTCAGGCTTATGTGACTACATTTGCATTAAATCTTGTTATATCTAAGATATTTGTGTATTTTAACATAGATATCTGCTATCAAGTAGCAGAACACAGGTTTGAGTCTCCCTACTTTGCAAATTTGGAATTTTATTTACCCAAAAAAGAAAAGAAAAGAAAGATATATGGTGCTTATCAAGTTAATTGATAGTTCCTAAATATATAGATTGCCGAGCAGTATGTTTACTGATTATGTTTAAAGATTGTAAAGATTGCCACTCCATTTCTTGGCACATATTTGCCAGTTTTTGTATGTGGCTGTATTTAACATTGTTGCTGTATAACTGTATAATGGTATCCGTTTCATGTCTCACATATATATATATATATATATATATCCTACAATATATGGGAGTGTTCTGTTATATGTTATTTTGGTATCTAATTTGAGGTGGAAAAGAATACCAGGTTCGCAACAAGTACTCTGGAAAAGTATATGTGGTTGCTGAATCTCGTTTGTCAGCACTTCCTAGTGAGAAACCCAAACCAAATGTTGCTAATGGATCTATTGATGACTCCAAAAAACCCAATCCGAAGACCAAGGGATCTTCAACTGGTAAAACTGGAGATGCTTTGGATCATTTTGAAGTGTTGGAGAAAGTCTCAGGGGCTTCATTGGTGGGATTGAAGTGAGCACTACTGTTACTCTTTTTGCTTAGTTACTATTTGTCATCAGATTACTTCCAGATGATTACTACTGTTTTTGTGAATTCCTTTTTAGTAAAATATGATTATGGGGTTTTGGGGGTACTGAAACTGGAAGGTTGTGTACTGCAGGTATGAACCACTTTTTGATTATTTTAAGGAGTACTCTGACTCTGCATTTAAAGTTATTGCGGACAATTATGTCACCGATGATAGCGGTACTGGAATTGTGCATTGTGCGCCTGCATTTGGTGAAGATGATTATCGTGTGTGCATTGAAAATCAAGTGATAATCAAGGTCTTCTTTTTTGTTTATTTTTTAAACAAAGATGCACATAATGCTACATACTTGAGGTTTTGAAAATTTTGATTTAGTACCTTTAGATGAGCTTGTTTCTGTGTGGTCATACTTCTGACATTGTAGAAAATATGGTCTTAATGTTTGGAGTTCTTACATTTTGGGTTTGACCTTTCTGTTGAAATTATTATGTTCTTTAACATTAGTTCCTGTATTTTTGGTGGTTTTTGTTATAATTCTATTCCACTTTTATATTATTTTGTTTGAACATTTTTGTTTCACATTTTATTCCACTACATCTTTTGTTCCCTCTCCTTGTCCTTCCTAAACCCCTCCACTTTAGAATTGTCTAGTCATTGGACGTTTTCCATACATGGTGGTTGTCTTTATTATCCTTTTTTTTTTTTAAATAAAAAACAATGTGTGTATCTAAAGTACATTATATCGTGTATGTTAAATGGGAGTCCATGGACCATCTTCTCTTACACTGTTTAATTGCTTGGGAGATGTGGAATCTTTCCATACATGGTGGTTGTCTTTATTATCCTTTTTGTTTTAAAAAATAAAATAAAAATGTGTCTTTAAGCACATTATATTGTGTAAATCCAATGGGAGTCCATGGACCATCTTCTCTTATACTGTTTAATTGCTTAGGAGACGTGGAATCTACTGTTGTCTATTCAGAGTTGGTTGGGTAATGCCTAATTCAGTGACTGGTTTGTTGGGTTCTCAGAGTGGGAGTTTAGGAAAACTCAACAATGGGAAAACTTGGATGGCCGGTTTTAATGCCTTGTGTGGTGTCTTTGGAAAGTGGAATATTCATACATTTGAGGAAAGGGAGTTGCTGGTGCCACATATCAAGTTTTCTTTTCTCAAGACTTTAGACAAGTAGACTTCAAATTCCATTGGTTTCTCCATGCTTCGCTTCATAGATGTTTAGGTGATTTATATTTTTGATGTTAATTCCTTCGTTTGATTTTTTTTGTTTTGTATTTTTTGGGGTGGTCTCTCTCTTTGTATACCCCTTTGTACCAAGACAATGCCTCTTTTTGTGCTTTTCTAATGTCATTAAGTTACTTATAAAAATAAAAAACATCATATTGGATATGTATGAAAAAATGAGTTGAATCGGATTAGTTGCAGATATATAAAGTATGTCATACTGGAACAACTCCAACAAACTTTCTTTGGAGTGGGTTGGGGGATGAATCAAAATTCCATTTGGTGAATTGGTCTAAGGTTTGTGCCGCTCTTCAGTATGGCGGATTAGCTGTTAGGAGTTTGAGACATTTTAATGAAGTATTATTAGGGAAATGGCTGAGAGTTTGGGACTGAAAGAGATGTGTTTTGGAGGGTGATAGGGGTAAGTATGGGAGTGAGGGGTGAGACAGGTGATCTTATCCTGTTACTAGTCCTTATGGTGCGAGTCTGTGGAAGATTATCACAGTTGGCTGGCCTGCCTTTTCTCGTTATATTTAGTTTGAGGTTGGGGATGGGGCTAGAGTGAAGTTTTGGCAGGATGTCTGGTTTGGGAATAGCCCGTTGAGAATATGTTTCCTAGAGCTGTTTGCAATCAGTTAGACTGAGGAAGCTTATGTGGCTGATCTAATGAAGTTCTCCAATGGGGTTCTATTTTGGGATTTGAAATTATTGAGAGCTATATAGGATTGGGAAATGGAGTCCCTATCTAGTTTCATGGATATTATCTATGGGGTCTCATTGAGGGGTTGGGGGAAGACAAGATGTGTTGGTTGCCAACTAGGAGAAGGGGTTTTGAGGTTAGTAGCTATTACCAGGTTTTGGCTTGTGTCAGTGATTTTTCCTTTCCTTGGAGGAGCATTTGGAGGCCAAAGGTCCCCTGCAAAGTGGTTTTCTTTGTTTGGACTGTAGCTTTGGGGAATATTTTGATGATTGATAACTTGCAGAAAGAAAAGTTTTGGTTCTGTGTAAAAGTAATGGGGAATCAGTAGGCCACCTCTTACTTCATTGTCGTATTGCTGTTGAGTTGTAGACTTTGGTGTTTGCTTTGTTTGGTGTTCATTCTATAATGCCGAAGACTGTGGTTGAGCTATTAGCAGCTTGTTGGCAAGGAAAGTTTGGGCTTCATCACAATAGTTTTACTAGGAAGGCTGTCCCTCATTGCTTGATGTGGTCTATTTGGCAGGAGAGAAAAAACCTGAGCTTTGAGGACACTGAAAGGACAGGATGAGACCTGAAACTTTTCTTCCATAAACTTTTAGATTGGATGACAGTTTTAGGTAGTCATTCTATTGTTTTGGTTAATGCTTTGATGGATGCTTGTAATTTGTGTGTGTGATTGTATTTGTTCCTAGTTGTATACATCCTGCACAATTAGGTCTCTTTTTTGGTTTCAATAAAATTTCATTATTTATAAAAAAATAGAGCACATTATACTCATACAAAAATCATCTTGAAAATCACCTGGTTCCTGTAAGTGATGTTGCTTTGGTGAAGTTTGATGCTCTGTTGCTCTGATTTCATGATGGGAATCTGCCATCATCTATTCAATTCAGTTTTTTACGTCCCAAAATGTAGTCCTCTTTGAAAGTCAAATAAATAAAATTTCCCTCTTACCCTTTATCTTATTTAAAAAGTCAATATCATTCTTCTCGTGTATAAATCAATTAGGGCAGTTTGGGAAACTTGTACATTTTAACTGATATACAATTAATTAAATGATGTTTCCTTAAAAAGTTGGATATTCTAAACAGGTCCAACAATTTGGGATGGAGGTAGTATTACTTATGTTGTTTAATGAGCAATTTGAAATACTCACCCCCTCCCCCCAAATATGTTGTAACTGAAATTTTATTACTTTTGCTTGTCTGTTTGTTCTGATGCGCTCTATGTTTTGCATTATTTTTGGAAGGTTTCATTAATGTTTAAATTCCCCAAGAAATTTGTTCACACATGCTTGAATTTTCTGTCCTGTCTTGGAGATGCTTCATCCTTTGCTTTGTTTTGTTCTATTGTAGGGTGAGAACTTAATTGTGGCAGTTGATGATGATGGCTGTTTTACGACAAAAATTTCTGAGTTCAGTGGGCAGTACGTGAAAGATGCAGATAAGGATATTATTGAAGCAATTAAGGTAAGGTTTAGACATGTCTGATTATGAGAGTGCTTAGAGGATAACAACAATAATATTTGTGTGGGTGAAAACTCTGAAAATATTGTTGACAGTTGTGTCATTATACAATTCAATACTTATCTTGTAACTGTACGAATCCCTTTATTTGTGAGTTCATGTCCTAAATCTTGTTTTTGAATGTCAATGAATGAAAGATTAAAGTATCATTGTCAACTAAAGTTAAAAAGAAAAGTTTGAACCTGAAAACAAAGTTATGTTTTGGGTGGAATGCTATAAATTTTATACCCACTGTGTCATTTACTTGTTTTCCATCATTTTCTTCGTTATATTGTAATTTTTTGTATTTGCTCAGGGAAAAGGTCGGCTTGTTAAGTTAGGAAGCTTTATGCATTCATATCCCTTTTGCCCGAGATCAAAAACTCCTCTGATTTATCGAGCTGTTCCAAGCTGGTAAGTGCATTCTTACTAAGTTTTTTGTTAACCTTGACTGCACTTATATTGTAGCTAGCTGTTTTGTTAATTTCCCAAATCCAATTCTCTTTGAACTGAATATTTTTTTTTTTTTAAAGTCATTGGTTTATGTATAAGTTTTTGCACCCACTTCATGAGGCTTCCAACCTTAAGTGGGTTCAATGGTTCAACTCCTCCCCTCTTGCACCCCCTGGGGCCACTCACTCAGTTACCATAAAATAATATTTCAAAAACATGTCTGATTTTGCTAACAATTGCTGGCGTGACCCTATTCTGAAGGTTGTAAAATTCCAGCTATTGGGAACAGATGCTTAAATTTAATTTTTGCGTTGTTTTTCTATTCATTGGTTTGTATGGAATCTTGCCAATATTGTGTTTTCTCCTGTACTTGATGCTGACATGGGAAGTCCTCAGAAATAATGGAGAGATAATTTCTACTAAGTTAAAATCATGGGAAGTTTCGTTCTTTAGGGATGTTAATGCTTACACTTTAAAAATTCTTAAAGCATTTTAAAAATAAATAACTTGTTGCAACTAATGCTTTCATAAATAATAAATATGAGGTTGATCTTTAGTAGGTAATTGTTAAAAGTAGAATGGATAATCGTGTTGACTGAATGGAAGATAGAAAAAAGCAAATGAGGAGTTAGCGCTATTCTGTGGATGTGCAACTCAATTTTACTTTGTAATACAATGCATGTTGATAAAGTGGACTGTATTTGTTGACTTTTCATGGATATTATCCATCTCCTTGGGATGTGTTTTGATATCACTCAAGAGGTCGGAAGGGATTGGGGATGTTACAGGCTCACTCAGTTACATTACTTAATATGATGTCTCTTTACTCTCGTTTTGTTGTATTTTTTTTTCCCTCCCTTTTCCTCATTTTGTGTTTCTGTGTGTGTTTTTAACGTTTATTCTTCCTGATCAAGCTATTCTATATTTGTCCAGGTTTATTAAAGTAGAAACATTGAAAGAGAAACTGCTTAGAAACAACAAGGAGACTTACTGGGTTCCAGATTTTGTGAAGGTATAGTATCTCCCTGCAACAATGACCGCGGCTTCTCAAAAAAAGCTAGCAGCCTTTTTGAGTCTACAATTGTTGAGTTTTAGATAGAATTAATGACGGCACAGGTTTTCCCATAAAATTTCTATATGCTAGCTATTATACAAATGTTGACAAACTGAAACTGGCCCAATCTGTTTGGCTTCTGAGAGTGTAATAGTTTGGCCTGGATGCAATTTCTCTTCAACCTGACTTGTTGGATTTATGTGCAGGTTTATATTTTTGTAATTAACTAATAACCAAACCTGAAGACAAACCTGCACCACACTTGGTTGTTTGCTCACTAATAGTTTCTTAATTGACTAATTACTAACTATTTTAAATATAATTTTTCATATAACAAAGATAATGCACATTGTTATACAAAGAAACTGCATATACCTTGTAATTTTCTTAAATCAAACTTGTCACCTGGATGTTTTTGAATCCAACCAAAACAGCCCTAAACTCAAAACTCACTCTAACCCCATCCCCATTCTCTGTACCTTTTCAATGCCATCTGTCACCTATGCCTCTCCAATGCTGCCATTGCCTCCTCCATCGTTGCTCCTGTGCCCATCAGCAGTGTCACTCTCTTCTCTCATATCTTCCTCTCTTAGCTGATCTCCTCTGACCTCTTGTCTATCATCTTTTCACCAATCTTATTCTCTCATTTCTTCTCATTGATACACTCGATCAGTGGATCTTTGTCCAATTGCATTCTTCCTTCTGGCCATTTATTCAATCCTAATTTGAACAGACACACAACACGCCAACCCGTACGTTTGCTATTTGGTTCAGTTGTGATTTGACTTAGTTCATTAGTTATGTGATTGTAAATATTTCCTATAACTGATGAATCGAACCATGTACTGCCCTCATATAGGGGCACTCTGCCCTTGGGAGGCAGCTCAAAGTGTGTTTTTAAAAGGATCATGAATAATGGAATGATTCATAAAATATATCCAGAATTATGAAATGTAGAGTGATTGTAATATGCATTTTTTGGTGATGCTTGTCTTTTATTATTCCGTCATAGGGTGGACTAAAGAATATCTGTGGCTACATTATAATGGTGCCCTTCTTGAAATGCTTGATCTTTGTAATTTATGTGTTTGATGTACTGTTTTCCAGGTTCACCCCCGGTGTACCTAGGCTTCTTTTTAATTCAATTCCGTTATTTATCAAAAAAAAAAAAAAAATGGTGCCCTTCTTGATGAATATATATATATATATATATAGGTGTCATGAGCCCAAATATTTGGTGGTTAAAATTTTAGAAAATTAAACTACTTGAAGAAAATTGATTATTTCTTTCAGCTGAATTATGAATCTTTGATTTTCTTGAACTATTCTATGTTATAATTATAAACAAGTTACAGAATATTTTGGTGTCACATTTATTAATGTTGTGGATAATAGAGATATGTATCCACTGTTAGAAAATATGTAATAGATTTTTTAGTTGTTGTAACACCTGCTATCTGTTCTTTTGTCATGCTAAAGGAAAAACGGTTCCAAAATTGGCTGGAAAATGCAAGAGACTGGGCAGTTAGTAGAAGTAGATTTTGGGGTACTCCTCTTCCTATTTGGATTAGTGAAGATGGTGAGGAAGTAGAAGTCATGGATTCCATTGAGAAACTTGAAAAGCTTTCTGGTGTTAAGGTTTGATTTCTCTCTCTCATTATTTCTCATGGTTGATTAATTTCGTATCTTTATACATTAATGCATCCAACTTAGTATGAATTGACTATTTCACTTTGCAGTTTTGTAAATAGAAATTGCGTCTCTAATTGCTATTATTATTTAGAAAAAAATGGTAATTATGCACAACACTATGAGATTAGGGGGATTGTTGGAATCGAATTTGGGAAAACAATAATCTCAATAAAATATTTATTTCAATTTGCCCTGCCTCCATTCAGGTTTTGGGGGGTGTTTTACAAATTTTGCTTGTAACTAGTGTGCTCTGGATTCATATCAGTGACATCTCCTCCCACTTAAGAAGGGGAGCAGGGTATGGTTGTGGATTCATGACCTACTGGGATGCATGTATAACTTACCAAGACGCACAAACATGCACTTTGTTCATACTGAAGTTGTGTTTGTGTGTATTAATGTTTTCAATGTCTTTGGACTTGGTACCTGGTTTGACTTAAACCTAACATACTCCTAGCTGGATCCCTTCACTTATTGGTGATTTGAGGGAATGTCGGGCATCCTCTACTAAGTCTCAATCATGATATTACAGAACCTTATCTTCTTGGTCTACTTTAATTATTCTTTTTGATGAACTTTCCATATGAACTGATACTTGTATTGATGTAGTCCTCTCAGAAAGGTCATAGTACTCTTAAAAAGTGATTATCATGGTTTATCTCTATATCCAGATATAAAGAATTTTGGCCCCCGCCCCCCCCCCCCCCCCCCCCTCCCTTTTTCCTCTAATTTTCTCATGTTCTGATTATTGTGCGATGATATATAGTTTCATGCTACATAGTTATTGAGATTGGCGATTTGAGATTAATTCATTCGCATGATATCTGGCATGAAAAGAGTTCATTGGAGCTTTTTAATTTGATTGCCCTGCTGTTTCCCAAATATCATTGAGGAAGAATAATTGAGTAACACGCGTGCGCGCGCACACAGAGGGAGGAAGAAGAAGAAAATAATTCCAAAATTAAGACGTTAAATCTATTTAGTAGATGTTAGAAGAGATGCAGGGATAGGGTTTTTTTGGAAGAGCATCAGTGTGTCATAGATAATCTGTAATATTTTTTCTTGTTGTACAAGAACCTTTTTGGATCTTAACAAAGAGCAGCACTTGTGCCATTGGGTAGTGGGTTGTTGGATGAGGAGCTTTGGTGGCACAGTGGCTGTAGTGTGGATAGCTGTCAGGTAATGCTTATGCGAAATCTGGAGTGTATAGAGTAGTTAAGTGGTTGATGTTGTTGCACTCCTTGTCTGTAAAATCATAATCTGGTTTTCTACGTGGCCAGGCAATGTCTTTCTTACTCTTGTGTTCTTTAGATGATCTTGATTTCTGTTGCCAATTTTTTTTTTTTCTTTTTTGTCTTCTCCTTCATCCTCTCTCTCTCTTTTTTTTTTTTTTTTTTTTTTTGGGGATAGAATATTGCGTACTTCCGTTGAAAAATAAAAATAGAAGAACCCAAAAAATGTTTTTGTCTTGATTATCTTGCCATTCTGGAGAATATTTGAAACCATGCATGTGTGCTTATCTTAGTGTCTGCTTTCTACAGGCGGATGATCTGCACCGTCACAAGATTGATCATATCACCATTCCTTGTAAGCGTGGTCCTGAATATGGTGTGCTTCGACGAGTGGATGATGTAAGATTTTTGAATTGGGCTATGCAGTAGAGTGCCTAGGCTTAAATCATTGGTTTTTGCTGTTTTAATTGCTTGGTTACATTTAGATAGATCACTCTGTACATACTTTAGTCTTGACCTCATATTTCCTTATTCAGAGGAAATAATAATGAAATGGAAGTGGGAGTTTCTCATGACATTGAGGCCATGTTGACTTGTGATGTTAATTATCCACTCCTATTGAGTCACAACTTCTGTATTTTCCGTTTTAAAATTATTGTCTCGCCTATCTATACAAATGGGTGTTTCTCATGACATCTGTATTTTTCCTTCCAGCAAAGCCAATTAGTTATTCCTCTTTTGGTGGTTGTGGTCTTCATTTGGGAGGAGTAAAAAGTCTTAGGCCTCTCGATAGTTGGGAAGAGCTATATGTTTTTGTGCTCTATAGTTTTTGGGTTCTTCTGTTCATTGTATTTTTCTCCTGTGGAATTGAGGTTGCCTTGAAATTTTCCAGGATGCTTTTTAATGTGCCTGGAAGGAAGGAAAAAAAAATCAAGTGTATTTCCCTTCTTTATATGGTATATATGTGTGGGTGATTTTGAACAGATGCTAATTTGCTGCATGGTTTTTTAATGTTAGTATGTTGTTTTATCTTTTCAGGTGTTTGATTGTTGGTTTGAGAGTGGGTCCATGCCTTATGCTTATATCCATTATCCCTTTGAAAATGTTGAACTCTTTGAGAACAACTTTCCTGGGCATTTTGTGGCTGAAGGACTGGATCAAACTCGTGGATGGTTGGTTTCCTGCCTTTTAGTTGTCTACTTTATGATACTTGCCAGGTTCTGATATATATGAATCCTTGATTTCATGGTAGTTGATGTTTCTGAATACCATGTCTTGATTGAATTTGTTACTTCTGTTTACCTTACTTTCAACAGTGGAACATCAAACTTAATTAATCAAATCGTTGATATAATCCCTTCTTGTTTGATGGGATCTGTGTTCAGGAAGAATTTATTCTTATCTGCTGTGTACCAGTACTACAATTGAGGAACATCTGTTTTTCCAAGCAGTATACTTCTTTTAATCACTTTCTCATTCTGCAGGTTCTATACTCTTATGGTGTTATCTACTGCATTATTTGATAAACCAGCATTTAAGAACCTCATTTGCAATGGACTTGTCCTGGCAGAAGATGGAAAGAAGATGAGTAAAAGTTTGAGAAACTATCCTTCGCCACTGGAAGTAATTGATAACTATGGGGCTGTAAGTTATTACATAATCCTTGTCTAAGTTGTCTTTTTTTTTGGTGTTATTATGTTTGATAAAGTTGGTTGTTCTAATTTGTTTTTCACTATTTTGATCTGCTTACTCAAGTGTTGTTTCTCACTCATGCTAAGGCAAATGTCCTATTTTCTATGTGCAGGATGCGTTACGATTGTACATCATAAACTCCCCAGTGGTGCGTGCGGAGCCCTTACGTTTCAAAAAGGAAGGGGTTCATGGTGTTGTGAGTATTGTGTTCCTTTTTATTTTAGCTTTTTTCCTTAGAGTTCCATTTGATTTCAATTTCAGTAAGCTTTAGTGATATCTATTTTGTGTATTTTTATCTTGTTATGCTCTAATTGATCCGAATCTCTCTTTCCTATGTTTGTATATCTTCCCAGGTTAGGGATGTTTTCCTTCCTTGGTACAATGCATATAGATTCCTTGTTCAGAATGCAAAGAGACTTGAGGTTGAGGGGCTTGCACCATTCATTCCTATTGATCAAGCCACTCTTCAAAATTCATCTAATGTGCTTGACCAGTGGATCAACTCAGCCACACAGTCTCTTATTTATTTTTTCCGCCAAGAAATGGATGGTTATCGCCTTTACACGGTTAGCTGTCTATTTGCTGTTACTTTGTAGTGGATACTTCATGCTTAGCCCTTGAAAGAAAGGACCATTGCATTTAGAACACAATGAATCATTGTCTGAAGTGAATTTTTGGTAATAATTATAGAATAGTTGATTTTTGTGCATAGGAAATGATAAATTTCCAGACAAATGCATGTAAGAAGAATCTATAAGAGAATTGGCTAAAATGTTCATCAAAATAAATTCCACTTTCTTTTATGTTGTGATATGATCTGTTTTTTATGTGCTGAGAAATTTGGTTTGTATGGTAATGATGTTGATGTTTTCAGGTTCTGAAAGAACATTTTGGTTGGTATTAGAATAAATTTGATAAAGCACAACAATAATATAAAAAGTAATTCTGTGTATATTTTTGGAACTAAACAAGTATTTTGGAATGGCAATGAGAACAACATTGTCAATAGTACATTACCAATATCGTGTGGGCTCTGCCAAATTAATGGTGGTTTGTATATATGTTTGTATGTATTGAAACCAAATTCAGTTTTTAATGGCTCTATTAACTGTACAGGTGGTTCCATATCTCTTGAAGTTTCTTGACAACCTTACAAACATATATGTCCGGTTCAACCGTAAGAGACTTAAAGGTCGTACTGGAGAAGAAGATTGTAGGATGGCGCTTTCAACTCTTTATAATGTATGATGGCAGTAACATATATCCTTTTTTTTTTTTTTTTTTTTTTTTTTTAAGTATTAATCAATTTGGATTGCATGCCATTATGTGACCTATGGTGTCATCACACAATTAGTCCTATTTTATGTGGTTTGTTTTATTTATGGTCCTGATACTGCTAGTTGGTCCCTATTCCAATTGGCGGAGTCCCTGCTGCTATTGTAGTTTTATCCAGTAATTCCCATTATTTTAGTTACTGTGCCAGTTGTCTATCTACTTTGCATAGTTAATTTCATTTTTTAAGTACAATATGGCTCATCAGCTAGTTGTTTCATTTCACAGATTAGTTTGCAAATTGCTTGCCTGGACATCCTGTAGATTTTTGTTGAAACATGAGCCATCTCTTTTATTAGTAAAAAAATTTGAATTTGTGAAAATATATACTATTCAAACTAAAAATTAGTTGGGTATATTTTGTAAAGCACAAGAAAACTATATAAAATGCTATATTTAGATTTTATATTATAAGTAATGCTATGAACACAACAAAAAGCCACAACAATTTCACAACATTCCCAAATTAGCATGCCACATCATTGAAAAAGTTTACTTGTCAGGGTGCAGCCTAGTGGTTAGATCCCCGAAGTAATAGGCTTGAATTTGAAACAAGCTATTTTTATGTATAATTGTATCTAAGCTTTCTGGTCATTCAGCAATTTATTCTCATCTACAAGCATAATATTATGAGTGCTTTTTTTCCCCTTTTCTCCTTCATTAGGGGGTGTAAATCTTTCCTTTACCTAGATAAATGCTTATTCTGTACTGAATCTCTTCTTGATTACTATTTAATTATTGGAGAACTTGATTTGGATGGGTAACTTCCAGTCTTATCATCAAAGAAAAGGATCTAAATTCAAGTCTTGCTCCTGCCTCTGTTAATTGATACAGCTTGTAATTTGGGAGCATTGAAATTGTTCTAGATTAGGGACACTCTTTATGTCACATTTCCAAGTGTTCTATTTCTGCTTATTCATATTTTGGTGCAACGTGCTATTTAGCTATTGAGGAAATGCCTGGCATCATAACATTCACTTATGTTTTAGGTCTTTTTATGTGTTTTTTAGGTCCTTCTAGTTTCTTGTAAAGTGATGGCACCATTCACACCATTCTTCACTGAAGTTCTATATCAAAATCTTCGAAAAGTTACCAATGGGTCAGAGGAAAGTATTCATTATTGCAGATTTCCTCAAGAAGAAGGGAAGGTATGGATTACTTTCATTTGGGTGATTTCCTTCTAATGTTTCCCTCTTCCTCTTATTCCATCTTCCTCTCCTTTTTAAAAGTCTGTGCTCTATTGTTTCCTCTATTTTTGAAGGGTTGATCAGGATTAATTCATGTATGCCGATCATATCTAACTGATTTTGTTTTCTAAAATTGTTTTTGGTTATTCAGGCCATGAAATTAATGTTAAATTGGATATCTACTCTCAATGATCTTTCACCTAAACATTTTTCTACTGCACCATCAGTTGTCCCAAAATTTGTACCATTTGTTTACAGAGTAGTACCTTACAAACAATTCAAGAGAGCCTTAATTCCAACTAGTTGTTTAAGATTTTTTCCTTTTATACCTATATAAAAAAAGTTTTATTGAGATCCTAGTACTGATTTAATTTAGCGTTTCTAGCTAATTCTGAAGTTGAACTGATTAACTTTTAGCAACTTCTGAAACCCTGCTATTGCATTTCCTTTTCGTTCTTTTTTAATTCTTTTCTCAGAGGGGTGAACGAATTGAACAAAGTGTTGTGAGGATGATGACTATTATTGATCTCGCCCGCAACATTCGTGAGCGTCACAACAAACCTCTTAAAGCACCACTAAGGTTAAGCTTGTCTCTTGTTGCTTCTGCTGTTTTTTTGAGTCCATGTTCTCATATTTGTCACCCTCACTATCGTTTTATTCTTTTCCGAGCAACTGCAGGGAGATGGTAGTGGTTCACCCTGATGCAGACTTTCTTGATGACATAGCTGGAAAGTTAAGAGAGGTATACATGAATAATGTCAATTTATATTGTACTTCTATTTCTTTGTATTTGTATTTATAGTTAGTTGATCTACTTTGCTTCTAATAAATGCTATTTTTTTTTCTAGTAGTATCTCCTATCTAATTATATTTAGTAGCCTGTAACCTGTTACTTGTATTGGTATTGTTGTATGTCTAAATAAGTCTTTTGGTCTCTATTAGAAGGTAAGCTAGTTTATTTTACTGTATTATCCGATTTTATTGTCAGTCCCTACCAAATGTTCATCTAGAATTCCTCCAACTTCCTTTTCTTATTCTATTTTTCATTTTTAAAGAGTTTGGGTAGTCATTTGTATTGAAAAAAAGTGATCCCATGCCTTTATTTTTAGGCAAAAACACCATTTTGGTCCCTACATTTTAAGGTCACAGTCAGTTTGGTTCCTACACTTTGGTAATAGTCAATTTAGTCCCTATTATTTTCAACTTGCAATTAATTTAGTCTCTACCATTAACTCACTAACGGAAAACGCTTACTTGGCAAACAGTGTGCACTGTTGGCACACTACACATCTACATGGCAATTGAAATAATAATAAAAAATTGATTTATCATTTAAAAATGCCATGTGAATGTCTAAATGGAAACAAAAAAAATTATTTCTCAAATTTATGTATAGATTTTTCTTTTTTAATCTCAAATTCTTTCTTAGCCTTTGTTTGGTTGCCAAGAAAATGGAGGAAACAATTTATGACAGCACCATTGAAGCTTGGTCACATACACATCTACATATACAACACGATTGGCAAGACCCACAAGTTCCAAATGAAAATTCCACAGCCCCAAATAAACCTCGATCGAAACCCACCAGCCACCAACACATTTTGCAGATCCAAATCCAACCGAGGAACCCATTTGTTGAGAGGAACTTGGTCAAGTATGAGCCATCTTGGCTAGTAATTCCAGTGATTAGTGCTATTTTGTGTTGTG
The DNA here is from genome assembly GCA_023621385.1 of Quercus gilva. Taxonomy (NCBI): domain Eukaryota; kingdom Viridiplantae; phylum Streptophyta; class Magnoliopsida; order Fagales; family Fagaceae; genus Quercus; species Quercus gilva. Next base: position 48,391,184 of record CM042482.1, on the reverse strand, counting down.
GGTTTGGAGGAGGAGATTCGCTGTTGATTGTAGATCTGGATCTGGAATTGTTGTTCTCGTACAACATTGTCGTTTAGATCGTTTGATCTCAGCTTGAAGGAAAAATGTGTGTGAGGGGGGGAAAGAGGGGCTTGAAGAGTGCCTAAATGGTTCGTCAGTTGCTTGAGGTTTCTAAAACCAGCCTTGCAAATGTTATTAAACTTGAATCAGCAAGTCTTTGAACGTTTCAGAATTGGGTTTAAAAAAATAAAAATAAAAAACCTCAATCTAAACCAGACAGAAGCAACAAAGTTGAACCAGCCCTGCATATGTTTTCACCGGTTTTATTTTTATTATTTTTTCTATAAATTTAAGAAATGATTTTTTTTTTTTTTTTCATTTAAATGCTTTTTTTATAATTTAAATGCTTCTAAAAAAATGCTGATGTGGCATTTTAAAAATGATAAATTTTTTATGATTATTTCAGTTGCCACGTAGATGTCCAGTGTGCCAATAGTGTACACCGTTTGCCAAGTAAGCATTTTCCGTTAGTGAGTTAACGGTAGGGACTAAATTGATTGCAAGTTGAAAATAACAGGGACCAAATTGACTGTGACCCTAAAATGTAGAAACCAAAATGGTGTTTTTGCCTTATTTTTATTATATTTTACATTGTAGACTCTTGACGTTGTGTTTGTTGAGCACTTCATCCAAGCTATATTTCACTTCTCTGGTCTAACATAGCATGACTGATGCAGAATGTCTTAAAGATTTTATGGGAATGAACTTATTTCATGTCATCCAAGTCTGTTAGGTCTGTTTGATTCATTGCCTTCAGGTGAAAAAAAGGGACTATTGAGATTAGTTACCTTAACATATGCTAAAGTATATAAATGAATTGTTTTTAGGTTTTCCAAACCTGTTTAAAAAAAAAAAAAAAAATTAAAAAGTACAATTTGACACCATTTAAATTTTAGAAAATGAAACCAAAGAGGTTCTTCTAATGACTTGAAGCATGGAAAAGGAGGGAGTTTTAAGTATGAGAAAATTTCAACGTCATATTTGTCCCATTAAGTTTATTGGTTGCTAATTTTCTGTTACACCATTGGTGAAACTTGGAAGGCTTAATTTATTGATATCTGGATGCAAACTAGGAACTAGCCTTGAAAGACACTCTTGTGAAATTTATCGTGTATTTTTTTAAATTATACATCATTTTTGTTAGTGCAAAATGTTGGCTTGCGTATTGCTCTGGTTTTTTCCTGTTCAATAAATACAATAGCCTGTCATTGTATACAATGGATCACTGTTATTAATAGGAAAACTACACAAACGATGGTTCTTGTTTATGTAGTTTCACTTACTGGGGTGTCTGCTCTTTCTTGTCATTCTTGCATGTTTTTATGAATCCTTCCTCAACTTCTGCAACCAGTGCTGCCCTTTGATTTATTTATTTCCGTTTGCTTTGCAGTATGTGCTAGAAGAACTTAATGTGCGTTCTCTTGTACCATGCAATGATACCTTGAAGTATGCTTCTTTACGTGCCGAACCTGATTTTAGGTACGTTCATTGTTTCAACACTTGTGAAAAGCAAGGTATTTGTGTTTTGTACCTTATCAAATAGAAAAATAAAAAGGTATTTGTGTTTTGTGCTTTTGTTTGACTTCCAATCTATTGTTTTCTTCTAGTGTATTAGGTAAGCGGCTTGGAAAATCTATGGGAGTAGCTGCCAAGGAAGTCAAAGCCATGTCACAGGAAAATATTTTAGCCTTTGAAAAAGCCGGAGACGTTACTATTTCTGGTCATTGTTTGAAGCTAACTGATATTAAGGTACTAATCCTTTTTTTGCTAAAACAATATATCATCAATATCTCTGTAACAATCTGTTTGAGATTTATATTTAAATACTGGTCGTGTGTGTGTGTGTATGTTTTGCCTTGGCAACATTTGATTCTTGATGCTGTAGAATGGCTGGCAAAATAACAATAGTATCATTTAATACCTTGGAAATTTAATATGTTCCTTGGAAAAAGTGACCAATGGCTCAAAAATAATAACTTTGGTCTTACTATTGCTTCGATTTACACTAGCATAAATGGTGGAAACAATTTCATCAGAGATGCAATCTAACAAACATGGAAGGAGTTTTTGTGTATTTCCCTGGTCATCTTACTGGAAAGTAAGGTAAAATTATGTTTGGATTTCAATTAGAAGATTCCTTTAACTTAAATAAAGTTTGACCACAAAGCTTAACAAAGTATTTTTATAAGGGTTTTTATTTATTTATTTAGGAAAGGATGATATGTATTGTTTGAGCAAGAAGCTTAACAAAGTATTGATTGTCTTTACTACACCTAACGTTACCTTTTTTTTTTTTCAGGTTTTTTTTTTTTTTAAATAATACTTTGGACTAACTTAAGGTTTAAGAAATATACAAGTGCTAAATGGGTAGTCCTAGCCACTTAGTAATGTTTAGGCGACAATAGTTTGATTTATAATGGAGATAACAATACTATTCCTGTCCCATTCAGTGGGGATGGACCACCTTGGTTTGGTCATGGCTCATTCATAGGAAAAAGTATCTTAGATCTCTTACATGGGGTGGGTCCCACATGTGTGAGGGTGGTCTCATGAGATACATGGGTGGGTCCCGCGTGTGAGAGGGTGGTCTCATGAGATACCGACTCCATTCCTGGTGTCTTTCATTTTATTTAAGGAGTGATGGGCTGCAATTGTGTTAACATATCAATTTTGTCACCTTATTAATTTTCAGGTTGTTCGGGATTTCAAACGTCCTGATGGAATGACAGAGTCAGAGATTGATGCAGCTGGAGATGGTATGGATTATTGACGATGTCTAATTTAATTTATCATGTGACTATAATGTTGTTTTTACATAATCTGCATTCAATGGTTCAGGTGATGTTTTAGTGATTTTGGATTTACATGTGGATGAGTCATTGTATGAGGCTGGTGTTGCTCGTGAGGTAAATTCAAACCATTGTTATGCTTATACATGCTGTGTTTATCCATTCTAGTCATGTAACTTACATCTATTTTTTGTCGTGGAATATTTAGTCAACACTGATAAGTATGGCTGGGCAATGCCAATTCAGAAACAAAAAACTAGCATGTATGGGTCAACACTGATTAAAAAGAAAAACTAGTATGTATAGTCAACTTGTTTGTTATGTTATAATGACATGCATTTGTAAGTGTCCTTTAGACTATGATGTTGTTGAGGTGCTTCTTTAAATTGTTTGTGTTAGTATTCATTGAAGTGCTTGTGTATAATGTTTGTAATACTGAAGTGGAACGTTTCTGATGATTGAATTTATTAAAAATTGTCCATTGTAGATTGTGAATAGAATTCAGAAGTTACGGAAGAAAGCTGCATTGGAACCTACTGACATAGTTGAGGTTTACTTCAACTCATTGGATGAAGATAAATCACTCTCAGAGCGAGTTTTGAATTCACAGGTAATATTGTCTTGTATATATATGAGGGCTTTCTACTTGAATTGTTAGTGATATGGGTTCTTCTTTCATCTAGTTGTTGCTTGAGAGTTTATGTTTTCAACTACCCAATAAAGTCTATCGTTCATTGGCTACCAGTTAAAAATTTGATATCGTCAAATTGCTAGAAATTGTGAAGGATTGAGTTGCACTACGACAGCATGTGGAATGTCTGCTGTCCTAGTTGTGCACTTGACTCCCTCCTGTGCCTTCATTGTACATGTGTATTAAAGAAGTGCCTCTCAATGTTTAGTTAAATGAGAATACTTTCCATGAATATTCTTATATGTCCCAGCTTTTGGGAATTTCTATATCACCTGTTTCTTTAATTACTTTGACATTAATAATAGGTGTTAGCTTCTGTCTATGTTGCTCCCCACCCCTGCTTATCTTATTTTTTCAAAGTTCAAACATTAGATTCTTTCCTTTTTAAAGGGATTTGATTGTTTTTTCCTTGCTTTGTGGCCAATGGTGTTTTCTACCAAGTATTGTGTTATAAAAAAAAAGAACTCACATGCTTCTTTGTGTGCTTGCATATCTTTTTTTATAATTTGTGGAAATATAAATCTTAATGGTCTCACACTTGTGTCATATCAACAAGTGTCTGACATGATTACCACTTACGCCCCATATTCATTGCTCAATTGTTTAATTTAATTGCAGGATTCCTACATTGCAGATGCGATTGGTTCCCATTTGCTTCCTTCTGCCGTGAAGCCATCACATGCGGTAAGTTGCATAGAATAGGCACTGCTTGTTTTAGTTTGAAGGGTCCTGATATTCTTTTTTTGTTCTTTATGCTTTTAATCTTCTTAAAAACAAGCCATTTCATTTTTGAGTAGAGAATAGGCACTATTTTTTTTACTGGAATAAACAATGAAAACCTGTTTCTGTTTCTTTTTTTGGATGAAATTATATGGTACGAACTCTGCTTCTTTGGTTAAAAAACAGATTGAAAGATTGGGAAATGCAACAATTAATGGGGAACTATACCTTCTCCCATCTAGGTTTCTGATATAGTGGAAGGACATTGGTTAATTATGGATCTTGGATCACACTAGATGTAGATTGAGTTTTCTTAATCATCTTTTATTCTTTTGTGAACATGGTATATAAACAACATTGCTTCCTGATGGATCTGAGTTTAAGTTCCCAACATGGCATACTTGTGAATATATTAGAGCTTGAAGGTTCAAGATGTAAATATGAATAGTTAACTTCCATTCCATGGACTAATTGTCTCTAATGGTGTGCATAGCTTGTACAATGGATTAAATCTCCTGATTCGTCTTTCCTTTTCTGTTGAACATACAAGAATGTTTATGGGGAATAATGAGTGCACGGAGTCAGTTCTTAAATGCAATTTAGCTTCTATATTTTCTTCTGACGGTGGTCCAGCATATGGTAAATTTGTATATATTTGTTTCTCATGCATTGTGTAAATTGCAGGTCATTATTTGTGAGGAGAGTTTCCATGGGATTTCTGGAATGTCATTTGTCATCAGCTTGACAAGGCCTACACTAATGTTCAATTTAGATGCAATTCATAGACTAAATGCAGGTTTGTTATCTCTCTCTCTCTCTCTCTAAAAAGTAGAGCTAAAGTTCTCTTAAAAATAAAAATGGAGCCAAAAGAAAGAAAAATCCCCATGCACTTTTGAACTGCCCATGAATTTGTCTTTCTTTTTTGTTATCTTCTCTTTATAGAATGTTTTTCAATGGTTGCAGGAAATTCAAAATTTGCTCAAGGTCTTGAGACTTATTTGCTATCTAGGGATCATACAAATTTGAAGTCTGAGTTTCAACTTGGAAATGGAAAGGTCTGTTTGTGCTCTGTGAGCTTGTTTGCTTGAGTGACTATCCAAAGAAGTTTTTTTTTTATTTTTTTATTTTTTTTTATTTTTTTATTTTAATGGGAACTGTCCAAAGAAGTTTGTTTTGACTGAAACACTTGATATTAGTCTCGTGGTCCTTTCTTAATACCTCTGTTTTTTTTTCCCTTGCAGATTACAGTCAATTGCATTGAAAATCTGCCTCCTGTTGATTTGGTATTGGGTGAACACCTTTTCTTGTCAGTTGGAGATTATTTTTCTAGGACAGAGAAATCTGAGTGACTTGATTCACATTGAACGGTCTTTCTTTTTTCTTTTTTTTTTTTACTCGTACTACACTTTTTTTCCCAGGAAAAAAGTGACGTCACTTGCAGGCAGTTAAAATTATCATTTTTGTTGTTGTTGTACATACACTACATGTATTAAAGGAAACTAATGCCAGTTGGTCTTATGCTTTGTTTCAATCGCTTTGCTGCTCAGTGATTAATATTGCTTATAATGTTAGACTACATTATACATGTACAACCAAAAAGAAAACTGGTCCTAATGCTATTACTATTCGAAATTTCTTTTTTATCTTTCATTCATCTTTAAAATAAAAAAGAAAGAGATGAAAAAGAACAATGTAGCTTAATAAAAGAGGCCAAAAATTTGTTATAATCTTATTCATCAGAGTGAGTACTAATTTAAAATAGATTTATTTAAAAAAAATTTTCGGCATGGTTTGTGCATACGAGTGTACGATCAATATCATTCCCTTTAGCTTTAGGAAATCATGATTTATTTTTTTTCTCAGTATGTTGCTCAATCAAGGGACCTTACCTAAATATAAGTTTCCCCCAATGGTTTTTCAACTATCTTGGAGGAAAATAATTGATAAAAATACATAAATGGATGTCTTCTTTGAAATTATGGAGTAGTGTTGTTTGAATGGCACCAGGAAAGTATTAGTGGATTTCTACGTAAATGCCTCTGACTGTCAAAGATACACTGTTTAAAAATTTGTGACACTTTGAAAATAAAAGATGTCATATGTTCTATGAAGAAATTGCAGCTAAGCAGCTCTGTTTTTAGAGGCCCGTAAACAAAACCCCCCACAATCAACTACCATTAAATTCCATCTACGTCACCAGCAAGCCACATAGCTCACCTCTCTGTATTCCCCAAATAAAGTTAGGTAGATTCTCACCCCATATAGAGTTAGATTCTCACTTGTTTAAAATTGACTCTGAGTCAGTAAAATTTATTAAACAAAAACTAACTACTGACTTAGTAGTTTTAAACATGAGAAAGTCCTTTAGCAGAATGGTGGAAAAGTAATATGGTCCGTCACAAGAATATTATAATTTCTTCTAAAGAAGCTTTGTTATCGGATAAAAAGGGGAACACAGGTTACACATCATTGACTTATTAAATGATTTACTCCACGATTAAACAATGCTACATTATTTTGGTTTAAAAAAGAAACTCCTATGAAGTCCGGATTTAAGCATGTCACTACTATTCATGGAAAACGTTTATCCCAACTTTTTTTTATCTTTTTTATTTCATAAATATTCAATGGTGGGTCTTGTATTTTAATTTTTTATTCGAACTAATTAAAAAAAAAAAAAAAAAAAAAAAAAAACTAACTAATGTCCTTGTAACATACCTCTACTATCTTCTTTCTCATCCATCTCTTGGAAATTTCAATTTCAAACTCTAGTTCCAAGTTTCTACTAAGAACCCAAATATAATACTTTGAAGAATAGAGAAGAAAAAAAAAGTTGAATTGTACATATTATTTAAAAGCAATCAAAGCAATATAAGTGTATACAACTTTAAATATCTAAATTTTAAAGAATAAAATTAGACATCTAAATTTAATGTGATTAGATTAATCTCTTTCTTGTTATAAAAAAAAAAAACATTAATCTCTTACATTAATTGTTGGTAATTATGAATTGGTTATTTTTGTTTCAATATGAAATATATAGTTGTACGTAATTGAAATTATGGAAAATCATGAGTACAATAATGAGTCCAAGTCAAGTTCTAAAAGAATTGGTATACAATTGTTTTTGTTTGTCTTTTTAAAAATAGTCTTCAAATCTTGCCTCTCTAATAACTTTCAAAATTACTGACTCTGCCACTCATTAAGCAATAGCTTTCAAAATTACTTTTTTTTTTTTAAAGAACCAAAAAAAAAAAAAAAAGACGAGGGGTTTAATTCTATAATTAATTAATGTAAAAATAAATATAAAATTGTAAAATTACCTATATTTTTTCAATTATTTTCTCAATTTAAATTTATAAAGCTTGTTTTTATATTTATTCTTCCTTACTATTAAAATATAGTCTAGCTTTAATTTTTTTTGTTAAAGAAAAAAAACGAGGAAATCATGATTTTATAATTAGTTTATTTACTAATGTAAAAAATAAATACAAAAATTTTAGAATTACCTAAATTTTTATTAGACTTTTTATTCTGGGACCGACTTTGGTTAGTTTAAGCGTTTAGAAAAAGCAACGGCGGTTTTCCGAAACTAATTCTTATTGGCTATTTAAAAAGCAGAAATGGAGAGAGAGTTTTGATTTTCATTTTGCTGAAGAAGGGGGAAATGGTGTTAAAGGCGGGGGTTTCAAATTTTTCAGGGAGGGTTATATTTGTCTTTTTAAGGTGTCGTATGCTGATTTGTTTCTTTTAGACAGATGTCACTTTTTTATTGGGCTTAGATACACCAACTAGGTGCTGATGCTGATGTGGAGTTTCTGAGTACTTCGAGTTTGAAATTATCCGACCGTTAACTCCAGCCCTAAAACCGACTAATATATATAGTCAGCGTTGAGAATAAGCATCAAATTACTCTCTCTGTTTGGCTCAGTATGATCTGAAACAAGAACACTTCCATTTCTCCTCAAACCCACTTCTTGAAACTAATTTTTTTTTTCTACCATTATAAGCGAAGTTACTATTTTCTATAATCCACTTCTTGTTTCTTTTCGAACCCACTACTCCATACAACTTTCTACCATTGTTGCACAATCAATCGAAATTCAGAATCTTTTGGCTGTATCGTAGGAGGGATGAAGCGAACCAAAGAGGACTTCAGTGCGGGTGGTGAGGTTTTTACGGGTTACGGATCACCATCTTGGTGCAGAGGTCAGTTGCTTGGCCGTGGAGGATTTGGGTCTGTTTTCATTGCGAAATTAAAGGAACCCTGTTGGAGATTTCCTTCAATCATGGCTGTAAAATCAGAAAACACTGCTTCTGCGTCATCTTCACTCATGAAGGAAGAACTGGTTCTTCAGGCTTTAAGAGGGTGTCCCAATGTGGTTCAAAGCTTTGGATCAGACATCACAACTGACTGCTCTGGGGATTCCATCTACAACGTTTTTCTTGAGTTTGCTTCGGGAGGAAGCTTGTTTGATTTCATCAAGAAAACTGGTTCTGGTACTGGGTTGCCTGAGGTTCTAGTAAGGGATTTCACTCGGTCTATTCTAATTGGATTGAAGCAAGTGCATGACCATGGATTTGTTCACTGTGATATCAAGCCTCACAATGTTCTGTTAGTACCTACAGTAGATGGGTATATTCCTAAAGTTGCAGACTTTGGGTTGGCAAAGAGGCACAATGTGAGAGATGGTAATGATGTCAGAGGCACGCAGTTGTTCTTTTCTCCTGAGATGGTGGTTTTTGGAATTCAGGAAGCACCTTCAGATATTTGGGCACTTGGGTGTACTGTGCTGATGATGTTGACAGGAAAACCACCATGGGCTTATACATCTAAATCTGAACTTTTGTCTCAGATTGCTACTGAAACACCGACGATTCCACACCATATTTCAAAAGCAGCCCAAAACTTCTTGAGTTGCTGCTTTATGAGGCATTCCGCAAAGAGATTGATGGCTACTGAGCTATTGAGTCACTTCTTTTTACTAGAATCAGGTGAGTGTAAAGAGGTATTAATTCAAGAATCGGCTGAAGTTTCAAATCAGAAGTATCTTGGTGTAAAGCCTCAATCACAGCATCGTCCTTCAGCTTTGCCGAGTTTTATACCTGTTCCTTCTTCATCATCTAAAGAGGAAAAGGACATCCCTGCTGCAGTGGAGAGAACATGTTACAAACAGATCCATCCTTTGGCAATCAAGGGTTGCCAACCTCCCGTCACTTTTACTGTTTGTGCCAATTGAGACATAGCAAACATTTTGTTTGCATTTGTAAATCATTTTTTTTCATTGTAATTGATTTTTTTATTTTTTGGTTTCAGAAGTTGAAAACTATTGAGTCAGTAAATATAAAGCATTTTGCAATTCTGGTCATTCACCGTTTAATGTTTTTATGTGCTTTCAATTTTCATTGTTCATTTATATACTAGTCAGAGGTAGATTCTAAATTTGGCAGTGTCCTTAGCCCTTAAGCAGGGTATCTGGGAGATGCAGCCTAAAGATATAGTGATCTACTTCAATTGTAGCCTTGTTTAACTTGTGTTCTGTTTCTACTTCAATCGTAGTAATCCTGTTTCAATCTGTAGCTTACTGTGGTATCAAAGATATTAGTAAAAGAAGATAGATTGATGGAGTAACAAAACATAGAATATAAGTGTTCAGAAAGAGATCTGGTTATCACTGTGCAAGCTAATACAAGGAAGAAGTCGAAGTTTTTCGGTTCAATAGTTTTAGTCCTTTTCATTTTGAGTGAACTATGTATTCAAAATTCATAGATTTGAACAAATGAGCGAGTAGTAGTAGTAGGTGGTACTAATAGATTTGAATACTAATAATAATAATAACAAATAATAACAAGGCCTACAGGTTACCTTGGTTCTTTAAGAGAGTGGCTTAAATTTGGAAAATTCAGATATATCTACATGGATGCAATGAACAAGCATGCAGGTACTCAAATATTCTGGTTATGAGATGTGTTATAGAAACAATACAACAATGTGGGAATAGAAACATTACACTTCTTGCTGATGGTTTATTCAGAACTTCTGATTTCTGTCTCATCAGGTTTGCAGCCATTTTCAATCTTCTCTAGCAATTCATGAGCCATCTTCAATTTTCCACTCTTTTTAAATGCATGTTCAAAAGCATCCTTGACATAGACCGGTGGATAAAAACCATTTTCAAGCATTGATTTTAGCCTCTCATAAGCAGCCCCTAGTTCACCTGCTTTACAGAACTTCTGCAAGATCTGAGAGTCCAATTTCCACTCCAATTTGAATAACAAATCCAATTTTGCATTATCCCTCAAAAGTTTATCCACTAAACTATATGTGTGAAAATGTGGAGATAAGTCCAATCCTAACATCTCAATCAATAAGCCATAAGCATCTTCCCAATTCCTAGCTTCACCATAAGCAAGGATCAATGCAGAATTGGTAACATTATCTGAAGGCATCTCTTCTTATTCATAATCTCAAAAACCCTTTTAGCATCATCTAAATTCCCTAATTTGCATAGCATTGAAAAAACAGAATTGCAAATAACCAACTTTGGCTTCATGCTCTGGGAGAGCATCCTCCCAAACAAATGGCTGGCTTCCTCTATCAATTGGTGTTCACACAATGCCTGTATGACAATAGAGTAACCTTCTTCCACACAACTCAGCTGCCTTCCTTCAACAAGTTTCAACTACTTAACAGCTTCTTCCATTTTACCCAATCGACAAAGCTCTGAAATTAGCTGCTTTATAACAAATGTACTAGGTAATAAACCCATCTCATGAACTGCCCAAAACACTGCAACTGCAGGCTGTATAGCACCACTGTTAGCACCCACATTCGGAACTAAAATTGTGAAGGGTCTATGAGCATCTTTCACAACTTTCTCAACAGCTCCTTTTGCACTTAATGAACACAACTCTCCAATAAGAAGGTTCAACGCAGACCGAGTAGGAACTAAACCTGCCCTACCTATTTCACCAAATATATCAAGTGCAGTCTCAAACCTACCAAATTTACATAAACCAACAAGAATATTACTATAAGAATACGTATCCGGAAATTCATTTCTCCTAAGAATCATTAGTGCAAAATCAATTAGTTCCTCGGACCTTTCCTTCTTGCAAAGCACCTAGAGCATATTATTGTACACAAGATTATCAGGTTTACACCTAAATTGTGATTCCATTTCCTGAAACAAGCTAGGGCTTCTCTAACTCTCCCTTGCCTACCTAAAAACCTAGTACAAATCGAAAATGTTCCATATGAAACTCAACTTTATGTGAGACCACAGTGACCAAAAGACACTAGATATCAACAAATAGCTTCCTCGTACCTAAGAAATCAGCCATGTACTCAACAGCACAGTCATCAAACTGAAAACCCATTTGCATTCCAGCCCAAGCAAAGAATTCCAAGGTCTTAATCCTACCCAACTGCCTATAGTTCATGAGAATTTGAAGCATAAAATTAGAGTTCAATTTTTCTTTAAAATCCTTTAATAAATCATCAATATTTGTGAGGTTGTTGTTGTTGGTGGTGGTGGTGGTACAATGAGTGAAGTAGGTCTTGTGGGAGTGGAGAAATTAGGTTTGGGAATTGAAGAAAATGGAGAGGAATTGAGAAAGGGTGTGAGGGTTTTGAAGAGGTTTGAAGAAAGAGCGAGCGCTCCATGTTTAGTTCTAAAGATCATGCCCTGAATTTGGTTGAACTTGTGATAACGTCCTATCAATGCATAATTCTTCACAAGGGGATTTTTTTTTTCTTTTTCTTTTTATCATTTTATAAAAAAATGGATATCCCTCCTCTCAAATTAAAAATTAAAAAAAAAATTTCAAATTGAACTTTTTAAATTAAAATAAAATATTTCCAAATTATTACTGAATGATTATTATTAATATTTGGTACTGAGATAAACAATAAAAAATTGGCACAACGTAGTAATTAAAATTCTTTGATAAAATGTGTGTTTTTCTTAAACAATAAAATTACAGGCACTTGCAACCAAAAAAAAAAAAAAAAAAAAAAAAATTACAGGCATAATATTTTCACAATAGAACCTATGCATCAAACAATAAATGGCATGTAAAAAAAATGTGACAATGATGGGCCCATAGAAAAATCAATAACAACTTTTTACTTAGATTTTTTTTTGTAATTTTGTTGTGAAAATGTTTTCGTTGTGTATATAAAATTACTATTTTAAAATCAAGTCATAATTTTAAGCTAGTCAAATATATATATATATATATACAGGGACGGAACCAGGATTCGAACCTGAGGGGGGCCAAAGCTTAAAACAAAATTTTTTTTTTAATGAAAATAAAAACTAATATCTATTTCAAATTCAATAAAATACTACATATAAAATATGTGCTTCTTAAACATTTGATATTATAAAAATGTCGACAATCTTGCATCATCAGTTATGACTTCAAAATTATTTAGATTTTTTCTTTTAAAAAAATTTAATATTGTAGTGGACTTACTCATGATCTACAAATAAAAAAAAAAAAAATTCATTATTTTCATATTTTGTAGTTCTATACACCAACTAAAACAAAGGGACTTCTCAACCAAAAAAAAAAAAAAAAATCTAAAACCAAAATAATCACAAACAGACAAGCACTAGTTTATATATATTACTAATATTAATCACATCACACAAAATGACAAAGACAAAATTTACAAGTTTATATATATTATTAATATTAACCACATCACACAAAGTGAAAAAGACAAAATTTTTGATAAAACCATAACATGAAAACAATTAAATCAAAGACTTTGGTCAATTGATTTCACAAAAAAGTCTCTTATGACTGATCAAAGACTAGTCCCACAAATTCAAATTCACTATCACAATTCTGTCAATTCAGCACTCACGTCTTACTCCTAGTGCTCTCAGTTTACTTCTTTATAGATAAAACCAAAACAAACAAAAAAAAAAAAGTTACAAACAGTGGAAATACTAAACACATGTGACCGGTCCACACAAAATGCCTCAATTACACATTACTCAATACAAAGCCACAACCAGAAACTAGTCTACGGTCCACACATGACCCAACACACCAGTGACCAGCCCATAAAAACTAAACGCACAATCACATACACAACAGGTCATAAAAAAAACGCAGAGGGCAGAGAACCCGCTAAGGCAGGGCAAGACAAAAACAAAACAAAAATATGAACTTGAGAGAGGAGAGAAATTTCTTAGATTTACCAGACTCGTCTGTGACTGTGATCAAGGATCTGAGGAGCAGCAGCAGCAGCAACACCAGATCTGATTTGAGGAAAAGAGCAGCCGTAGCAACTCCCAAATTTAATCTGAGGAAAAGAACAGCAGCAGCAGTGATGGAGGCGTTGATGAGGTTGAGTGAAGGAAGAGTGAGGTTAGGGTAAAAATTTGAGCATTGTAATTTAGGTTCAGCCCATATTTATTTTTATTTTGTAGTTTTAATTTGTCGGTTATTATTATTATTATTTGTTTTTTGGATGAGTTAGTCGGTTATTTTTTCAGATTGCATTCGTATGCTAGTTTTTTTTTTTTTTTTTTTTTTTTTTTTTAATGGGAGGGGGGCTATTAGGACGAAAATAAAAAATTTCAACATATATATATATATATACTAGCTATTTTTTTTGGGGGGGGGGGCAATGGCCCCCTACCCTACTGTAGGTCCGTCCCTGTATATATATATATATATATATATATTTTCAAAAAAGTGAGTAGAAATAATTCTAAGGCCTCCACACTCCATCTACTCAAAATCTCTCAATGTGATTGGTGCTCATGTGAGTGTGAGAGTATGTAGCGGAAATAATAGCAATGGTAAATCGGGAGGGATGACGATGATTTCTTATAGGGATAAAAAATGATCCAATGGTAAATCGGGGTCACTGCGTCACTTAATATCAATAACACGAGCTCACAGTTCCACCAAAACAACTTAATTGTTGCCACCATGAAGCCTGAATCACCATGCCTACAAACTTCTTAAGACATAGCAAACATTTTTTTTTGCATTTGTAAATCATTTTGTTTCATTGTAATTGATTTTTTATTTTTTGGTTTCAGAAGTTGTATACTAATGAGTGAGTAAATATAAATCATTTTGCATTTCTGGTTCTTCAACATCTGTTTTTAAGTGCTTTTTATTTTCATTGTTCACTTATATACTAGTAGAGGTAGTTTCTAAAAAATGGCAGTGTCCTTGGCCCCTCAAGCACCGTAGCTGGGAGATGCAGCATAAAGATATTAGTAATCTACTTCAGTTGTAGCTTTGTTTAACTTGTGTTCTGTTTCTACTTCAATTGATGGTTAATTTAATGGCTGCCGGAAAGTTTTAGTATAAGGAAGATGTCAAAGTTTTTCGGTTTTGTTGTTTTAGTCCTTTTCATTTTGAGTGAGCTATGTATTCAACTCAAAGGCATCTAAGGTTGTTAGGTAGAGATTAATGTTGGCAATCTATGATGCTTGAAGGTCATAATTTCCTATTACTTCTCATATGCCAATGAACTCTAGTTGAAATGGCATCTCTTCCTGTGTAAGAGCAAGGTGAAGGTCACAATTTTGGATTTAAGACCCACCAGCTACGTGTACTCTTACCAATAAAAGATATAATTTTTCAAGATCTTTTGAGTCGATTTTTATTATTATTAGCCTGTAACTCTATGCAAATGTATAGATACATTTAAAATTAAACAAAATTTTTATTATAAAAATATAAATAATTAGTCAAATTAATTTTTTTAAAGCATGTAACACATGCATTCATGCATACATATAGATACATTTAAAATTAAACACAATTTTTATCATAAAATATAGATAATGAGTCAAAAAAATTTTTTTTTTAAAGTGAACGTAATTAGTCACTTATTAAAATTCTTATCTAAATTTAATACTACTTATGATCATTTTTTCTAATTTTTAATAAAATAGAATGTGTGGTGATTTTTGTTATGTGGTGATTTTAATTTTATTTATTTTTTGAGAAACATGTGGTGATTTTATTAAGTATATGTGATTGTTTTTGTTTTTATTTTTTATAGTTTATTAATATTAGATTCTTAGTATTTTGCACTAATTAACTCACTTGACACAAAGATTAAAAAACTTAAGCAGATACATGGCACAGGCTTAAGTGGATAATTATGGTGTAGTTTTCACATAAATTTAGACACATGGTGCAAAATTGGATTATAATTTCAAATTCTAATTCAATTTTCTCTAAGTTTTACTTATTGATATATGTATAGATGATTTATAAATTTGATTTTTTTTTTTTTTAGTTATATGATTATGTGTTTTTTTTAGTTATATGATTATGTGTTTTTTTGGTTTATTATATTGGACTCATCATTTTCTACACTAAATTAACTAATTTGACACAAAAATTTAAAATTTTAATTGAAATTCAATTAAATTCTAATTGAAATTCTATAGATGAGACACATGGTGCAAAATTAAATTCTAATTGAAATTCAATTTTTACACTAAATTAACTCACTTGGCACAAAATTCTAAAATTTAGATTAGATGAGACATATGGCGCAAAATTAAACTCTAATTAAATTTCAATTTGAAACTTAATTGGATTTTCTCTTTACTTTACCTATTATTATATACTAGCATGTAACTTCATGCAAACACATGAATGTATTTAAAATTTAAAACAAAATTTTTATTATAAAAATAAAAATAATTAGTCAAATTATTATTTAAAAAAAAAAAACACATGTAACACATGCATTCATGCACACGTATAGATACATTTAAAGTTAAACACAATTTTTATCATAAAATATAGATAATTAGTCAAATTATTTTTTAAAAGTAAATATAGTCACATATTAAAATTCTTACCTAAATTTAAACTACTTGTGATCATTTTTTTTTTCTAATTTTTAATAAGATCAAACGTGTGGTGATTTTTATTTTATTTATTTATTGAGAAATATGTGATGATTTTTATTGAGTATATGTAATTATTATTATTTTTTTGAATTTTATAGTTCGTTAATATTAGATTCTTAGTATTTTGCACTCATTAACTCACTTGACACCAAGATTAAAAAACTTTTTTTTTTAGAGAATTTCAACTTATAGCGTCCGCTCATGATGATAGCTCTTTATCATCAGATCAAGATACCAATTAGTTTTTAGTGTAGGCGGGAATTGAACTCCAGATCTCTTATACAACTATCAGAGACTTTACCAGTTGAACTAACTGGAACCCACAAGATTAAAAAACTTAAGTAGACATACGGCACATGATTTAGTGGATAATTATGATGTAGTCCCCACATAAATATAGACAAGTGCAAAATTGGATTATAATTTCAAATTCTAATTCAACTTTCTCTAAGTTTTACCTATTAATATATAGGTGTATATATATATATATATATAAATGACTTATAAATTTGAATTTTTTTTAGTTATATGATTATGTTTTTTATGGTTTATTATATTGGACTCCTCGTTTTCTATACTAAATTAACTAATTTAGCACAAAAATTTAAAAATTTAGATTAAATGAGACATTTGGCACAAAATTAAACTCTAATTGAAATTCAATTTTTACACTAAATTAAATCACTTGGCACAAAATTCTAAAATTTAGATTAGATGAGACACATGGTGCAAAATTAGACTCTAATTAAATTTTAATTTGAAATTTAATTGGATTTTTTCTCTGTTTTATCTATTATTATATATATAGATATATATAGACTAGTGGCGGACCTTGCATGTTGCGCGTGATAATATTTTTAGGTGGTCTCATTAAATTTTTTTTTTTTTTTTTGGGTAGTTTGTACTAATTTAATAAATAGTAATGTATTTCATAATCATATTTTCAGTTATTGTAGGGACAAGCACAAATGTAATTTATATAATTTATGTCATACCAAAATGAAAACAATACAATTTAAAAAAAAATAATTCAAAAGGTAGAAAAAATACTATTTTTTTAATAAAAATTAATTATAAAATTTTGTAATTTATTGTTTTAGTTTTAAACAAACATTTCCAAACCCGAAATTTTCTACTTTACAATCAAAAACACCAAGAAACGTATCAAAAAAAAATTAATAAAATTCAACAAAACTATAGCTCAAATAAAAAAGAAAGGGAAAAATAAAACTCACAGCAAAGTCAAACTCAAAATTTTAATAAGGTTTTGAAGTAACGCAATAGAAATATGTTACTATTCTAAGAAAAATTGTTGGTTATAGCTTTATACATAATGATTGCAACTCTTTTTTCTTAACCAAAAAGAAAAAACTAGCAGTACAAAGGGGAAAAAAGTAGAGAAACTTTTTTTGAAAAAAGAAGAAGTATTGTGTTAATATTGTCATAATCTAACCTAACATCTAATCCAACATGTGAAAAATGAATAGATAAATAAAGAACTTAAAATTTTCAAAAAACACCCTAATGAGATAAAAAAGATAAGCAATACAAAATATTCGTAAATGCTTAAAACAATTACTCAAGTATCTAAAAACATCATCTAATAAAAACATAACAATTTGGTGCTAATTTGTTAGACAAAATATTTACAAATAGTGAAAGGAAACTGTACAATGATCATCTTCTTCCATTGCACTAACTGTTCTTCATCATATTGTCCATACTATCATGCTGTTTTCCAAATAAACTAAAACCTGACAACGACACAAATTATGGACATATTATAATATGATTTTTCCCCAAATCTAGTCAACAACATTAAAAGTAGTTAGTGTTGTAAATAAAATGATAAAAAAGAAAAAGAAAAAGAAAAAGAAAATACTTGCATCAAAGAAAACATATGAATTAGTCAATAATAAGACAATGAGAGTACAAACCTCATAAAAAATCAAACGAAAAATGAAAAAAAAAAAAAAAAAAAAAAAAGAAGAGAGAGAGGGAAATAACCTTTTTGTGTGGGAAAAAAATATGTATAAAATGGGAGATAGTGAAAATTTTATAGTAAGAGGATAAGAATAAGAAGAGCCAAAATAAAGGAAGATAAAGGGACAAAATTATATGCAAAATTAAAACTATCTAAGAGGAATATGTATAGGAAATACTTAATTATAACATTAAAATTAAAGTAGATGAATATGTAAAGTTAAAACCTCTTATGATGAATTTGAAAAGTCAATGTATTTATATATTTATTATTGTCAAAAAAATTAAAGGTAAAAAATAAATATGAAGAAAATAATGATGTGGCGATGACGTGGAGCATGAGGTGGCTTGATAGAAGTGTAACAACAATAAATGTTACGCTTTAGTTTTTAAATATATATAGAATATTATAATTATTTTGGTTTTTGAAGATAGGTAGGGTTTTAATTTTTTTAAGTGGGTTCAAATTAATTACTTTGATGTTGTTGTGTTTGCAGCTCATGCCATGTAAAAACTTTGAAAGTTTGGAAGTTTTATATCAAGGCAGAATAAAAAAAAAATTATTGTATGAAATGTATAGTAAATGTAAGAAGAAAGAAAAATGAATGTCTTGAATATGGATAAAGAAGTTTGTATGTTGGGCATTAATTGTTATATTTTTTATTCTTGTGAAAAGCTACTTTTGTGCCACATAGAAAAAAAGCTAGAAAAAAGAGCTTTATTGGACACTAATACATAGGATACCAAGGTGATACATTGGACTGATATACAATATGCTAGGATGATTGGAGGACACGAACTATTGTATCGAAGCACTTAAACAATTCATTCATAAATCATAATTAAAGGTGAAACGATTATTTTTTCCTTTATATAAAATAAAAATTCTATTATAGCTTAATCTAAGTGTATATGTGTGTGAAACTCCTTTTTAAATACTTGAATTTCGGCGCTTGTCCCCCACACTCCATAAGCATTTATACTTGTGGAGTAACCTATCGTGTTAAGAGTGCAGGGTGGTGGAAATGATTTGAAATGGAGAAGGATTTTTTTCCCCTTAACACCGATGGAGAGGAAAGAGAAACAAAACTAAGTTTAGACCTTCCTTGGATCAATGGTAATTACTATCATACGCCTAGAGAAAACACTTCTAAGGCTTAGTAATGGCCAAAAATAAATAAATAAATAAATAAAGAGATAAACTATAATTTGACTTTTGATATATTTAAAACATTATAAAAACTTTGAAAGTTGTATATCATGGCAAATTTTGTAATAATTCACTACAATATATTTTTTTGCTGAGAATTAAACATATATAATTCGCTACAATATAAACACTACAACAATCAATATAATGTACTTCCACTGTGAATAAAACATAGTTGAATTTTGTGTATTACGAGAATGTCTTTGTGCATCTCTATTTTTCTATTTCTTCTATTTTTTTTAAATGTCATTTTAGTTTTCAAAGGCTTTTTACATATTTTTCGTCGTGGTGCGTGCTCAAGGACTTCAATATTTTTCAAATGCCCCTTAAATTTGTTTTTTAAGGGCCGAAATTTTCCAATCGTCGCAATTTAAATATCCTCTAACATTTTTTTTTTTTAAAGTCAATTTTTTATGTCACTTTACAAAAGATTAAAACTTTTCGATTTGAAAATGAAGTTTGTACTTTGTAGAAATGCTTTTTTTTTTTTAAATAATTTTTATTAACTTCTGAAATTAACAATCATGAAATAAAGTATTAAGTATGTGTGTGTATATATATTAACTTCATTTTCATTTTTGTGGTTCATGTACCAATCTTAAGAGGCACCACCTAGAATTTCCTCTAGTGGTCCTTGAAAAACACTACATGAACCTCCTATAATGTAACCTGTTGCAATGACATTTAAAACTTTATTTTCTATTATAATTTATTTTTCTTAAACATTTTCTCTCCTAAATTTTCAAACATTTTGTACATAAAGAGGTGTCAATTAAGTTACAAAGCTCTTAACTCTTAGAATTACTATTTAATAAAGTTAGAAGGAGAACAATATAAAGATAACATCAATTTGAGATTAAACTTTGGAATTTTTAGGCACAGAGAACGTTTTGGGCATGGAGTCAATATTTTACGTTTACATATTTGCATGACAATGCTGCTACCCAGATTTTTTTTTTTTATTCAAACTGTAAAATAGACATTCTATGTTATGGTTCTCCATAATAACTAGCCTTAGCAACATCATGTTGAACTTCTATGCAAGTTAGTCATTTTAGCCTTTTCATTTACCAAAACAAAATAGTACTTATTTGATAATAAAATTATTGAGTTTTTAAAAGATCATTCAATTTTAACAAATGGACACATTTTTTGTACATATACTCTTCATAGTTGACAATTTTTATCGTCAAATGTTTTGCACTGAAATAGTAAGATAGGATCTGTAGGGACTGCGTTTTGAGCACTTCTTTTATTGGATGAGTTGACTCAGGCCCAACTAGCCCAATACAATAAATTTGTAGAGAGTGAGTCAAAGAGCTAGGCTTTAGCGCATGGACAACAGTTAATATGGTGTTCATGACAATCAAATAGAGATGAACTGAGTTTATCAAAGAAAAGTTATTCTCGGCATAATCCGAGGAGCTTTGTTCTAAGGAATATTGAATGATTCTGATTACAGGAGTTCTTGAGATTGTTACAGTACTATTTCTCCTAGCCCCCCTTCTTTGTGGTGGGTTTCTCCTATTATATAGTCCTTTTTAAACGATCTTGGCCTTCCACTTGTTGATCATCCAAGCCTATATTTGAGTGTCTGTCCCGTCAGACACTTTCTTTGGCGTTCTAGAAGTTGCAGTAACGAAGGTAGTACTGTTCATGGGTCATTTCCTCATTAATGTGGGTATTTAATGTGGAGGTAATAGTTTCCCCTTAAATTACTCCTCCACCATGCTTCCATGGCTGACCCATTGTACTTGTCTTTTTCTTGGGATACTTTGGGAGGCTGCCTTTGGTGGCATGCTGCTCTTCCCTTTTATGATCTTGGCTGGTCGAGGACATGGTCGTCCTTAGCGATATTTCTTGGGAACTTGGGCTTCCTACTTTCATCCTCGGATGTTTCTATCTCCTCAGTGTGGGCCTTTGGGCCTAATATAAAGTAGACTGGGGTTGCCAAATTCTTAGGCCCCAAAATAGCCCCTGAAAATCCTGCTATTTGGCTCCTCGGACAGGGAGGAGGATTTTGATGTCCTCGGGTCCTTGTTATGACTTGTCAAGTCTTGTCCTCCATTAGTGCTAAAGTCTTTTCACCTGTCCAAGATGCGCTCCTGGCGCTTTGGTATATGGAGCGCGCCCTTATTAAATTATGGCTTTATGTTCCTCACGCAAAACGGTGTGATGATAATCTAACGGTAGAGATCTTTTTGACTTTATGGGCGAGAAAACCCGCACTGTTATTTTTAACTGGAGGTATAAATACCTATTTAAACCGATTTGTCTCTTTACTTTTGCATTCAAGAGTTCTTGCGCACATATCCTGAGTTCGATCAAATCTCCAATTAAACTCACAACTCTTTTCAGCACAAAAAGCCTATCCGAGGAGCTTTTCCTCACCTCTGTAAGTCTTCTTCTCTCTCTCTCTCTACCTTACGTTTTCTCTCTTCCTTTTGTCCTTCCCTGAGTCTTTTAACCTTTTCTAAAGATGGGTAGGTTTAAGAAGTTGATTGAGTTAGAAGAGGCAATGGAGAAATTCATCGCTGATTACAAGATACCCAGTAATGTAGGTCTGAGATACTATAAAGAAGGGGAAGGGTATTTTAGGAGGTAGGAGGGTGAGGAAGTGATTCCCATAATCGCCTTCCTAGAAGGTGGTATGAGAATCCATATGGGACTAGTGATGAGGGACTACCTTAGGCACTTCTGATTAGCTCCCACCCAGTGCGCCATCAACATGTTTAGAATTTTGGGTTGTGTGGATGCCTTAAATGAGAAGATGGGGTTGAGGTTAACCCATTATGATGTAAACTGGTGTTACAACCTCCAGCACTTAAAGGGTAAGTCTTATTACATGAAGACGAGGGAGGATAAGGTTCGGCTTATCCAATGCCTCTCTGAGTACAGCAAGGGATTGAATAAGGATTTTCTCATTGTGTCTAGGAAGTGGCATGACGGCCTTCACTGTCTGACAGAGGAGGGGATACCAGGTGGGGTATTTAGAGTAGGAGAGGGTTTGATCTTTTGTGTTATCATATTTTGCATTGTTTGGTTGCTAAAAAGAATATGCTTTCTTTTTTGCAGATCCTCACGCTTTTGATCGACACTTTCATTTGGTCAACAATGAGGATTTAGAAACTGTCCTCAGGGCAGAGATCTTTATGAACGAAGCTGACAACCAAGTTAGAGCTGCTCACAAGATCCTCAGGTACGATCTGATCCAGAGGTCATTCTCGGCGTTTAAGTACATGATCAAAGCCAAAGATCCTCGGCTTCACAAAATCATTGTAGCCGAGCATGGGTTCTTGCTTCCCGAGGGATCCCCTATTCCAAAAGGTGTTCCATTGGCGGGTCCTTCCTCATCCCACTAAGCTGCAGAGGCCGAAGGAGGAAAACCAGACAGAGAAGAAGAAGTTGCTGACTTGGGTTTGTCCGAGGACGAATTTGGTGTGTTCGACCAAGTTAATCTGTCTGAGGATCTTTCTGGTGTTTTGGGTGACCCCAATTTGACAGAGGCAGACCTTTCATCTGCAAGGACTTCTCCTCAGGCCGAGATGGGTTACAAGAGAAAACCCAAACCAACTTGCTCGACTTGATTGAGGGCCAACCGGGGAAGGACGTGCGGGGAAGTCCTAATCCAAGCTTCCTCCTCCTCCACCCAAGTCTCAGCCTGCCCAAACCAGGTCATCTTCCGCCTAGTCTAGGCTTCCACCTCCTCTACCTCTGCCAAGTTTGCCACCTAGGCCCGAGCCCACTGATCCTAAACAGAAGAAGGACAAAGGCAAACGGCCTGTGGGAGCAGACAAATCTCATTCCTCCAAGGAGGAGGACGACACTCGGCGGCCTTCAAAGCAATTGAAAATAGGGCACCAAGGCCAAGACAAAGAGGTTGCCATTCAGTCCGAGGCCTAAGCTTGGCTCCCCGCCTTAATGCTCTATGGGAAACCTCTTATGGACGATGCCTCCCTTAAGGACTTCCGAAGGGGTGAAGGCACGTATGTGGTTAACGCATTAGAGAGGTCCTTGCTACTTCTTGTCGATATGGCTGAGTTGGGGAGCTTGAGGAGGCAGGAGGTCGTCCTCAACCTCAAGAGGTACCTGGGCATGGTAAGGCGTCCAGCACTTATGACTTTGTCAATTTTCGCTCTTTAGTTCCCAACTTACTGTGTGCGTGTTTCAATTGGTAGGCTGTCCAGGCCACTTACAGGCTGGAAGAAGTAGCCAATAACTAGAGCAGGGCCCTGGATTTTGAGCGTGATAAGCGCCTGGATGTTGCTCGGACCCTTAAGATCTCCGAGGCTGATCTCGTGAAAGCCAGGGAGGATTTTAAAGAGATGACCAAGGCCAGGGATAGCGCCGAAACAGGCTGGTCGGCGCTCAAAAGCAGGCCCAAGACTAGAAGAGGCGCCTGCTCGAGGTAAAGGATCAGCTGATGATTGCTAAAGAGCAAATTGCTGACCCGAAGAAGAAGGTGACCGAGGCAGAGGGGGCCAGGAACGTTGCAGAGTTTGCCAGGGATGAAAGCCTAAGGGCCAAAGAAGAGACAGAGTTTGCCAAAGTCGAGACAGAGAGCTCAAAAGAGAAGGCCGAGGAGGAGGCCTTCGAATCGGGGGTGGCCGAGACCCAGGCTCTTGTCAAAGCTCAGGTGTCTGGGGTATGTAGGATCTACTGTTTCTAAGTCTAGAATGAAGCCCTTCAACGAGCTGGAGTTGAGGTTTCATCTGACCTGTGGAAGGTGGAGAATGTATGCTACCCTTCTACCATTCGTGAGTCTGCTCCCTCTAGTTCCGATGCTGAGGTTGCTCTTGAGGAGGCTGAGACTGCTCAAGCGGAAGCTGTTTTGGTTGCAAACGCCCCTGATGAGCTAGCCAAGGAAGCTGATCCTCTTAGGGTAATTGAAACAAACAAAGGTCTTGATGAGGAAGCACCCCAGGAGGCCGTAAACCCCTCACCTGATGCCCAGGCCACTCACGCCGAGGAGACAGCTCTCCCTGCGGTGCCTCTGTAGGCTATTTCCCCAAGTCAGAGCTCTGAGGACCCTGAGGCCGCCACAGACCAGTCTCCTAAGGGGGGGATGAAGATCAAGTTGAAGAAATAGGTTGCCTCTGCTGTGCTTTTTTTTATTTTTATTTTTATTTTATGGTACTTGGACCTATGTAAAGAAATTGTTTTCCCTTTTTTGTAATGAAGTGTGTGTGTTTCTTTCAATGACAGAGTTCTTTGTTCGTATGATTCGTGCATTTATTGACACTTGCATACAATCAAACGATAATAACACTCCTTTTTCATGTATTAATTGTTGCCATGATGGGTTCTACCATTTATGTAACCTGTGCTTTGGTTATTAGCCAAACAGTCTCAATAGTGTGACTTGTTTGTTTTCATTTTTGAAACAGCAGCCACAAAGTGTAAAGCCCATAATGATAATTTAAAGTTAGACTTTGGTTAATAATTGAGCCACCTTATTACCATGATTTGCCTTTGCTGAATGGGCTATAAAGGGAATGACCTCATAATATGCATTCTGTACCTCATGGATTGGTTATCATAAATGGTAAAAAATGCTAAGCACGTAGCATTCGTAAAGATAGGCTTTTAAGTCCTAAGATCAAATGCCATAGCGCAATGTGTAAAGATACTCATAAATATGTTCTAAAAATTTACTGACCTTAAGAAAACAGTTAGCTGTAGATTATACTAGGGTGTTAAGTTCAACGTGCCCCAGAATGCCTTAAGTGATGCTCATGGGCTTGTGTTTGTTCACATCTTTGCTAAAAGTAGTTTGTTTCTCCATAGGTTTGAGTTCGAGGACCATGCAAGACCTTGGTTCTGTTTAACACTTAGATTCTTCTTAAAGTAGTTAGTTTCCCCATAGGTTTGAGTTCGAGGACCATGCAAGACCTTGGTTCTGTCTAATACTTAGATTCTTCTTGAAGTAGTTAGTTTCCCCATAGGTTTTAATCCGAGGACCAAGCAAGAACTTGGTTCTGTCTAACACTTAGATTCTTCTTGAAGTAGTTAATTTCCCCATAGGTTGAGTTCGAGGACCATGCAAGACCTTGGTTCTGTCTAACACTTAGATTCTTCTTGAAGTAGTTAGTTTCCCTATAGGTTTGAGTCCGAGGACTATGCAAAACTTTGGTTCTGTCTAACACTTAGATTCTTCTTGAAGTAGTTAGTTTCCCCAAAGGTTTAAGTTCAAGGACCATGCAAGACCTTGGTTCTGTCTAATACTTCCAGAACTAACCCCGTCGCGGAGCCCCCTTGAATCGCTCTGTGTTGCTGCCACTTCCTCCAACAGAGGTCCAGCGAACTCGGCCACTAGATTCGCTAGGACCTGACTCTTGACAGAGGTATGAGGCATGTACCTGATGTCAAAAACCCCTAGAACTGTGACCCATGTAGTGTCTCACTCACATAGTAAACTGGCCACTATATTGGTTTTCCCCAGGGACTCTTGTTGATGGGGGCCTGATCCCACCTTAACTAACTGTTGCACTCGCTATCACACAAGTTCTTCTCACAGACGGTGCCAATTGTAGGGACTGGGTTTGAGTACTTCTTCTATTAGATGAGTGGACTCAGGCCCAACTAGTCCAATACAATAAATTTGTAGAGAGTAGGTCAAAGAGCTAGGCTTTAACGCATGGACAACAGTTAATATGGTGTTCATGACAATCAAACAGAGTTGAACTGAGTTTATCAAAAAAAAGTTATTCTCGACACAATCTGAGGAGCTTTGTTCTAAGGAATATTGAATGATTCTGATTACAAGAGTTCTTGAGATTGTTACAGTGCTATTTCTCCTAGCCCCCCTTCTTTGTGGTGGGTTTCTCCTATTATATAGTCATCTTTAAACAATCATGGCCTTCCACTTGTTGATCATCCAAGCCTATCTTTGAGTGCTTGTCCCATTAGACACTCTCTTTGGCGTTCTGTAATTGCGATAACCGAAGTAGCACTGTTTAGAGATCATTTCCTCATTAATGTGGCCAGAATGTTAGTTGTGGGTATTTAATGTGGAGGTGATAGTTTTCCCTTGAATTGCTCCTCCACCATACTTCCATGGCTGACCCATTGTACTTGTCTTTCTCTTGGGATGCTTTGAGAGGCTGCCTTTGGTGGCGTGGTGCTCTTCCCTTCTATAATCTTGGCTGGCCGAGGACAGGGTCATCCTCGGCGATGTTTCTTGGGAACTCGGGCTTCCTACTTTAATTATCGGACGTTTCTACCTTCTCGGCGTGGGCCTTTGGGCCTAATATAAACTGGGCTGGGGTTGCCAAATTCTTGGGCCCCACAGGATCCAAATAGTTTTGTTTCTTTATTTTATGTGTTCATTTTTGTTTATGTAATTTATATGTTATTATAAACATAAACAAAAATAATTTTATAAACATATGTTATAAGCAAAGTGTTTTAAAAGAAAATTTATAAACATAGCATTCTAATTTGTGTCAAAAATATGTTTTATTATTCTAATTAAAATGTCATATCATTATAATTTATTTTATGTCAACATATACCCTTGAGAAGGTATATTATGTATGTATGTATGTATGTTATAATCACATGTATTCTTTTTATGTTAATATAACATAATATAAAACCTGTAATATTATATTTTAAATTTATAAGTAATATAGATGTACAATATAAAACCCAATATATATATATATATATATAGGGTTTTCTAAGAATTTAGATTTATATATAAAAATCTTACGGAGGGGAACCAGCTCAAGTCGTACGCATGAGAAAAATAAAGGGGATTTGATATAAAATTTGATTTTGGGAAGGAGAAGACAATCATTAACACTGAAAATAGCAGGAAGGAAGGATGTAAACAATATGGTGTTGAAGAAATAAAACAATATGAACTCATTACCGATAGAGTACACATAGAGTCCCCTAATTTTGATTTTTCGGCTAGGCAAATGTGTTAGTTGCGACCATGGCCTTATTTAAAATCCGTTTGCCATTATAAAGAAGGAAAAAATAGGGAGTGAGAGAAAAAGGAAGGATTGATTAGATTTAAATTAGAAAATAGAAGGAAAAAAAAAAAACTTGTATTCCTATGAAGTTGCTTAAAGTTGAAAACAAAATTAAAGATTTGATGGTGGTCAGCTTGTACAATCTAGGTTTAAGGATGAAGGGTAGGGAACAAGTACTTTGATAGGGATCGGCTTGTACTCTCCAAATTTTAGGATGATGGGGTTTGATGACAATCAGCTTGTACTCTGAAGATTTGAGGATAGAGGGCATCCTAGGCCATCCCCAAATTTGGAGAGTACAAACTTTTCATAATTTTTTGTCATCAAAGTTTTTGCACTATAATAATAAAATGGGATCCAAATAGGTTTATCCCTTTATTTTATGTATTTTTTTTATGTTTATATAATTTATATGTTTTATAAACATAAAATAAAAGAATTTTATAAACATATGTTATAAGCAAAGTCTTTGTTAAGAAAATTAATAAACATAGCATTATAATTTATGTAAAAAATGTGTGTGTGTGTTATAAGCACATGCATTCTTTTATGTTAATATAACATAAAATTGTCTCTGTAAAGTTGTTATTTACAACTATGTATTTTGTTGGCTTTTATTCCATGCCAAATTTGATTGTAATTTTATTCAATCTTTTGTACCCTGTATTTATTGTGGGATTGGTTGTAAGGGTTGTGTGATAGAGAGAGGGTGTGAAGACTCAAGCATTTGAAGGCTGAAGAATTCTCGCGGATATGTCGCGACCTAGCTTCCCGCGAAGTGAACCATGTGAGAAGCACGTGCTGGAAGCTGAAGAGTCATGCTAGGCTGTCGTTTTCGCGAGTGTCTCGCTGCTAAGGCCTTCTCGCGAGACAGTCGCGAAACATTCTGCCTAGAGAATTTTTATGAGTGACTTTCTTACCCTTCACCCCTACTATATATACCCTCATTACCCACATATGTTGGTGTGGCTATTCCTAAAGAAAAACCCTAGATAGGTTTTCTACAACTCACCCACCCATCTTTTGAGAGAGAGCTACTCCTCCTTAGTGAGAAATCATTGTAACCTCTTCTCCATCCCTCTCCCATTATCATACCTTGAGAGGAGATTTGTACCCAAACACAACCCACACACATTCAAAGTGTAGAGAGTGTTTTGGAGCTATTAGAAAGCATTGGAAGAAGCCAAGGATGACAAATGCAACATGGAGCTTGTTGCGGGATCCGGAGAACTACGACAAGACACGGTTCCGAGAAGCCTTATTGGAATAGGAGCTTGGAGGGCTTAGGTACATCGGGTAGACTAGGCTTAGAGGGTCTTTTGCTAACCCATGTATCCCAACTGATTGTCTAGTGGATCGATTTCCGCTTGGAGGGCGGCGGAGAGGTTTTTCGCCGAGTTCTTCGATTTCTTCTTCGATAACACGTCTCGGTGTTATCTGTGTTTGTATCCTTCTTCCCTACTCTTGTTCATTTCATTTTTACTGCTGTATTGCTTTAAATATGGATTAGAGTAGTTGTATTGCTTATACGCTTGTGTTTACACTATTCCGCACTTATTACTAAGTTAGTGTAAAATCAACCAAACCGTAATTTTAATTAGGGGTCTAAATTGCTCTTGCGTTTTCAACACATTTTCAAGCTTTCAGTCTCTCTTTGTTTCTCAGGGGTCTTAGAAAGTGGAGGCCACAAACTTTTGTGTGTGTGTGTGTTTTTTTTTTGTTTTTCGTTTTTGTTTTTCTCGCAAGATACAAACCTCTCCAATTTTATTCTTTCAGTTGTGGTGGGGGATTTAGTTTCTTTTCTTTGTTTAATTTCTTTTTCTTTACCTCTAATCTTCCCCCACTTCATCCCTTCCCTCACTTTATCATTATCTTTGCTTTGACCACCATTTCTTTCTTTGTTTCCAGATTATTATTTATATTACTATTTAATAGGTTTCTCCTATTTGGATCCCTACTTTTTTATACCTAAAATACCTTCAATTTCATCTGATTAGAAAGTTTAAATAATAAAGTTAAACATGTTATAAAAACTTTCCTCTCAAAGAAACTCTCAACTCTCAATGTATGTTGTTTCATTTTTATTATATTTTATAATTAATTTTTTTTTTTTTGAAGAAAAGGTCATGTTTAAATATTTTCATTCAAAAAAGAAAATCCAAATTATTAGTTTCAGTTTTTTATTTTTATTTTTTTGAGAGATAGTTTAAGTTTCAACTTATAAGATTGGCCTTTGATAATTGCTTTTTATCATCAATTTAAAATATTAATTTTTTTATATTTATAAAATGTATATTTTTAAAAAATTATCAAGACATAATTTTAAGCTAGTCTAACAAATATATATATATATATATATATTTGAAAAAAAGTTATTATTTTTAAATTAATTAATTGAAATCATGTTTTAAGGACATGATCTTAATATGTGCAAAGTCTTTGTTGATGCCTGCACATCCATTTGGTGGGCTAAAAGATTACTAAAACCAAATTTGTAGTTATATGGTATCTAGGAACATTAAAAAAATGTAGCAATCTGAAGATTGGCTTGGTGGCTTTGTATTTGGTAATGTTAACAATCATATTTTTACATCATGGCAACTGGAACTCTAAACTCTGATCAGCCAAGAGACCTTGAGCTGCCATTAACGGAGTGGTTCTACCTTCATCATTGACTTAAGATTTCTATTTTATCCTTTGAACTTGATATCATATAGCTGAGACTGTTGACGACGTCGATTGGAAGAGCAGTAAATCTGCTGCTAACCCTAAAAGTTATGTTTAGCTATAACAGGAAGGTTGTTCATTGTAAGCTGTATGTTAAATTGTGCATATATATATATATATATATATATATTTTATAGGACAGATGATAGTCCACATTTATGGACGAGAGTTAATATCTTAAGCAAATTTTGCTGCAGGGCATACTTAAACAATATGATATCCTTGTTTCTACTTCAATTTGTGATTGTTGTACTATTCTAGTTTCCATCTGGATTTGACTGTGGTATCAAAGATACAAGTAAAAGAAGAAAAGATAATATAAGAGACAAAATTTGCTGAATTAACAAAATAGCATTTTAAGAGGGTTGGCCAATAAGGAAAATATGTTCTAAATCCTTGTGTTTTTTATTAATGTTTCTTTATAGAATAGTTGGTCTTAAAGTCAAGATACTTAGTCCTCCTGCAAATATTTTCAAAAGGAATACTTTGACAGATCTCCTTGAAATCATATTGAAATTCAAAGTTGAACTACAATAAGACCATGTATAACTGACATTGTGAATGTTGGTATTAGCTTACTTAACCAAACCAAGAGATATTAGAGACAATTATAAATTGACGTTGGTATTATGTCTGAACATAAGACTTCTGGATGGCAGCAGATTCAAGCTGCAATGGAAGATTTATGGAGCATGAGAAGACAGAGGAAGGAATTTGATTTGCAATGGTTCTTTCTTGATTACAAGGGATTAGGTATAGAGGCTTTTCTTTCTTGAACTTAAATTCATTGTGCTAGCATCCATAGTTCCATTAATCTATCCCAATTAACTCCCTGATTGTGCTGTCCCAAGCAGCTCCCTACCAATTACACAGACCAAAGTCTAAAATTGTTCAAATCTATGATCCCATTTAACACAATAATTTTATTTTCCCAGATTGAACTAATCAATCAACCAAAACTAGAGCAATAAAAAATCAAATTATTGACAAGTCAGAAGTTATGAATAATCTCAAAATGGTTTTGGTATTGGAATTAACAGTGCAAAATCATTGTAACCAGGCTGAACTTTTTTTTTTTTTTTTCAAAATGTTAAATCATCATTTCTTTAATTCACATTTTGTTTGTATTCTATTTTGTATTGATGGATTGTTTGGTATAAGGTGGAGTGGGAGAAGATAGTGTGGAGGGTAAGCAGTGGATTGACTTCAAGGATGGGTACAAAACCATGGACTTGAGCTACATGGAGACTGAATCACAGTCTGTATTTTACTGAATTCATTAATCAAAGAGTTTACCATTTACTTTTTTGATCCTTGGCTCGTTGAATATTTCTCCTGTGGTATTGAGGTTGAGGCTCGCACTATTCATCCCCATTGATCAAGTGGTCTTCAAAAATAATGATTTTGACCTTCACAGGTTCGGAAAGAACATTTTGGTTGATATTGGAATAAATTTGATAAAGCACACTAATAAAAACAATTCCTTCCATAAAATTCTTGAACAAAACCACTATTTCCGGAATGGACAGTGAGAACAACATTCTCAATAGTACGGGCTCTACCAAATTAATGGTGGCTTGCAAAAGCACCATAGGAATATCTTGTCAAAACAACTATGATCCGTGATTTTTAAATTTATTTCTTTTAGCAATTGATTGAAAATTTAAAATTGCATGGCTTACTGTACCTGAGAAAAAATATGGTTTGATTAATGAGAATTTCATAGTAAAGCTTCTATTGCCAAAATTGTAGTTGTTACTCTCAAACTAATTTCAGCATTATTGAATGTGGGCTTTAGAGATTTTTCTTGGTTGAAGCTGGTATTCAGTTTAAGTTCAAAGAACATAATAAATCTCAATAATACTACACAAATTTCACATCTTATTGCAATGGTAGATTATGATTAGTGCGGCATCTCTTTTACATGAGACTACCATTGACACCGTTTTTATTATGCACCAATCACAATCAACAACCTCAACAATGTAAAATTTTTTGTAGACAATGTATATACCCAAGCCCCCTAAAAATCAGTATAAAGTTTAATGCGGCCTGTAGCTTGAAAATATGCAGACTGATACTGGTATCTAAATTGAACCCGTGTCATTAGAAGTAACCATTGAATATGTATCATATTCCCCACCCCTCTTAAATTACTCTGAACCTGCCTTTTGCGTGTACGCAAAAGGCAACTACATGGCCCCAAGGGACCAAATGTATGTCGTACCTAATTCCACAATGATGACATAATTAAAAAAAAAAAAAAAAAATACATTTTCTTCTACAATGATAGGATACAACATGCACTTTCTGTGAATTTAACCTGAACTGGAAGCAGCTTTCTCACAAGCCTCTGCTTCATGGACATTTGCTGCAGCGTCATCAAAACTGGGAGCTTTTGGAACAAGTCCAAGCACCTTGAACATGAGTTGATCAGCATCAAAATCATTGTTAGGAGTAGTCAAGAGCTTCTCCCCAGTGAAGATCGAATTTGCACCAGCAAGAAAGCACAATGCTTGCTCAGGCATGGAGAACCGAACTCTTCCAGCTGACAGCCTGACCATTGCCTTGGGCATGACTATGCGTGCTGTGGCAATCATTCGAACCATCTCCCATATTTCAACTGGCTGAACCAGAAAAAGAAAAAGAAAAAAGAAAGAGGGTCTTTTAAGCTGCTAAAAACTATAAACAATCTGGAAAGAATTTTGTGAATGTTAATTTCATTAAAGCAATAGAGAAAGAAAAAGAAATAAGTAGATTAAAAAAAAAAAACTAGCCACTAGGCACACGCTCAAGGAATTGTCAGTTAAGCTACAAGACTCTTGGTAGATATAAATATAATTAAACAATTTAAAAAGGGTTTATTTTCTTTTGTTTCCAGTGCTAGTGGTGGGTACTTTAATGACAATGACTATAGAAGAATTACTACTACTCTCATTTGAAAATTATTTCATCATTAAATTATTCAAATGTAACCCTCGTAGAAAGAAGCATGGGTGATGGATGCAGCCAAAAGCAGGTATTGATACAATGATCAGCCTCTTCAAATTAATTTTGCCTGTTTTCATATGGTTGCCTTTTTAACTTTATTTTATTCTTTACTTGCTTCCCTTTCTATGATAATAAAGCCTTAATCACTACCAGTTGTAAACTTGCAATATTCTAAATATAAAGTACAGAATTTTTAACTTCAATAAAAGTATAGAGTTGATATGTTCAATAACATATTATGAGCATGCACAAGAATTGGCAGATTGACAACCAATATTATAGACTCTTAAGATAAACAGAATAAGTACTATTTACCTTCTGATCTTGAAGAGGTGTGCCTTTCACTGCTAGCAGTGCATTGATGGGAACACTCTCAGGGTGACTAGGGAGTGTTGCCAATGTATGTAAAAGACCAACTCGGTCCTCTTCTGCTTCTCCAAGCCCTATTATTCCTCCTATTAACAGAAATTAAAGAGTAAATCATCATTCCTACGTAATATAGCGACTCATAGTGATATACATTTTTCCATTCTTTTTTCAAGCAGATTTAAGATTGTGAATTGTGAAGGCAGAGAAGATAAGTCAAAGGCTAGGGAGTCACCCTAATGACAAACACGGTTGTTACAATCACCCATCATATGTATTATTTTTTCAAATTATTAATTACCTTAAAAAAATGCAACTTAAAAAGCTAGTTTGAGCCAATTTTGATAACATGTTCAGAGTAGGAACCTCTAAAACAACAATAGAAAGAAAAATATTTTTCCCTAAGCAAAATAACTAACATTTCTAGTTGTAATACAGAAAGAGACTATTATATGACATTATTCATCAATACAACCATAAAAATAAAATGAAAAAACCAGTCCTTTGGGGCCACTTTATAATTAACGAATTTTAAGTTATTTAGAATTTTTTAGTGAGATGACCTCCTTAGTTCTAGAAATCTTATGGTTAAAGTCCACCAGAAAACCTGTGTCCATATTAGAGAAGCCTAAGATTTTGGTGACAGTTTTGACACTTAGCTAACACAGTCAAGAAAGTTATAGTTCAACCTATATTGAACTCCATTTTCAAGAATTCTGTGAACTGACTTGGAAAATACATAAAGAAAATTCAATGATGCCTTTGGAAGATTGGTTACCAATCAAATGTAATTTCACATGCCGCTTGTAAACTGACACACCGTGATAAGACCTGAAACTGGCATGAAATATAGACCACATAAAATGAAGTACTAGTGATTTTACAAACTAACTCACCGGGTCAAGAATGTCCTAAACACCCTAGCATGTAGGCGGAGAAATTTCAAGCTTAGAAAAATAACTTCAAGTGAGACATGAGTCTAGCAGAAAATTCTTTAGCTATATATGGGAACACATTAGATTCTTTCCACTTTCCAATTTCAAAAGAGTGTTCTATCCTGATAAAAATGAACCAGCATTAACGTTTGGCCACTTTTGTCATTTTATGAAATTCTATTTACATTTTGAATAAGAAGAAGAAATTAACCACATTCATTTGGCTTGATTACAATATACTCCTACAATTAATGTGTCTGACAGTAATATATTCAAGAGAGTAACTAAATTACCTGAACAGACATTAATCCCTGCATCGCGAACAAACTCAAGGGTTTCTAGGCGCTCATCATAAGTCCTTGTGGTGATGACATTTGGATAATACTCCCTTGATGTATCAAGATTATGATTATAAGCTGTCAGGCCAGCCTTCTTAAGTTCTACAGCTTGCTGCTTCTCTAGCATGCCCAAGGTGCAGCACACCTCCATTCCCATATCCCTGGTACATTAAAGATACCTCTGACATAAGTTAAACATAAGATGGAAGTATAGTATGAATGTAGGTTATAAAAATTCAATATATTTTTTATAAGAAATTGAAAATTCAAATTATTACAGATGCAAAAATAGCATATTAAGAACCAGTTCAATAATTACAAAAATTTGAAATGCATCATACCACCGATAGCTAGCTCAATTTTAGGGGCTCGTCAAACACCCTCCAAAACATTTTTTATCCTTTTCCATTTAAACAAAGATTCTTCTATATACTTTCTCAAAAAAAAAAAAAAAAAAAAAAGATTCTTTTATTTAGAGTTTACGCCATTTAACAAAGACATGTCAGAAACATGGTCGTGACTTATCAAAAACATATCAGCACTGCTCAGAGCTCTTACTCTCTTCATTCCTTTTATTTTCCTTGATTTAATCTCTTACTCTCTTCTTCTCATTGACATGTGGGTGGCCCATATTTGACCCAATATGATATGCATTATTGTTTTTTTTTAAGAAAAATTATAGGAAAAAAATATTACATATCAGTTTTATCATTATATGTTGACCCCAAAAGGGAGAAAAACTTAATAAAAAAAGTCTATTATTAAAAAAAATTCTTTGTTTATTATGTCTTTTCTCTGTAACAGTCACATTAAGAATCATCTGGTAGCATCTTCTGCTTAATGATTAAAAATAAATAAAAAATTCTATTTCTTGAGGTCCAAATGCTGGGTTTTTTGTTCTTCTTTATTTTTTTGGCCTAATAAGTGGATATGATCCTGGAACCATTATAAAAAAAGTAATAAATCACCTAGGTGACTGCGGCCCCTTCTGACCATGCACATTTTTCACATTATCGCCAATAAAATAAAAAAGTGTAATAAATTGAAATGAAAATTTAATTAGAAGGGAAAAATAAGTCAAAATCATGACTCATTTATTATAATTACAATATACCAATTTACCAAAGTGTGAGTTAATGTCTTTGAGATCCATACGGAGTGATAGGGGTCCAAGCTCTTGGTCATTATAAATTCATTTTTTACTTTTTTACAAAAAGCTTCTATTTTCTAAGTGCTTAGTATGTTCTATAAATGACATGTCATTACCTTATTTCTTTTACATATTCAAGGATCTTGTTGAAATTGGTTTTTCTTCCTACAGTGTCTCTCCATGCAGCACCCATGCAAAAACGTGTGCTACCAGCCTCTTTTGCCTGCCAAAGAATGAGAATATGACCAAATGATGCTCCAAGAAAAAGGAAATGGATAATGTGCAGCAAAAGGATTTCATGAATACTTCAAAAAAATTCGATTTATTCAACAGGAAAATTGAAACTGCTGATCCTTAGGCAGGAGCTCAAAACGTACTGACATCTGGTTATGCAGTTTAGGAGATAACAATTCAAAGTGTGGCTATTTTCATAGCTCAAACTAATTACATTAAAATTTAATTTGGGAAGACTGGTTACTTTTGCCCATTATATTTCTACCATAACACAACCTAAAGTAAACTATACTTCAAAATATCATCAGCTTTGAAAAGCCAATGGACACAAATTTCATTACTTGCCTAACTTACACTTTATTTTTTTGAGTAATTAGCACTCCCTTTACTCATCCAAAATCAAGAATAATTAGTACTCCATTTCCATTTACTTTATTTGATTTAAATTAATAATGACATTCTTAGAAACTGGTAACATTTTAGTTCAGAGGGAATGAAGTTAATTTAAATAATGACATATTTCCTTAGGTAAAAAAAATACAATCAATCATACATGAGGGCACAATGGAAATCTCCTAAAAAAAAAAAAAAAAAATCCTATATCCTATTCTTAGTGTTCCACCAACTTCAATATGCCAAGTGTTTGATTATTTTCCATTTTAAATTTTGGTTGCTTTATAAGGAAAAACAAAGGACGTGTGTGCAGGTTGTGATTGGTGGGGGCATAAAGTAGAACACTTAGTGAGACAAAGGGTTTTTATTCAACAATTAGGATATGAGTAACATAAAAATAGTTAATTACATTAGTCTATTAAAAAAGACTGAACTTTAAAAGGCAAAATAGCAAAGCATCTAAAAGCAAAGAGATTGAACCTTTGTTGCAGCCTGCAGAACAGCCTCCTTGGTCATAAGCTTTTGGGCCTTTAGTCCTGTGTCATATCTAGAGGATTGAGGACAATACGAACAATCCTCACTACACCCACCCGTCTTGATAGAGAGCAGAGTACATTGCTGCACTTCCCTAAAATTATGTGCATGTCTATGAACTTGAGCCTAAAACACACACAAAAAAATATATTCACTTAATGAATTAAATTAATTTAATTAACCCTAACAATCATAATAACAATAATAATTGCAATACATTTTTTTTTCTTCATATAAGACAAACTCAGCAAGCATTTATACACTTAAATTCACAAAACTTCTACAAAAGCCTGACAGAATCACACATAATGTACAGGATGGAACAACCTTTTCCTTTTCCATTTCTTTTATTATTTATTTTAAAATGTATAAAAAAGGAACACAATTACACCAGAACATTTTTTTTCTTTGACTTTCCTACATTTCCCAGCAATGAAACATAAAGTTGATGCACACACCTCAAACAGCAGGATATAACAATCATAATAACAACAATATTTCAAAAAAGAGAGAAACTTTCTAGTTTCTACAAAGCATCTATACACTGAAATTCACAAAGTTTATACAAAAGCATCACAGCAATTGCACATAATGCACATAAATGTACAGCACAGAAGTTTCTTTTCATTTTTCTGTTCTTTTCAAAAGGTTCTAAAGAAGGCAAAAAATTAGTAATTACACTAGAAAGTTCATTTTCCGAGCAACCAAACAGAGATTTGATGCACATACTTCACAGAACGAACCAGAAACAGCGCATATCAAATGTAAAGCAAGAGAAACAGAAATTCGAAGAGAGAATCGAAACTCACTCCGTGGAAAAGGAGATCGAGAACCGGAGAGTCGTAGACGGATTTGATCTCGTCTCGTGTCCAATCGTTTCTCGGACCTTCGCTTATCGCTCGCTCGGCTTGCACCGCAGCAGCGGAAGAAGTAGAATACGAAGCCGAAGACGAAGAAGAAGAAGAATGCAGTAGGAGGATTGAGCGTCTCAGCTGGAGAGCGAGGATTGAGCGAACCAAAAACATGTTTGATTAGTGAGAAAATGGAAAAGACGTGGTTTTAAAATTTTCTCGGGAAAAAAAAAAAAACGATTTTCCCGGAAAATGGAAGGAGGAGAGGAAGGGTAGAGAGAGCGGACTGAGAAATCGAGGTGTAGTAACGAGAGTTGGCTCACCTAACTCAAAACACAAGTGAGACAACTGTGACTGTTCCATTTGCCACGTTGGCTCAATGACGTCACCCACTACCCACTTACCCTGTCCTTGTCTAAGAAAAAGTGTTTTGTATCGCTTACCAAATAATACTTGGTCAAAATTTAATAAACGATCGGTATAAAAATAACTATTTTATTAAAAAATAACTATTTTACGTTTGTTGAATTTTGATAATATAGTATCATTTGGTACGAAATAGCATCAGGATTGAACTAGTTTAAACTTTAAAACTCTTTGGGGTTTGTGGATGGTCAGACGGGAGATTGTTTCTTTGTTTTTGTTTTGGTATTGTTTTTTCAAACCGGCATTTCCATTTGGTGAGCCAAAATGTAAAATAACTCTTACTGTTCACAAAAATGCACAAAACACTACAACATTTGAGGAGCAAAAATGGAGTGGGACTGAAAAATAAATACAATATGCTACTGTGAAGATCTATATTTAGATCTTCCTACATTTTTTTTAATTATGCTTTGGGTATTGTGTTTTTGTTGTTCCTGTATTCAGTTTGGTCTCATTATAAAAGTAGAATTTTTAGATTATTTTAATGCAATATATTGTAAATAGAGTATGGGATGTATGATGTATTGTTGAAATACAAATCTAAAATAAATTAACTCCTTTCAAAAAAATAAAATAAAATAAATTAAGTAACTTTTACTATTTTCTCCATTTTACATTGTCACTTAACAATACATCCTACCTCTTATACTACATTGTATTAGAATAATCATTTTTATACCCAACACAATAAAATCTCTACCTAAAAAAAGCCACCTCATCACAAGCCACTGCAATGCCGCCACCCATAAGTCATATCTCTCTTTACCTTAAATTTCTCTCTCTAACGATGGTTCTTTGATTTTGGGGCTGTTATTTCTGGAGATACTAAGACATGGTGAGGAATAGAAAGAGTGAATGATAATGAATGGGTATTTGCAAAAGTTGGGTTTTGGGGTTGAGGAGGAGAATGATTTGTTTGGATCTGATACGTCACAAATCAAAGCCATTGTTGCTGATGACAATGGTGGGTGGTGGAGAAAAACTTGGAAGGCTTGGTGGCTATGGGGGTCGGAGAGAGAGAGAGAGAGAGAGAGAGAGAGAGAGAGAGAGAGAGAGAGAGAGAGAGAGAGAGAGAGAGAGAGAGGTTGCTACATTAAGATCTTAATGTACCAATTTTATTTATTTATTTATTTATTTTTGCATTCTGGAATATTGGGGTGATTTTGTGTATTTGGAAATGCATTTTGCATTTTAATGGGTTTTGCATTCCCAAATAGGAATGCTTTTACATGTGTAGAAATCAATTCAATTCAACTCATGTTAATTGGGTTTAGGTCGATTGGTTTTATTTACGTATTTTATACTTTGTTAAAATTTGAATTTTTATTAATTATTAAATAATTTAAAAGAAATTATACACATATGACTAGTGGTGGAGTCGAAAAATAAAATTTCAGGGGCCAAGCTATGCCAATTTGATATGCCTTAACATATAGGATGTAATATAAAAGAATATAGTATAATAATAATAATAACTAAATGATTTTTTTTTTTTTTTATAAATGAAAAGATTTTAAAAATGTCCCAAATTTTTAACTATAAAAATCATAATATTTTTTCTTATAACAAAAGAGAAATGTGCACTCATATTTCCCTAGCTCTAAATACAAAATGAAAAGGAGTTGTAAGAAAAAAGAAAAAAGAAAAAGAAAAAGAAAAAGAAAAAGAAAAGGATTTTGTTTTTAGATAATAAAAATAACTTTTACTAAAGAGATTTATGTAGCTATATATTTTCACAAACATATGCTTTGAATACTCCTAAAATAAATTATTTATACGTGGCAAATAAAAGTGAATATTAGAAGAAAAAATGAGACATTAATACTTTAAATGGGTATTTGTACAAAAAAATTTTAGGACAAAAGTTAACTACAAAATTAGTTGTAACTTAAAACTACAATCTTACTCAATATCTTTTTATTGAAGGTAAATTTTGACAAATCCACTATTGGATTACATTTTCTTCTTATATCCTCCATGCTTGCAAAATTTCTAGAAAATTAAAGATTAATAGCTATGTTATCAATAAATTGTTTAAATTCAAGTTTTTGACAAGTGAATTAACAGTGTAAAGAATATGTAATTCAACAGTTAGATTTTCAAAATATGTAATAATGTTAATTTTATTAAAGGAAGTTGTAGCCTTAGGTACAACTAATTTTGTAACTAAACTTTGTCATTTTTTTTAAAATGAAAGGTACCTCCAATACTCATGTGTTTTATAAAAACATGCTTTAAATACTTCTAAAATTTATGATTTTTCATTAATATATGCTTTGAATACTCCTAAAATAAGTTATTTGTATGTGGCAAAATAAAAGTGAATATTAGAAGAAAAAAAATAAGACATTAATACTTAAATGGGCTGTACAAAGTGTTTTTTTTTTTTTTTATTAAATGAAGGGGACCTTCAATACTCATGTGTTTTATAAACACATGCTTTAAATACTTCTAATATTAATGAGTAATACATAGCAAAAGAAAAGTGAATATTAGAAGAAAAAATAGACATTAATACTTTAGATGAGTTTTAGATACAACACCCTACCTATAGTTTCTTAGGTTCCCCAATTAAATCACTCCACGTATCCTACTAACCCACATCAACCCAAACAGTTGCAAACCAATCTTTAAGGGCAAAGCCATCTCCATGGTTGCCCAAACCCGCTTGAATCTCAAGATTACAATCAAACCCAACTTATGGCCACCAAAACCAAAAAGACCATGACCAACCCATAGCAACTGAAACCCAGCTCCGTCGCTGTCTCATCCCATCTCTGAAACCCAGCAACCCACTGCCACCCAAACAATGACCAAAGATTTGTCGTGGTCTCGATCCTTTCAACAAAACCCAAACCCAAACTCAACAAATCATAGCCACCTAAAACAAGGTCTGTAATAGAAAACTCACCGGAGCACAAAGCTTCTCCATGGGCCAAGCAAGGGTTTTGACTTTGATATGTAATGATCAGATTCTATGGTGGTTGTTTGGGTTTCCTTGGCCATGGGTTGCTGGGGGTGATGCCATCTTTGGATACTCCATGCTTAGATCCACGTTCATCTTTAATTCCTTGCTTGCATGTTTAGATCTAGCTTCTTGCATCTTTAACATGCTTCCTTTGCCTTTTGTGCTTTTTCTTGCCTATGTTTGGTTGCATCTTTTCCCTTTGTTGCTTGTTTGGGTGCGTGCAATTGCTTGTTTGAGATCATATCTTGATGATGTTGGCATGCTTTTGCCTTGCCTCTCTCTCTTGCTTAGCTTTGCATGTTAGGGTTTCTCATGTTAGCCTTAAGTGTATGTTATGATGTGATTAGCTTTTATCCTTGAGTGTGATAACATGTTTTGCCTCCTTTGTGCTTATTATCTTTCTTTATGCCATCTTGTGTGATCTCTTTATGTTGGTTGCACCTTTGCATACTTATTTGTGTTGTTCATACATGTTTTCTTGCTTGTTTGTCCACGTCATCAAGCATTGCTCCAAGATATGATTTGGTGCGAGTTCACACCCGTCTTTATACATGAAATCTCAAGACCCACTTTTAGGAGCTTTGCTTGTTGGCATGCATGTCGTCCATAACTCATTTCAATGGATCCACAGAAACCAAATCCAAACCTACATTTGTCCCTTGTGAATACATACTCTCTTTGTGTGTTTGTTTGTTCATAGGCTCTCTTTATTTGCGTGTTTGTTTAAATGCTTTCCTCTTTTACTTGTTTGCTTTTACATGTTTACCTCCTTTGCTTGTTTGCTTTGTATTTGCTTGTCTACTTTGAGTTCTTGCTTGCTTATTGCATGTGATGGATGGAGCACACACGCAACTTACAAGAGAAAAGCAAAAGGGCATATATAAGCAGATTTAGAGGCTTAGGGTGAGTTTGGTTCAGCTTTTTGAAAAAAAATGTTTTTTGAAAAAGAGGAGTTTTCAAAAAATGCATAATGAAAAAGTGCTTTTTCAAAAAGTTGAATGTTTGGTAAAAGCTGTTAAAAAGTGTTTTTGAAAAAGTTGAGTGTTTAGCTAGCACTTATAAAAGTGGTAGTTTAAGGGGTAAATTACCAAAAAGGACAATGTATATATAAGGGAGTTTATTTCATACTTTAATCAATATTGTGAAATTATTTTTTCTCACCAATATTAGCTAATAATAACCTACCACTTAAGATTTATTGTGAAAATTTATACTAATTTTAATTTGAACATACTATTACAATTATTTTTTTCTCTTTCTAAACAAATTATTTTTTTCTCACCAATATTAACTAATAATAACCTATCACTTAAGATTTATTGTGAAAGTATTGTGACAGTATTTCTCAATTTTAATTCTTATTCTTTATTTTATGTTTCCCTTATTTTTTTTATTATTTTTTTTATACATATTTCCTTCTTCTTTTTTTCCCCCTCTTTTTTTCTCCTCCACACACATACCCTTCATTTTTTTTTTCTTTATTTCCTTTTTTCCTCTTTTTCCCTACCACTTCCTCCAC
This sequence comes from Quercus gilva, assembly GCA_023621385.1. Taxonomy (NCBI): domain Eukaryota; kingdom Viridiplantae; phylum Streptophyta; class Magnoliopsida; order Fagales; family Fagaceae; genus Quercus; species Quercus gilva. Next base: position 48,348,405 of record CM042482.1, on the reverse strand, counting down.
ACACGTGCCCTTAACTTTTTTTTTCTTTATTTCCTTCTTACATCTTTTTCACACTCCAGAATGTTCTCCGCCCTTCTCTCATCCCTCAAAGTCTCTGCATCTCTTTTTTTTTTTTTTTTTTTTTTTTTTTTTTTTTTTTGACAGTTCGAAAGCTAAAAGTTGAGTGAGAAGATGATGATGATGAAAAAGATGAAGATGATTGAAATATAAGGAAATCCCTCATCCCTCTCAATTCTTAGATCCCTTAAGTCTCTGCCACAAGGGAGTCAATACCGTACCGGAGGCTGTACCGGTTTGCCCAGCGGTACGATATATTTCGGATACCGGTCAATACCGGTGTACCGTTTCGGGTTTATCGCTATTTTTTATATTTATAAATAAATAAATAAATAAATATATATATATATATATATATATAAATATGTGTGTGTGTATATTATAACAAATATAAAAGTTTATCATAAAACATTTTTTCAATTCAGAAGTAATTATTCATGGTTTTAGACTTTAGTATCAATTAAAAGAAAAAAAAACACAATATAAAAAAATAGAAAGCTTAAAAGTTACCATTACATACGAAGAAAACAAATAATACTAATAAGTTAATGCAAATAAGTTACCATTCTACCATAACAAAAATTCAAAAATTACAAAACTTAAAAAAAAAAAAAAAAAAAAAAAAAAAAAAAAAAAAACTTTTTTTTGTACCGGCCGGTACGCCCGGTACCGGCCGGTATTACCCGAAATTGGCCGGTATGGCCGGTACGGCCGGTATTTAAACCGGTACGAAACGTTAATGTTTCGATACCGGTATGGAGCCGGTACCGGTACGGTATCGACCACCTTGCTCTGCCACCATTGGGTTTGTATTTGTTTTTGATTTTGGGTTTGGGTTATGGGTTTTCAGTTAATGGTTTAATTTTGAGTTGATTTTCTGTGGATTTTGGGTTTGATTTTGAGTTGTTTTTTTTTGGGTTTATTTTGAGTTGGGTTTGGGATGAGTTTTCTAATGGGGTTTGAGTTGATTTTGAGTTATTTTTGGTATGATTTTGTTGATTTTGTGTTTGGATTATCAAATGTTGAAATGAGTTGTGGTGGTAAACTGATAATAGTTGGGTGGTGCTGTGTTTGTAGTAGCACGGAAAGGGCAAAGCAGAGAGAAGAGATGAGAGGCGTGAGTGAGCTTCAGGGGAAAGGGTAGAGCAGAGAGATGAGATGAGAGGAATGAGGGACAGATGTGAGAATTGATGAAATTACATGATTTATCAAGGGTAATTTGGTAATTGCCCGAAGAGCCCAACGGATAGTTGAGAACACACATGGACTTTTTGTAAAATGGACCTCCAGAGCTCCATAATGGCTTGCGCGTTTTATGCTGAACCAAACGGACTTTTACTCTAGCTTTCTTCAAAACGTGCGTTTCAGCTTCTAAAAGCTGAAGCAAACGGGCACTTAGCCTTTCCGTGAGGTCCATTCTTTCCTAGCCTTTCTTTAGAACCATGTCTATAGCTTTCTTAGACTAGGGTTTCCATTCCTTGTACTTTTCTTGGGCCACACTTTATAGGTGTGGATATGTTGTGCATGCTATATGTTGTAAAGGTAGCCATGCACTTCGGATGATGAATGTTTGTGGTTAGGAAGGCAACCCCTTCCTAATCATCGATGCTCTTGACCTTGAAGTATGGATATGCATTCAAGGCATATGCTGTACATGCATATTCATGCTTCATTGGGTGCATGATCTTCCACTAGACATGGCAAAATGGGCCGAAATTTTCTAACCTGACCTAAACCCGCCCGTTTTTACTTGGCCTGAACTTGAATTCTTTGGCCTGAATAAAAAATAGGCCAACCCTTGGCCTACCCATTTTTTTTGCAGGCCAACTCGACCCGACCTAGCTAATCTATAACCCAACCCTTTTTTTAAATTTTTTTTTTTCCTAAAAAATATCTAGACTACATGCCAAGCTGTTAGGTGCATAGACATAAAGGCACAAAGCACTACACTGACACTGACACTATCTAGCCATTTAATAGCCACTAGTGGCAGTGGCCATGCCCCCATTTGTTAAAAAAAAGAGAGTTAATTTAAAGAAAAAAAATACAAAAGGAAAAAACATCTACAACTATACGTCTACACTACTAAACGTCTAAAACTAAGTTAAATATTAAGTAGTAGAGTTAAATACTAAGACTAAGTTATTAACACTAAGTCTAATTAGCAAAAAACAAAACTAAAGTAAAAGAAAAAGTCTAAAAGCCCATATCATTAGTGAACTTTAAATCTGAAATGTGTAAACTTAAAATATATACTTTTTGTGCTCTTATAATTTATTTCTCTCTCAAGTAGTAAATTTATAATTATAAACATTCTGGTTGTAAGTTATTAACATGGAAGATTTTCTTATCATGTTTGTAAAGAATTTTAGTCATGCTTAAAACTATCGGAATTGGAAAGATATAGAAAGTTATATATATATATATATATATATATTTTCCCCTTCACATGTAAAATAGTAACATAAATAGTCTAATAATAGAAGGTGCCCACTTAAAGAAAAAAAAAGGGTATTATGTGCAATTCATTTCCTTAATTGATTTGATTCATTCTCTCTAAAAATATATATTTTTTTTTCATATGAAAATAAGTGTTGGCTCGACCCACCGGCAACTGAATTGGTCCAACCCGTTTTCAACTTGTTTAAAATGACCCATCTTTTAACCTGGCGTGTTTTGACCCGCAATTTGATTGACTCGACCTAACCTAACCGTTTGTCGTGTTTATCTTCCACATGTGTGAATGCTCCAATCCATGTCAGCTAGTGACATCGGTTTCCCCATGTATATGACATGCATCACATGTTTGGTACTTTGGTAAGCCTCGTCATGCCTTAGTCCGAGCATAGTGAAGCATGTCGTATATATAGGCATGAAACCCTGCCGATGCACCGTGGTGTACCTAACGTGAAACTCAATCAGATTTTTGCTGTGAAAATGTGGCATCTTCTTGCTATATTCTCACTGTGAAAGCTTGGTGAGGATAACGTTTGCGTGCCACGACGAACCTGACTTGAAATGTTGCCAATTTTCCACCACAAAAATAAGGCGAAGTGTTGCCGAATTTTCATCATGGAAATTTGGTAGTAATTCCAATGTGCTAGCAAAGCATTGATAAAAGCTACACATCTTTCCCAAATCAAACCTCAAAGTCCAAATTCTTGAAAGCCCCGAAAGCTACTACCAATAGCTTGTTTTTATTTGTCAATGACAGAAAATTAATAGTTTACTAAAACAAAGGGTTGTTTCATGACAGGCGTTGTGAGGTGCCTAACACCTTCCCCACATGTAACCAGACTTTTGAATCCAAGAATCAAGATTTTTTATTATCCATTTAGATTAGGAAAAACTTGACGTTTTTCTTAACCTAAGATTGATAATAAAATCAAAATAGAGTTAGGTGACTAATCACACTTAGAAATACCCAATGATTGGTGGCAATTCCTGAAATTTAATTAAAAATGACTCATTAGTCATAGTTCACACCCAAACCGTGCATCATTCTCAAAAGGGGAAGAAAGGGGGAAGGGACCGCAAGTGCCCATCACCCGTTTCTAGTCCTATCCACATGTGTGGAGAGCATGTGTCGCCTTCTGGGGTGGTCGAAGGCTATGAGGCATCGACATGGTACCTCTCTTGTCTCATGGCGTAGTAAGAAGCAATATGTTGTTTTTCATTCCAGCATTGTAGCTGAGTATCGTGCCTTTGTTGGCAACACTAATAGCTTTTCTGGCTTTGACGGCTCTTGGCTAACTTGGATGCTCCACAACTTACCGAAACTCCTTTTTATTGTGATAATCGTAGTGCTATTTATATTGCTCATAATGATGTCTTCCATGAACACAAAAAGCACATTAAAATTGACAGCCATGTGACTCATCAAGATCTCATGAAAGGTAATCTTTGGTTGAATCTCCTCTGCTGACCAACCTACTGATATCTTCACCAAGACTCACCCACCTAGTTTCCTTCGAGATCTTATATCCAAACTCCAATTGGCTTCATCTTCGCCACATTGAGTTTGAGGTGGGATGTTAGCATATAAGTTAGTTAGTCTAGCCTAAGCCACTAGTTTGGGCCTAGTGTATTGTACTTGCAATACACATATATTACTTGTACTTCACACATATTGTGTCTATGTAATATCCTCTCTTGTACAATATTATACACACATCATACATACAAAATATACGGTTATTCAAACAGTCTCTTTGTCTTTATATTGTTAACAACAATAAATTTTTTTGGGATATTCCTGTACGACAACGGAATTTTAACATTCCATTTTTGGCATTGTAGCCTTGAAATTCTAATTATTTGGTCCATAGTAAGACCACAAAGTGAGAGCAAGAAATTCCAATTATTAGATCCATATCGGGATCACAAAGTAAGACAAGTATGGTACTCTCATTATCTTTCTTAGTCAAGAGTAAAACATATCATGTATAATTCAAGCCATAAATATAAAAAATTCATACATGTGATGACTGATGAGGAATGTTTCTTTTATTCCGCCCAGTGCTGGATTTGTATTTTTCCTTGTAAATTGCTTTTGGCTCATTTTTACGAAGTTGTGAAAGAATCTATTGGTGACCCCTTAGGTGAACACAAGAAAGGCTTTGGAGGAATTTGTAAGGAATGAAGGGTTCCTTCTAACATCTCTACCACCTTATTCAAGAATGGTCAATCGGATGGATTCGTCTGAATGCACCATAAACTCACCAAAATCATCTTCCTTGTTGTCTCTTGTTCCTCCACTGTCATGACCCCATATGTTCTTCCACCCATACCTAGTTCAAGATCCTTATAAATCCAATCTAGAAAATATTTTTCACTACTGTTGGACACTCCATTATCAAAATTCTTTCTTCCTCCAACCATTTCAAGAACAAGCATTCCATAGCTATAGACATCAGATTTATGAGAGACCCTTCCAAAGTTCCGACTAAATACTTCTGGGGCAATATACCCTGCTGTTCCTCTCATGCCAAGCATTGATACAATGCTGTCTTTTCTTTGGCAGAGTTTAGCAAGGCCAAAATCAGAGATTTTTGGGTTGAAATCTTCATCTAAAAGAATATTATGAGGTTTGATGTCAAAATGCAAAATCCTTGTGCTACAACCTCAATGTAAATATTCTAGTCCTCGAGCAATGTCAACTGCGATTTTGTACAATGTTTTCCATTCCAAATGACAATTTGTTGTTGAAGAATCTCGAAGGTATATGAACTTGTCTAAAGATCCATTGGGCATAAATTCATATATTAGAGCTTGCTTGTTCTTTTCACAACAAAAACCTAAAAGAGTGACTATGTTAACATGAGAAGTCCTACTAGTGCTTGCAACTTCATTAATAAAATCTTCTCCATTGCCTTTGGATTCACTTAGAACTTTTACTGCCACGAGCTTACCATTTGGTAGCTTTCCTTTGTATACACTGCTATATCCTCCTTGCCCTAGTTTGTTTATGAATGAGTTGGTCATCTTCTTGATCTCTGAATAACTATAATGCTTGGGAGCAAGTGAACCGTAATTCAATATAAATGCCTTGACATTTTCATCGTTTTTCCTTGCTGTCCTCCAAAAGAACAATGCCTTACTCAATTGTTCTCTTCTAAGGCAGCATATTATGATACAGACTACTATAATCGCAAGCACAGCAGCCACAATACCTGTAATTAAAGAAAGGAAACTTTGTCATGTGCAACCAATGTTAACCTGATTTTCATTTGACAACTTTGCCATGACTATACTACATACCTATGACAATTTCACGCAGCCCAACATTTAGCTTGGAAGATGATCCTATAGCATAAACATAAACATAATATCAGTGATTGTTAGTTAATACTTAATACTATTAAGTGTCAAGGAAGTAAACCACAAGATTTAACCTGGAAAACAAAGAAACAGGGGTGGCTCGACAGTAGAAACAACTGATGCCATTGCCTAAGGCCCCATAAAAAACGGCCCCGGATCAACAAAATTTAAAAATATAATCTCAAATATTAGTTAATACTTATCCAATGTTACATTTTAAAAAAACAAAGACCCGTAGAAGAAAATTTTGGATTATTACTAACCCTAGAGAGAATTAATTAAGCCCCAAAATTTTGCCAATACATAAAAATTTCAATCTCAATATACGTGTATTTTGTTTTAGCCTCTCTTTCAAACGGTCAGAATTCTGACTAATTTGAGTCTCCTAGACACTAAAAAGTAAAAACATAGACCAAACTTTTCTCTATCTTTCCAAAAATCCTAAACTAAAATTGATTACTTGAAGAGGCTGAAATATTCTCCCAGATTATGGAAAACTGCTGCTAGATCTTCCATCTTTACTTGAAATGGTAGTGTTAGACAATATTTTTCCTTTTTAAAGAACATGGTAGAGGACCTAGAGGTTATGGGTTTTTGAGGCAAATGTTTGGTAAAGACTCCTCTAGTGGTTGTATTATAGTGATCACACTCTTCTAGATCTATCGTTTTGTTCTTTTTTATCTTTCTTTTTTAATTCATTAATTCTCATTTTAAAATATAAAGAAAATTCTAACACTAAACTGTATAGCCATTTGATTTGTTGTTTCTTGGTCTAATTAGGCGTACTTTATTAGTTTATGCATTCATTTAGCATTTGTTTTCCATTTTTTGAAAAGTGTGGGAGGATGAAAAGCAGGGGCGGCTTGATGCATTTGGGGGCCTAAAGCGAAAATTAGTTATCTTGTTTCATATATGAAATTATTATTAATCAACATGAACCACATAGAAATTTTTTTTTTTTTTTTTTTAAGTTTATAAACACAAAAATTTTTTACAAAACTTTGATGTGGCAAATTGATAATAGTGAGAAAAAGAGTGATATCAGTGGTGAATTTAGTTGAAAACTAATAAAAGTTTGCTAACTTGACTATTGAGAAAAATGTTGTGAATTTTTTTGTGAATTGCTTTCTTTCTTTTCTTTTTTTTTTTTTAGAAGTGCTACATTCAGAATATTTTTCATGACAAATCTTAGGTGTTAAGTTGCTTCTTATTTTCTAGTTGAACCTACTACTAAAATTATTTTTTTGCTATCAATAACAACCTTTAACAATCTACTATTAAGATTTTTTGTAAAAATGTTGTGAAAAATGTTGTGGAAATAATACTTTTTTTCTCTTTTTTATGTGTTTTTCATTTGATAAGAAAATATTATTTTATTTATTGGTTAATATTTTGGCTTAATTAATACTATCGGTTAAAATTTAGGGGCCTTTTTTTTTACTTGGGGCCTTAGGCGGCCGCATCAATGGCTTATACCATTGAGCCGGCCCTGATGAAAAGATGAGGACAAGAATGAGTGAGAAGAGATCAACACCAAAGGAGCACACCTTGGGAAGTTCTATCAAAGAATTCTCAGAGCTAAATATGACAACACAACCACAAACCCAAGAAGATTAGAATGCTTAAGAACCTAGAGGATATTGATACGCCATCGAAAGGGCCAAAGTCGAGTTCTAAAGACCATTAGGCACGTACCGAGGAAAAGAAGGAAAGTTTGTCATCCAGCAAGAGAAGGAAGAGTACAGATAAAGCATCCATTACCTCCGCATTCAATGCTCTACACCCACTTAGCTAGCTGCATTAATGGTGAATGACCTCTGAATAATGTTATCATAGCTCATAGCCTAATAGAGAAACTTTTTAGTAAGGCCCTGATGGGACAAGTATCAGGGAAAATAAGTCCTAGCCCTCCAAGTGGAAGGCTAGGATACAACCTGAATGACTAGATAAGAGAGATTCCTATGAAGTGGGGGATGAAGCATTTTGAGAGAAGAAAAAAGAGAGCGATAGCCTTGTAACATAAGAACAAGTGTAAACCTAAACCTCGGAGTAAAACTTGAGGAGCATAACTTAATCAATTCAAGACTAGTATTATTCAGTTTCCTTGACTTACATATATCCCAAGTACGTATTCTAATATCACTTGATCAATTCATTCTCAAAAGGATAAGTAAAGTTGATTGGCATTCCATCTCTATAAATAAATTGTGTGAGGTTAGAATTTAGCTTAGTCTATTTTGCCCCGCCACAAAAGAATATTTATTCTATTTGGTTTTATTAGATAAATATGTGAATTTGAATACAAAAAACTTTAAATTTATTTTTAAACCAAATCTCAAAGAGATCTCTAGACTAATTTGTCACTAGCAATAAAAAAATATAACTAAAAGTTTAGTTGAAAATCTTATAAATGAACAATAAATATATAAAATAGAGTTAGAAGATAATGAAATAATGCACTTATTATTAATTAAAAAGAAGATTTTAAAAGAACTTGAATACAAAAACTTAATTAATAATTTTGTATGTTAAACAGCAAAAAAAAAAAAAAAAAAAAAAATAATAATAATAATAATAATAATATAAAGTAGATATTTAAACAGCCAAAAAGATCCCATTTAACAGTTTCGCCTAAAACCTTAACGTATCTTGGGCCAGCCTGCAAAGAGATATTTCAACTCGGATAGCTAGAGGATCGAGTCATATAGAAATATTGGAAGAGGACAAATACGGACTGAAAACAATATTGGCAAGGTAGTTAGCCTTTTCCGAAGACATTTTTTATTATCCTTGAAGTCAAATCAATCTTGAACTAACTTGATCGTTCATCCACTATGTCTAAATTTTATTTTTAATTGGTTTGAAAATAATTTTATTTATACAGACTAAAATTGTAATTAGTATTTATTATTATTATTATTATTTAGAAAAGGTTAGAAATAGCTTATAACACTCATAAAAGGTAGATAAACATGTTAATTAATTATTCAAATTAAAAAAAAAATCATCGTAATGTGTGTGGGATTATATATTTAATCTCTTAATTTAAATGTATTGAAAAGTAGTATCAGAGCATCCAAATAGACACAGAACAAAATTGACAGACAGGGCTGATTAGGATTTTCAAATGGGAATAGGAGAAATTTCGGACCCTAATGCACTAAATTGATTGACAATTGAATTCTATCAAGAGAACCCAAATAAAAAGAACAAAATTCATAGACAGGGTTGATAATAGATATGCGGTCAAGGAAGGTTAGGTGTATACGTTTGAAAAATCCAAAGACTAGAAAAGGTTAATCCGTTTTGCAATCCCAGGTTAAGCCCAACAGAATATGGAGAAATTATAAATTCTTGCGGTGGATTACGTCATTTGTCTACCATTTTACTTAAAAACTCTCCACCTGTTTAAAATTATTGAACAAGAAATTTTTTTTAAACATAAACTAATTACTGACTCAGCAATTTTAAATAGGTACAAATCTTTTAGTGGAACCAATATGTGTTGGGTTCTTTCTTTCTTATTTATTTTAGGTAAGTCAAATAAAATAGCATAAAATTAGGAAATAAGAGACATGTTGCTTATTTTAATTCGTGGAGCATGGTATGTGTTAACGTGTATTAGGGTATGTGGGCTTTAGGCCCACCTTGTTTACTTGTATAGCACACTTACTTGTACTGCACATTCTGCCTCCTATATAAAGGCACTCATGTATATTATATTATTTTAGAAATACAATATAATCATTCAGTATTTCTAACATGGTATCAGAGCCACTTTTCTGTGACCATGGTTTTCTGTCCTTACGATGTATTTAAGAGCAATTTTTGTCTTCCTTGGTGTTTCTCCGTTGCGTTCATCTTCTTTGGCTTCTCACTGATGCCGTCAAAACTCTCTGGTATAGTCATGCTACTGCTAGAAGTCGCATCAACACTACAAGACCATTGCCTTCCTCAAACCACTGTCACAGAGCCAAACTTCATTCAAGGGATCTTCTCAACCTTATCAAATCTCAAGGTTTCATTAAGCTTCCATCTTGAGTTTGAGAGGGGGTGTTAGAGATATATAAGCGCATTAATCTAGGCCCAAGCCTAATTCTACTTTGTTTGCAAGCCAAGTCTCCTACTTGTACTAAAAATCTATTAGTCTAGGGTTTAGTCTAATATATATATATACACATGTTATGGTTCATTGTAACATAGAATTTATACTACACTCTAATATATTATTGATGTATCCCTTTAGAGTTTCCTCCGTGGATGTAAGCAGTTAGGCTGAATCACGTAACTCTCGTGTGTTATTTGTGTTCTATACTTTATGCTTTCGCTTTGCATCCATACTAGCATATTCAACATGGAATATATCATAGCTAATATTTAACTTGGTATCAGAGCCACTACTCTGACATTTTCTTAGCAGTCTTGTCTTTACTGTTGTTACTCTATTCTCAACATCGCTTCCGTCATCACAACAGTCGTCGTAGCCTCTCACTGTTGAACCTTTGACGTCTTCCGGTCGTCGTCCTTAGGTTCCAGACTTGCAACCGTCATTGTTGAGGAGTTTCACACCGTAAAGACCACTGCCTTTTGCATCACTGTCGCGAATATTGCTCCGATTAATTTTCTGCAGGTACCACTGAGATCGTCTTGCGTCGATCTACAGACTCGTGGAAGCCTTGAAGCCATCGGAGACTGTACACGCCCCTACACGTCGATCAAAGGTTCTAAGTTGTAGTCCACACACCCCACACGCCTCCACATGCCACTGCACATTTGGGTTGTATCTCCACGCACTCCTACGCGTCATGTCTTCAAGTCACGAGCCCTCATGCGCCTTCATGCACCTCAATGCTCCTGCTGACGTCATTCTCCCACGCCAGCCTTAGTTGCTTTGTTGCTGACGTCACTTGCTTGCGTCAGCTGCTAACACATCGTTTGACTTCTGGAGATTTGACTGTTGACTTTTTGCAAGGTTGATCGTTAACCTTTTCCCAGAGTTGACCTTTTGTAGTCCAGGTGTTCCTTACCCAGTTTTTTGCGTAGAATTCATTTTTGCAGTCCATTTTTGCATATTTTGCTTCTAAATGAAGAATGAGGACAAGTCTTCTTCCTTTTGCAACAATCATCACCGACAATCCAACAAACGTTTTTGCAATTTTTGCAAACATTTTGGCCATAATATTGAGACTTGCTATCAACGCAACAAATCAGTTGTTTCCATTTCTGCTGCTATAGTTGCTAACACTAAGAGTGTCCAGCCTATGGCTTTTGTCTTTGCACAGTCTTAGTCTTCTGGATCCACTTTCACCATTTCCAGAGATGGCCTTATAAACATCGTCGCTAATGTCATTCGTATGGTTGGTAATGCATCTTATTCCTCTTCTCTCTCAGCTTTATCCGGTATGTCTCCTACCTCTTGGTTTATGGATTCTGCTTGTTGCAATCACATGACACCTCACTCATCCTTATTTTCTGACCTTAAACCTGCACCACACCCTCTTATTATTCGCACAACAAATGGTTTCACAATGTCTGGTCATAATATAGGTTTTGTTTCGACCTCCAACCTCCCAGTTCCTGGGGTCTTTAATGTTCCTGACCTTTCTTACAATTTATTTTCTGTGGGACAATTGGCTAAGTTGGGTTATTGCATTATATTTGATTATTCTTGGTGTATTGTGCAGGATCCGAGGATGGGACAAGAGCTTGGGATCGGTCCCAGAGTTGAGCATATGTTTCCTGTGGACAACCTTTATCTTTCACTTGTTGCTCTTGTTTCTGTTGCTGTAGCTACTGCAATTTCTTCTATTCCTTTCCTTACACTTTGGCATGCCTGACTTGATCACGCATCTTCCTCTCGAGTACAACACTTGGCTTCTAGAGGTTTGTTAGGTTCAGTGTCCACGAAAAATTTTGATTGTGTTTCATGTTAGTTAGGAAAACAACCAGCTTTGCCTTTCAATACTAGTGAATCAGTGTCCATTGATATCTTTGACCTAATTCATTCTGATGTCTAGGGACCTTCCTCTATCTATAGTATTGGTGAATCTTGATATTTTGTTGTCATTGTTGATGATTATTCCCGCTATAACAGGATTTTTCATATGAAACATCGTTTTGAATTATTGCAAGCATATTCTAATTTTGCAAAAATAGTTGAAACTCAATTTTCCAAATGTATCAAAATTTTTCGATCTGATAATGCTCTTGAGTACACTCAATATGCTTTCCAAGCTGTTTTGCATTCCTATGGCACTGTTCATCAACTAACTTATCCAAGTACCTCTCATCAAAATGGTAGAGCTGAATGAAAACTTCGTCATATTCTTGACACTGTTCGTGCTCTCCTTCTCTCTGGCAAAGTTCTTGCTCCTTTTTGGGGTGAAGCTGCACTTCATGCTATTCATGCTATTAATCGCATTCCCAGTCCTGTCATCCAAAATCAAACTCCTTATGAGAGCCTTTTTGGGTCACCTCTAGATTACCATCACCTTTGCTCCTTCGGTTCTACATGTTTTGTTCTTCTTTAGCCACATGAGCATAACAAATTTGAGTCTCGGTCAAGGTTTTGTTGTTTTCTTGGTTATGACGAAACTCAAAAGGGGTATCGGTGTTATGATCTTATCTCTCATCGTTTTCGTATCTCCTGCAATGTTGTCTTTTGGTAACATTGCTCCTTTGTCGAGCTCTCTCACTTCTGTGCCTCCCTGTCTTCCTCATTTGTCTTAGATCTGTTGGGGAGATAAACACCTTGGGGAGCTTCCTTGAGTAATTAATATAACATATAGAGACACACTTTAACCCAAAAGGCCTAAGCCCAATGGGTATGTGCTCAATTATGTTATATTAACCACTCATTCTTTTCATCTTTATTCAATGTGGGACTTCACTCACACGTGTAACCCAACAATCTCCCCCTCACGTGTGAGTCTCTACCACTCTATGGGCTTCAAGACTTCTCTGTGGGCCATGAATAAGTTCTACTCGCTCCCCCTTGCCTAATGGACTTTTCTCTTCATCAGCGCGTCATCCATGGGTCTCTCGTACGTCATCCATGGGAACCACGTGTCAACCCTACACGCACATCCATGGGAACCCCGCACGTTCATGTCCATGGGAACCTCGCACCATACCATTATTTAGCACCACGTGAGTCTCTGCCTCTCTGTAAGCTTTGAACAAGTCCTACTCACTCCCTCTTGACTCATGGGCTTTTCACTTCATCAATGTGTCATCCATGAGTCTCTCGTACGCCATCCATGGGAACCACGTGTCAACCCTGCACGCACATCCATGGGAACTCCGCACGTCCATGTCCATGGGAACCTCGCACCATACCATTATTTAGCACCACGTGAGTCTCTGCCTCTCTGTGAGCTTTGAACAAGTCCTACTCACTCCCCCTTGACTAATGGGCTTTTTACTTCATCAATGCGTCATCCATGAGTCTCTCGTACGCCATCCATGGGAACCACGTGTCAACCCTGCACGCACATCCATGGGAACTCCGCACGTCCATGTCTATGGGAATCTCGCATCACACCATTATTTAGCACCATTAGCAATATTCCAGGATCTTTATGTGTGGGCCGTTTAGGCTTTCTCTGTCCCCGCTGGGTAGGGACCATGGACACCTCACCACCTTCGCCGCACACCACCAAGGGCTCTGATACCACTTGTTGGGGAGATAAACACCTTGGGGAGCTTCCTTGAGTAATTAATATAACATATAGAGACACACTTTAACCCAAAAGGCCTAAGCCCAATGGGTATGTGCTCAATTATGTTATATTAACCACTCATTCTTTTCATCTTTATTCAATGTGGGACTTCACTCACACGTGTAACCCAACAAGATCTTTTTCCAAATGAGGCACATATTCATTCTGTAGCTGTTCCTAATCCTCTTGTAGTTGCTTTTGATTCTCCTATAGACTTCTCTGTCCAACCATTAGATATATTTGATCCCTTTCCTAGTTCACCCTTTAATGAACAGGTGGAAGATGAACAGGTCGAAGTCGAGCTACCCAACCCTGAGCTTAGGTCCCCTGCTCCTGCTCTGCCTGAAGATCTTGCACAAGACATTTCACCTCGTCACTCAACTTGTGTAAGATCCATTCCTGCACATTTACTTAACTATCATTGTTATATTGCCCTTGCTACACTGCATGAGCCTCACACCTATCGTGAGGCTTCCATTGACCCTTTATGATAGATTGTAATGAAAGAGGAACTTGATGTATTATCTAAAAACCATACTTGGGACTTAGTGACTCTCCCCTTTGGGAAATCTGTGGTTGGTTGTAAGTGGATCTACAAGATTAAGACTCGCTTTGATGAGTCCATTGAGCGCTACAAAGCTCATCTTGTTGCAAAAGATTTTACACAGGAGTATAAGATTGATTATGAAGAGACTTTTGCTCCGATTGCTTGTACCTTATCTGTTCGTGCCTTCTTTGCTGTTGTTGCTGCTAGTAAATGAGACATTATTCAGATGGATGTCAAAAATGCATTCCTTAATGGGGATTTAAGTGAAGAAGTTTATATGCAACCTCCTCCTGGTCTCTCTGTTGAATCAAACAAGGTTTGTCACATTCGACGTGCATTTTATGGCCTTAAACAAGCTCTACGAGCTGGGTTTGCCAAATTCAGCTCTACCATCTCTCACTTGGGTTACATGGCTAGTCATTTTGATTATACCTTATTTCTTTGTCGTACTGACAAATACACTATTTTACTTCTCCTGTATGTGGATGATATGATCATAACTGGTGTTGACCTTAGTGGCATTTAAGAACTCAAGGATTTTCTCAGTCAGCAGTTTGAGATGAAAGATCTTGGACATTTTAGCTACTTCTTGGGTCTTGAAATCACTCATTCTACAGATGGACTTTATATTACTCAAGCCAAGTATGCCTCTGAACTCTTGTCTTAAGCTAGACTCACTGATAACAAGACTGCTATCACTCCAATTGAGCTTAATGAATATCTGACTCCCTTAGGAGGGAAACTATTGTCTAATCCATCTCTTTATAGATGCTTGGTTGAAAGCCTAGTTTATCTCATTGTCATTTGTCCAAACATTTGCTATGCTGTTCAGTTAGTGAGTCAGTATCCGTCTGCTCCATAATCGACTCATTATGCTGCTGTTTTACACATTCTTCGATACCTAAAGGACACTCTCTTCCATAGTCTTTTTTACTTTGCTCAGTCTCGTCTTGTTCTCCATGCATTTTCTTATGCTGATTAGGCAGGAGATCCTGCTGATCGCAAGTCAACCGCTGGTTATTGCTTTCTTCTTGGTTTTTCTCTGATTTCTTGGCGAAGCAAGAAACAAACTCATGTGGCCGCTCTAGTACTGAAATAGAAAATCGTGCTGTTACTGATACCACATTTGAGCTCTTTTGGTTATGATGGCTTCTCAAAGACTTAGATGTGTCCACATCCTCTACTACTTCTCTTTATTATGACAACCAAAGTGCAATTCATATTACTCACAATGATGTCTTCTATGAATAGACTAAACACATCAAGATCGATTGTCATTTTATCTGTTATCATCTTGTCCATGATGCTTTCAAGTTGATCTCAGTCTCCTCTAAAGATCAACTTGCAGATATCTTCACCAAGTCACATCCTAAGAGATGCCTTCGTACTTTGGTTGACAAGCTCAAATTGGTCTTACATCCACCTTGAGTTTGAGGGGGGCTGTTAACGTGTATTAGGGTATGTGGGCTTTAAGCCCACCTTGTATACTTGTATAGCACACTTACTTGTACTGCACACTTTACCTCCTATATAATGACACTCATGTATATTCTATTATTTGAGAAATACAATATAATCATTCAGTATTTCTAATAGCTAGGGTTGACTCAAGATAGTTTGAGGCCTAAGGCGAAAATTTTAACTGGGCCTTTTTATATCTAAATATCACTTAAATAATATTAATATTAATTTTTATATTATAATTTTTTTTATTTCAAATCTATTATTAATTCTTATTAATTAATAAGACTGATATTTGTGGATTCCAGCTAACTCAATTGATAAAGTCTCTGATGGTTGAATAAGAGATTTAGGGTTCAATCCATACCTACACCAAAAATCAATTAGTGTTTTGGTCTGATGATAAACAGTTATCATCAGGAGCGGACGTCATAGGTTAAAACTCTCTAAAAAAATAGTTATCATTAGGAGCGGACATTATAGGTTGAAACTCTCTCTCAAAAAAAAAAAAAAAAAAAAAAAAAGACTGATCTATCCAAAGTAAGTTAGTGATATTTACTATGTAGATTTTACTAATTGATGTGTCATCAATAAAAAAAAAAATTTATTCAAAATATTCATTTATTATATTATTTGAGTGATACCAATCATACTCCTATCACATCAGTTTGTAAGTTTTTTCATAAAATTTGTATTAGTTTTAGCATTTTTCATTCACTTAATGGTGAATTGGTGATTGTGTTGTATTTCTATTAATTCATAAATTTTTTTTTTTTTTGGTGTAGAGAAGATGCTAAATTTACTTAAAAAATTACTATAAAAAACTAATAAACTGATGTGACATTTCAAGAAAAGAATAAATAAATATTAAATTACTTATTGTGATTAGATATAGCAATTTATAAGACTTATGTGATTAAAAAAAAAAAAGTGTGCAATTTAGAAGAAAAATACAAAAACTTACGGCCCCATTTTAATTTGTGGGCCTTTTTATGTTCGGGGGCCTTAGGCCATGGCCTAGGGCGGGCCGGCCCTGCTAACAGTATGTAACGGACAGATGATTTTGATTCAGGTCTCATGGACTTATATCTATACTACTATTTAAGGGGCTTCCCCTGTTTGGATTCCACAATTTTTAGTTCAAAAATGCCCCTACACCTTTATATTTAAGTAGAGACAAAACTAAAGGACATTCCGGTAAAAATTCACTTTCCTTTATTTTTTTTATGCCTAAAATACCCTCATCATACCCACTTACAAGTTTTCAACCAACGGGGATAAATATGTAAATTAAAACTCCTACACTTTAAGACCCACAAACTCACAAACTCACGTATACTTTGCAGTTTCTATCTCACTTTCTATCTCTCATTCTTCTTCAAATTGAAGACATTTAGTTTAGCTCTATATCTTCTTTCTTTTTCTTCAAATTAAAGATATTTACTGTCGGAGGCTCCAACAAATATTCAGGTTCTATCTTTTGCAAGTTCCTCTTTGTTTTCTTTTCTTTTGTTTATTTATGATTGACTTTCTTTGAGTTGTACTTTTTTTTTCCTTATATGTATCACGTTAACTCTTTTTTTTTCCTTTATATTTTTTTTTTCTTTTTAAGAAAGTTTTCTTTTTTCATGAGTTCTACTTTATTTTTTTTGTTTTTTAATATGTATCACGATACAAATTTGAAATGTAATTTTCATGACTGAATGCAATGTCAGAGTCCTCTGCTGTTCTTAAGATCTCTGAGAAGCGTGACTGTCAACAAGACTTTCTCTATTTTTGCGTGCAGGTACTTACATATTATTCTTTTCTATTTTGGTCCAACAACTTAATATTTAATGTGATTTTAGATTGCTAACACCTTTTTTGGTTTTTGGGTTATAGATTTGGTGAACAATTTGGGTACAATTGCAAGGTTTGGGATGAAGGAATTTATGGAGGCATTACAAGCTGGAGCGAATGTGAGCATGATTGGTCAATTTGGTGTTGGGTTTTAAGGGAATTAGGCTGCTTGAAGTGGTAATTTACTCTATTTTTTTTTTAACGTAAAAATTTGTTGTAAAAAAATTTCTTTTGTAATGTAAATTATATTTATCATTTGTATAATTCTATGTGAAATTCAATTTATATATTTTTTATAATTATTAGTTTACTACTCCATAAAAAATGTTACGTACCTTTTCTCAGTTTTAAGGATAGTTGATATCTTTGAAATTTAAACTCTTTTTAACTTTTGCTATGAATGTATAGTAAGTGGCTAACTATTATGATTAAAATACTACATTTTAAGATTAAAATTGATCCTTTACCTTAAAATAAATATATTTGAAATTTAAACTATTTTTCACTTTTGTTATGGATGTGTAGTAAGTGGTTAACGTTTAGGATTAAAACAATACATGTACTTATCCACAAATGTGTACTGTTTTTAAACCTTGAATTGAAAAAAAAACAAAAAGGGTGTTGGCCGGGTAGTGTTTCTTGGATAGAAGGTGGGATTTAAAAAAAAATAGTTTAATCTAAAATTTTTAACCGTGTAATCTTTTTTTTATTTTTTTATTTTTTATAAAATTTTAAATAAGGAGGGGATCACACCAATTCTCCACGTTAATCTTTTAAATTTCCCTAAAATTTAGCTTTTTATTTTCTTTCAAAATCAGATATGTTAGTGCCTAAATTTAAGGATATGGAGATGGAGAAGTTATAGTAGTGGTTTTATAGTAGGAGTCTTTTTTTTTTTTTTTTTCAAAATAAAGAACAAATTGAAAAGAAAAAAAAAGAATAAAGAACAAATTAAAAAAAAAAAAAGAGGAAAACGTGAGATTTTTTTTTACAAAAGAAAACATGAGTAAGGAGGGGTGTGATCAAACATTATATTTGAAATTTAAACTATTTTTCACTTTTGTTATGGATGTGTAGTAAGTGGTTAACGTTTAGGATTAAAACAATACATGTACTTATCCACAAATGTGTACTGTTTTTAAACCTTGAATTGAAAAAAAAAAAAAAAAAAAAAAAAAAAAAAAAAAAAAAAAAAAGGTGTTGGCTGGGTAGTGTTTCTTGGATAGAAGGTGGGATTTAAAAAAAAATAGTTTAATCTAAAATTTTTAACCGTGTAGTCCTTTTTTTTATTTTTTTATTTTTTATAAAATTTTAAATAAGGAGGGGATCACACCAATTCTCCACATTAATCTTTTAAATTTCCTTAAAATTTAGCTTTTTATTTTCTTTCAAAATCAGATATGTTAGTGCCTAAATTTAAGGATATGGTGATGGAGAAGTTATAGTAGTGGTTTTATAGTAGGAGTCTTTTTTTTTTTTTTTTTTTTTTCAAAATAAAGAACAAATTGAAAAGAAAAAAAAAGAATAAAGAACAAATTAAAAAAAAAAAGAAGAGGAAAACGTGAGATTTTTTTTTTTTTTTTACAAAAGAAAACATGAGTAAGGAGGGGTGATCAAAAATTATATTTGAAATTTAAACTATTTTCACTTTTGTTATGGATGTGTAGTAAGTGGTTAACGTTTAGGATTAAAACAATATATGTACTTATCCACAAATGTGTACTGTTTTTAAACCTTGAATTGAGAAAAAAAAAAAAAGAAGGTGTTGGCCGGGTAGTGTTTCTTGGATAGAAGGTGGGATTTAAAAAAAAATAGTCTAATCTGAAATTTTTAACCGTGTAATCTTTTTTTTATTTTTTTATTTTTTATAAAATTTTAAATAAGGAGGGGATCACATCAATTCTCCACGTTAATCTTTTAAATTTCCCTAAAATTTAGCTTTTTATTTTCTTTCAAAATAAGATATGTTAGTGCCTAAATTTAAGGATATGGAGATGGAGAAGTTATAGTAGTGGTTTTATAGTAGGAGTCTTTTTTTTTTTTTTTTCAAAATAAAGAACAAATTGAAAAGAAAAAAAAAAGAATAAAGAACAAATTAAAAAAAAAAAAGAGGAAAACGTGAGATTTTATTTATTTATTTATTTTTTTTTACAAAAGAAAACATGAGTAAGGAGGGGTGTGATCAAAAATTATATTTGAAATTTAAACTATTTTTCACTTTTGTTATGGATGTGTAGTAAGTGGTTAACGTTTAGGATTAAAACAATACGTGTACTTATCCACAAATGTGTACTGTTTTTAAACCTTGAATTGAAAAAAAAAAAAAAGAAAAAAAAGAAAAAAAAAAAGAAGGTGTTGGCCGGGTAGTGTTTCTTGGATAGAAGGTGGGATTAAAAAAAAAATAGTTTAATCTGAAATTTTTAACCGTGTAATCTTTTTTTTTTTTTTTTTTTTTTTTTTTTTTTTTTTTTATAAAATTTTAAATAAGGAGGGGATCACACCAATTCTCCACGTTAATCTTTTAAATTTCCCTAAAATTTAGCTTTTTATTTTCTTTCAAAATCAGATATGTTAGTGTCTAAATTTAAGGATATGGAGATGGAGAAGTTATAGTAGTGGTTTTATAGTAGGAGTCTTTTTTTTTTTTTTTTTTTTTTCAAAATAAAGAACAAATTGAAAAGAAAAAAAAAAGAATAAAGAACAAATTAAAAAAAAAAAGAGGAAAACGTGAGATTTTTTTTTTTTTTTTTTACAAAAGAAAACATGAGTAAGGAGGGGTGTGATCAAAAATTATATTTGAAATTTAAACTATTTTTCACTGTTGTTATGGATGTGTAGTAAGTGGTTAACGTTTAGGATTAAAACAATACATGTACTTATTCACAAATGTGTACTGTTTTTAAACCTTGAATTGAGAAAAAAAAAAAAAAAAAGTTTGGCCGGGTAGTGTTTCTTGGATAGAAGGTGGGATTTAAAAAAAAATAGTTTAATCTGAAATTTTTAACCGTGTAATCTTTTTTTTATTTTTTTATTTTTTATAAAATTTTAAATAAGGAGGGGATCACACCAATTCTCCACGTTAATTTTTTAAATTTTCCTAAAATTTAGCTTTTTATTTTCTTTCAAAATCAGATATGTTAGTGCCTAAATTTAAGGATATGGAGATAGAGAAGTTATAGTAGTGGTTTTATAGTAGGAGTCTTTTTTTTTTTTTTTTTTTTTCAAAATAAAGACCAAATTGAAAAGAAAAAAAAAGAAAGAATAAAGAACAAATTAAAAAAAAAAAAAAAAAGAGGAAAACATGAGTTTTTTTTTATTTTTTTATTTTTTTATTTTTTATTTTTTACAAAAGAAAACATGAGTAAGGAGGGGTGTGATCAAAAATTATTTCACCACATATAATATTCATCACACTCCTATGTTTTTTTTTTTTTTTTTTTTTTTTTTTGTGACTGAAAAATATAGTAATTTCAAATTATAATAAATACTCTAAATTAACCTTTACCCAAAAAATAAAAGAGCTTCTGAGCATGTTTACTTTGCAACTTTTCAATTTTTTTTATTATTATATTTGCTTCTGCGGTGACCATCTTTTCACTCTTTACCTTTTTCAAAATTTTTTTTTTTTTAAAAATTTAAGGACAATGGCAGACTTACTGTTTCTTTGGCAAACTTACTTTTTGTTAAAGCTACGCCTACCTTCCCTTATTTTTCTCTTAAATGTATTTTTTTTATATGTACCACGTTAACTATCTTTTTTTTTTCTTTTTCTTTTTTTATATGATCTCATCAAAATTTAAATCAAACACATAACGTGGTTGTTATCTAATAAACTGTTTTAAAAAAATTTCATTTGTAATAGAAACTATATTTCTTTTGTATACAATTAACGTGTATCTTTTGCCATAAAATTTTCAATTTAATCTTTTATTTACTTATGTTATGGATGTATAGTAAACGACTAAATTTTAGGATTAAAAAAACTACATCTTAGGATTAGACAAAAAATGATAACTGTCATACATAAAATTTGAAAAAAAGTACAACATCAACAACACCAAAAAAGTTATTAAAAAAAAAAAAAAAGTAGAGAGGAAAACTTGAGATGTTTAACGTGGGTTAGAAAGTGGGATTTTTTAAAATAGTACATGGATAGAACATGGGATTTTTTCAAATGTGTACTTTTTCTTTTTTTGGTAAAATTTTAAATAAGGATAGGGTCACACCAATTCTCCACCTTAATCTTTTAAATTTCCCTAAAATTTAGCCTTTTTTTTTTTTTTTTTCAAAATCATATATGTTACTGCCTAAATATAAGGATATGGATGGAGAAATTATAGTAATAGTTTTATAGTAGGAGTCTTTTTTTCTTTTTTCCCAAAATATGGAAGAGATTTAAAAAAAAAAAAAAAAAGGAAAACGTGAGATGTTTAATGTGGGATAAAAAGTGGGATTTTTTAAAATAGTACATGGTTAGTAAATGGATAGATGTATATATATAAATAAAAAATAAAAAAAAGGACAAAGTACAAGATGTAAATACTTTGAATTTTCGAAAAAGAGAAAACAGTAAAAACGATTTTATTTTTCATTAAAAAAAATGTATTATTTAATTCAAAAAGTAAATTAAAGATTAAATTAAGAGAGGAGAATATACTTAGTTTAATGCTTTGGTCTAAATTTAAAGTGCGGTTTTTTTAAATAGTACATAGAAAATGTACTATTTAAATAATGGAGTGCATGATCAAGCAATATCGAACATTTATGGATAATTAAGGGCACTTTAGTAAAGAAGAGATTAAAAAAGTTTTAACGTAAAACAACAATATTTTTCTTTTCTGACTTTGGTGCCTCTTTGCATATTTGTTTGATATTATATTTATATCTGGAAAAGTAAGAAATTAAATGTACATTCAAATCCTTTAAATCATCACCTCCACAACTCTCAACTTCTAAACTCACTAAGCCACTTCTTCTCTCTCTTACATTTACACACAGACACATAAAGTTACACAATCAGACACATTATTTTCTCATCCAAATTAACCAAAATGGCATGGTTTTTTTTTTTTTTTTTTTTTTTTTTTAAAGCGTGTGAAATGAGTATGGAAAATTTAATCTAATTTTAACTATAAATGATTCTATGAAATAAATTAAACATTTTCTAAATTATATTTTCATCATATTGATCTAACAAATCATAGCCTAAATTTATATATATTCTCAAAACTTCTACCTAAAATAATAATTTAATAATTTTAAGAAGTGTAACTTATTTCTCCTATTTTACTAAAAATTTATTACAATTACACATATTATTACAATTCTTACATGTGATTAATTCACATATTAATTCACTTTATTGAGGTTTTAATACACCCTATTTGTGACACGGAAAAATCTATTGATTATTGTGTATGTATGCGCAACGACCACTATAAATTTAATTTAATTTTATGTAGAAATGAGTTTGCAAAATACAGCGATGGTGAATACCAATGACATAGAACGTCATCGAGAACGATGGAGATATTATGCTCGCTTGAGAAGACAACGTGAAGACAATGAAAGCAGAAATATTCGATTGGCAAGACGCTGTGCTAATTACTCAAGACAAAGACAACAAACTTTGGGTGGTGATCACATTTTAGTGGGAGGCCCAGCAAATTTAAATGAAGAAGATGTTGTACATTCTAATTCAACATCAACAAACCCATCACTAATACCACCTAATCACGAGGATAGACAAAGTCGTCGCCTTACACGTATTCGTAACTTGGCACGCAATATGCCAGTTGAGCATAGGGCTATGCAAGAAGTCAGTGGTAAGATTATAGTTTTGTATCTTTAAACATTCTTCATTGCTTGGAATCTTATTATTTTGAGAAAATCCATAGTTTCTGCCATATTAGTTGTATGTCAATGTATACAAAGATACTAAGTCACTGTTTATAATATTAAATTTAGGTCTCCCTCCAACCTATCCAACTATAATGGCAAATGACTTTGAGGCTGGACCAAGTCATATAAATTCTACTGTTAATACTGGTAAGTTTTATATAATATATTGATAAAGTCTTAACCATTATTTTTTATATGAAATTACACCAATTGAGAATTTTATATTAATACATTGCAGTTACAGAAAGAATTGAAGGAGTTGAAAATATAGTTGAGCAAAACCAAGGGGATGCCTATAGAGAACAAGGTTCAGCACTCAATGTCACCATTTTTATCTTCAATTTCATGTTTATATTCTTCTATAAAGCTTTCATCATTATTTTTTATATATAATTTCACCAATTGAGCATTTTCTATAATTACATTGCAGGTGTAGAAAGAACTGAAGAAGTTGAAAATATAAATGATCAAAATCACGGGGATGGCTACAGAGAACAAGGTTTGTTACTCAATGTCACCTTTTTAATTTCAATTTACATGTTTATCATTATCAATTTTTTTATTTGTTAACAAGCTGCATATTTGAAACATTATTAATATTTTGCTTATTTCACAACATAATATTTGGTACAATTTTAATTTTTTCTTTCACAACTATCATAACACTCTTTATCACTAATTTTTTCCTCAAAATAAAATTAGGTGTTGACAACATGTTTGATGGTACTGCACATGTAATAAATTTTATGCGAGGCAGATCCAATTGTGCAAAGGATTTTAAAGAAGGTATAGAGACCATTAGGTACCAACTACCACAACCAAAGACATGTTGCTTTTGTAATGCCCGTTTGTTCCATCGAGAGACATCCTCGATGTGTTGCAAGGATGGAAAAATATCCTTACCCAACATACCAATTTGTCCTGAATTTAGGGAGCTCATTTGTGAGCAAACGCAACGGGGCAGACATTTTAGGCAATATATACGGTTTTACAACAACATGTTCGCATTTACCTCAATGGGTGTGCATGTGGATGAAAGCATGGCCTTGAATAGTCGAGGAATATATACATTTCGTGCCCAAGGTGCCATCTATCATAGAATTGGTAGTCTTTTACCACATACACCTCTAAGTGTGCGGCATCTACAATTGTATATCTATGACACCGATCTTGAAATACAATGCAGAATGTCTCAATCTGTAGAAGCTCACGAAGATATTGTGTGACTTATTCAAAGGATCTTAGACATGCATAACCCATTTGTGGAGAAATTTCGTCAACTATCTCGAAGTCCAAATTTACATCAATGTAAACTCCTAATTAAAGAACAACCTCTAAACCAACCTCAATATTGCCTTCCCAGTGCTTCCCAAGTGGCAGCTATTATTGTAGGAGGAGAAGAAGCTGGTCATTTAAGTGGCAGAGAAATTTTGGTTCAAACATTTGCTGGTAATTTGATCAATGTTCAAGATACAGCAGGATATTATGATCCATTGCAGTACCCAATACTTTTCCCATTTGGAACATATGGATGGGATATCAACACACGCGACACTAATAGAAATAAAGTGTCATGTCGTGATTATTATGCATACATCTTTCAGGTAACAGTTTTATTATTTCAAATTATTTTATTTCAAAATGCCATTTACACTATAAAATGACTGAACCTACATCTATTTTTACTAATGTCCAAGATACGCAACGATGCTCTATCAATGATTTGGTATGGAGGACGCCTTTCACAACAGTATGTTGTTGATAATTATGTAAAAATTGAAACACACAAGCTTAGGTGGTTTGAGCACAATCAGGATTCTATTAGGGCAGATCTATACCAAGGCCTACAAGATGCTTTCCATGAAGGAGAGAGTGATACTGGTAATGTAAACTTTGCACTTGAAATTTACATTACACCTTTTATGGCAAATTGGTATCAATATATAGTAATGACCAAACTTTTTCATCTTATATTTAGGAAATGTTGGACATAGAACCATTCTACCTTCATCATTTGTGGGAAGCCCACGCGATATGATCCAACGATTTCAAGATGCAATGTCATTAGTTCAAAAGTTTGGGAAACCAGATTTATTCATCACAATGACGTGTAATCCAGGATGGGAAGAAATCCAAAATGAGCTTTTACCCGCACAAACCGCACAAGATCGTCCAGACTTGCTTGCAAGAGTTTTCAAATCGAAATTTGAAGAATTGAAAGATGATATTGTGGTTAAGGGGGTTCTCGGAAGAGTTATTGTATATGTGCAGGTCTTTGAGTTCCAAAAAAGGGGTTTACCACATGCACACATGCTTATAATTCTTGATGAAGATGATAAATTGCATAATCCTGAGGATTACGATCAAGTTGTTAAAGCAGAAATACCATGTAAGGAGGAACAACCTCAGTTACATAAAGCTGTACTGAAGCATATGATACATGGTCCTTGTAGAGTACAAAATCCAAGATCACCGTGCATGAAAAATGGGCGATGTAAAAAAGGATACCCAAAGCCTTTCTCGCTAGAAACCTACCAAGGCAATGACTCATATCCTGTTTACAAACGATATGATACTAATAATCCTGTGCCATTGAATGATCATTGCAGGATTATGGTAGACAACACTTGGGTTGTTTCATATAATCCTTGGTTACTACTGAAATATAATTGCCATATTAATGTTGAAATATGTTGCAGTATCAACAGTGTAAAGTACTTATATAAATATGTGTATAAAGGCCCAGATCGTGTCTCTATGGAAGTTAGACCAGGCCCAAATTATGATGAGGTCCAACAGTACATTGATGCAAGATGGGTATGTGCTCCAGAGGCATGTTGGAAGATATTTGCTTTTCCTATGTATCGAATGTACCCTGCCATTTTTCGTTTGCAAATTCATCTTCCAGATAGACAACAGGTACGTTTTAGACCACATGAACCTATTGCTAATGTTTTGGAGCGAAGTAAAAAAACAATGCTCACTGAATTTTTTTATATGAATATGATTGATCATGATGCACGAAATTATATATATAGAGAGTTTCCAGAGCATTATTGTTGGGATTATAAAAATAAAACATGGACACGAAGAAGATCTCATAAAAAAGTAGTGGGCAGGATATATACTGTTTCACCATTTGATGGAGAGAAGTTCAATGTGCGTGTTCTTCTTAATCATGTCAAGGGTCCAACAGGATTTGACGATTTATTGACTGTGAATGGGATAACCTATCCAACTTTTAAGCTAGCAGCTAAACAAAGGGGTTTACTAGAGAATGATAACAGCATACGACAGTGTTTGCTTGAGGCCAGAGACATTCGAATGCCGTCAGCTTTAAGAAGATTGTTCGCAACAATATTGGTATTTTGTTTACCAATTGGAGTAAGAGAATTGTGGAATGAGTTCTATCCATATATGGTAGAAGATTACCCATCAACATCTGTTACAACAGAGACACATCGTACAAATAAACTTCTCAATGATTTAGAGGCATTACTCTTGCAACATGGAAAGCATATTACAGAGTATGATTTGCTGATTTCAACTGGAGAATGTGATAATGATTCAGCTGTACCAAGACTTATACAAGATGAGCTAACTATTCCTAATGTAGATGAAGAACTCACTTTAATTGAGAAGTTGAATAATGACCAGAGAGTTGCATATAAGACAATCATGACAGTTATTGATCGTAAGGAAAGCATGATATTCTTCGTCGATGGGCCAGGGGGAACTGGGAAAACATTTTTGTATCGCACAATATTGGCAACCTTGAGAAAGGCCGGTCACATTGCAATTGCCACAGCTACATCTGGCATAGCAGCAACATTACTCCCTGGTGGAAGAACAACGCATTCCAGGTTTAAGATTCCTTTAACTCCCGATGCTTCATCTACTTGCTCAATAAGTAAACAATCAGACTTAGCTGAACTTATTAGACGTGCCACCATAATTATTTGGGATGAAGCCCCAATGGTAAATCGACGTGCACTCGAATCTTTAGATGGAACATTTAGAGATATTATGGAAGTAAATTTACCTTTTGGTGGGAAGGTACTAATTTTGGGTGGAGATTTTCGTCAAGTACTTCCGGTTGTTCCAAAGGGTACAAAGGCAGAAATGATTGATGCATGCATAGTCAAGTCCCCATTATGGAAAGATGTCAAAGTGTTACATTTGAAGCAGAATATGAGGTCTATCAACGATGAAGAGTTTGCTGAGTATATACAACACATTGGTGATGGGAATGAACCATATATAATGAATGATTTGATTAAACTGCCCCCTTCAATGGCAATGCAATGGGAGGGTCAGCATTCTATATATAACTTGATTGATCAAGTTTTCCAAGTTTGCAAGAACATGCCAATGATGCAAGGTATATGGTTGATAGGGCTTTGCTAACACCTATAAATGATGATGTTGAACAGCTTAATGCAAAGATAATTTCTCAGTTTCTAGGAAATGAGTTTATGTTACATTCTTTTGATGAGGTTGAAGGAGATACGCAACATCTATATCAACAAGAATTCCTAAATTCTATATCTCCAGGGGGTTTACCACCACATATATTAAGGCTAAAAAAGGGTGCTCCAATTATGTTGCTGCGCAATATAGATCCAAAAGCCGGATTATGTAATGGTACAAGATTGATATGCCGTGGATGTTTTAACAACGTAATTGACGCTGAAATTTTGACCGGACAATATGTGGGTACACGCGTTTTTTTACCAAGAATCCCTTTGAAGACAACAGAAAATGTACACTTGCCATTTGTAATGATCAGACGACAATTTCCTATACGTTTGAGCTTTGCACTTACAATAAACAAAGCGCAAGGTCAGACAATTCCAACTGTTGGAATTTATCTTCCTGATCATGTTTTTAGTCATGGCCAATTATATGTGGCGTTGTCAAGGAGAGTCTCCCAATCCACCACAAAACTATTGGTGCAAAAAGGAAGAATACCTGAGGAGGAAGGTGTTCACACAAGAAATATTGTGTATAAAGATGTTTTGTTCCCTTCATCATAGGTATTAATTAACAATTTAAAAGAACTGTCTTACATATAGATTTATATTAATAATTTACAAATTTTAATGGTTATGCTATCTTCGTTTTAATATTTCGTTTCTTGAAGTTTTTTATATATACAATTATTTGGTAACAGGAAGGATGCCCAACTCAAATGTGAGGATTGAGTCCACTATGCTAAATAATGGAGTGCATGCTGTTCCTACTGCTCATTGGGAGAAGTGGAAGGATGATCAATCAATATTGAACATGGAGGCCATTGATAACAAGGTATATTTCTTTTTAATGATATCTTTAATCAGCATCCCTTTCTATTGTTTTATCAAAATTAATATTAAAAATGTCATGTTGCATATGGGTTAGGTTCGAAAATTACAAATTTATTCACCTGGTTGGGGATTCACTGTTCGAGCTGACAAGAAAGAGCTTTGGAAAGAAGTGAAACGAGTTTTAGAGTCACAAGAATTGGAAAGGTGTGTTATGCTATTTTTTAAAATAGGAAAATAACTAATTTATAATCTTAATATACAAACATTTTTTTTTTTTTTTTCATTTTGAAGTTTCAAGAACAAAGACAAACAACAAATCACTGTCAAGAGCAATGAGGTTTCCAACATCCATAAGAATAAAGACAAAGGAAAAATGAAGGACGATGTGATCTCTAACACTCATGCCAATAGAGACAAACGGAGAATGAAAATCAAGGACAATGTGGTTTCCAACATCCAAGAGCAAAAAACGATACGAAGAAAAAAAACCAAGGACAATGCAATCTTCAACACCCAAAACTAGAAAAAAAAAAAAATGAGAGTCAAGGACGATGCGATAATAAAGCAGGTACAAATCATTACCACATTTACTTTAAAAAATAAAAATTACATAGTTTTTATATAAATTTTTAAATTTTTTTTTGGTAATTAAATGATAGTTCTTCAAGTCCCAAGCTTCAGTAGACCATTTCACATACATGGAGCTATGCAATATCATCACAAGGTCAGGTCCAATATTTCATTTTACAAGTTTATGCTTGATGTTTATTGTGCTTATCATTATTTTGTACGTTTTAAAGTCTCTATTAATAACACAAACTAACACATTTTGTATCATAGGTTCATGGCAAATGTTGCTGGAAAGCAATTAGAATGTGAAACAAATAGCATTGCTCCACCAACTTCTCCACCGTAGCCGGCATAATATTAATAACTTCACCTATTCCATGTTTTAGATGTAGGGCATTATTTTACAGTTTTACCTGATGTAAATATTTTAGTTTTCGACACTGATCCATCAACTTCTTCATAATAGCTTTTGTAAAGGTCATCACATGTATTTTGTAAGTAGTTTATTGTTACAATTTTATTATGCATTTTCAATATATGCACTATTTATAAGATTTATTCAGAGGATCTTTTTTTTTTTTTTTTTTTTTTTTCCCTCCCCCTAAAGGTTAATATTAAAATATTAAACTATTGCATCATCTTCCAATCAATAACACGTTGATTACTGCATAAATTTTTTTTGGCAACAATGGATAATAATTACAGAATACTAGCCTCTGAGCACGCGCTCACGCGCGTGCTCAGAGGCTCTTCTATTTTTGAGTAATGGTTAATTTAGAACATTTATTATAATTTGAGATTACTACATTTTCCAATCACAAAAAAAACCTAGGGGTGTGATGAGTATCATGTGTGGAAAAATAATTTTTCATCACACTCCTAGGTTTTTTTTGTGATTGGAAAATGTAGTAATCTCAAATTATAATAAATGTTCTAAATTAACCCTTACTCAAAAATAAAAGAGCCTCTAAGCACGCGCGTGAGGCTCTTCTATTTTTTTGGGTAAAAGTTAATTTAGAGCATTTATTATAATTTGGGATTACTACATTTTTCAATCACAAAAAAAAAAAAAAAAAAAACCTAGGTGTGTGATGAAAAATTATTTCACCGCACATAATACTCATCACACCCTAGGTTTTTTTTTTTTTTTTTTTTTTTTGTGATTGAAAAATGTAGTAATCCCAAATTATAATAAATGCTCTAAATTAACTTTTACCCAAAAAATAGAAGAGCCTCACGCGCGTGCTCAGAGGCTCTTTTATTTTTGAGTAAGGGTTAATTTAGAACATTTATTATAATTTGAGATTACTACATTTTCCAATCACAAAAAAAACCTAGGGGTGTGATGAAAAATTATTTTTCCACACATGATACTCATCACACCCCTAGGTTTTTTTTTGTGATTGGAAAATGTAGTAATCTCAAATTATAATAAATGTTCTAAATTAACCCTTACTCAAAAATAGAAGAGACTCTGAGCACGCGCGTGAGGCTCTTCTATGTTTTGGGTAAAAGTTAATTTAGAGCATTTATTATAATTTGGGATTACTACATTTTTCAATCACAAAAAAAAAGGGGGTGTGATGAGTATTACGTGCGGTGAAATAATTTTTCATCACACACCTAGGTTTTTTTTTTTTTTTTTTTTTTTTTTTTTTTTTGTGATTGAAAAATGTAGTAATCCCAAATTATAATAAATGCTCTAAATTAAATTTTACCCAAAAAATAGAAGAGCCTCATGCGCGTGCTCAGAGGCTCTTTTATTTTTGAGTAAGGGTTAATTTAGAACATTTATTATAATTTGAGATTATTACATTTTCCAATCACAAAAAAAACCTAGGGGTGTGATGAAAAATTATTTTTCCACACATGATACTCATCACACCCCTAGGTTTTTTTTGTGATTGGAAAATGTAGTAATCTCAAATTATAATAAATGTTCTAAATTAACCCTTACTCAAAAATAAAAGAGCCTCTGAGCACGCGCGTGAGCGCGTGCTCAGAGGCTAGTGATGTATTTATGATGTTCAAGTATATGACGGATGCTATATTTGATCTTAAACGTTTGATCAGAGTTTTTCCTAAACATTTGATCTTAATCCTCTGGTCTAATGAAAACTATGGTATAGCTGCAGTTTGGCTAACTGAAGGAAAAAAATGAGAGAAGCACAGGGCAGTTACCAATATAGTTGCTAGTAACTGAGCATCTAAACGAAGTAGACAACTAGATAAGAAAAGAAATAAGAATTTATGACAACAAAAGTGGATGCTTACTAGTTGATGCAGTGCTACAACCGGATGCAAAAGTCCCGTTTGTACAATGGCAAGCGAATGAACTCGTGGTTGGGTCGGAACCACACAGCCCTCCAGCCTTGAGGCATGTATCACACTGGGAATTACTTGCATCCCACCCCAACATGAAACCGCTATCAATAGCTGCAGTTACTGCATCATAAGTTGTAGCAGTCGGAACTGCTGATTGCAGAACAGGAACATTGACCCAGTAGTTGCATGCTCCAGTTAAGTTGCTAATTGCCAAAAAAGTCTGAGAGCTCTGGGTATAGTAATTGATAAACTCGGTACTGCTATTTATGGAGCAATTAAACTGATAAAAGACAAGATTTGGAAGAGCAGCTAGAGGCGTACGGCAATTATAATAGAGTGTCAGGTACATATCACCTGAAGTATAGGAAAATAAGTTGTTATCAATGGTGGTATTAACGAACGCAGCTGGGCAAATCGTGTCCAAGTAATTCGTCCTAGCAACCCTGAGAGTCCTTGACGAATTATTGATTTCAAGGACTCTGTAATTCATGTAAGTGATGTTGATCTGCGGAGAATTGCTGCTGCAGTCTAACTGAAAACTAGGGTGACCGCAATAGTTTGGTCGATCGGATCCCCAGAATGGATAACTGAGGTTCACAAGGTTGCTACAGTTAAATGGTGCCTCACATGTGAGATATTGCTCATTATCCGCAAGCAAACATGTTGGACAATGGATTAAGGTTATGGTTACTATCATCAAGGACAAAGTGATGGTTGGAAAGAGATGGGGATGCATTTTGACAGAAGGCAAAGAGGGAGGAGGAGGAGCGGTGTTGACGCCAAATTGAGGGTCTAACAAATTTTCGAAGCAAAATCTCTATTTGAAAGTTACATTGCGGCCCTGCGGGTCAGCTTACCATTCACATGGTGATTATTATTATTGGATTAAGGTTATGGTTACTATCATCAAGGACAAAGTGGAGGTTTGAAAGAGATGGGGATGCATTTTGACAGATGGCAAAAAGGGAGGAGGACGAGCTGTGTAAATGTGTAATTGTGTTGACGCCAAATTGAGGGTCTAACAAATTTTCGAAGCAAAATCTCTATTTGAAAGTTACATGGCGGCCCTGCGGCTGCGGGTCAGCTCACCATTCACATGGTGATTATTATTATCTATATATATATATATATATATATAAAACCGAAGTTTTTGAAGTTCTCACAATTTTCCACATCATCACTATTTTCTTTTTCTTTTTATTTTTGATTCTTTTTATTTTAGGTTTTATATCTTATAACAATAATATTGAAAAACGTATACAAATTTGGAGGCCTATTTAAGGGCTCCATAAAACTTAATGGACAAGAAAATATATTCTAAAATAAGCCCTAATTAATACCTAACCATAATAGGAACCAAATTTGACCTAAAAAAACATTAAAAGAGCCTAAAAACAAGGAAATAAATTACCTAGACCTAAAATAACGTTTTTTGTATAAAAATACCAAAATCTCTTCTCTCCTTAAAACCCTAGCAATTACTATCTCAAAACCCTAAACTCAACTTCACTTTAAGATTAAAAAAATAAGGAGAGAGACTCACGTAAAAAAAAAAAAAAAAAAAAAAAAACGTAGGTTTTGTCTTTTTTTATTTGCTTTCATATGTGCCTGAAATTTTCATTCTATCTTATTGTTTTATTATGTTTAAAATTGATTTTCTTATAAGTATTTAGGTTAATCTCTATATTTTGATAGTGTTTTTATGGGTTTGGTTTTTGGGTTGAAATTCTAATAATTATTTTATATTGTATATGGCAGATGAAGCATCTCTATTTTTTGGAGAAAAATCAAAGTTGCAACCTATGTCTTCCAGCCCAAGGTGTGGTAAATTTTTATATGTTCTTACTTTATTGAGAATTTTTATTTGGGTTCATGTGATTTTTTGTTTTTTTATTAAAGCTTTGATTTTTGTTGATTAATTATTTGTTTGGATTAATTTTAATTAATTATTTGTTTGGATTCAACGTAGAAGATAATGGAATTAGGTGTTATAAATTTGATAATGTTCCATATTTTGAATTGTTTATATTATTTAGACTCCTGGTAGGACTCTCTATTTTCTCCTTAAAACCCTAGCAATTACCATCTTAAAATCCTAAACTTAACTTCACTTTAAAATTAAAAAAATAAGAAAGAGAGAGACTCAACTAAAAAAAAAAAAAAAAAAAAAAGTAGGTTTTGTCTTTTTTATTTGCTTTCATATGTGCTTGAAATTTTCATTTTATCTTATTGTTTTGTTATGTTTAGAATTTATTTTCTTCTAAGTATTTGGGTTAATCTCTATATTTTGATAGTGTTTTTGTGGGTTCGGTTTTTGGGTTAAAATTTTTAATAATTATTTTATATTGTATACAGCAGATGAAGCATCTCTATTTTTTGGAGAAAAATCAAAACTGCAACCTATGTCTTCCAACCCAAGGTGTGGTAAATTTTTATTTGGTATATTATATATGAATTTTTTGAATTTGAAGGGTTTTGTTTGGTTTTGAAGTAGAATTTGGGGATTCTATAATATGCATATTATTAACCCAATTTTCGATTTCTAAATTTCTTAGATTTTATTATATCAATCTTTTTTTCTTTTAAATTCTTGGTGGACAAATCAGTCTCTCACTAATTCTTTTACCTTAACGTGATGTTGGTTAATTGTCATTTTATTTAACTATCCCGTGCATCGCACGGGTTAGCGACTAGTTATTATTATTATTATTGTTGTTGTTGTTTTAAACGGTACCCCATGTGTAACACACCAGCTTTTTTTTAAAGGAATTTAGGGATTTCTTGGGGCAATTCCGTAAATTTGGTAGATACAAGGGTTAAGTGGTAAAACATGAAAAGGAGGAGGAGGAGGTACTTCTCATTTACGGCTAAGGAAAACCCCTCCCTCATATCAACCACACGTTCTCTCTTCTTTATTTTTTTTCCTCCTTTCTCTCTCTTTTTCATAGTTTTCAGACTCAGACCGTTCAATGAATAGTTAAAGGGCGAGATTCAAGGTTTTGAAGGTTGGATTGAGGTTGAATCGTGATGACATCATAATTAATTTAATTTTTTTAAAAGATAAATAAATATATTAAATTAATAAAAGGAGAAAAAATGACTAAAATAGCCAAAATAAATACTGAAATTTATTTTTCAAATATATTTTTTATATCATAACTTTCATAAGACAAATACAAAATATTAAATTATAAGCAAACATAAATTAGATATCAAGTTTCTTAATCAAGGGAGTTAATAACATAATGGAAATTGTTTTAATTTAGTGAAGAGATGGAATATATATATATATATATATATATATATCCTTAACATTTTGTGCAAGCCTATATTTAAATTAATCATAAGTTTTTCCCAACAGCCTAAGTCCATTTAAATGGTCAACTACTTATGAAATTTATGGGCCATTTGGTAATGTTATTCTACTAACGTTGTTTAAGTGTTATGAAAATACATATAGGTGAAAAAGTGTTGTGAAAATACGTGTTATATTGTTTAAACAGTGAAAACTGTTGTTTAAATAACGTTACCAAAGAGGCCTTAAAATTTAAAAAATAAAAACATAAAATCTGGAAGATTGGCAGACTTGCCCATTAAAAAATTAGTTAAATACTAATACAAGGCCCAAGTAAATGGTTGACAGCCAAGCATTTAGTACAAGTAAAAGAAGTAAGTGTTGACACTTTACACTTTGACAGCCAAGCATTTATTGTCTAGTAGGAGACTATGATAGAAAAAACTAAATTTTTTCCATCCTCCCACTTTTCTATCACTTCCTCATTTTCTATTCTCTCACTTTTCCATCCCTCCAACCAAATAGACCTTAAAAGTTCTTCTTCATCATCCCATCTGCAAAGAATAGCAGACTTCAGAAGAGCAAAAATGCAGAAATAGTAAAAACGCAGAAAGAAAGTAAGAAAGAGAGAGAAGAATAAGAAGAAGAATAAAGATGCAAGCTCAAGATCTGACAGTATCTCACCATGGTTGAGAAGCTTCAACAATGGCTGTAAGTATAACCAAAAAAAAAAAAAAGAAAAGAAAAAAAAAATCTGACTTGGTTGAACCTCTAGGAATTGTCCACGGTTTTCAAAACTAGGAGATTCAACTGTGGTTGGTAGGGTCTGCTGCTTTTTCTACTAATGTCGGTTTTGGGAGGTAAAAGAATTGTTTTGATGAACGGTTCCCGGTTAACCTGGTCAGACCATACAGTCTGGTCTGAGTTTCAAAACTATGCTTTCTTCTCTTTAGAGCATTAGCATCCAATTTCTAAAAAACTAGCCTCTGAGCACGCAGTCACACACATGCTCAGAGGCTCTTCTATTTTGTTGAGCAAAGGTTAATAATTGGCATCCATTACAATTTAGGATTACTACATTTCCAATCACAAAAAAGAAAAAAAAAATTAAAAATGTGATGAGTATTATGCATTTGTAGGTGAAATAATTTTTCATCACACTTGAATTTTTTTTTTTTTTTTTTTTTTTTTTTTTTTTTTTTTTTTTGTGATTGAAAAGTGTAGTAATCTCGAATTATAATGAATGAAAATTATTAAACTTTATTGGTTAGTTTTATTGTAAGGTGTGTGGTAGCTTCCTCCTTCTCAAACATTAAAATGTGAAACATCAAACACTTTCAAATCGCAATTTCTTAACATCTTTTGTACTTAAACTTTACACATTAAGTTAATTAATCAATACTCAAAACCTTATAAATTATATTAGAAGTACAAATAAAGTAAATTAAGAATAGGGTAGGACTAAACCTCAGTAAGTCACTACATCGTTTCAAAAAAATAGTAAGCCACTACATGGACACGATGTAGGAAATATGAAATGAGACAAATAATTAGCTTGTGAGGGTGGTTCTCTAATAAAGTGCTAAATAAGAACCTTTTACAATAATGGCTATCGATAATCAAGTGAAAGATTATGAAATATAATGCCTAAAAAATGAGTGAAAAATTAAAGTATATAAATGTAAAACTGGAATAGGATGGAAATATTTCTAACATGTTCCCAATTTTTTTGAAGTTCCAAAAGATATTGATAATATGTGAGGCACTCAGCATCATATACAACAACCTTCTTTCTTTTATCAAGGCCACTTCAAAGAAAGATATGGCATTTGTGAGATATAGAAAAAGATGACAATAAGTCCAAAATTCTCCGTAGCAAAAAATTAAGTGCCAACTCTATTTCACTTGGTTGTATTAGGCAATGACCAATGCAAATCAAAAGGCACAAAACCAAAGTTTGATTTATGGATTTAACAACACATAAAACCATAAAACCATAAGAAAACTAATTACACCAAAACTTAAATCTCACCATGGAACCATAACAGAACCAACCAAAAAAAATAAAAACAAATATTAAACATCAAAATTAAATTGCTGAAAACCATAACAAAACAAAAGGGCCTGAAACAAAATTTGAATAGAAAATTAAAAATCCTATTGATTTACAGTGAAGACCCAAAATTGTAACCAATCTTTTTTGTAATTTTCGTAATCTATTAAATATAACAAATGCCATTATGTATTGATAAGGCTTATTATTA
The DNA here is from genome assembly GCA_023621385.1 of Quercus gilva. Classification (NCBI taxonomy): domain Eukaryota; kingdom Viridiplantae; phylum Streptophyta; class Magnoliopsida; order Fagales; family Fagaceae; genus Quercus; species Quercus gilva. The sequence goes on along the minus strand of CM042482.1, from coordinate 48,311,299 downwards.
TACATTAAATTGAGAAGACAAACAACATCCTAATAATGAGTAATGACAACCAACGTAATCACCTAATCTCTTCTACAAAATAGAATGAGTTTAATCCAACTATTTCTACTTGGCCCTATTTAAAAACAAAACCTAGTACTACTTGATAGGGATAAATTGCTGCAATTATTTGCCTGCTGCATTCTGCTCTGTGGCTTTGGGGCCCATATATATCACTATAGAATCTAAAATAACAATCTAAATCAAACCGATCAAATTCAATTAAAAAAGAAGAAATCAGAGAAAGACAAATAAAGGAGAGACTCTTACAAGAATGGTAGTCTTTGATATTCTAGGAAGCACGGGTGCGGGTTCAGGTTCGGGTGCGAGTGCGGGTGCAGGTGTGGTGACTTAGCAATTTTTGAAAAAATAGCGTGCGGGTGCGGCGAGATACATTTATTAATAAATTATTAAATATATTTTTATTTATATTTTTTATATATTACTAAGCATATTTTTTAATATAATGGTAACGTATATTAATTTAAGAGCAATAGTAGATAATAAAGTGTGTTTTGACAAAATTTAAGATGAGTTTAGGGTTTTTTTTTTTTTTTTTTTTCTTCTTTAAACTAGGATGTTAAAACAAGGCGAGTTTTGACAAATTTGTTTACTTTTTTTTAAACACTTATTTAGGCCAAAGTTTTAAAATCTGTTCTAGAGGCCGTGTCAAATTGGCTATTGAAACAGAATATTTTAGTACTGGTATGCACCAATATACCGTTTCGGGATTACGCACCGGATATATATATAAAATTCTTTTTTAAAAAAATTCAAATAAAATAAGATTTTTTATTTAAAAAAAAAAATTTACAATGGTTCTTTTGTAAATAAGATTCACATATTAGGTAATTCTAAACAATCCAACTAAGAGCATCCCTATCAGTATGTGCATAAATGTGCAAAATGGAAAAAGTAACTAATTTTACACATTTTGAGCAAAAAAACATCCACATCAGTAGGTGTAAACTTGTGTATAAATAAACAATTGCTACAGTAACCATGCAAATATGCATGGTTACTGTAGCATGTGTATTTAATATCTTAATCATTTTTTCTCTCTCCTCTCTGTACTTGACTCACCTCCCTCTCTTTTTCTCATTTCATTAGAGACTCTCTCAGGTGCACATCTCTCTCTTTCTCTCATCTCATCAATCTTTCTTCCTTTAGCTTCCGTCGATCGCCATTGCCGCCGATCTCTCTTCTCTCTTCTCCCTCAGTGCCTCTCTGAATCTCTCTTCTTTTTGTACTTTGTGGTTGTGGTTGTTGTTTAGGTCGGGCTGATGGTGTTTGGATCGGTCGTTTGGGTCAGATCATGGGCATCTTTGGAGATCAGCGAACCAGCAGTAGCTACTGTGACGATGAGGCGTTTGGTGGTGTTTTTATTAGGATCCGATTCTACGGCGACGATGGGTCAGGCGTTGCTCTTTAGACCCGTGCTTTGGAAGTGCTTCTGTTAGCAACTACAATATCGATGATTGAAGTTTGAGGTCTGAGGGTTGTCTTCAGATTTTCAGTGGTGGTGGTTGGTTGGTTGGTTTAGTGGTATGGGTGTAGTTGTTCCAGTTTAGGTATGGGCATGTGATTGTGATTTGTCCCAATTTGGGTATGGGTATGTGTTTGTTCTGATTTGGATGTGATGATGTGGTTTTGATTTTTTTCCGATGGGTTTGTGGTGGAGTGGTGGCTGTGTGGGTTGTGTTGGGTCTATGAGAAAGATAACAGTGTTAAAGAAATGAATATTTTATTTGAATAAATGTGTATAATAGACAAACTGATATGGGTGTTTTGTAAAAATGAGAGTGTAAAATAGAAAAAGTAGGTTTTAGATGTGCAAAATGGAAAATTTTTTGGATCCACTAATGTGGATGCTTTAATTACTTTTTCCTAATTCCTAGATGCACCCACGTGAAAAGCACCCACATCTTGACGTCCTCACCTACTCATTTCGTTTGTTTGTTTGTTTTTGTTTTTTTTTTTTTTTTGAGAAAGATTCGTTTTGTTTACTTAAATTTGTAATCTTTGTCTTTCTTTACTTTCTAGTTTCTTCTAGCCTTTCTTTCTAATATCTTTACCGTGGGTCTATCTACTTCCCTACTTCTTCATCTTCCTATCACAAGTAAAATCTTCTACTTCATCTTGCCACTATTTTTTTTTTCACCTTCTCTGTTCAAACTTTGAAAGGGGCAAAGCAATTTTGAGACAAGACTATCATCATCAACGCAAGCTTCTTCATTCAAGCTGTGAATCTCTCTTCTAATCTTCTTCTTTTTAGTTTTTAATAATTTTACTCCTTCATTTTTACTTATCGGTCTAGAATGTCCACATCGCCCGGAATGCCAAAATCTTGGTTGGAACACCTGTTAAGGCCGGTACAGTCCAGTATTCAGGGCCTGTTTCAGCCCGAATTGGAAAATGAAAAAAAAAAAGGGATTTGTCACAAACGCGCATGCAGTCGCATCGACGGCCACATAGCACGTCCGTGCATGTCAGACGTGGGTGCGGTGCCCTTGGAGCCGCATCCGTGCTTTCTTATTGATATTCTTGGGAGTTGGGAGACAATTGGGACTCAAATTTAAGAAATTAAATAATAGAATTCAAATTAACCAAAAAAAAAAAAAAATACCAGCAGTTAGAAAAATTTTTAGATCTTAATAAACTTAGTTGACATGGCCATAGCCGTGCTTGTTGTGTCCACCATTCCTGCACTTGGTTCTACAAATGAGTCAAAAAAATTAGAATGGAAACAATAAAAAGAAACCTTTATTTAATATTTATTTTTCATGTTTTTCACCAAAAAGAAAAGTGAAACATGCAACTTATAGTGTTCCAATTTTGTTGCTTGAAGAGACATTCATTGGATCCCCATGGAGAGTCTAATGAGTATTTTGGGCAAAAAAAGGAAAACTTTTACGGAGAAATTGTATCAAAGTTATGCAGGAAAATAAATTATCAGAGAGGAAGAGAGAGAGAGAGAGAGAGAGAGAGAGAGGCATATAGAAAAATAAAATAAAATAAGAAAGAAGTGTATTTTTTGTGTGGGAAGGAATATGAAAGGTGCAAAATTTGAAACTACCAAGGAGCCAGAAAGATTGAATTTTCACCAGGGATGGACCTACAAGGGGGGCCAAGGGGACCCAGACCCCCCTTGGCCCAAAGAAAAAAAAAAGCAAAAAATATTTTGGTACCCCCTAACCCAAAGAAAAAAAAATTTCCTTTTTAATAGTTATATATATATATATATATATATATAGAGTCGTGCCTCACTCTTCCAAAAACTTAGACTCTCTCCCTTTTAATTAGTCTCACCCAACTAGCAACCACCTAACTAAAAAACTTAACATAAACAAAATTTTAAAATAAAAAATCCCAGTTAGCCCAATATTAGAGTACTAGCATTAGGTGTTCTAAATGGTAAATATTTAGTATTTAGAACACTAAATACCAAAAACACTATTGTATGAGACATTTCAAATGCTATGTAGCAAAAGTAAGTTTTGGTTTGTGAAAAATATATATATATATATATATATATATATTTTGCAACAGTTGATGCTCTTAAGAAACAATATTATTTTGTGTTTTTTTGTCTTTGTTGGTAAATGATTGCATTTAATGTATTAAGAAACAATGATTTTGTGTATTGATCTTGGTTGATATATAGTTTGTTAGTACTATATAGATATCTATTTGGATTTTTTTTTCTTATACTTCGCCCCCCTAGCTTGAAATCCTAGGCCCGTTCTTGATTTTCACAGTAGTTTAGTGGGAAGTTTGTATTCTATAGTGGGGTATGTAATTTGTGGGAGGAGTTTTTGTTTTGTAGTGGGAAGTTGAAGATGTGAAGGAAGGAAGTTATTCAAAAGTAGTTTTTGTTTTATAGACAATGTTTTACATGGGAGTTAAAGAAGCATTTTTACCAAGTTTTGTCCCTACTTAAGCATAGGCTGTAAGGGTATTTTGGAACCAAAAAAATGTCCAGTCCAAATAGGGGAAACCCCTTAAATATCTACACTACTATTTAAAGGGTTTCCCCTATTTGGACAGGATTTTTTTTGGGTCCGAAGATACCCTTAACACTCCTAAGTTTAAGTGGAGACAAAACTAAAAGATAGTCAGGTAAAAATACATATTTAACTTGCATGAAAATATTGCCTACAAAATAGGAACACTCTCTATTAAGGGAGTAATTATACAGTCCTCATGGTGGACCACGTCACTTGTCCACTATTCTACTAAAAAACTCCCACTTGATTAAAATTGCTAAGTCAGTAATCAGTTTTTGTTTAAAAAAATTTTCTAACTCAGTAATTTTAAATAGGTGGGAGTCTTTTAGTGAAATGGTGGACCACGTCACTTGTCCACCATGAGGACCTTATAATTTCAATTATTAAGACATTTGAAATGCTCCAACTACCTAAACTCAGGTTTTCAAGAAAAAAAAAAAATCATATTTTTTTTTTACCGTTAATTAGTCTTACCCATTTCACATCAACAAAAAAAAAAAAAAGGCCTTAACAGTTTTTTTTTAAAACAAAATTATTATAATGAATGAAAATTATTAACCTTAACAAAAAAAATAGAAGAGCCTCTTTATAAAATCCAATCTATCAAATTTATTCCTTAAAACTTTGTAAGTCATTTGATTTTGAGTGTTGTGTAGTTACTTTAGTTTTCTTTGAAAGAATCCCGCTGTAGACACTCAATTTTGCACCCATGATTTAATCAAGGAGAATGACTTGAATGACCATCCATGTACCCCAAAAATCATAATTGCATCACATGCATCAATTTGTTCTTGCATTACATGCATCAACTTGTTGTTAGGACATATGTGATTCACTTGTTAGGAACATATGTCAATATTTTATGTAGTTGGCTAATCCTTTGACAAAACGCACTTTACTTGTAATTGGATAGATCCAGGATGTGTTTAATACTTCAAGAAACATGTTGTTCAAGTCTAGTATTAAAGCCATGAAGATTGGACCAAGAAACAAGTGAAGAAAAGTTGTTCAATAAAGCTGGATAGATAGCTCGACACCTGCGGACAGATAGCTCGATAGCTGCTCGACACTTTTCGATAGCTAGGCTATCTATCGAGATTTTCAACTTCTTCTTATCGCAATCTCGATAGCTTCTCGACAACTGGTGGATTGATCGAGAAAGCTCCTATATGCTCCACAGCTCCTCGATGGCTTCTCAATAGCTGTATCTGTCAAAGTTTAAAGCTCGACACCTCCTCGATACCTCCTGATCGATCAAGGTTACAGGAATTCAGATTTTTAGATTTGATTTTCGGCCCATGCTGACATGTATATGTAGAGTTTCTTTTTTCATAACCCTAAACCTATATAAGGCTTATTTTAAAGGCCGTCACATAAGAGTATACAAGGAGAACATATGCAAAAGGTGACCGATGCCTTATTCTTTCTGAAAGAAGTTAATGCATCTTTTGCGCCTTAGGGTTTTGTAATCAACTGCTTCTTGATCTTCATTACTGATGAAGTGAAGAACTTTGCAGCCAACATCTTCTTCTAGTTGGTGATTGAAGTCGCGTACTGGGATCCGTGCAATTGGTTAGTCACATACTGGGATTTATGCATCAAAATGTGGCGTTCATATATTGAAGAGTTCAAAGGTTCTGAAGTGGTAAAAGGTTTCTGCTGTGAGTTCATCTACGAGGATTGTAGAGTCTAGGGACAAAGGTTTTGTACTAGATTTGAAACTTCTCTTTACTATAGTGGATTGCTTTTTGGGAATGTTTCCCCCCCAGTTTTTTATTGTGAAACTAGTTTGTTTTATTGGTTTTCTTGGGTCATCATAACTTGTCTTATTTATTTTTTCCACTGCATGATTTTGACATGATTGATATTTGTTTGTTTTAACAAGTTTTATTCACAATAAATCTAATGAACAACTTGGGTTTAAAACTTGTTAATTCTATTAACTGGGGTCTAAATTTCCCAGCAAGTGGTATCAGAGCGGGTTCACTCTGATTAGATTAATTTCCTGAGTGTGATCCTTGACCCTCGTTGTCATGGATCATGGACAATCTCTTTTGATTCCTCCTTTATTTGATGGCACTAATTATACGTACTAGAAAGTTCATATGAAAGTCTTTTTGCAAGCTCTAGGTGCACAGGTATGGCAAGCTATTGAAGTTGGTTGGATTAAGCCTAAAGAAGTGCCAGTGGATTGGGATGAAGAAAAAATCAAAGTGGCAAATTTCAAAAGTAGGGCCCTGAATGCTTTGTTTTATGGGGTGACCAATGAGAAATTCAAGAGAATATCATCCACGAAAGTTGCTAAGGAAGCATGGACCATTCTTGAGACCATCTATGAAGGTACCAAGGCAGTAAAAACTATGAAGCTTCAAAGACTCATTAGTAGTTTTGAAGAAATAAGGATGGAAGAGGATGAGACCTCTGATGAGTTCTATGCTAAATTTAAGAATATTGCGAATTCTGCCTTCAACCTTGGATAATCTATAGTAGAATCCAAGATTGTTAGAAAAATCCTTAGGTCCTTACCTGAAAGATTCCATGCCAAGATCACTGCTATTGAAGAAGCAAAGGAAATTGATCAAATTCCTTTGATTGAGCTTATAGGGAACTTTTAAACCTATGAGATGAGATTAGGCTCAATGAGAAAAGGTGGAAAGAGTAAAAAATTAGCTCTTAAAGGTATAGAGGAAGAGAGTGAGGACTCTGAAGATGAAGATGAAAGTGAAGATGATGATAAAGATGATGATGAGGATGGGGATCTAACTTTCATAACTGATGAGATTATCAAGCTTCTTCAATTTAGGAAAAACGATAAGGGCAAACCTCATAGGAAATCTAAATCCTCAAGGAAGGGCAAGAATGAGAAACCCCTCATCCAATGCCATGAGTGCAAAAGTTTTGGTCATATGAGGATAGAGTGCCCAAACTACCTTATGAAGGAAAAGACTGAGTCAAAAGATAAAGGGTTGGTTACTACTTTGAGTGATACTGAGAATGACTCTTCTGATAAGTATATGGGTGAATGTAGTCATGTTATGGCCTTTGTTGCCACAACCGATAAGGTGATTGTGGAGAGTGCTAGTGACAGCGAGGATTCTTCTGATGATAAAGTATCCAAGAAGATGACCCTTCAGGAAGCCTATGATAAGCTATGCACTGAATTCTTAAAATCTGAAAAGACTTCTTATCTTTGTAGAAAAGAGCTTAATGAGGTAAAAACTGAAAAAGCTAATCTATTAGTCAAACTAGATGAGACTACAAGGTTAGTTGAGACCCTTATTGTGGAGAACACCTCATTAGAAGAAAAGGTCAAGAATCTCGAGGTAGAGCTTAGTCAATCTAGAACTCAAATAGAGAGGATGTCTAGTGCAAAGCTTGATGAGGTATTGAGTACTCAAAAGCCTAGTTCTGATAAGACTAGCTTAGGATATGTTGTTTCTTCTGGCCTCTCTTCCTCTATGGCTTCTGGATCAAAGACTGTCTTTGTGCCCTAATTTGAGAATCTGAGAAAGGTGATAAAAGTATGAAATCCAAAACTGATTTAGCTAATTCTAAATACTTTGTTAGACCTCAAGTTTGTCGCCATTGTAGTGTTTCTGGACACATTCGTCCTCATTAGCAATTGTCCAAACGGTCACAGGTTTCCTCTCAAGGACCTACACCTTTGTTTGGAGAGTTATTAAAGGCTTTGAGCTTTTTAACTCAATTTCAGGAGAATTTTAATTCTTCTATGTCCTTTAGTAGACATACTAGGACACGTGCCTTTTCATCTTCATTGCCAAAGACTCGTGCTGTGTGGGTGAGAAAGGAGCCTAAGACTTAATTGTCTTTTTTGTTTGTCCTCTGCTTTAATTATTTCTATTTAAAGTAGGACTCTTTTTGCTTGATTTTTTATCTGTTTTTGGAATCATGCTTTCATGCATCTACATCTTTCTATCATGCCTTTATGCATATGCATCTTTTTTTCATGTTGTTTTTCTATTTTTGTTTGGTTTTTTAGTTTTTATTTTGTTTTATTTTCATAATAAATATAAAAAGGAAAAATAAAAAGAATACAAAAACAATGTGTGCTTTGTGTACATTGGCACTTGTGTACCTTGGATGGCCATTGAAACAAAGTTTTCTAAACTTTGTATCTTTTGTAACTTAGATGAGCATCTCTATACACAACTAAGCAAGTGAGCTTTGTGGCTCTTGTTTGTAATGAGTAAGATTAAGTTATTTTTTATACTTAACACTCATATCACTATTTTTGACGGGTAGGATTGAAAAATCCTAAGAGAAAAGCATTAATAACCATCTCACCACTGTTGCCCGCCAATCATGATAAGATATCTGTATGCTTTGACATAGCAAAAGTGTGATGTCAATGACATTTATGTGCTTCAAGGTAGCAAAATTAGAATGTCAAATATCATTGGGTAATTCTTTTCTATTTCTCATATGCCCATGCATGATATGCTAAATAAAAGAAAAATATGCAAAGAAAATTAAAAAGATAAAAAGATAAAAAAAATGCTTTAAATATGATTGCAAGCGTGTATTCTAGGAGATGTTAGAGTTATAGGATGTACCTCGAAGGTGACAGTCCCATCAAACAATTATGATTATGTGTAAGTTAAAGTGATTTTCTCATATCTCAAATCGTCATAACATGTATACACTTATGCAATCTTGCGATGTTTTTCACACACAACATGCAATATTCTTTGCTACTCTTGATACATGTGCAGGTACAATGTGATTTGGCCATCACAAGGTTTACATTTTTTTATATATGCTCATTAAACTGTCTTGACTTATTTTTGAAATATAAGATTGGTTAGACTTGTTTAGTGTGTGTGTGTGTGTGTGTGTGTGTATTTTGCATCTTTCTATTATTTTGTCATCCATAGCATATTGTTTCATTACATTCATGCATTTATATGGATTTTTTGTGCCCCATTGATCATCCTTGATCATCTTTATATTTCTCAGGTGAAGCTTTCTAGCTTCTTGTACCCTTTGTCAATCATGACAAAAATGGGGAGAAATTGTGGAGAATATATGGTTTCTTTTAAGATTCTACATGTTAGGGGGAGAAATACATGCCTCTGTAAGGGGGAGATGTGTTTTATCTTGTTAGGGGAGTACTTACTTCCTTCTTCTTGTACACTAGTCTTGTGACCATGTTTACATACATTGTGCGTATCTCTGATATAGATATATATATATATATATATGATGTATGTTTTCTTTCACCTATCTCTACATGTGTTGTTTCTTTTCTTTCTTTATACACATGTTTCTTATTATGTGTATGCAATCTATTATTTATACTTCACACAAAGATGCCTTGATGAGTTTTGTTTAAAGTGTTTCAAAAATACATGTTGTCAAAGTCTACTTGCCATAAACTATCTTCTTGCAAAGTTTTTCAAGAGTTTATGTTAGGATAGATTTTATTGTATTCAACAAGTGAATATGAGTTGAGTGATTTATGACTTCTCTCATACGTTCATTTGTTTGTTGTGGTTTTGTCACGGATTGCCAAAGGGGGAGATTGTTAGGACATATGTGATTCACTTGTTAGGAACATATGTCAATATTTTATGTAGTTGGCTAATCTTTTGACAAAACGCACTTTACTTGTAATTGGGTAGATCCAGGATGTATTTAATACTTCAAGAAATATGTTGTTCAAGTCTAGTATTAAAGCCATAAAGATGGACTAAGAAACAAGTGAAGAAAAGTTGTTCAATAAAGCTGGACAAATAACTCGACACCTATGGAAAGATAGCTCGATAACTGCTCGACACCTCTCAACAGCTAGGCTATCTATTAAGATTTTCAACTTCTTCTTATCGCAATCTCGATAGCTTCTTGACAACTGGTGAATCAATCGAGAAAGCTCTTATCTGCTTGACAGCTCCTCGATAGCTTCTCGATAGCTGTATCTGTTGAAGTTTAAAGTTCGACACCTCCTCGACACCTCCTGATCGATTGAGGTTACGTGAATTTAGATTTTTAGATTTGATTTTTGGCCCATGCTGACATGTATGTGTAGGGTTTCTTTTCTTTTTAAAACCCTAGACCTATATAAGGCTTATTTTAGAGGCCGTCACATAAGAGAATACAAGGAGAACATATACAAAAGGTGACTGATGCCATATTCTCTCTGAAAGAAGCTACTGTGTCTTTTGCGCCTTAGGGTTTTGTAACCAAGTGCTTCTTGATCTTCATTATTGATGAAGTGAAGAACTTTGCAGCCAACATCTTCTTCTAGTTGGTGATTGAAGTCGCGTACTGGGATCCGTGTAATTGGTTAGTCACATACTGGGATTTGTGCATCAAAATGTGGCGTTCATATATTGAAGAGTTCAGAGGTTCTGAAGTGATAGAAGGTTTCTGCTATGAGTTCATCTACGAGGATTGTAGAGTCTAGGGACAAAGGTTTTGTACTAGATTTGAAACTTCTCTTTACTATAGTGGATTGCTTTTTGGGAATGTTTCCCCCCCAGGTTTTTTATTGTGAAACTAGTTTGTTTGATTAGTTTTCTTGGGTCATCATAACTTGTCTTGTTTATTTTTTCCACTGCATGATTTTGACATGATTGATATTTGTTTGTTTTAACAAGTTTTATTCATAATAAATCTAATTAACAACTTGGGTTTAAAACTTGTTAATTCTATTAACTGGGGTCTAAATTTCCCAACAAGTGGTATCAGAGCGGGTTCACTCTGATTAGATTAATTTCCTGAGTGTGATCCTTGACCCTCGTTGTCATGGATCATGGACAATCTCTTTTGATTCCTCCTTTATTTGATGACACTAATTATACGTACTAGAAAGTTCATATGAAAGTCTTTTTGCAGGCTCTAGGTGCACAGGTATGGCAAGCTATTGAAGTTGGTTGGATTAAGCCTAAAGAAGTGCCGGTGGATTGGGATGAAGAAAAAATCAAAGCGGCAAATTTCAAAAGTAGGGCCCTGAATGCTTTGTTTTATGGGGTGACCAATGAGGAATTCAAGAGAATATCGTCCACGAAAGTTGCTAAGGAAGCATGGACCATTCTTGAGACCATTTATGAAGGTACCAAGGCAGTAAAAACTATGAAGCTTCAAAGACTCACTAGTAGTTTTGAAGAAATAAGGATGAAAGAGGATGAGACCTCTGATGAGTTCTATGCTAAATTTAAGAATATTGCAAATTCTGCCTTCAACCTTGGATAATCTATAGTAGAATCCAAGATTGTTAGAAAAATCCTTAGGTCCTTACCTGAAAGATTCCATGCCAAGATCACTGCTATTGAAGAAGCAAAGGAAATTGATCAAATTCCTTTGATTGAGCTTGTAGGGAACTTTTAAACCTATGAGATGAGATTAGGCTCAATGGGAAAAGGTGGAAAGAGTAAAAACTTAGCTCTTAAAGGTATAGAGGAAGAGAGTGAGGACTCTGAAGATGAAGATGAAAGTGAAGATGATGATAAAGATGATGATGAGGATAGGGATCTAACTTTCATAACTGATGAGATTATCAAGCTTCTTCAATTTAGGAAAAACGATAAGGGCAAACTTCATAGGAAATCTAAATCCTCAAGGAAGGGCAAGAATGAGAAACCCCTCATCCAATGCCATGAGTGCAAAAGTTTTGGTCATATGAGGATAGAATGCCCAAACTACCTTATGAAGGAAAAGACTGAGTCAAAAGATAAAGGGTTGGTTACTACTTTGAGTGATACTGAGAATGACTCTTCTGATAAGTATGTGGGTGAATGTAGTCATGTTATGGCCTTTGTTGCCACAACCGATAAGGTGATTGTGGAGAGTGCTAGTGACAGTGAGGATTCTTCTGATGATAAAGTATCCAAGAAGATGACCCTTCAGGAAGCCTATGATAAGCTATGCGTTGAATTCTTAAAATCTGAAAAGACTTCTTATCTTTGTAGAAAAGAGCTTAATGAGGTAAAAACTGAAAAAGCTAATCTATTAGTCAAACTAGATGAGACTACAAGGTTAGTTGAGACCCTTATTGTGGAGAACACCTCATTAGAAGAAAAGGTCAAGAATCTAGAGGTAGAGCTTAGTCAATCTAGAACTCAAATAGAGAGGATGTCTAGTGCAAAGGTTGATGAGGTATTGAGTACTCAAAAGCCTAGTTTTGATAAGACTGGCTTAGGATATGTTGTTTCTTCTGGCCTCTCTTCCTCTATGGCTTCTGGATCAAAGACTGTCTTTGTGTCCTAATCTGAGAATCTGAGAAAGGTGATAAAAGTATGAAATCCAAAACTGATTTAGCTAATTCTAAATACTTTGTTAGACCTCAAGTTTGTCGCCATTGTGGTGTTTCTGGACACATTCGTCCTCATTAGCAATTGTCCAAACGGTCACAGGTTTCCTCTCAAGGACCTACACATTTGTTTGGAGAGTTATTAAAGGCTTTGAGCTTTTTAACTCAATTTCAGGAGAATTTTAATTCTTCTATGTCCTTTAGTAGACATACTAGGACACGTGCCTTTCATCTTCATTGCCAAAGACTCGTGCTGTGTGGGTGAGAAAGGAGCCTAAGACTTAATTGTCTTTTTTGTTTGTCCTCTGCTTTAATTCTTTCTATTTAAAGTAGGACTCTTTTTGCTTGATTTTTTATCTGTTTTTGGAATCATGCTTTCATGCATCTACATCTTTCTATCATGCCTTTATGCATATGCATCTTTTTTTCATGTTGTTTTTCTATTTTTGTTTGGTTGTTTAGTTTTTATTTTGTTTTATTTTCATAATAAATATAAAAAGGAAAAATAAAAAGAATACAAAAACAGTGTGTGCTTTGTGTACATTGGCACTTGTGTACCTTGAATGGCCATTGAAACAAAGTTTTCTAAACCTTGTATCTTTTGTAACTTAGATGAGCATCTCTATACACAACTAAGCAAGTGAGCTTTGTGGCTCTTGTTTGTAATGAGTAAGATTAAGTTATTTTTTATACTTAACACTCATATCACTATTTTTGACGGGTAGGATTGAAAAATCCTAAGAGAAAAGCATTAATAACCATCTCACCACTGTTGCCCGCCAATCATGATAAGATATCTGTATGCTTTGACATAGCAAAAGTGTGATGTCAATGACATTTACGTGCTTCAAGATAGCAAAATTAGAATGTCAAATATCATTGGGTAATTCTTTTCTATTTCTCATATGCCCATGCATGATATGCTAAATAAAAGAAAAATATGCAAAGAAAATTAAAAAGATAAAAAGATAAAAAAATGTTTTAAGTATGATTGCAAGCGTGTATTCTAGGAGATGTTAGAGTTATAGGATGTACCTCGAAGGTGACAGTCCCATCAAACAATTATGATTATGTGTAAGTTAAAGTGATTTTCTCATATCTCAAATCGTCATAACATGTATACACTTATGCAATCTTGCGATGTTTTTCACACACAACACGCAATATTCTTTGCTACTCTTGATACATGTGCAGGTACAATGTGATTTGGCCATCACAAGGTTTACACTTTTTTATATATGCTCATTAAACTGTTTTGACTTATTTTTGAAATATAAGATTGGTTAGACTTGTTTTGTGTGTGTGTGTGTGTGTGTGTGTGTGTATTTTGCATCTTTCTATTATTTTGTCATCCATAGCATATTGTTTCATTACATTCATGCATTTATATGAATTTTTTGTGCCCCATTGATCATCCTTGATCATCTTTATATTTCTCAGGTGAAGCTTTCTAGCTTCTTGTAGCCTTTGTCAATCATGACAAAAATGGGGAGAAATTGTGGAGAATATATGGTTTCTTTTAAGATTCTACATGTCAGGGGGAGAAATACATGCCTTTGTAAAGGGGAGATGTGTTTTATCTTGTTAGGGGAGTACTTACTTCCTTCTTCTTGTACACCAGTCTTGTGACCATGTTTACATACATTGTGCGTATCTTTGATATATATATATATATATATATGATGTATGTTTTCTTTCACCTATCTCTACATGTGTTGTTTCTTTTCTTTCTTTATACACATGTTTCTTGTTATGTGTATGCAATCTATTATTTATACTTCACACAAAGATGTCTTGATGAGTTTTGTTTAAAGTGTTTCAAAAATACAGGTTGTCAAAGTCTACTTGCCATAAACTATCTTCTTGCAAAGTTTTTTAAGAGTTTATGTTAGGATAGATTTTATTGTATTCAACAAGTGAATATGAGTAGAGTGATTTATGACTTCTCTCATACGTTCATTTGTTTGTTGTGGTTTTGTCACGGATTGCCAAAGGGGGAGATTGTTAGGACATATGTGATTCACTTGTTAGGAACATATGTCAATATTTTATGTAGTTGGCTAATCTTTTGACAAAACGCATTTTACTTGTAATTGGGTAGATCTAGGATGTATTTAATACTTCAAGAAATATGTTGTTCAAGTCTAGTATTAAAGCCATAAAGATGGACTAAGAAACAAGTGAAGAAAAGTTGTTCAATAAAGCTGGACAAATAACTCGACACCTGTGGACAAATAGCTCGATAACTGCTCGACACCTCTTAACAGCTAGGCTATCTATTGAGATTTTCAACTTCTTCTTATCGCAATCTCGATAGCTTCTTGACAACTGGTGAATCGATCGAGAAAGCTCCTATTTGCTTGACAGCTCCTTGATAGCTTCTCGATAGCTGTATCTGTTGAAGTTTAAAGCTCGACACCTCCTCGACACCTCCCGATCGATCGAGGTTACGTGAATTTAGATTTTTAGATTTGATTTTTGGCCCATGCTGACATGTATGTGTAGGGTTTCTTTTCTTTTCACAACCCTAGACCTATATAAGGCTTATTTTAGAGGCCGTCACATAAGAGAATACAAGGAGAACATATACAAAAGGTGACTGATGCCATATTCTCTCTGAAAGAAGCTACTGTGTCTTTTGCGCCTTAGGGTTTTGTAACCAAGTGCTTCTTGATCTTCATTATTGATGAAGTGAAGAACTTTGCAGCCAACAGCTTCTTCTAGTTGGTGATTGAAGTCGCGTACTGGGATCCGTGTAATTGGTTAGTCACATACTGGGATTTGTGCATCAAAATGTGGCGTTTATATATTGAAGAGTTCAGAGGTTCTGAAGTGGTAGAAGGTTTCTACTATGAGTTCATCTACGAGGATTGTAGAGTCTAGGGACAAAGGTTTTGTATTAGATTTGAAACTTCTCTTTACTATAGTGGATTGCTTTTTGGGAATGTTTGCCCCCCAGGTTTTTTATTGTGAAACTAGTTTGTTTCATTGGTTTTCCTGGGTTATCATAACTTGTCTTATTTATTTTTTCTGCTGCATGATTGTGACATGATTGATATTTGTTTGTTTTAATAAGTTTTATTCATAATAAATCTAATTAACAACTTGGGTTTAAAACTTGTTAATTCTATCAACTGGGGTCTAAATTTTCCCACACTTGTCTTTGCATTACATACATTAATTCATTCATTGTATTTCATAAAAATGATCATGAGATTCTAACGGTCGCAATGGTGTTTTCAGTTTTCAAATTGGACCATCGAACCGAAAGATAACGCATGAACAAATTTGCACGATCAACATACATTGCATCTAGGTAAGGTCGACCACACATGATTAGTATAAATTAATTCTTGTTAGGTTCTAAAGACTTATAATTTTATGTATTTAGAATTCTAATGTGTAATGTTGGCAAACCATGATCAAAACAGGTTGTTTAGCCTTGTTTAGACTTGCTCAAAGTTGTTTCATTTTATGTAAAGTTGGAATCAAGTTGATACAAAAGTTACTGTGCATTTCGGCCTGGCTCGATCGATCGAAGCTTAGGCTCAATCAATCAAACCTCTAGCAGAATGCATTTTCTGCATAATTCCAACTCAGCCCTAGTTCACTTAAAACATTTTAGGGTTTTATGTTTTTACCCTAGTTATATAAGGGAAACCCTAGCCACGTTTTAGAGGTTGCTCTTGTTGCTCATATTGCTGTTTATGTGAATCTCCTGTGAGATCTTTGAGGAGTTTTCCTTCACATAGACTTTGGGTTATCAAGTAGGAGATTACTTCAAAACCTTGATGATCATTCAGTTGTTGCCATAGGAGCTTAAAGATACACAAGCGGGGGTGCTTGTATTTGCTGAAGAATCCAAGAAAGAAAGAGTCCGTGGATTTGGAGCTTGCACGTGGTTGTGTCAGTAAGTTTTACTGGAGGGTAGTAATAAGATGTTAGTGGTCTAAGTCCTATTGTATGAACTTTGATTCTTTCGCATAGTGGATTCAAGTTTACCTTGAGGATAGCTAGGTTAAATCCTCCCTAGGTTTTTATCGGTGTGGTTTCCTGGGTCATCATATCATTGTGTTATTTATATTTCCGCTGCTATATACATAATATGATTGTTTGATTGTGATAACCTGAATTTGCATAATTTGACTAAGTTAATCAATTGGCTAATTAATTAGGTTAATTCAATTGTCGTTTAAGGGGTCTAAAAACCTATCAAGTGGTATTAGAGCGGGTAGCTCTTTTGTTGTAGATCTTTTGATCTCTGAGCTGATCCTTGACCCCTGTTGTCATGGAACATGGACACTCTCTAGTTATTCCTCCTCATTTTGATAGGAATAATTATGCTTATTGGAAAGTAAAGATGAAAGCATTCCTGAAATCCATCGATGAGAGAGTTTGGAATTCCGTCGAATATGGATGGGAGAAGCCCACTACTCCTGTGAGTGAGTGGCAAACTTCTAAAAAAAAAAATAGCTACGTTCAATATCAAAGCTATGAATGCTATCTTTAACGCTGTTTCTATAGAGGAATTTAAGAAAATCTCTAATATTGAGGTTGCTCACACTGCTTGGAATATCCTCCAAACTGTGCATGAAGGCACAAAGGCAGTTAAAATAAACAAGTTGCGGCAATTGACTACTACATTTGAGAGCATTAGGATGTCTGTTGATGAACTTGTAGGATCTCTTCAGTCCTATGAGTTAGACTTACCAAAAACTAGCAAATCCAAATCAATGGCTCTTAAGTCAGTTGAGGATGTTGAAGTTGGTGGATTTGATGATGAGCTCTCTGCTACAGAGATTGCTTGCCTTGCCAAGAACTTTAGAAACTTTCTTAGGAATAGTAACAGAAGGGTAAGAGGTACGAACACTGCTGAATCTAGAAACTTTAGGAAGAATGATCCCATTAAGGTTAACAACAATGAAAAACCTAGAGAAAAAGTTGGTCAATATTCTAATAATTCTATGGGTCCTCAGTGTTTTGGATGTCAAGGGTATGGTCATGTGAAATCTAAATGCCTTACATTTTTGAGGTCTAAGGGTAAGGCTATGGCCGTAACCCTTAGTGATAATGAATCTTCTGATGATGAGTCTGGGTGTGACGAGGATGGAAACTTCATTGCTTTCATTGCTACTGCTGTAGTCAATGAAAGCGTGTTTGTTGAAGAGAACCCTTCTGATAGGAAACTCTTTGAAGATGCAGATCTTCAAGAGGCCTACAATAAATTTTGCAAAGTTGCTACAAAGGATGCTATGAATGTTGAACTTGGCCTGAAGAAAATTGAAATTCTTGAGCTTGATAAGAAGAATTTTCTTGTAAAACTGTTTAATGCTAATGAACTTTTGAACAATGTGAAAACTGAGAATTAGCTATTTCTTGATAAAGTTAAATCTTTGGAACTTGATTTATCTATTGCTAGATCTACTAGTTCTAAACTTGATCAAATACTGAGTGTTCAAAAGTCTCCTTCTGAAAAATCTGGATTAGGTTTTGTTGATAGCATCTCTGTGTCTGCACCACATTCCACAAACTTTGTTCCTTCATCTTCTTCTGTACCTTCTGTGAGTGAGGTTGTTAGTGAAATTGTTAAAACCCGTAGTGAGGTTGTCAAACCCATAGAAGTTTCACCATCTAGGAAGATTAGGGTTGATATAAAAAAGTCTAAACCTAAGGAGTCTACCATTTCTAAAGACAAGATGCATGGTAAGCCTGCTTGGGTTTGTCATTTTTGTGGGAAGTCTAGACACATTCGTCCAAACTGTTACAAGCTGCAAGTTGTTAAGAGTGCAAACAAACTAAAAGTGCCTGTGCCTCAAACACAAGATCCTATGACACTTATTGGTGAATTGGTAAAGGCTCTCAACCTTTATTCCAATCCTGGAGTTAGAAATCACTCTAATGTGAATAAGAACTCCAATGCTTGTGGTGCATCTAAAAGGTTTTAGATGCAAAAGACTCGAACTAATTGAGTCTTTTTGACATGGTCCTTGTGCTTCTTTGCTCTACCCTTTGTGATCAATTTTTTTTGTGTTTCTTTTTGTATTTAGGATTTGCATTGCATAATATTCATGCATTTCATTCTAGGATTTCTTTTGTTTCCACTTTAAAAAATAAAAATAAAAAAAAGGGAAAAAGAAAAAGGGAAGAAAATTGTGTTTTGTATTCATTATCTTGGTTTTGAAAACAAGGTTGGTCAATTTATTTTCACATGACATGTCTTTGTACCTTGTTTAGCTTTGATGAGCTTATTTATTGCACTTTACTAGTTTGAGCTTTATAGTGCATGTTGTGTGGGAAAGATGCTTATAGTTTTTGATCACTTTGTCTTGATCTTGAAGTTACATGTCTTCGACTAACGGACTTGAACCTTTTGAGAAAGGCATAAATAACCATCTCACCATTGTTCACTAGCCAATCATGAACACCTTAGTGCATATCGTAAGATTTTGTGCTCGAAAAAGTGTAGCACATGCATAGAAAGAACATACGGTGTAGCCTCGGTTTAAATGTTAAAATTGGTGTGTATATTATTGGGCTTAAAGCTAAATCAAATAAATAAAATTGGTGTGTACATTATCTCGGCTATTTAATAAGTTTTTGAACAATTACAATTGGTGTGTATATTATGAGGCAAAAATCAAGAAACTTACATGATTGCAAACTTATGTTCTAGGAGATATGGGAGTTATATGATGTAACTCTTTTGGTGATAGTCTCTTTCAAATTCTATATGATGAATTTTGTAGACTTTGTGCTTAATTTCTATTCACTTATCACTTCACATGTATCTCAAGCTTTTACTAGTTGTACACACTACACAAGTTACTCTTTGCTAAACATTGTACATGTTATTGTGTGTTTTTGGCCTGACCAATCAAGTTTGAAAATACCTTGAGTTTTATGCAAAACATATTTGTTGCTTGAGAATTTAAGAGAATGCTTGCAAATCTTAATTTTGGGAAATCTGGGTTTAAAACTTGTGTTTTTGAAAAGCATTTCATCTCATACTCATGCATTTTAATTTGAAAATTCAATGCTTTGAGGTGTTTTTGTGCAAAATTTCCTTGTTTTTCAAAAATTTGATTTTTCTAGAATTTCGATTGATCGAACATGTTTTTCAATCAATTGAAATTGTGATTGAAATTTTATGTGAGCCTCTGTTTGTTTCGATCAATCGAACCTAATGTTTTGATCAATTGAAAATCATGAATCAAGTTTTTTTAAAACCAAGTTTGACTTGTTCTTTGTCACTTTTCAAAAACTTTTCAAGCCTTTCTCTCTCTTTCTCTCTTCGATTCGGACTAGGCTCCACGTCAAATTTTTGTCGTTTTACTTCAAATCTTTTGTAAGGTTTTTGTCCTCTAAGGCCGGTAAGACCTTATTGCCCTTTCTTTTTCTTTTATTTTTAAGTTTCATGCATTTTTCTTTGAAATTTTCGAACCTATGCATATTGGGGGTTTTTGATGTTTCAAGCCATATTTTCTAAAATTGATCAATGGGTTTTTGTTCTAGGATGTTATAAACTTGATCTTGTTGGTTTAATTTGATCAATTTTGTGATTTGTGAGAAATTAAAATTTCTAGGGCTTGTTTTTTTGGGGATTTTGTTTAAATTAGGTTTAATTGATGGAATTGGCTTGTTGGATTGATGTAATTAGTCATTCTAAACTGTTTTGTATCTTATGTGATGATCAATTGGTCAATTTAAAAAAAAAAAAAAAAAAAAAAAAACAAACAAACAAACAAACAAACAAACAAACGAACAAGTGGTTTTTCAAATTTTGGGTTTTTGTTAGAAATTCTATGCTTAAGCCAATTTTGTGAATTTGAACTCTAATTGAACGAAGTTCACTGCATTAGAGCATGCATCATGATGTTTAATTGTTCATGCATCATATAGATCTTTATTCTATATTTTTTTCTTATGCTAACTTGCAGTCTATCCTTGGTTTTCTTTTTGTTCTTTTTGGGTCCTGCTTTGTGTCTTTGTCATTTCCTTAGCTTCATGCCTAGGAAAACTAGAGCCCATAGGACACCCTCCACCTCTTCTGAGTCTCCTTTTAGGAGTGAGGTGTTTCGGAGTGACAAATGCAGAGAGGCATATGAGAAGCTGAACATTAAGAGAAAAATTTGGGCTGAGTGGAAGGTGTTGTTAGATGAGTTAGATCCTGCCATTAGGACAAATTTTGAGAGTCGAGGCTGGTTGTCTTTATTGGAGATAGATCATCCACCCCTGTTTGCCCTGATTAGAGAGTTATATTCGAATCTCTCTTGCCACGTCTATGATTCCAACACCCTTGTTAGGAGTTAGATACGAGGTGTAGAGTTCACCATTACCCCTAGGGTAGTTGCTGAAGCTCTTGGGGTTCCGGTTGTTAGGTAGCCCAACTATCTTTATGAGGAGTCTCCACCTCTTGATGACATTATGTCATACATCACTGGATCTTCTATCTAGTGGGGTTCTGATTCTCAGATCACGTTTGCTAAGCTTCCTGAGACTACCTATCTTTTTCTTAGGATAGCGTGTCATTCTTTGAGGCCTATGTCTCATCTCCACACCATCCCTTTTGAGCGATATGTTTTTTTGTATGCGCTTGTTTCTAGTGCTTCTATTTATTTCCCCCATCTGTTTGTTCGTTCTTTGAACGAGATTCATAGGAGTAGCGTTGTTGGCCACGCTCTTGTTTATCCTATTTTCATTCATAGGATTTTGTTGTTTTTGGGTTTAGATGGTTTCCCTGCTTCTGAGCCCATACATATTACTGGTCCCATTGGTGCCTCTTTCCTTAGGCAGAGGGCTGCTTATTTTAGAGCTAGAGTTGAGCCTTCTGGTGCTGTACCCCCTCCACCCACTTCTACAGGTGATGCATAGGCTGAGGCGTCTAGTGCTGCTGCTGCTGATGCTGATGTTCCGCCACCGACTACTTTAGATGTTTCTGACATTTGACATACGTTGGATCATGTCTTGACCGTTCAGGTGGCTCATGGACAGATTTTGGTGGACTTGCTCAATGAGGTTCGTGCTTTGTGTGCAGAGCTGGCGCATTTTAGACTACCACCTTCGCCACCTCCTTTTGATGATAGATTCTGGTTGCCCTTTGGCATTCCGTCACAAAAAAGGGGAGTAGCATTTTAAGTAGCTTGTAGAGTTTTTGTTGATAGGGGGAGTTTTGATTGTCTTGGAGAGCCTGTGGTGATAGAGCCTATGGTGATTAGATTGTATCTAGGAGCTACACTTTGTATCTACATTTTTTTTTTGCTCTTGATGTATGTTGTTGGGCTATTCATGTTAGGGGGAGATACATTTATTTTGTTATATATATTTCTTGTTTCACTGCTTATTGAGTTATATTTATGATGTTATTCATTGGTACATCTCTTTATTTTGTGTTTTGTGAAATCAAGATTTTATTTTGTTTACTTGTATTATCTCCACATATGCGTTTATGCGTTTTGTTTAGTGTTTCAAGAAATATACAGGTTGATTCAATTTTGTTGCTATCTACCCTTGCAACTGATGGATAGTAGTTAGGATTGAATTTGTTGTTATGAGCATTATTTTTGTAAAGGGCTTTTATTTGTAAACTTTGAGCTTTTAGTTTGTGTTTTGTTACAGATTGCCAAAGGGGGAGTTTGTTAGGTTCTAAAGACTTAGAATTTTATGTATTTAGAACTCTAATGTGTAATATTGGCAAACCATGATCAAAACAAGTTGTTTAGTCTTGTTTAGACTTGCTCAAAGTTGTGTCATTTTATGTAAAGTTGGAATCAAGCTGATGCAGAAGTTATTGTGCATTTTGGCTTGGCTCGATCGATCGAAGCTCAGGCTCGATCAATCGAACCTCGGGCAGAATGCGTTTTTTGCATAATTCCAACTTAGCCCTAGTTCACTTAAAACGTTTTAGGGTTTTATGTTTTTACTTTAGGTATATAAGGGAAACCCTAGCCACGTATTAAAGGTTGCTCTTGTTGCTCATATTGCTGTTTTTGTGAATCTCTTGTGATATCTTTGAGGAGCTTTCCTTCACATAGACTTAGGATTATCAAGTAGGAGATTACTTCAAGACCTTGATGATCATTCAGTTACTGCCATAGGAGCTTAAAGATACACAAGCGGGGGTGCTTGTATTTGCTAG
This sequence comes from Quercus gilva, assembly GCA_023621385.1. NCBI lineage: Eukaryota > Viridiplantae > Streptophyta > Magnoliopsida > Fagales > Fagaceae > Quercus > Quercus gilva. The sequence continues at coordinate 48,288,849 of CM042482.1, read as the reverse complement.
AGAATCCAAGAAAGAAGGAGTTCGTGGATTCGGAGCTTGCACGTGGTTGTGTCAGTAAGTTTTATTGGTGGGTAGCAATAGGATGTTAGTGGTCTAAGTCCTATTATATGAACTTCGATTCTTTCGCATAGTGGATTCAAGTTTACCTTGAGGATAGCTAAGTTAAATCTTCCCCAAGTTTTTACCAGTGTGGTTTCCTGGGTCATCATATCATTGTGTTATTTATATTTCCGCTGCTATATACATGATATGATTGTTTGATTGTGATAACCTAGATTTGCATAATTTGACTAAGTTAATCACTTGGCTAATTAACTAGGTTAATTCAATTGTAGTTTAAGGGGTCTAAAAACCTATCAATTTTGATTGGTTAAACCATTAAAATTAATTAAATAATTTTGTGATTGGTTGATAATTAGTGTTTAACCAGGCCTGAATAAAAAACGGGCCAACCCATGGCCTGCCCATTTTTTTGCAAACCAACCTAACTTGACCCAGCTAACCTATAATCGAAACCTTTTTTTAAACTTTTTGTTTTTTGTTTTCTAAAAAATATCTAGACTACATGCCAAGTGTTAGGTGCATAGACATAAAGGCACAAAGCACTATACTAACACTATCTAGCCATATAGTAGCCACTAATGGCAGTGGCCATGCCCCTATTTATTTAAAAAAAAAGGAAAGGAGTTAATTTAAAAGGAAAAAAAAAAAAAATACAAAAGGTAAAAACATCTATAACTACATGTGTACACTACTAAACGTTTAAAACTAAGTTAAACTCTAAGCAGTAGAGTTAAATACTAAGACCAAGGTATTAACACTAAGTCTAACTAGCACAAAACAAAACTAAAGCAAAAGAAAATACCTAAAAGTCCATATCATTAGTGAACTATAAATCTAAAATGTGTAAACTTAAAATATATACTTGTTGTACTCTTAAAATCTATTTCTCTCTCAAGTTGTAAATTTGTAATTATAAACATTATGGCTGTAAGATATTAACATGGAAGATTTTCTTATCATGACTATATAATTTTAGCCATACTCAAAACTATCGGAATTTGAGGGGTATGGAAAGTTTTATATTTTTTGGTTTGTTTGTTTTTTTTCCTTCACATGTATAATAGTAACATAAATAGTCTAATAATAGTAGGTGCCCACTTAAAGAAAAAAAAAAGGTATTATGTGCAATTTGTTTCCTTGATTGATTAGATTCATTCTCTCTAAAAGTATTTATTTATTTTTTCATATGAAAATAAGGGTTGGCTTGACCCGCCTGCAACCCAATCAGCTCGACCCATTTTCAATTCATTTAAAATGATTCGTCTTTTTAACCTGGCTCGTTTTGACTCACAATTTGATTGACCTAACTTGACCCAACTATTTGCCATGTTTATCTGCCACGTGTGTGATTGCCTCTATCCATGTCAGCTAGTGACATCAGTTTCCAAACCATGTATATGACATGCATCACGTGTTTGGTACTTTGTGGACACTACGGAAAGTGTTGGAGTCACCACCTACTCTTTGCAATGGTTTAGGAACCATATATATAGCATCCTTTCGAGAAAGGACCTTTTGATCTACCTACCATATATATGAGTTTGGAGTTTAGGTACGTTCTTGAGAAGGTGTTAGACACCCAAGACCGCCCAACCCTAAGGTTGGCCTCCCATCATTGTGTCTTATATTTTAATCCCATTAAAAACATGTTCAACACTTGTATCTATACTCACAGACACACACTAGCATACATCTAAACATACAATATGGCATCATTATCCCAAAACACATACCTATCTATCCATAAAGTAAAAGAGAGCCAAACCCATACGTACATGAAAAACCCTATCATGTGAAAACTTATCATACCATTCATCTTAGACAAAGGCAGCAATAACTCAAGGCAACAACTTAATCATGGCAATCATTAGATCGTATAAACATCCATTCTCAAAATCAAATATCATACAAAACATATTCATCACAAAATATGCACGTTCATATCAATGCATGACATACTTTTACTTACCTTGTAGTAACCCAGCACCTATGGTATTATATATGAGTATGTGAATGCATGTACGTAGCATCTTAAACAAGAAAACCCTAATTTAACAAGTTAACAAGCAAACAAGCAAATAAAACATGTGAAACAAGAACTCAGATACAAATAAATCTGTAAAAAGGACTTAAATAAAGGCAAGATATGTGAAACAAGCAAACCAAACAAAGCAGAAATCTGAATTAGGGTTTTTGGACAAATGCCTGCTTACGTAGACAGGATTTGACCTGTGTACGCTTGCTCATGACATGTGTGCATAGGATTGTTCAAAAACCCTAACCCAAAAACACGAAACAGAAAAACAGAGCATAAAAGAAAAACATAAATCTAACAACCTAGCATACTTGGAAACGTCAAACAAGCATAAAACTAAACTAAGCACGCATTTATAAACATAAACTAAACAAGAAAAACAGATTAAAGAGACAAAAGAAATACAGAAAAGAAAAGAAAGCTAGAATGAATACCTTAAAGCAAAAAACTCTTAGGCTTGATTTTTGACCGTTCTCCTTAATCAAATCTATCACAATTCAATAAAACAGTGATTAGAAACTTTAAACTCAAAGGATTAGGGTCAGAAAATGTCACAATCAAACAAAATTGACTTGAGGGTGTTTTGTGAAAAACTCTCTTTTGATTCACTATTTTCTAGTGAATCCTATATTTTTCCCATGAGATTTCTGTGTGTTTTGGAAATGTACCATGTAAGGTTTTACATAGTGAAAAAATGGGGTTTGGAATGGCTCCCAGATGATGTGGGATTCATTCCAAACCTCAGCCATTATTGCAAAAAACTTGTTTTTTTTTTTATGTTTCTGCGTACACAGAAGTGTGCCTGCGTTTGCATGCTTTGGACCATGTATGCAAGCTACTGCCCACGTACATGAGCCGAGGACCACTTTGATCTTTTATTTTCAAAAATAGATTTTTTTCTCATTTAAAAGGTTATATTTTTCATTTTAACACTTCTCAAGTCAATTTGATATCTGATTGTGCTTTAAATTGGCCTTGGGTTTTAGAGTTTGAGCATCATAGGGAAACGGGGGTCTGAGTCGTAAAGGGTACAAAATGCGGTGTCTACATACTTTGGTAAGCCTCGGCCTGCTTTAGTCTAAGCATAGTGATGCATGTTGTATACATAGGCATGAAACCCTACTGATGCATTGTGGTGCATCTAACGTGAAACTCCACTAGATTTTCATTGTGAAAATGTGGCATTTTCTTGTTATATTCTCATCATGAAAGCTTGGTGAAGATAGTGTTATAAGTGCCATGACACACTTGATCTGAAATGCTGCTGAATTTTCACCACAAAAATAAGACGAAGTACTGTCGAATTTTTGTCATGGAAATTTGGTAGTGATTCCAATGTGCTAGCAAAGCATTCAAAAATGCTACACACCTTTCCCAAATCAACCTTAAAGCCTAAATTCTTTAAAGCCCTGAAAGCTACTGCTAATAGCTTGTTTTTATCTGTCAATGACCAAAAATTAATAGTTTACCATAACAAAGGGCTGTTTCATAACAAGCATTGTGGGTGCCTAAAACCTTCCCCACATGTAACCATACTTTTGAATCCAACAATCAAGATTTTTTATTATCCATTAGATTAGGAAAAACCAGACATTTTTCTTAACCTAGGATTGGTAATAAAATCAAAATAGAATCATGTGACTAATCACACCTTGAAATACCCAATGATAGTTGGCGATTCCTAAACTTTAATTAAAAATGACTCATTAGTCATAGTTCACACCCAAACCGTGCATCATTCTCAAAAGGGGAAGGGAGGGGGAAGGGACTGCAAGTGCCCATCGCTCGTTTCCATAGTCCTATCCACACGTGTGGAGAGTTAGCATTGCCTTCCTAGGTGGTCAAAGGCCACAAGACATCAACATGGTACCTCTCTTGTCTCATGGTGTAGCAAAAAGCAATATGTTGTTTCTCATTCCAGCACTGTAGTTGAGTATTGTGCCTTTGTTGACATCACTAGTGAGCTTTTCTGGCTTTGATGGCTTTTGGCTAACTTGGATGCTCCACAACTCACTGAAACTCCTTTTTATTGTGATAATCGCAGTGCTATTTATATTACTCATAATAATGTCTTTCATGAACGCACCAAGCACATTAAAATTGACAGCCATATCACTCATAAGGATCTCATGAAAATCAATCTTTGGTTGTACTCCATTTCCTCTACTGACCAACCTACTGATATCTTCACCAAGACTCACCCACCTAGTTGCCTTCGAGATCTTATATCCAAGCTCCAATTTGCTTCATCTTTGTTGCCTTGACTTTGAGGTAGGATGTTAGTATATAAGTTAGTTAGTCTAGCCCACTAGCTTGGGCCCAGTGTATTATACTTGCAGTACACACATATTACTTGTACTTCACCCATATTGTGCCTATGTAATGTCCTCTCTTGTACAATATTATACACACATCATATATTCAAAATATACAGGCTATTTAATTAGTCTCTTTGTCTTTATATTGTTAACAACAATAAATTTTTTTGGAATATTCTTGCACTAGAACAGAATTTTAACATTCCATTTTTGGTATTAATTGTAGCCTTGATATTCTAATTATTTGGTATGAGACCACAAAGCGAGAGCAAGAAATTCCAATTATTAGATCCATATCAAGACCATTGATCTGAATTTTTGGTGTGTAATCTGCAGTCCTGTCTTCTCAGTGTTCTCCGCTACCTCTGCTATCAACATCTCCGTCAGAATCACCGTCACTGTCTCCATCATACACTGAAGATCACTACCATTCTAGTCACCACCATCAAATTTTACCTTGATCCTGTAGTCCCCAATACCATCAAAATCGTCTTCTTCTGATCTACATCATTGGAGAAGAATCAACGTCATTGGGCATCTCACGTGCCCTCATGCACCACCCAAAGTAATCTGCATCGAAGACATGCGCCACACGTGCTCCATGCCCTGTCAGACGATTCTACTTCAACACTCAATGCACCTCACTTGCCCACGTGCCTACAGCAACATGCTGACGTCATCTATGACATCATCCTACTTACGTCTACCACCACGAGAGCCCTAGCTTACGTCATCTACTATGTCATCGCTAGTCTCCACTTGCAGTCCAAGTGCCCCTTACCCAGTTTTTTGTGTAGGTTTCATTTTTTTAGTCTTTTTTTTTTTTTTTTTTTTTGGGTGCATATTTTACTTCAAAATGAAGAATAAGGATAGGTCTTCTTTTTATTGCTACAATCGTAGTCGACAATCCAATAAACGTTTTTGTAATTTTTGCAAACGTCTTGCCCATAATGTTGAGACTTTCTATCAACGCAACAAATCAACTATTTTCATTTCTGTTGCTACTGTTGCTAACATTGAGAGTATCCAACCAATGGTTTCCGTCTCCACAAAGTCCAAGATCCACTATCACCATTTCTAGAGTTGACTTTCAAAACATCATCACTAATACCATTCGTATGGTTGGTAATGAATCTTATTCATCTTTTCTCTCAATTTCATCTAGTATGTTTCCTTCCTCTTGGCTTGTGGATTCTACTTGTTGCAACTACATGATACCTCACTCATCCTTATTTTCTCAACTTGAACCTGTACCACACCCTCTTAATATTTGCACAGTTAATGGTTCCGTAATGTTTGGTCATAATATAGGTTTTATCTCAACCTCCAACCTTTCAGTTCCTAAGGTCTTTAATGTTTCTAATCTTTCTTACAATTTATTTTCTATGAGACAATTAGCTGAGTTGGCTTATCGCATTACCTTTGATTATTCTAGATGTACTGTGCCGGATCCAAGGTTGGGACAAGAGCTTAGGACTAGTCCCACAGTTGGGCGTATGTTTCCCATGGACAACCTTTGTCTTCTACCTATTACTCATATTTTTGGTGCTAGTGTAGCTACTGCAGTTTCTTCTATTCCTTCCCTTCCACTTTGGCATGCCCGACTTAGTTACGCATCTTCCTCTCGGGTACAACACTTGGCTTTTAGAGGTTCATTAGGTTCAGCATCCACAAAAATTTTTGATTGTATTTCATGTTAGTTAGGAAAACAACCAGTTTTGTCTTTCACTACTAGTGAATCTATATCCATTGATATCTTTGATCTAATTCATTCTGATGTTTAGGGGCCTTCCTTTGTCTCTAGTATTGGTGGATCTCGATATTTTATTATCTTTGTTGATGATTATTCCTGCTATAGCTGGATTTTTCATATGACACATCCTTCTAAATTATTGCAAGTATTTTCTAATTTTGCAAAAAATGGTTGAAACTCAATTTTCCAAACAAATCAAAATTTTTCGATCTAATAATGCTTTTGAATATCCTCAATATGCTTTCCAAGCTACTTTGCATTCCTATGACACTATTTATCAATTAACTTATCCAGGTACCTTTCAGCAAAATGGTAGAGTCGAACGAAAACTGTCATATTCTTGACACTATTTGTGCTCTCCTTCTTAGTTCCTGCTCCTTTTTGGGGTGAAACTGCTCTTCATATTGTTTGTGCTATTAATCGCATTCCCAGTCCTATCATTCAAAATCAAACTCCATATGAGTGTCTTTTTGGGTTACCTCCAGACTATCACCACCTTCGTTCCTTCAATTCTGCCTGTTTCATTACTCTTCAGGCACATGAGCATAACAAACTTGAGCCTCGATTTAGACTTTGTTTTTTTCTTGGTTATGTTGAAACTCAAAAGGGGTATCGGTGTTATGATCCTGTCTTTCATCGTCTTCTTATCTCCTGCAATGTTGTCTTGTTGGTTTTAGGCCCACCTTATTTACTTGTATACCACACATACTTATACTACACATTCTGCCTCCTATATAAAGGCAGTTATGTATATTTTATTACTTGAGAAATACAATACTATTCGTTCAATATTTCTAACATGAAAAATAGTTGCACAAAGGATTCATTGGAGAGCATTCTACTATGGGTGGATACAAGCCAAACTCTCGTCTTAGGTCTATACATTTAGTGCCTAGGGTCAGATGGGGTTCATCGTGCTGCTCTCATTGTCTTCTGGTTATGTAATTTTGTGTTTTGCGATCATCCTCGTTATTCTATCAAACTTGCAAATTTTCTTATGGCTATTAAGATATCTGCAGGGGTTAGTTTGCCATTGGGACCTTTGTTTCTAGGTCATTTGTACACTCGGCTGATGAGACTATGGGGAAATTTGTCTTGTGGCCACTTGGTTGCTGCATTATGCCATCCTTCAGGCTTTCCTGCAGAAATTTTGTTCTACGTACTTGTCCAATTGCAAGAAGTTTCGTCATGCTAAATGTCACTTCAAGGACTGTCCATCAAAGATTACTTTGTATTGTGGCAGATTCTCTGATTCGTTTCATTTTCATTGGGCCGGTTTGAAACGCCCTGGGTATAACGTCATCAGAGCCTAAAAATTTAATTATAAAATTCATAGCAATATTTCTTATTACCAAAAGAATGTGCATTCATATACTATAACTCTACTACAAAATGTATAAAGAAATTGGAGAAAATTTATGTACAGTACTTTAGGTGTTGTTCCTTAAGTTCCATCTTAAGATTCAGCTATGTGGTTATTTAACTTAAAAATACACATTTGTCATATTAGAAAAAAGTCATATGATAGAATCTTAAGAGGAAAACCTAAAAAATAGTACCTAAGTACTATACTTAAGTCTTTCCCAAAGAGATTTATGTAGTTATATATTTTCGTGAACATATGCTCGTAATGCTCCAAAAATGAATGATTTATAAATGGCAAAATAAAAGGGAATATTAGAAAAAAAGAAAAAGAAAAAAAAGAGAGACTAATACTTATTGTATAATTTTTTTGGCTAAAATGCAAAACTGACCCTCTAACTTTTTTCAGATTTCATTTCAATCCTCTAACTTTGCTTTCATTCATTTCAATCTTCTAAGTTTCATATCTATTCAATTAAGGCATTTTCGTTAACTTTTGTTAAAATTTTTTGAAAAAACAAATCTAGAAAATATTTTCAATCATTAATTGAATTGTTTTTAATTTAAAAAATTTGAAGAAAAATTTATAAAATTTAAAAATTAGCCACAACATATAACAAAAGTTGATGGAAAAATTTTAATTGAATAAACTTGAAAGTTAGAGGACTGAAATGAGCAAAAGTAAAGTTAAAGGACTAAAATGAAATCTAAAAAAAATTAAAGGGTCGGTTTTGCATTTTACCAAATTAAAAAAAAAAAAAAAAAATATATATATATATATATATTAAATATGACAAGAGATCGTAAATTAAATTTAAAATTTAATTAACATTTATAGGGGGAGGGGAAATTTTTTTTAGCCCCCTTTTCTGTTAACGCATATGAAGAAAAAGTAAAAAGGTTGATAAATTAAAATAGAAAATACTAAGCTACTACAAATTTAACCACATAAACTATACAAATTGAAATGGCAATAAATGTAATTGGTAGATTTTAAGAACATAATACATGTATGTTCCTTATGTAATAAAATTTGTAGCCTTTGTTTTTTTTTTTTTTTTTTTGTTTATTGTTTTTTTTTTTTTTTTTTGAGAATTAAATTTGTTGGATGCACATGCACCATAGTCCACCCCATGAAGCATAAAAGCCCAAGTGATGAAGACTCATATATCAAGTTGAAATAAGAGAACATGGTCAATATGTACTTTTTGTGTTCCTAGGAGTCCAGCCGCATATAATCACTACTCTTTAATGAGTTTGTGATAGGCTTGAATAGCAAGGAGTCCTATTTCTTTGCAAAGTATTGTACGTGGTGCTAAAAAAGATGAACATACAAGTGAATTGAGAAAGCAGCCAAGAGGAAGTTGCTTAGAAAAAAGAAGACAGCCAAGAGAGAGAGAGAGAGTTGTGCGTGGAGAAGAAAAATAGAAAGGAGAGAGCAAAGTGTTGCCGCCTTTGAGAAAGGTAATTAGTGTGGGTGTGAGAGCAGAGAAAAACAAGAGAGATTTTTCTTTATCCGTGAGATATACATAAGAATTATTGTAATTGATTTGATAATAGTAAAATTATTCGGAGTTTGTCTCGTGGTTTTTCCCTTTAAAGAGAAAGGGTTTTCCATGTAAATATTTGTGTTTCATATGTGATTGCTATTTTAGATTGCTAATATTGTGACAAGATAATTTGGGACCCAATAAGTGGTTTTAGAGCTAAGGTTAGGGTAGAAGCGATGGCCGAAGAAGAAGGCAAGGCTTTAGGAATTGAGAAGTTTGATAGAATAACCTTCGAGTATTAAAGGATATAGATTGAAGATTATCTCTATGGGAAGAAATTGCATCTGTCTCTTTCGGCGGCAAAACCTGAAACTATGAAGGATGAAGATTGGAACCTTCTTGATAGACAAGTATTGGGAGTTATTCGATTAACTCTATCAAGATCAGTTGCGCAAAATGTTGTAAAGGAAAAGACCATAGTGGATTTGATGACGGCTTTGTCTAGCGCATGTGAAAAGTCGTCGGCTAACAACAAGGTGAATTTAGTGAAGAAGTTATTTAATTTGAAGAAGGCAGAAGGCACTTTTGTAGCACAGCATCTAAATGAGTTCAATACAATCACAAATCAATTATCCACGGTAGAAATTGAATTTGATGATAAGGTTCGTGCATTGATTCTTTTGGCTTCTTTACCAAACAGTTGGGAAGCCATGAGAATGGCGGTGAGTAATTTTACAAGGAAAAGCAAACTCAAATATAATGATATTCGAGATTTGATTTTAAGTGAAGAGGTTCACAAGAAAGATGCGAATATAGACAATGCACAAGATCAAGCTTTTGTCATGAAGAACAAGAGTAAAAGTAGAAGCAGACGACCTAATGGTCGAAAATTTAATGGTAGGTCACAATCAAGAGATAGATCTCAGTTCGAGGAAACTAGAGAATGCTTCCATTGTGGGAAAAAGGGTCACTAAAGAAGAGATTGTTGGCAATGGAATAAAGAACAAAATAAAGGAAAATATGAAAAGAATGATAGGGAGAAAATACTACAGTTGACGTGATTGTTGAGGATGATGTGGTGCTCTCTACTGAAGAGCAAAAGTGTGAGCATGTTGCTAATAATGATGATGAGTGGGTTGTTGATTCTGCATCCTACCATTATGTTATCCCTACGAAAGGGTTGTTTACCACGTGCAAAGCAGGAGACTTTGGTATAGTGAAGATGGGTAATTCTAGTTATTCCAAATTTGTGGGAATTGGTTATGTGTACATTGAAACCAATGTTGTTAGCACTATGATTTAGAAGGATGTGTGAAATGTTCTAGATTTAAGGATGAATGTGTTTTCTACATTGGCTATGGATCGAGCAGGTTATTGTAACTACCTTGGTAATGGAAGATGGAAACTTACTAACGGATAGTGGTTGTTGCAAGAGGGCATACATGTTGTGGTATGTACAGGACTCATGTGAAGACCTATAAGAAGTTCAATGAGATTAAAAATTTTGAGAAGACTCCACAGATGAGAGTTGGGATTAAGGATGTTGATACCAAGAAGGTAAAGTTCTCATTGCCTGATAGTGCTTCAGAAGAGCAAGTGGTAGGTGATGAAGAATATGAAGATGTTAAGGTTGCATGGGATGCTAATGAAGTGAAAGACCTTGGAGGTCCTGAGCAGTGGAGCAATATCCTCCAATAGAGATTGTTGAATCTTATGAAAAGATGATTGCTGGAGAACATCAAATTGTTACCTTCAAGAATAATTAGGCTTTTGATGAGGGGGAGCTAAGAGATTGGATTAAAGAGATCCAAGATGAGATTAATTATTTGAGAATGAAAGGGATTGACGTTGATGAGCTCTTCTTAGTATTGGTGAAGATAATGAAGAAGGCCAAGCCTTGTGTTGGCTTGACTAACACAGAATTGAATTAAAGAAATAGAATGAAGATCTCCTCCCATTGGTAGGCTGGAGGGGGAGATTGTTAGATGCACATGCACCATGGTCCAGCCCATCAAGAATAAAAGCCCAAGTGATGAAAACTCCTATATCAAGTTGAAATAAGAGAATATGGTCAGTATGTATTGTGTGTTCCTAGGAGTCCAGCTGCATCTAATCACTGATGAGTTTGTGATAGGCTTGAATAGCAAGGAGTCCTAATTCCTTGCAAAATACTGTACATGGTGTACCAAGATTCCTACTCCTAATTGAAATAAGAGTGTGGGGGCATGCTTTTATATAAAAGGCATGCGTGTGGTGCTAAAAAAAGATGAACACACAAGTGAATTGAGAGAGCAATCAAGAGGAAGCCGCTTAGAGAACGAAGACAGTGAAGAGAAAGAGTTGTGTGTGGAGAAGAAAAATAGAAAGGAGAGAGTGAAGTGTTGCCGCTTTTGAGAAAGATAATTAGTGTGTGTGAGAGAGTAAAGAAAAATAAAAGAAATTTTTCTTTAGCCATGAGACATATACAACAATTATTATAATTGATTTGATAATAATGAAATTATTTTTAGTTTGTCTCGTGATTTTTCCCTTCAAAGAGAAAGGATTTTTTACGTAAATATTTGTATTTTGTGTGATTGCTATTTTAGGTTGCCAATATAGTGATAATATAATTTTGGACTCAACAATTTGCTATATCTTAACCCAAAAACTCAAAGGCAATAGACCCCATTACATTATATTAATCCATCAACTTCTTTAATTTTTTTCTCGATGTTGGACTTTGACTTTCATTCAAGGGTGTATACTAAACAAAAACTACCATATTACCATGTATTCATGTAAGTGTCGTGTTCTATATGGGATCTGTGCTCCCTAAGATGTTTTCATTGCCGGCCTCTTCTAAACTTCTCCTCTAACGTTTCGATAATATAGATGTACATAGGTTGACCTACAATTACACTCCTCATCGGCTCTCTCTCATTCTGAACTGGCTCGTTCTTGAGCTTAAATGCAACCATGGCTTCTTCATCCTTACCAACCCCACCTTGCACATATGACGTTTTCGTTAATTTTTGTGGTGAAGATACCCGCCCAAACTTTACAGACCACATTGTTACCACTTTAGAAAGGAAAAAGATTTGTGTGTATATAGATGACAAAGACGTTGAGAGAGGGAAAGAAATTTCGATAGAGCTGGAGCAAGCAATCAAGACATCAAGGATGGCAGTTATTGTGTTCTCCAAAAATTATGCTAATTCCGAGTGGTGCCTCAATGAGCACGTAGTGATCATGGATTGTTACAAAAGTAGGTGTAATCAAACTTTCACGGTGCTACCTATTTTCTATCATGTGTCTCCGTCTGACGTATGAGAACAGAAGGGAAATTTTGCAGAAGATCAGCTTCCGAATGGCACTGAAGACATGGTGAAGAAATGGAGAGAAGCTTTGATGGGTACTGCAAAGTTGGGAGGCTTCCATTTGAAACGAAATCAGTAACTTTCTATCTTTATTTGTGCTAATCTCTTCTTTTCTTTTCTTTCTTTCCCTTTTATTTTATTTTATTTTATTTTATTTTTTTAATTTTTATTATAAAAAAATAAGATAGATGTAGGAAATACAGTTGTGAATAAACAAGTTTTGATCCAACTGACATAAACCCAAATAATTAGCAAGAACAAAAAATAAAGAAAAATTTAGAATGATCTCACAGTAGTATCAAATCACAAAATAACATTGCTCTTAAAGGTTGATTTGTGCTACTTGGCAAGTAGAACTCAGTATGAATAACTCTATTGGCCGAACAACCTTCTATAATTAAACTATAGCGTTGATCATTGCATTTAGCACACTTCCTCTCAAGGAGGTTTAAGAACAACCTACCAATATCTCCTTTTTTAATCACGATTGAGCAAAGAATACCACCCACCCAAGTTTGAGATGATTTGCCCAAGATAAAAAATGTGGGAAACAAAAAGAGTGCTAGACTATTTCTATTCACAATAAAGGGATAATAAAAATTAATGGTTGAATGGGTTTTTATAGACCATTAAAGGAGAAAAATGTCTTATAAACACAAGAGAGAACTTAGTCCAAACCAATGTCAGACTCATAACAAAAGATAAAGTGTTTGGAACATACACCCACACCAACAATAGATGCATGTGGTTTGTTGATAATTTCTTTTACCTAAAATAGAGGATAAAAAAAATAAAATAAAATAATATCCTTCTTTTCCCCACCACCATCAACCATTGCCTCTGGCACCAACTAAGAATACCACCACAATTTCACCGGCATCACAAATTACTCCCAAAGGCTTATATCTCTGTTGAATATTCCCAATGCACACCTCTGCCCATCTTGCAAAACCCCTTCATCTACCCATTGTCTCTTCCTCTTAAGCAAACAAAACCCATAATCCCTAAGAACCCCAGAACCAAAATTGACCCAACAATGTGACCAATCAATCCCAAAAACCAAAATTGACCCAACAATGTAACCAATCAATCCCAAAGAATCAAATCTTGTCCATGACATTGAGGTTTTATTGGATTGCAAGGTTTGAGTTATTTAAGGTTGAATAGATTTATTCGGCCTTTTTCAGGGGCAGTTTGTGGCCTAGGTGTGGAAAAGAAGGTTTTTTTTTTTTTTTTTTTTGGTGTGTTTCTATCCTAGGTAAGAGAAATTAAAAACATAAATTTAGGAATTAATGGACACATGGTAGAATTTTATTGATGGTACATAGAGTAGTATAGAGAAAATGGTACAGCAGATTTTGATACATTTTGACCAAGTGTATTTATTTCCAAAATTAACATGTCTAGTTATATATGGTGTGCATCCACCACACCACTAAAAAGCTATTACAAAATTAACTAGAAATATTTTTACAAATTACATAGTATGTAATTTTACTTCAAGAGTTCCATTTCAAACTCTAGGGTCTGTTTGGGGTCCACTTATTTTGCTGAAACTGAAATTTTTTTGTTGAAACTACTATAGATAAGTTAAAAGTTAGTTAAAATAGTACAGTAGGACCCATGAATAATACTAAAAAGTGCAGTGGGACCCATGAATTAGCAAAAATAAGTTGAATAGTAAAATAAGTTGGCAAACATAATTTTTGTCAAACAGACACTGAGTGTCAAATTGTCATAGCTATTTCAATTTCTTTGTTAAAATTATTTTGCAATCGTGATCTCTATCTTTTATTCTTTCTTACTATTGTGGCAATAATTCCTATATATTGCAGCTTAGAGTCAAACTATATAGAAAAAAATTCTTGAAAACATTTCGAAAACACTAAATAGGGAATCCTTTTCGCGAGTAATGTTCATAGAGAAGACTCTTTAACAATCACCCCCAATATAGTAGATGCTGCATTACATCAAAGAACCACTAAAGCTAATTAGTGTGCTTGCTCTGCTTGCTCTCTTGTGGAACAATCCTTTGTATCTTGGGTTTATGCATTTTTATAGTGCTAGTTAAAACTGTTCTGACATCCTTAGTTAATATGTAGTTATTTGTAATTATAAGGTTGAATTTATTCAATTATGTGTTGACTTTATTCTGTGCCAAATTTACCTGTAATATAGCAATTAGATACCCTGTATTTAGGTGGGATTTATGTAAGGGTAGTGTGTGAGAGAGTGTGAAGAAAACTCAAGATGTGTGCAATTCAAAGGAGTCCACGACTAGCTCATGACTGGCAAGTCACCAGAATGGCACACGTGTGAAGCATGCAGGGGAGCTAAAGGGTCACAACAACTAGAGCACTACAAGACAAAACTTCCAGTCTAGCCAGGTAGTTAGCTTGCGACTCAAACTTGCGACTCATTCCAGTCACGAGATTGAGTTGCCAGAATGCCGCGTTTGATGAAAACTGACTTTTTACATTCCTCATACACACTACTATAAATACCCTTATACCCACAAAATTTGTAGAGCTTCCAAAGAGAATTTTGATAGAGAAACCCTAGAGAAAAACAAGATTAACTCATCCATAATCTTTATCATTTGATTCTTCAAATTTCTCTACTCTTACCCTCTCCATTAACATATACTTGGGGGGTATATTTGCCTAATTCTTATCTCACCATACCCATATTAGTGAGGAGGTGTTTTGGTGCTTGGGAAGTAGTTCAGAGAGGACCAATTCATTTGGTTGATGCAATGGGCTTATTGCGAGATCCGGTAAGCTAGAGAAGACAAGGTTCGGAATAACCCTGTTGGAGCAAGAAGCTTGGAAGGTCTTCTGCTATTCATGTATCCCGACTTCATTCTCTAGTGGATTATTAACCACTTGGAGGGCAGCAGAGAGGTTTTTCGACGAGTACTTTGGTTTCCTCTTCGATAACACATCGCCGTGTTATCTTTGTGTTTGCATCTCTCTTTCCTTTCACTTTACCTTTTAATTACTGCTGTGTTTATAATTAATTATGGTTTAGAATGTGTTACCAATTTGGATATAGCTTATATTTTATATTCCGCACATGTATTGCTTGATTATAAGCTTGTGTTGGTAATTTTGTATTTGGGCATCTAAATGTTCATTGGTGTTTTATATGCTATTTGAACTTTTAGTAATCAACCATTTGCACAAATTGTTATGCTGAAAGGTAACATTTAGTGTTATTTGAAAGATATATACTGCCGTTTAATCTCAAAAAAGATATATATATATATATATATATAGAAGTAAATTATATGATCCCTCCTACAATTTTAATCTCCATGTATAAATGGAAGACTCTTTGATGTCTAATTTTCACTATTTTTAAAAGGGTAAATTGCAAATTACCCTCTTGAAGTTTGGGGTTAATTAGATTTTTCACCCCAAAGTTTTAGAAACTTGATTTTACACCTTGAAGTTTGGTTCCATTAGCAATTCATCTCCCATGGTTAGTTTCTGCTGTTAAGTGACACATCATCATGCTAATGTGTTTTATTTTTGCCAAATAAGCCCTAAAACTACGTTGTTTCAGTAATGACCAAGTGAAGAGTTGGTACAATCAAAACTACATAGTTTCAGACCTAAACTTAAAACACAAAACTGTGGCCTAAACAACATTGTTTCAAGCTAAACTTTAAAATTAAAAACAAAAGCCACAAAGAAGACCTCGAACCTCCCAAACCTAAACAACCTGAACCCAGACCTCCCTAACCCAAACCCCATGAACCCAGGCAAAACTTTATTGCTTTGACTGTATAGTTACTACTATAGAATTGGCACACACATTTTCACAAATATCCACCATACATTACTATAAACTATCAAAGGTACTTCAAAATTTCAAATAATTTACCACCATATAAACAAATAACATCTTTCCAAATAATAGGAATATAATTTTAATATCCAAAATGAAAAACCCAAAAGCCACAACCAAAATGTCATTGAAAAAATCAACACATATATGACTATGAATATTTACACACCTCACTGACAGTGACTACGAAATGAAGCAAAGATTTTTCAATTTTGTTCCTCCAATGGTTTTAACTTACTGTTGTATTGGTGTGAAGCCACAATTTAAATTGGGAAGTAGCCTAGCATGTACAGAGAATCTTGAATCAGTTTTTATGGGTCCTTTTGCTAATATCAGATGACACAAAAAAACAGTTATACTAGGGCTATCCACAGGTTAGGCGGGTCAAGTTTGTTAAATATATAAAAGGAGGGAAAATTTGTTAAATTCTCACCTACCCCTCGTTGGAAAAATTATTTACTTCTACAAGAGTCTTCCCTTCTTCTCACAACATTTCTATATATATATATATATATATATATACACATAAACACACACACAATTGAAGTCTAATTTTGTATCATATGTCCTAAATTATTTATTTTTAGATATAGTTTTAATTCTTAATTTTGGAGTTAAATGTATGACCATATTATAAATATTCATTTAAGTGAGTTATTGCATACAAAAACCAAAGAGTCTAAAATTAATGAACATAAAAAAAAATAAAAAAAATAAAAATGGGCAATTTACATTTTCTACCTAATAATATTCTTATAAGACTTTTTAAAGAGTTAAAAAATATATATAAGAATGACTATCAATACTATGCATCTTAATGTATATTTTTTAAGTATATCTATGCATATACATGGGATTACTAGTAAGTGTTCTACTAATGCGTGTGAGTTAAAGATCCACATGGAGAAAAATTAAAGGGATTGAGGAATCTATATAGAAAAGACTAAAACTACTACAAATTCCACTACATAAATTGTACAAATTGAACTATCAATAAATGTAATTGGTAGGTTCCAACAACATAATAAATAAATATTGCATATATAGTAAAACTTTGTACTATATCTTTAGCAATACTCATATGCTACCTACACAAATTATTTTACAATATTTTTACAAACTATTGATGTGGAAAATTCTAAATAGTACTCATCTGGATTCATCATTAACATCACATTTTTACTTATTAACAATCACATACCACATTAATAGCTTGTAAAAAAAATTGTAAATAAATGTAATTGATGGGGTCCAACAATATAATAAATAAATATTGCATATATAGTAAAACTTTGCACTATTTGAGTGTTTGGATCCGGATGAAATGGCGTTTTGCATTTTACTTTTTTTTTTTTTTTTCCCCTGCACACATTTCTACTTTAGGTGACAAGTGCACTGTTCAAGCACTATTGACCATTGTTCACACAAAAAAAAATATATATATATATTAAAAATGGGTTCTACGGCACTATTCACATATTTAAAAATTATTTTGCTACAATATTTTTAGTTTTCAGTTTTCAGCAAAATAAGCTGTATTCAAACAGACCTTATATCTTTAGCAATACTCATATGCTACAAGCACAAATCATTTTACAATATTTTTACAAACGGTAGATATAAAAAATTCTAAATAGTACTCATCTAGGTCCATCATTAATATCACATTATTACTTATTAATAATCACATATTACATTAGCTGTTTGTAAAATAAAAAAAATTGTAAAATAGTTTGTGACTTTAGCATTTTCCTTTGATTTTGGGCTTTTAACAAAATAATAAATAAATGTTGTGTGTATAGAAGTGGGAGTATTTTCTTAGAAACATTATTAGGTGACAATTAAGCTATAAACTTGCTTAGCATTACTCAATTAATATAACATATTTGGCCCTACTTAAGGGCCTTATCAATAGATGACTAAATAGAATGACATATACAAGGATACAAGGATATTATTTAGTACAATATACTAGGAGAAAATTGACAAATGCCCCTTTCACACAAACTTTCCAGCATTTTGCTCTCCTTCCCAAACTTATTAGGGAAATGCCTTTGTTTTGAAATTTGATTTTCTAAAAATCAAGTTTCAATTTAAAACTCAATTTTTGGACAATCAAGTTATTGTGAACCAAAAAAGTTTTTTTAAAAAATTTCTAGAACTCAAGTTCCTTGAAAAAATTTAAATGGAACTCAAGTTTCCAAAAAAAAAAAAAAAAAATCTCTAAGTCCACTTTCACAATAACTTGATGTTCCAAAAATTGAGTTTTACATTTGGAACTCGTTTTTTAGAAAATCAAATTTTAAAATAAGGGCATTTTCTTAATTAGTTTAAGAAATTCGGCAAAATGCTGAAAAGTTTGTATGAAATGGGCATTTGCCAATTTTGGCCCAATATATTGTATTATATTATATTGATCATCAACTTTAACGTTCATCAAGGGGAAAGGGCAACTACCATATAATATTATATTGTATGAGTAGTATTCTCCCTAAGAATTGGTCTCATTGCCGGCTTCTTGTTTAATTTTTTCTCTAACGTTTCGATGATATAGATATAAATAGTCTCTTCTCTCACGAAAAACAAAAGTTATACATAGGCTGACCTCCAAATACTCTCCTCATTCTGGTCTTTTGTGTGCGCTGCAACCAATCACCGTGGCTTCTTCATCTTTTCGACCCCCACCTTGCATTTACAGTACATATGACGTCTTCATTAGTTTTCGTGGTAAAGATACTCGCACAAGGTTTACAGACCATCTCTATAAGGCTTTAAAAGACATAAGTATTCACGTGTTTAGAGATGATAGTGACCTTGGAAGAGGAAAGACGATTTGGGAAGAGCTGGTGAAGGTAATCAAAACATCAATTACTGCAATTATCGTGTTTTCCAAAAACTATGCTAATTCCAGGTGGTGCCTTGATGTGCTCGTGGTGATCATGGATTGCAGAAGTAGTACTAGTAAGTGTAAATGTAATCAAACTTTAACAGTGCTACCTATTTTCTACGAGTTGTGTCCATCCGAAGTACGAGAACAGAAGGGAAATTTTGCAGAAGTGCCTCCGAATTTCCCTGAAGACAGGGAAACACTACAAGAAGGCATTGACAGACTCTGCAGATTTGTCGGGCTTCCCTTTGGAAAAAGATAGGTAACTTAGTTTCTATATTTGCGGTAATTTATTCTCTTCTCTTTTCTGGGTTTTTGTTGTTGTCGTCGTCTTCGTCGTCATAATTAAAATCTCAACCTATATCAGTTTTAAATTTTATAGAAAAAAAGATACCCATTTTGTTAAGGGTTTGTCAATAATTATCCCATGACTGATATATACATATTTCCTTTCATAGTGTGTGGCACACGTGTGATATAGATAAAGCCTAAGACCATACTAAGCCCACTATATTAGAATATCATTAAAGAAAAACAATGTTTTATAAACACAAGAGGGAGCTTACTCCAAACTAATATGAGACTCATAAATAAAAGATACAAGTGTTCGAAACACACACTCACACCAACAGTTGAAGCATGTAATTTGTCAATATTTATTAATTTCATCACTGCATATTTTCTTTCAATATGTGTAGATTATATAATTACATGGGATTCTCAAAGTGAAGAATATCTATATATCTAACATAAGTTGGGTTCAAGTTACACCTGGTGTAAGGTGTAATTCTAAGCAATGTTACACCACTCAATATTTTTTAATTGGATGCAAATATTGACAAATCTATCGTTAGATTACATCATCTTTGTATATTCTTTATACTTGCAAAATTTCAAGCTGATAAAAAATTAATATCTATGTCATCAATCAATTGTTAAAATTCAAATTTTTGTAGTTTAAAATAATGCATAAAATATGAGTTTATAGATCAAATGGTAAATAGCATCCGATTGATATGAAAATTGGCATGTATGTTAAAAACATATAGAACATATAGAACATGTAATTCAACGGTTGGATTTTTAAAATATTAATTCAATAACAAGTTATTGGGTGGTGTAACATTGCTTAGAGTTACATCAAGTTTAACTTGGACCCAACTCATCCAACATATGATATAATTTATCATGTTTTGCATGGGAAAGTTTTATTGTACAACAACAACAAATAAAAAACTTTTTTTTTTTTTTTTTGAGGAGCACATTAAAAACTTAGTTCCAAATTTTGAAATCATTTTTAAATCCACAACTAATTAATCAATGTCAAAATTGACATGTATAGTTATATATGGTGTGTATCCACCACTTTTTTTTTTTTTTTTTAAAGAATGAAATATGCAGAGGAGGGCAATCTGAGTTGACATCTTCCACTTGAAGTTGACTATAGTGACACTCTACCCATCAAGAACACTAGTGAGCATGAGCTAAGAGCACGTCTTCCACCTCAGCATGACCATAGTGACACTCTACCCATCAAGGACACTAATGAACACGAGCCAATCGTATGGAGTTATTTCCCAGGCACTTTCCATTACGGGATTCGAATCTGGGACCTCTACCTTCCAAACATTTAGGAGTGAGCTCATAACCACAAGACCAACCACTCCCAGTGGTGATGCATATCCACCGCTTGAAGGCTATTACAAAATTTACTCGAATTATTTTACAAATTACATAATCTGTAATTTTACTTCGATAGTTCATTGCTAAAATTCTTTTTGCAATCATGATCACTATCTTTTATTCTTTTTTACTATTGTGGCTATTCTTCCGATCGCAGCTCTGAGTCAAAGTCTATAGAACAAATTGTTGAATCCATTTTGAAAACAATATATGGGGAATCCCTTTCGGCAGAACCCGCTGGTTCTGAGAGTAATGTTCCTAGAGGAGACTCTTTAGCAATCACCCCCGATGCTTCACTTCAACGAACCACTAAAGCTAATTAGTGTGCTTGCTCTGCTTGTGGAATAATTACCCTTTGTATCGTCGTTTTATTTATTTTTGTAGGGGTAGTTACTACTGTTATGGCTTCATTGTTTAAATAGTTATTCTTAAAAATATAGAAGTAAATTATACGATCCCTCCTACAATTTTAATCTCCAGATATAAATTGAAGACTCTTTGATGTCTACTTTTCACTATTTTCAACTTGATTTTTTCAAAAGCACAAATAAAAGAAAATAACAATTTTAAGAAATTGTTAAAAGTTAAATTGGAATAAAATAAAAAGTTAATGAGTAAAATAATCAAACTAAATAAATCATTTAAAAATATCTAACTTCATACACCATATTTTATCCATAGTCGTAATACCTATAAATTGCAACTACTGGTAATTTAAATTTTGGGTAAATTACAATTTATCCCATATGGTTTGGTCCCTTTACAATTCGGTACACAAAATTTCAATCGCTACATTTAGTGTGCGTTTGACACCAAGTTAAAAAGCCTTTTTATTTTATTTTTTTTTTTATTTTTTTTTATACTATTTAGCTTATTTTTGCTACTATTAATAAATCTCATTGCACTTTTTGATACTATTCGTGGATTCCACTATTTCAACTACCTTTTAGTTTTATCTATTCTATAGTATTTTCAGCAAAAAGTTTTTAGTTTCAACTAAATAAGTTATTCCCAAACGGACCCTCAGTGTGCGTTTGGCATTGATCATTTTTGCCAACTTATTTTCTTATTTAGCTTATTTTTGGTACTATTCATGAGTCCCATTACACTTTTTGGTACTATTCATGAGTCCTATTATACTATTTCAATTAAATAAGTTATTCCCTAATAGACAGTTAAACAATTAAACCCTTAAAGTTTGGACTAAAATGAAACGAACCAGAGCTCATCATCTGGTTCTCATCATCACCAAAGAAGGAGGAGTTGAGGAAGTTGAGCATGACACCTAGCTTACTATATATATAGGTACTACTTTTAACAATTCTGTTATATAAAATTGCATTTTGTCCTCCTAAAAAATATAATTGATTTTTGTAAGAATAATGCTACAACCACAAACTTTTTTACAACATTTTTAAAACTATTGAGATACAAATTATTATTAGTTCACACCTGCGCCTGCTACTTTCATCACTTTTTTACGTAACAATAATCACTCACCATATTAGTAATTTGTAAAAAAATTTGTAGCTCAAACATTTTTCCTCCTTTTAAAGGCCATAAAAAAATTTATACATTTAAAATCTATAACAAAATATGCAAGCCCAAAACAATTAGCCCAACAAAAAAAATTACCAATAACAAAGCTAAAAAAAATTAAGCCCAATCACCAAATTTTACCAATTAAAGGGGGAAAAAAACACACAACGGCTAAGCAGCAACATAGCCAAATGAATAGCAATAGAGCTGCCTCCTAACTCCAAGTCCAAACTTCGTCCATGGCCACACCAAGATCCTACAGTTCCCATTGGCATTGATATGCCCACTGTCTTGTTCATCATGCTTGGCTTTTCCAAACTTTTTTTGTGCTATCTCTGTTTGTGAAGCAATGTGGTCAACTTCTCTATACAGTGGGTTGTGGTGACAAAGGAGCAATAGATCTTAGTGAAGCAGGAGTTTGGGGTTTAGGTGTTTCCGTGTTGGGCAATGAGGAGGGTTAAAAAGAAAGAATAGTGTTTAGACATATGTGATTCATGTTAGGAATATATGTCAATATTTATGTAGTTGGCTAATCCTTTGACAAAACGCACTTTACCTGTAATTTGGTAGATCTAAAATGTGTTGAAATACTTCAAAAAACTATGTTTCAAGATCAAGTGTGGAAGCCTTCAAATCTGTTCAAGAAAACAAGATGAAAGTGCAAAATCATTAAAGCTCGACAGTTGTCTCGACAACTACATCTATCGAGTTTAAGTAAGCTGTTCCAGCCCGTAAGCTCGACACCTGCTCGACACCTGCTCGACAGCTTCTTGACAGCTTCTATCTGTCGAGGTTTATAAAATCAGAATTTCTAATCTGATTTCTTGGGATCCATAAATGTGTCTTTGGACCTTCTTTTCTCCTAATCCTAGACATATAAAAGTATTGTTTTAAGGGCCGTCAACATAGATACAAGTTGCACAAGCATTGAGCAAACTCTTTTCAAGCAATTTGTAACCGGAGACAAAGTTCTGCCCCTGTTCATCTCTTCTGAAGAAGTTGCTGTGTTTGTGTATCTTTGGGTTTTGTGACCAAGCATCTTCTTGATATTCATCGTGTAGGATGAACTGAAGAACTTTGCAGCCAATCTCTCTTTTTAGTTGGTGATTGAAGTCACGTACTGGGATCTGCACAAATTGGTTAGTCACGTACTTGGGAGCCGTGCATCAAAAGGGGAAACTGTCACTACAGAACAAGTCCAATTGGGTATTGGGGTAAGGGTTCAACTGTAGGTTGGTAAGGTACTTGGGATTCCTTTACTTGTAACTGCTTGTTGTGATAATAGTAGAGTTTCGGGAGTGGTGACTTGAAAATCACCCGGTGGGGTTTTTGCCGTTAGGTTTTCTCCATTCGTAAACAAATCACCGTGTTATTTATTTTTATGCTGCATATTTAATTTATTGGTGATTTGTTTGTGCTGCAATGCAATTACATGTTAAATTGATTAATTAATAACTTGGCTAATTAATTGGTTAATTAATCACAAGAGGTCAATTTATTTTTGGCCTATCAAGTGGTATCAGAGCAGGCACACTCTGATTAGGATAATCTTTGCTGTGTTTGATCCATTGACCTCTGTTTGTCATGGATAGAGGACAGTCGTTAATCATACCTCCTTTATTTGATGGGACTAACTATGCATACTGGAAAGTACGCATGAGAGCTTTTTTGCAGTCTTTAGATGAGAAGGTATGGCAAGCTGTAGAAATTGGCTGGACTAAGCCAAAGGAAGCGCCGGCCGATTGGGATGATGCAAAGATCAAGGCGGCAAACTTCAACAGCAGGGCATTGAATGCGATGTTCAGTGCGGTCACCAATTAGGAGTTTAAAAAGATATCCTCGACTGAAACTGCTAAGGAAGCTTGGACCATTCTCCAGACAACCTATGAGGGAACCAAGGCTGTCAAAGATTCAAAGCTTCAGAGGCTCACTACAAGCTTTGAAGAGATTAAGATAGAGGAGGATGAGTCGTTTGATGAGTTCTATGCCAAGCTGAAGGACATAGTGAACTCTGCTTTCAATCTTGGGGAAACCATTCCTGAACCCAAGATTATGAGAAAAGTGCTCAGATTTCTATCTGAGAGATTCCATGCCAAGATTACGGCGATTGAGGAATCAAAAGATATTGAGATGATTCTTTTGACTAAGTTGGTTGGAAACTTGCAGATCTATGAGTTTGGGTTGACTAGAATCGGCAAGACGGGTAAAGGAAAGAGCATGGCATTGAAGGCCAAGAGCAGTGAGACAGATGAGTCTTCGGATGATGAAGATTCCAAGATGAAGTCCTATATCACAAGGCAGTTCAAGAAATTTATGAAGAATGCCAATGGAAAGGGCTTTGAAAAGAACCGTAGGCAATCTAGTTCTTCTCAATTTAAGAGCCAAGATAAAGGGAAGAAGGATACAAAGGAAGGTGGTCAGTACACTGTTCCCGTAGGACCTAAGTGTTTTGGGTGTCACGGCTTCGGGCATATGAAATAAGAGTGCCCCACATATCTTAAGAGCATTGGGAAGAGCAAGGCACTTGCTGCTACCTTAAGTAACACTGAGCCTAAAAATGATTCTGATAGTGAGGATGACGGAATCTTAAATGCCTTTACTGCCACAGTCAATCCTACTGAAGGGATTGTTGATGAAGTGGAAGAAGAAGAAGAATTGGTGGACACCAAGTGTGAGAAAATGGATTATCAAGATGATATCCATTCAACCTATGAGAAACTATACAAGTTGTCTGAGAAACACGAGAAACTCCATAGGCTGACCACCAAGAAGCTCAGCGATGTAGAACTTGACCGTGAAGAGTTGTCCACAAAGTTTGATGAGGCAAATCAGACTATTGGAGCGGTGAGGTTCGAGAATAATTTCTTGGCTGAGAAGACCAAGAAGCTTGAGGCGGAGCTATTTCAAGTTAGAGCTCAATTGGAGAGGACTTCAAGTGCAAAGCTTGATGAGATGCTTAGCATTCAGAAATCTACTTCAAATCGAACAAGTTTAGGGTATGGTCTTTCTTCCTCTAATATTGCTTCTACTAGTTCTATTATTTTTGTTCCTCCTGCTAATAATATTGAAATTGAAAACGTTGATGCTAAAACTAAATTAGCTAGCGAGAACTTAGACAAGGGTAAATCTATCTTAGGAGCACCCCCTAAGCAAGATAAGAAAGATGTTAAAAACCCTAGGGCTAAGAAGGCCATCTCTCAAAAGCTTAAACAGAAGAAGTAGCATCTTTGTCATCATTGTGGTGTTGCCGGTCATACTCGACCAAATTGCTACAAGTGGTTAGCCATTCAATAGAGCAACGGCAAGATAGCATCTGGAAGCCAAAATCAGCTTCAATCCTCTCTTGCTCCTCTTAGAGATCTTCTAAAAGCCCTCATATTCGTTTCGAACTTGAATGAGTTCATTTCTTCCCCTTCGCCGTCGATTCAAAGATTCAATCAAAGGAAAGGTTCTTCCAAGGTGTGGAAGAAAAAGAACTCTAAGTGATTATATCACTTTCTTCTCTCTTCTTGTTTTTATTTGTTGCATTACTTGTGTGTTTTGCTTTTATTTTGAGTCAGTTTAGTTTTATGCTTTCCTTTGATAACATGTTTTTGTTTATTAGTTTTCATTTTTTGTTTATTTTGTTTTTTATATAAAAATAAAAAAAAATAAAAAATTAGAAAAATACAAAAATAGTGTGTGTTTTGTGTACATTGGTACTTGTGTACCTTGGATGGCCATTGAAACAAAATTTTCTAAACTTTGTATCTTTTGTAGCTTAGATGAACATCTCTATGCATAACTAAGCAAGTGAGCTTTGTGGCTCTTGTTTTTGATGAGTAAGATTAAGTTATCTTTTAGACTTAACACTCATATCACTCTTTTTAACGGGTAGGACTAAAAAATCCTAAAAGAAATGCATAAATAACTATCTTACCACTGTTGCCCGCCAATCATGAAAGACATCTGTATGCTTCAACATAGCAAAAGTGTGATGTCAATGATATTTGTGTGCTTCGGCATAGCAAAATTGGAATGTTAAATATCAATGAGTATTTCTTTTCTCTCTCTCATATGCCAATGCATGATATGCTTAAAAAGAAAATATGCAAAGAAAATAAAAAGCAAAAAGATTAAAATACTTTAAAAATAATTGCAAGCATGTATTCTAGGAGATGTGGGAGTTATGGGATGTACCTCAAAGGTGATAGTCCCCATCAAACAGTTATGATTGTGTGTAAGTTAAAGTGATTTTGTCATATCTCAAATCGTCATAACATGTATACACTTATGCAATGTTGTGATGTTTTTCACACACAACACGCAATATTCTTTGCTACTCTTGATACATGTGCAGGTACAATGTAATTTGGCCATCACTAGGTTTACATGTGCTTATGTATGCTCACTAAACTGTCTTGACTTATTTTTGAAAAATAAAATTAGCTAGACTTGTTCAGTGTGTGCGTGTGTTTTTGGGGATCCATGTGCTTAAAATTTTCATTGAGAGATGATTTTGAAAGCCTATTATGTTGATTGGATCATTGTTGAGTTGCATGTTGGATTGTATTCATGTCTGTGTTTTTCTCTTCTCGAAAAATTGTTTTTAAAAGCTGGCTCGAGACCTCCTCGATACCTAGCTATCTGTCGAGCTTCTTAAGCTTTTTCTTATCGCAATCTCGACACATCCTCGACACTTGGTGGATCGATCGAGCGTCTGTTCTTGTTTTTGGTGTTTATTCCTCGATACCTCATCGACACCTGTATCTGTCGAAGACCATTTTTCTCCACACCTCCTCGACAGATGTCTTGACACCTCTCGATACCTGTACCTATCGAGATTTATTGAGGATCTATATAAGCCTCTCGTGCGATCCGATTCTCATTTTCCTCGATCTCTCTTGATCTGTCCGCACCTGTTCACCTCCCAAACTCACTTTTCTCACTCCAAACCTTCAACCCACGTAATTTTCGGCCTTTCTTTGCTTTAAATCACTTGGTATGATCTCTTTTCTTTTCATATTTCATGCATTTTATGTTTTTGAATCTTAGGTTTTGGGGTTATTGAAAAATTTTGGGGTTTTTCAAAATTGATGAGTTATTTTTGAAATTTTGGGATGGGTTTTCACTTAAATGAGTTCAAAATCTCATGCATTGCATCACATTTGCATTATAATGGTATTTTCATGCATTTAAACGTGTGTAATATGTATGTGTGCTGGTAGGATTGGATTGGGTTGAGCCCATGATGAAATTTGTTTTGCATGTCACATGTTCATGCATTCCTCATGCATACGTACTCTATATTCAATATACTTGTTATATTTGAATTGCTTTGAGACTTTTCTGATTGTCTCCCTCTCTCCCTCTCTCATTCTGTTTGCGTTAGTCGTGTCTACGGCACCTAAGCGTAAATCTACTCTAGCTCAAAACCTTCTTCGTTCTGGAGCTTCTTCATCTTCTGATTTTGCTCCTCTTACTCTTCGGTTCCGTGATGATAATGCCCATAAGGCATTCTCGAAGGACTTTTCTAGACAAAGTGTTCATTCGGAATGCCAAGTCATTTTGGCGGACTTCGCAAATACTGACCTTCCCGATGTCATTCACAGTAGGGAATGGGAGTCACTGTGTGGCATCTCGATCACTTGTCCTCTCGTGCTTATACAAGAGTTTTACTCCAACATGCACAGGATTGATCGTTCAGTACCTCTCTTTTTCACTCGCGTTTGAGGTATGCACATTCCTGTCACACCACAGCTTGTTGCGAATGTGCTTCGAGTTCCTAGGGTAATGTCTCCTGACTGTCCTTCTTGTGAGCGCCTACGGACTGTGTCTAAGGATGAGCTCATTTCAGCTTTTTTTGAGCATCCTTCTGAGTGGGGTGAGCATCAGTATACATCATGTCGGCCTTTTTCTAAAGGTCCTAGATTCTTAAATATGGTGATGACTTTTGTACTCCATCCTCTCTCTCACTACAACTCCATCACAAAGCCTTGTGCTCGATTTTTGTTATCCCTCCTTGAGCATCTTACCATAGATTTTCCTTCTCATTTCATTCTATCTATTATAGATGTTCATTTAGATATGGAGACCCGTGATAAGCTCATCTTTCCTTCTACTATCACGAGGATCCTACATCATTTTTCTATTCCTTTTCCTACATCCGACCATTTCACTTTCATGTGTGTCATAGATGCCACTACCATAAAACATAGTGATGCATTGTTTAGGTCGCGATAGTCGAATTCCACTCCTCCCTCCCGATTTACTCCATCTCGATCTACTCCATCTTTATCCGCTCCCTCTTCCTCCATGAGCGATGTGTCATTAGGAGACATCATGGTGCAGCTACAGCGTATGGATGCTCGCCTTGATACACTCTCCACTAAGTTGTATCAAGTGAATGTTCGCGTTAGCCGTATTGCTAGATGGTAGGCGACCATGGGTGGTTTTGCTCCTGAGGCTACTCTTTCACCACCTCTTCCAGCGGCTTCTAACTTTAAGGATGATGATGATGGCGATGACGATGATGCTTTTGATGACGATAATGATGGAGATGCTAGCTCTACCAATGAGAAGTCTACTTGACACTCTTGCCCTTTGTCACTCGTGACAAAAAGGGGGAGTAGTTTTGGATATGAGAATAGTCATACTTAAGGGGAGAGTTAGTAGTATAGGACATTTTTGTTAGAGGGAGTGTTGTTATGTGTTTTTGAGGGATGTAGTGAGGATACGATGTATCTTTTTTTTTTTTTTTTAGATTCATTGTTCATGTACATTAGGTCTTATGATCATTTACTGACATACATTGTACTTAGTTCTTTCTATATGTGGATGTATGTTTCTTTCACCTACCTCTACATGTGTTGTTTCTTTTCTCTCTTTATACATATGATTCTTTATTTGTATGCAATCTATTATTTCTGTTTCACATAAGATGCCTTGATGAGTTTTGTTTAAAGTGTTTCAGAAATACAGGTTGTTAAAGTCTAGTTGCCATAAACTCTCTTCTTGCAAAGTTTTTCAATAGTTTGTGTTAGAATAGATTTTACTGTATGTAACAAGTGAATATGAGTTGAGTGATTTATAACTTCTCTCGTATGTTCATTTGTCTGTTGTGGTTTTGTCACGGGTTGCCAAAGGGGGAGATTGCTAGGACATATGTGATTCATGTTAGGAACATAGTCAATATTTATGTAGTTGACTAATCCTTTGACAAAACGCACTTTACTTGTAATTGGGTAGATCTAAGATGTGTTGAAATACTTCGAGAAATTATGTTTCAAGATCAAGTGTGGAAGCCTTCAAGTCTGTCCAAGAAAACAAGCTGAAAGTACAAAATTATTAAAGCTCGACAGCAGTCTTGACAGCTGCATCTATCGAGCTTAAGTAAGCTGTTCCAGCCCATAAGCTCGATACCTGCTCGACAGCTTCTCGACAGCTTCTATCTATCGAGATTTATAAAATTAGAATTTCTAATCTGATTTCTTGGGATCTGTGAATATGTCTTTGGGCTTTATTTTCTCCTAACCCTAGACATATAAAAGGATTGTTTTAAGGGCCGTCAACATAGATATAAGTTGCACAAGCATTAAGCAAACTCTGTTCAAGCAATTTGTAATCGGAGACAAAGTTCTGCCCTTGTTTATCTCTTTTGAAGAAGTTGCTATGTATGTGCACCTTTAGGTTTTGTGACCAAGCATCTTCTTGATATTCATCGTGTAGGATGAACTGAAGAACTTTGCAACCAACCTTTTTTTCTAGTTAGTGATTGAAGTCGCGTACTGGGATCCACGCAAATTGGTTAGCTACGTACTTGGGAGCCATGCATCAAAAGGGGAAACTGTCACTACAGAACAAGTCCAATTGAGTATTGGGGTAAGGGTTCTACTGTAGGTTGGTAAGGTACTTCGGATTCCTTTACTTGTAACTGCTTGTTATGATAATAGTGAAGTTTCGGAAATGGTGACCTGAAAATCATCTAGTGGAGTTTTTACCGTTAGGTTTTCCCCATTCGTAAACAAATTAGCGTGTTATTTATTTTTCCGCTACATATTTAGTTTATTGGTGATTTGTTTGTGCTGCCATGCAATTGCATGTTAAATTGATTAATTAATAACTTGGCCAATTAATTGGTTAATTAATCACAAGTGGTCAATTTATTTTTGGCCTATCAAATAGAATGAAAAATGAAAAATAATGTTAGATAAATATTATGGGTGTTCAAGAAAGAACCAAAAAAAGAAGTGATAACTAACTTTTGATATTCTCTTAATAGTAATAGATAGATAATAATAACTAAACGTTGTAGTTTTAATTAGGGCAGTCAATTTTGTACTCGAGACAGTTTTGGTTTGGTAAGAGGAAGGAATATATTTTAGTATCGATTGACACCGATGCACTATTTTAGAATTACTACTATATATATATATATATATCTGTGTGTGTATGTATATATTTATGTTAGTATGAATTAATTAATTTTTATATTTATCAACATAAAATTTAAAATCTACATATTTTTATAAGTCTAAATATAGCTTAAGTACATTAATCCTATATATTAACTTAAATAGTATGTTTTTTTCACAATTGTTTTTCAATTTTTTTATTGTAACGCACGAAATGTCAAAATGCGAAACACTTGAAACATGATTTTATGGCTGCTACCGTATAATTTTCGGATACGATCTATATCGAAACGGCATTAACTTCCCTCATTTTAATTTGTTAAAATTAGGTCTTTCAAAACTAAAATGATATTTAACTACCATTTCATTAACGGACAGGGATGGAAGGACTTGTTTTAAATCATTAAATAATGTTTCATATTCAAATCTAAAATTTTAAAGAGTGTGGCACAAAATTAAAATTATTACAAAGTTTGAAGTTACAAGTTACCAAAAAAAGAAGTTAATTTTTTTTTTTTTTTTAGTAAAAAAAAGAAAAGAAAAGGAATTTGGGCTAATTGCAACTTACCCACCTATGATTTGGCCGAAATTTAAGTTATCTACCTATGGTTTGAAATTTGACACTTTACCTAACTAAGGTTAGCTCAGCTAGGGTTGTATAACCCACTTCTGTTAAAAATATAGCTAAATATGTAATTTTGCTCTCATTTTATGTCTTTCTCCTCCCAAAAGATTAAAAAACATAAAAGAACATGGGAAAGCAAGATCAAAAAGTGAGGGTTTTGTAAAAATTAAGAACAAACATTAGCCCCATTTGAGCAAAGGAGAAAATGAATACATGGGCTTGAAGGAATTGCTCGAGTTCGTCATGCTAGAACAAGAACACTAAATGGATCCTCTCTTGGAAAAGTGTCAACCATGCGTTTTTTGCATTCCTTCATCTAGCCTTCATCATCAAACCCATCATGCATTTTTAAAAGATGGTTGAGCAGTCTCATGGCAGGAGTAGCCTGCCGTTTCAAAATCTCAATCTAAAATATCAAGTAAAATTTAAAGCTTATAATTCATTTTTTCCCCAAGTAAGGCAACGAAGAAAGGAAGCTACAAAATGAAAAGGGCCTAAAGGAGTATTATGGACTATGGTGCAAGATGTGCTAGGCTGGAATAATTATGTAAGGATTCTACTAAAATTCAGCACAATTTTAAACAAGATTCAACAAAGTTCAGTAGAATAAAGACCTTTCTCAGCACCACAACAATACCCATCACCCTAATGTGGTCCCCACAGCCTCCGCTTATCCTTTGGAGACCAACAACGACAATTACAGCATCAACAAACAATAGCAGCAACATCGACATGTTTGTCACAACTTTCTATTTGTAATAGCAGATGACTATGCAACCCAAATCAAATAACAGCATGACGAACTTGAGCAATTCCTTCAAGCTCATGTATTCATTTTCTCCTTTGCTCAAATGGGGCTAATGTTCGTTCTCAATTTTTAGGCGTAAATGCACTTTTAGTCCCTATATTTTGCACTTTTTTCTATTTTGGTCTCTACATTTTATTTTTACCACTTTTAGTTCTTAAACTAATTAACGCCTGACATTTAGGTTCTTTCCATCACCCAACTCACGGCAAAAGCTGACGTGGGCATTAAAATATTAGCAAAGAAATTATTTGGCATTTTTTAAATGCCAAAATTAAAAAAAAAAATTTAATTACTCAATTTTAATTAAAAAATAAAACAAACAAAAAAAATTTATTTTCTTTCAAACAAAACCCTTTTCTCTCTCTCTTCTGAGCAGAAGATGGGCCAGTGTAAGGGGGTGGGGTGTAATCAAAGTGGGGCATTTTGGGTGTGAGAATATCATTGTTGTCTTGAATGGAGTTTCGGGTATGGGCTAGTCGGGAGAGAAAGAAGTGAGGATTGGACCTGGACCTGGAATTTCTGTGCGATAGTGTCACTGCGGTTTGGATGATTCACTGCATCTTCTTGGTTGATAGTTGCTACTCTCTCTCTCTCTCTGCGTCTTAGTGGAGAGAGCTTTGTATTTGAGCAGTTGAAGAATTGTAATCTTTTGTAAACGTGGAAATGAGTGATTGTCTGGTCTGACATAGATCTGATCAGATTTGGGTTTGCTAGAGATTTGGGTTTGGCGTTTGCTGGACATTTCACATTTTGAAATTTTTTTTTGTTTTTTTAGTTGTTAACTTGTTGTGGTATTGGAAGTTTCTTTGATTATGGTTTGGTTTGAGAGTGGATGAGTTGGGTGTTTTGCTGGGTTTCTATTCTTTGGATGGTTTCATTTGGGAGTGGTTTCGTTGATGTGGTAGTGGATGATTTGATTAGGTGGTGGTGCTTTGCTGGTTGCTGGGTTTTTAGTCTTTTGCTTGGGTTTGATCTTCATGTTCTTTGATTTAGTGGTGGTGATTTGGGGTTTTTTTTTCTAGTGTTTTTTTTTTTTTTTTTTTTTTTTTTTTTTTTTTGTGTTTGTGTTTGTTAGCCAAGAAAATTTATGGGTTTAAAGGCTAAGGTTTGCTTTACTGGGGATATGGGTTTGGGGTTTGGTTAGGATCTGGATTTAGGGTTTGTTTTTTGCTGGAGATTGATTATAAGGAAAGAACACAAAGAACATGAACGTGTTCTTCTGAAGAAAAAAAAAAAACATTTAATTAATTTATTTTATTTTGATGTGTTTGGTTATAAAGAAAATACAAGAAAGGAAAAGAAAATGATACGAAAATAAGGATTAATTTGGTAAGAATATGAATCATATACGGGGAAGAACATAAAGAACATGAATATGTTCTTTTGAAAAAGAACATATTGGAATAAAAAAAAATTCATTTTAATTAAAAGAAAGTAAAAATTTTTTTTGGAAGCCAGTAATTTTTTTGTTTGTTTGTTTGTTTTTTTTTTTTTTTTCTAATTAAAATTGAGTAATTAATTTTTTTTTTAATTTTGGCATTTAAAAAATACCAAATAATTTTTTTAATAATATTTTAATGTCCACGTCAGTTTTTGCCTTGAGTTGGGTGACGGAAATGACCTAAATGTCGGGCGTTAATTAGTTTAAGGACTAAAAGTTGTAAAAATAAAATGTATTGACCAAAATGAAAAAAAGTGCAAAATGTAGGAACTAAAAGTACATTTACGCCTAATTTTTATAAAACCCTCACTTTTTTTATCTTGCTTTCCCTTGTTCTTTTATGTTTTTTAATGTTTTGGGAGGAGAGAGCCATAAAATAGGAGCAAAATTACATATTTAACCTCATTTTTAATAGAAGTGGGTTATGAAATTCTAGTTAAGCTAACCTCAGTGGATAAAGTATCAAATTTCAAACCACAAGTTGAGGAATTTTGAGAGTAAAGTCACTTTCACCACAAGACTCCCATATCAACTACAAGTAGACATGGCAAAAAGGGTCAAAATTTTCTGACCCGAAAAATATCCTACCTGAAAAATATTCGATCTGAACCCGATTTTTTGACCCGAAGCAAAAAACAGGTTGACCCGTGACTCGATCCGTGTTTTTTGCGGGTCGACTTGACCCGACCCGAACCTGAATCATTTAACTTTTTTTTTTTTTTTTTTGGTAAAAAAAAAAATTAACATAATATTGGTTTAATTGTTTGTTGTGAGTTTTAAGAAAACAATTGAAAATTTTACATAACTGCATACAAATTAATTAAAAAATGAACAGTTGAGCATTCTATAATGAGTAAAAATTTTTAGATATCAAATAGCAATGTACATGCTAAGATAATTTGATTACAGTAGAGTTAAAAACATAGATTTGGCTTGATTACAATATACTCCTACAATTAATGTGTCTGATCGTAATATATACAAGAGTAACTAAATTACCTGAACAGACATTAATCCCTGCATCACGAACAAACTCAAGGGTTTCTGGGCGCTCATCATAAGTCCCTGTGGTGATGACATTTGGATAATACTCCCTTGAGGTATCAAGATTATGATTATAAGCTGTCAGGCCAGCCTTCTTAAGTTCTACAGCTTGCTGCTTCTCTAGCATGCCCAAGGTGCAGCACACCTCCATTCCCATATCCCTGGTACATTATAGATACCTCTGACATAAGTTAAACATAAGATGGCAGTATAGTATGAACATAGGTTATAAAAATTCAAAATATTTTTTATAAGAAAATGAAAATTCAAATCATTACAGATGCAAAAATAGCATATTAAGAACCAGTTCAATAATTACAAAAATTTGAAATGCATCATACCATTGATAGCAAGCTCAATTTTTGGGGCTTGTCAAACATCCTCCAAATTTTTTTTTTTTTTTTCCTTTTCCATTTAGGCAAAGATTCTTTTATTTAATTTCTCAAAAAAAAAAAAAAAAAAGATTCTTTTATTTAGAGTTTACGCCATTTAACAAAGACATGTCAGAAACATGGTCATGACTTATCAAAAACATATCAGCATTGCTCAGAGCTCTTACTCTCTTCTCTCCTCTTATTTTCCTTGATTTAATCTCTTACTCTCTTCTTCTTATTGGCATGTGGGTGGTCCATATTTGACCCAATATGATATGTATTATTGTTTTAAAAATTATAGGAAAAAAATATTACATATCAATTTTATTATTATATGCTGACCCCAAAAGAGAGAAAAACTTAATAAAAAAAGTCTATTATTAAAAAAATTTCTTCGTTTATTATGTCTTTTCTCTGTAACAGTCACATTAAGAATCATCTGGCAGCAGCTTCTGCTTAATGATAAAAATAAAAAATAAAAAATAAAATCCATTTCTTGAGGCCCAAATGCTGGGTTTTTTGTTCTTCTTTATTTTTTTGGCCTAATAAGTGGATATGATCCTGGAAGCATTATAAAACAAGTATTAAATCACCTAGGAGACTGCAGCCCCTTCTGACCATGCATATATTTCAAATTTTAGCCAACAAAATAAAAGAGTGTAATAATTTGAAATGAAAATTTAATTAGAAAAGCAAAATAATTCAAACTCGTGACTGATTTATTATAATTATAATTTACCAATTTACCAAAGTGTGAGTTAATGTCTTTGAGATCCATATGGAGTGATAGGGGTCCAACTGTCCAAGCTCTTGGTCATTATAAATTCATTTTTTACTTTTTTACAAAAAGCTTCTATTTTCTAAGTGCTTTGTATGTTCTATAAATGACATGTCATTACCTTATTTCTTTTACATATTCAAGGATCTGGTTGAAATTGGTTTTTCTTCCTACAGTGTCTCTCCTCGCAGCACCCATGCAAAAACGTGTGCTACCAGCCTCTTTTGCCTTCCAAAGAATGAGAATATGTCCAAATGATGCTCCAAGAAAAAGGAAATGGATAATGTGAAGCAAAAGGATTTCACGAATACTTCAAACAAATTCGATTTAATCAACAGGAAAATTTAAACTGCTCATTTGTAGGCAGGAGCTCAAAAAGTACTGACATCTGGTTATGCAGTTTAGGAGATAACAATTCAAAGTGTGGCTATTTTGATAGCTCAAACTAATTATATTTAAATTTAATTTGGGAAGACTGGTTACTTTTGCCCATTATATTTCTACCTTAACACAACCTAAAGTAAACTAAACTTCAAAATATTATCAGCTTTGAAAAGCCAATGGACACAAATTTCATTACTTGCCTAACTTACACTTTATTTTTTTGAGTAATCAGCACTCCCTTTACTCATCCAAAATCAAGAATAATTAGTACTCCGTTTCCATTTAGTTTATTTGATTTAAATTAAGGATGACATTTTTAGAAACTAGTAACTTTTTAGTTCAAAGGGAATGAACCTAATTTAAATAATGACATATTGCCTTAGGTGAAAAAATACAAACAATTCAGACATGAGGGCACAATGGAAATCTCCTACCAAAAAAAAAAAAAAAAAAAAAATCTATACTTAGTGACTGTGCAGGTTGATTATGCCATGTGTTTGATTATTTTCCATTTTAAATTTTGGTTGCTTTATACGGAAAAACAAAGGATGACTGTGCAGGTTGTGATTGGTGGGGGCAGAAAGTAGAACACTTAGTGAGACAAAGGTTTTTTACTCAACAATTAGGATATGAGTAACATAAAAATAGTTAATTACATTAGTCTATTAAAAGAGACTGAACTTTAAAAGGCAAAATGGCAAAGCATCTAAAAGCAAAGAGATTGAACCTTTGTTGCAGCCTGCAGAACAGCCTCCTTGGTCATAAGCTTTTGGGCCTTTAGTCCTGTGTCATATCTAGAGGACTGAGGACAATACGAACAATCCTCACTACATGCACCCGTCTTGATAGAGAGCAGAGTACATTGCTGCACTTCCCTAAAGTTATGTGCATGTCTATGAACTTAGCCTAAAACACACACAAAAAAATATATTCACTTATGAATTAAATTAATTTAATTAACCCTAACAATCATAATAACAATAATAATTGCAATACAATTTTTTTCATACTCAGCAAGCATTTGTACACTTAAATTCACAAAACTTCTACAAAAGCCTCACAGAATCGCACATAATGTACAGGATGGAACAACCTTTTCCTTTTCCTTTTCTTTTTATTTATTTATTTTATAATGTTCTAAAAAGGAACACAATTACACTAGAACATTTTTTTCTTTGACTTTCCTACACTTTCTCAGCAATGAAACAGAAAGTTGATGCACACACTTCAAACAGCAGGATATAACAATCGTAATAACAACAATATTCAAAAAAGAGAGAAACTTTCTTGTTTCTACAAAGCATCTATACACTGAAATTCACAAAATTTATACAAGCATCACAACAATTGCACATAATGCACATAAATGTACAGCATAGAAGTTTCTTTTCATTTTCTGTTCTTTTCAAAAGGTTCCAAAGAAGGCAAAAAAAATTAGTAATTACACTAGAAAGTTTATTTTCCAAGCAACCAAATAGAGATTTGATAACCATACTTCACAGAACGACCAGAAACAGCGCATATCAAATGCAAAGCAAGAGAAACAGAAATTCGAAGAGAGAATCAAAACTCACTCTGTGAAAAGGAGATTGAGAACCGGAGAGTCGTAGATGGATTTGATCTCGTCTTGTGTCCAATCGTTTCTCGAACCTTCAGTTATCGCTTGCTTGGCTTGCACTGCAGTAGTGGAAGAAGTAGAATACGAAGCCGAAGACGAAGAAGAAGAATGTAGTAGGAGGATTGAGCATCTTAGCTGGAGAGCAAGGATTGAGCGAACTGAAAACATGTTTGGTTAGTGAGAAAATGGAAAAGACGTAGTTTTTAATTTTTTTTAAAAAATTTCTTGGGAAAAAAGAAAAACGATTTTCTTGGAAAATAGAAGGAAAAGAGGAAGAGTAGAGAGAGGGGACTGAGAAAACGAGGTGTAGTCATGGATAAAATAGGTAACTAATTTTATTTTTCTAACCATATAGTTAGTAGTTTCGGTTTCCAAACTATATTATTTACTAGCATCTCGAGTCTAAGAGACTCGATTTTGACCTATAAATCGAGTTTCTGAGACTAGATTTTCATGGTCCGATGTGGCACATTTTTCTACATGGCGACCACATAAAAATCGAGTCTCTAAGACTCGATTTACAACCCTTATAAAACAAACCCAGAACAGAACATTAGAGAAAAAAAAAAAAAAAAAAAAAAAACAGAAACAAATTAGAGAAGAACCCAGAGAAAAAAAAAAAAACAGAAACAGAAAGAGAGAAGATCGAGATTGGAGTGGCTGAGCCAGGCAGACCACCACCGTGCGCAACCTAGGCCGCGCACCATGCACGACCTAGCGCGCAAGGCAGGCCGTGCTGTGAG
The DNA here is from genome assembly GCA_023621385.1 of Quercus gilva. Lineage (NCBI taxonomy): Eukaryota > Viridiplantae > Streptophyta > Magnoliopsida > Fagales > Fagaceae > Quercus > Quercus gilva. Next base: position 48,250,300 of record CM042482.1, on the reverse strand, counting down.
TGAGACCCAGGTCACGCTGCACGCGTGACCCAGGCTGCACCGCGCGAAACCCAGACCTGCTTCAACTCCTGTCTGATCTGAGTCTTCTTTCTCCCTCTGATCTGATTTGATTGTACTGAGATTGGGATTATTGTGTTTCTGGATTTCTTAAAATTTTTTTTGGGTATTTCGGCTTGTAAGAGAGACTAAGACTTAAAATTTTTTGAAGTTTTTTTGGTTTATAAATCGAGTTTTAGAGAAAACAAATTCCACATCAGACCATAAAAATCAAGTCTTGAAACTCGATTTATATTCCAAAATCGAGTCTCCTAGACTCGAGATGCTAGTAAATAATATAGTTTGAAAACTAGAACTACTAACTAGATAGTTAGAAAAATAAAATTAGTTACCTATTTTATCCTGTAGTCATAGTTTTAAAAATCGGACCGGCTGGTTCAACCAGTTTAACCGAAAACCGGATTTCAGTCTGGTTTTGTTCTATATAAAAACCGAAAATACCAAAAAAATCAGAAAAAATCGAAAATCGTCGGTTAAATCAGTGAAACCATAAATCAGGACGATTCGACCGGTTTTCAGCGGTTTTGTTCATTGAACAAAATTTTCGTTCACTTCTTGGCTTCTGACGAGGAAGCTGCAAGTTTTTTTTCTCTATTTTGAAAAATCTCAGATTTGGGATAAGAGGAGATTTGGGGAGACACTTACTTAGGGAAAAATCTCATATTTGTTTGAGGAGGTGTGAGAAGCAATGTGGGAAAATGACTAGGAAATATCTCAGATCTGTTTGGTTTGGGCAAGGACTGAGGATAAACTGTTGAACTGTGCTCGAAGGAGAGAGTAGTTTAAATCTGCCACTGCTACTTTTTCGGAGAGGGAGCTCTGAGCAATTTTCAAATTTTTTCTAGATCTACTTTTGTTTAAGCCTTTAAGGAGAGGTCAGAGGAGAAGACTTTATGTTTCTTTAAAAGTTTTAGTATCAACGTGGTTGGATGTTGATTGGTCACGTTGATGGTTAGGTAGGAGATCACTTTGTGACTCCCATATTCTTATTTGCACTTCGTAAATAACTGCAACATTGGCTTGTTGCATTTTGCAAGACAATCATAAAATATTTACTTAAAAAATACTAATATTTTTGGGAGAAATATTTAGGTGTGAAATTAAATTATGTTAACATTGGTAAAATTTTTTAAAAATAAATAATGGTTTTGTTAAAACTTAAAAGTAAAGAAAATTATATATGAATATAAAACCTTAAACCATAACATTTTTTATTTGATAGTTTGTTTAGGTTAATTTCTTTTAATTTGAGTTAAATTTGACATAAAAATACTTCTAAAATGTTATATCAATTTTTTTTAGTAAATATTGATAGCTATAAAATTATTATATATTTAAATTTATTTTTCATAATTATTAATTTATTAATTAAATTATTTATTACATCACCGGTTCGACCATCGGTTAGACCCCAGTTGGACCTAAAAACCGGTAATTAATCCCTTTTACGGTTCTTTAATCGGTTCGTTTTTTAAAACCATGGGTGTAGTAGTACGAATGGGAAACGAGAGTTGGCTTACCTAACTGAGAACCACGAGTGAGACACCAAGACAACTGCGATTGTTCCATCTGCCACGTTGGCTCAATGACATCACCTACTACCCACTTCACCTGTCCACTTCATTAAAATTCAATAAATAAAAGTCATATGTTTAAAAATAACTATTAAATGCCTAAAAACATCAAGGGTTGGACTTGTTTAAACTTTAAAACTTTTGGGGTTTGTGGATGGTTGGAGGAGTTTTTTTTTTTTTTTTTAATTGTTTTTTCAAACAGGCATTTCCATTTGGTGAGCCAAAATGTAAAGGGATTTAATAATGCGTGTCCTTAGGGCATATATTAGTAATCTATTTTAGAAAACTTTTTAAGAAAAAATGAAAAGCAATTCACTGTTTTAACAGTTTTTTCAATTTCCTATAAAAGATTTTCCAAAATGGATGATTAATGTGTGCCCTAAGGGCACACATTAACCGGACTCAAATGTAAAATAACTCTTATTGTTCACAAAAATGTGCAAAACACTACAACATTCGAGGAGCTAAGATGGAGTGGGACTGCAAAAATAAATATATATGCTACTGTAAAGATCTATATTTAGATCTTCCTACATTTTTTAAATTATGCTTTGGGTATTGTGTTTTTGTTTTTGGTGTATTCAGTTTGGTCTTGTTATAAAAATAGATTTTTTTTTAGATTATTTCAATGTAATGTATTATAAAATAGTGTATGGGATGTACGATGTATTGTTAAAATACAAATCTAAAATAAATGAAGTAATTTTTACAATTTTCTCTGTTTTACATTGTCACTTAACAATACACCCTACCTCTTATACTACATCATATTAGAATAATCATTTTTATACCCAACACAATAAAATCTCCACCTAAAAAAAGCCACCTCATCACAAGCAGCTGCAACACTGCCACCCATAACTTATATCTCTCTTTACCTTAAATTTCTCTCTCTAACTATGGTTCTTTGAATTCGGGGCTGTTATTTTTGGAGATTTGACTAAGACATGGTGAGGAATAGAAAGAGTGAATGATAATGAATGGGAATCTGCAGAAGTTGGGTTTTGGGGGTTGAGGAGGAGAAAGCTTTGTTTGAGTCTGATATGTCACAAATTGAAGCCATTGTCACTGATGACAATGATGGATGGTGGAGAAAAACTTGGAAGGCTTGGTGGCTATGGAGGTGAGAGAGAGAGAGAGAGAGAGAGAGAGAGAATCTTACTACGTTAAGATATAATCTTACAGTAGCAAGTTGATTTTTTTTTTTTTGGCATTCTCGAATGTAGGGGTGATTTTGTGTATTTGGAAATGCATTTTGCCATATCACTCATCTCCTTATCTCATGAAAGACAATCTTTAGTTGTACTGCATCTCCTCTGCTGACCAATCTACTGATATCTTCACCCAGACTCACCCACCTAGTTGCCTTTGAGATTTTATATCCAAGCTCCAATTGGCTTCATGTTCATCACCTTGAGTTTGGGGCGGGATGTTAGTATATAAGTTAGTTAGTCTGGCCCACCGACTTGGGCCTAGTGTATTGTACTTGCAATACATACACATTACTTGTACTTCACATATATTGTGCCTATGTAATGTCCTCTCTTGTACAATATTATACACACATCATATATACAAACCAGGGGCGGAGCCAAGGGGGGTCGAGAGGGGGCAAATGCCCCCCCTGACCTTCCCCCAAACTCTTTTAATATAGCAACCTAACACTTATGGCACTTTTGGTGTTTTACATTAATTGAAAATCAATAATTTTAAGGGAATCTCAGCTAGCTAATCCATGGGTTTTATGGGTCAACAAGTTGCTATTGCTGCAAAGTTTCAAAAGTTGGGAAAAATACTCTGTTTTAAAGTCATGAAACAGGGGAGTTTCACGCTAGCTCCCTTGGCTCTCAAAACTTTTGAATTTAAAGTGTCCAGAGGAAATCCTTACTAGCTTTTAAGATGTGCTTAAAGTTGCATCATTTTCAAAGGTGTTTTGTAACTTTTGTTAGTTCTAAGTAACCAAAGTCATTTATAGCCAAGGTTTGTTTTGACGTTTTTGCAATTATAATTGAAAATCATGAACACAATTTCAGCTATATGTTTCATTCGCATAATATGTAACTATCGCTATTCTTTTTAATCTTGCCCCCCCTAAGCTAAAATCCTAGCTCCGCCACTGATACAAACTATACGGTTTATTCAGTTAGTCTCTTCTTTGTCTTTATATTGCTAACAACAATAAATTTTTTTGGGATATTCCTTTACGAGAACAGAATTTTAACATTCCATTTTTGGTATTGTAGCCTTGAAATTCTAATAATTTGGTCCATAGCGAGACCACAAAGTGAGAGCAAGAAATTCCAATTATTAGATCCATATCGAGACCACAAAGTAAGACAAGTATGGTACTCTCATCAGCTTTCGTAGTCAAGAGTAAAACATATCATGTATAATACAAGTCATAAATATAAGAAATTCATACAAGTGATGACTAAATAAGGAATGTTTCTTTTATTCTGCCCATTGCCAGATCAGTATTATTCCTTGAAAATTGCTTTTTGGCTCATTTTTACGAAGTTGTGGAAGAATCTACTGGTGACCCTTTAGGCGAAAACAAGAAAGGCTTTGGAGGAATTTTTAAGGAATGAAGGGTTCCTTCTAACATCTCAACCACCTTATTCATGGATGGTCGATCGGATGGATTCGTTTGAATGCACCATAAGCTCACCAGTGTCATCTTCCTTCTTGTCTCTTGTTCCTCCGTTGTCATGATCCCATATGCTCCACCCATACCTAGTTCAAGATCCTTATAAATCCAATCTAGAAAATAGACTTCGCTACTGTTTGACACTCCATTATCAAAATTCTTTCTTCCTCCAACCATTTCAAGAACGAGCATTCCATAGCTATAGACATCAGACTTATGAGAGACCCCTCCAAAGTTCCGACTAAATACTTCCGGGGCAATATACCCTGCTGTTCCTCTCATGCCAAGCATTGATACAATGCTGTCTTTTCTTTGGCATAGTTTAGCAAGGCCAAAATCAGAGATTTTTGGGTTGAAATCTTCATCTAAAAGAATATTTTGAGGTTTTATGTCAAAATGCAGAATCCTTGTGCCACAACCTCGATGTAAATATTCTAGTCCTCGAGCAATGTCAACTGCGATTTTGTTCAATGTTTTCCATTCCAAACGACAATTTGTTGCTGAAGCATCTCGATGGTATATGAACTTGTCTAGAGATCCATTGGGCAGAAATTCGTATATTAGAGCTCGCTTATTCTTTTCACAACTGAAACCTAAAAGAGTGACTATATTAACATGAGAAGTCCTACTAATGCTAGCAACTTCATTAATAAAATCTTCTCCATTGCCTTGGATTCACTTAGAACTTTCACTGCCACGAGCTTACCATCAGGTAGCTTTCCTTTGTATACACTGCTATATCCTCCTTGCCCTAGTTTGTTTATGAATGAGTTGGTCATCTTCTTGATCTCTGAATAACTATAATGCTTTGGAGCAAGTGAACCATAATTCAATATAAGTGCCTTGACATTTTCATCGTTTTTCCTTGCTGTGCTCCTAAAGATCAATGTCTTACTCAATTGTTCTCTTCTAAAGATCAATGCCTTACTCAATTGTTCTCTTCTAAGGCAGCATACTATGATACAGGCTACTATAATCCCAAGCAAAGCAACCGCAACACCTGTAATTAAAGAAAGGAAACTTTGTCATGTGCAACCAATGTTAACCCGATTTTCATTTGACAACTTTGTCATGACTATTCTACATACCTGCTATGACAATTTCACGCAGCTTGGAAGATGATCCTATAGCACAAATATAAACATAATATCAGTGAGAGTACATAGGAAGTCATTGTTAGTAAATACTTAATACTATTAAGTGTCAAGGAAGTAAACCACAAGATTTAACCCGAAAAAAAAAAAGAGACAGGGGTGGCTCAACAGTAGAAGCAATTGATGCCATTGCCTAAGGTCCCCATAAAAAAAGCCCTAGATCAACAAAATTTAAAAATATATTCTCAAATATTAGTTAATACTCATCCAATGCTGTATTTTATAAAAACAAAGACCTGTAGAAGAAAATTTTAGATTATTAATTACCTTGGAGAATTAATTAAGCCCCAAAATTTAGCCAATACATAAAAATTTCAATCTCAATATACGTGTATTTGTTTTGACTCTTTCTTTCAAATGGTCAGAATTCTGATTAATGTGAGTCTCCTAGACACTAAAAAGTAAAAACATAGAGCAAAATTTTCTCTTTCCAAAACTCCTATACTAAAATTAATTACTTAAAGAGGCTGAAATATTCTCCCAGATTATGGAAAATTGCTGTTGGATCTTCCATCTTTACTTGAAATGGTAGTGTTAGACAATATTTTTCCTTTTTAAAGAACATGGTAGAGGACCTAGAGGTTATGGGTTTTTGAGGCAAATGTTTGGTAAAGAGTAAAGACTCCTCTAGTGGTTGTATTACAATGACCACACTCTTCTAGATCTATTGTTTTGTTCCTTTTTATCTTTATTTTTTAATTCATTAATTCTCATTTTAAAATATAAAGAAAATTCTAACACTAAACTGTATAGCCATTGATTCGTTGTTTCTTGGTCTAATTAGGCGTTCTTTATTAGTTTAGGAATTCATTTAGCTTTTGTTTTTCATTTTTTATTTTTTGAAAAGCGTGGAAGGATGAGAAGCCGAGGACAGGAATGAGAGAGAAGAGATCAACACCAAAGGAGCACATCTCAGGAAGTTCTATCAAATAATTCTCTGAGCTAAATATGACAACGCACCCACAAACCAAGAAGATTAGAATGCCCGAGGACCCTGAGGATATTGATATGTCCACGGAAGGGCCGAAGTCTAATTCTAAAGACCATCAAGCATGTACCGAGGAAAAGAAGAAAAGTTTGTCATCAAGCAAAAGAAGGAATAGTACAGATAAAGTATCCATCACCTCCGCATTCGATATTCTGTACCCATTTAGCTGGCTACATTATTGGTAGAATTACCATTAAATAGTGTCATCACAACTCACAGCCCAACAAAGAAATCTTCTAGTAAGGCCTTGATGGGACAAGTATTAGGGGAAATAAGTCCTAGCCCTCCAAGTGGAAGGCTAGGAGACAACCTGGATGACTATATAAGAGAGAGAGATCCCTACAAAGTGGGGGATGAAGCATTTTGAGAGAAGAAAAAAGAGAGTGATAGCCTTGTAACATAAGAGCAAGTGCAAACCTACACCTCAGACTAAACCTGAGGAGCATTACTTAATCAATTCAAGATTAGTATTATTCAGTTTCCTTGACTTACATATATCCCAGGTACATATTCCAATATTACTTGATCAATTCATTCTCAAAAGGGTAACTAAGGTTGATTGGCATCCCATCTCTATAAATGAATTTTACAATGTTAGAATTTAGCTTAGTCTATTTTGCCCCGCCACGAAAAGTATTTCTTTTATTTGGTTTTATTAGATAAATCTTTGAATTTGGATATAAAAAACTTTAAATTTATTTTTAAACCGAATCTCAAAAAGACCTCTAGACTTTTTTTTTTTTTTTTGAGAATCATATCTCTAGACTAATTTGTCACCAGTAATAAAAAATTATAACTAAAAATTCAGTTGAAAATCTTATAAATGAACAATAAACTTATAAAATAGAGTTAGAAGATAATGAAACAATGCACTTATTATTAATTAAAAAGAAAATTTTAAAAGAACTTGAATACAAAAACTTAATTAATAATTTTGCATCTTAAAAAGAAAAAAAAATAAATATAAATATTATGTATAAATTTAATAATATAGAGTAGATATTTAAACAGAAAAAAAAAAAAAAAAAAATCCCATTTAAAAGTTTTACCGAAAACCTTAAAATATCTTGGGCCAGCCTGCAAAGAGATATTGCAACTCAGACAGCTAGAGGACAAATACGGACTGAAAACAATATTGGCAATGTAGTTAGCCTTTCTGAATACATTTTTTATTATCCTTGAAGTCAAATCAATCTTGAACTAACTTGATTGTTCATCCACTATGTCTAAATTTTATTTTTAATTGGTTTGAAAATATTTCTAGTTTATACAGACTAAAATTGTAATTAGTATTTTTTATTATTATTATTATTTAGAAAAGGTTAGAAATAGCTTATAACACTCATAAAGGTAGATAAACATGTTAATTAATTATCCAAATTTTAAATAAATAAAAAAATCGTCGCAATGTGTGTGGGATTATATATTTAATCTCTTAATTTAAATGTATTGAAAAGTAGTATCAGAGCATCCAAATAGACAGAGAACAGAATTGATAGACAGGTTTGATTAGGATTTTCAAATGGGAATAGGAGAAATTTCGCACCCTAATGGACTAAATTGAATGACAATTGAATTCTATCAAGAGAACCCAAATAAAAAGAATAAAATTGATAGACAGGGTTGATAATAGGTAAGGTACGCGGTCAAGTAAGGTTAGGTGAAGGTTAAGTGTATACGTTTGAAAAATCCAAATACTAGAAAAGGTTAATCAATTTTGCAATCCCAGGTTAAGCCTAGCAGAATATGGAAAAATTATAATATTCTTGTGATATATTATGTCATTTGTCCATTATTTTTTACTTAAAAACTATCCACTTGTTTAAAATTGTTAAACAAGAATTTTTTTTAAAATATAAACTAACTACTAACTCAACAATTTTAAACAGGTACAAGTCTTGTAGTGGAATGGTAGACAAACTTTTAGTGGAACGGTAAATGAATAACATGGTCTGAAAGCTCCTTAATTTGTCATGGCTCACATTGTTACAGCACATAATTGCTGCTAGAGGATGCCGGTGTCTAAAGAGTAATCCTTAATAAATGTTATCCCAGATTCAGGACCCAGAACTTGACTTGGTTTTGATCCCATCTAAGTAGTTAGATCAAACATACTAATCGTCCATCAATTTCATATTCTCGCAAAGATAACCAAGGAATTAGACCGTCATTGACCGGAGGAAAATATTTACTTATTCTTGAATTGAAGGGAGCAACTTTTCTGATGCCAAGACAAAGTCAACAATGACGATGGTGGTGGGTATTCAAATCGACTGTAGTTTTTCTTGGACTTGGTGGCGGTACCGTGGCTGTGACTGGAGTTGATGGCGCCGATGAACTTATGTCGGTGGTGTTGGGCGGAAGTTGGTAGTAGGAGGGTTGGAGACGAATATGTGTTGGGTTTTTTCTTTCTTATTTATTTTAGGTAAGTAAAATAAAGTAGCATAAAATTAGGAATTAAGGGACATGTTGCTCATTTAGATTTGTGGAGCATGATATGGAACAGGGAGTGTGGGACAGATGATTTTAATTCAGGTCACATGGACTTGTATGATGTAAATATGATGTTCAAATATATGATGGATGCTAGATTTGATCTTAAACGTTTGATCAGAGTTTTTCCTAAACATTTGATCTTAATCCTCTAGTCTGATGAAAACTATGGTATAGCTGCAGTTTGGCTAGCGGAAGGAAAAAAATGAGAGTAGCACAAGGCAGTTACCAATAGATGCTAGTAACAGAGCATCTAAACGACTTAGACAACTAGACAAGAAATGAAATAAGAATTTATGACAACAAAAATGGATGCTTACTTGTTGATACAGTGCTACAACCGGATGTAAAAGTCCCGTTTGTACAATGGCAAGCGAATGTACTCGTGGTTGGGTCGGAACCACACAGCCCTCCAGCCTTGAGGCATGTATCACATTGGGAATTACTTGCATCCCACACTAACATGAAACCGCTATCAATAGCTGTAAGTACTGCAGCATAAGTTGCAGTAGTTGGAACTTCTGATTGCAAAATTGGAACATTGACCCAGTAGTTGCATGCTCCGATAGCGTTGCTAATTGCCAAAAAAGTCTGAGAGCTCAGGGTATGGTAATTGATGAACTCGGTACTGCTGTTTATGGAGCAATTAAACTGATAAAAGACAAGATTTTGATCAGCAGCTAGAGGCGTACGGCAATTATAATAGAGTGTCAGGTTCGTATCACTTGAAGTAATATAGGAAAATAAGTTGTTATCAATGGTGGTATTAACGAACGCAGCAGGGCAAATCGTGTCCAAGTAATCCGTCCTAGCAACCTTGAGAGTCTGTGATGAGTTATTGATTTCAAGGACTCTGTAATTCATGGTAGTGATGTTGATCTGCGGAATATTGCTGCTGCAGTTTAACTGAAAACTAGGGTGACCGCAATAGTTTGGTCGATTGGATGCCCAGAATGGATAACTGAGGTTCACAAGGTTGCCACAGTTAAATGGAGCCTCACAGGTGAGGTATCGCTCATTATCCGCAAGCAAAGATGTTGGAAAATGGATTAAGGTTATGGTTACTATCATCAAGGACAAAGTGATGGTTGGGAAGTGATGGGGATGCATTTTGACAGAAGACAAAGAGGGAGGGGGGAGTGGTGTTGATGCCAAATTGGGGGTCTAATATTTTTAAGCAAAATCTCTATTTGGAAGTTACATTGCGGGTTAACTCTTTTGGGGAAAATTCCATATAACTTTGAAAAAATTTCAGCAGTACTAGTGTATAATGGAAGTATAACCACACAAGAATACAAAAATTTACGTGAAAAACCCTCTTTGAAGGGAAAATAATAGGACAAACTCCGAATAATTTCACTAAATTAAATAGAGATTACAACACTTAGAAACACAATTTGAGCACAGAAAAACTTTATTTTTTTTCTTTTCACTCATTGCTCTCTTTCTCACTGTGTATCTCTCACAATTTTCTATTGCTCTCTATATTTTTCTCTTCTCTTTTGCTTGGTCTTACTCACGTAGCTCTTCAAGACTGCACCAGTCCTCACTTCACACTTATCTCCTTTTTTTTCCCTCTTACACCAATTGGCCGAATGGCCTTACTTTTCGTTTTCTTCATTTCTTCCTTCAACTTGTCTCAGTGGCTTAACATCACATCTTCATTCATGTGGCTTGACTTTTGTACATAGTTATAGAGAACAAAAAGGATCACTTCAATTCTTCTTTTTGGAAAGCTTCTCCAGCAAGCTCAATCAACTTTCCTGACTTCTTGGCAATTTTTCCAACAAGCTCATTTAATGAGCTAGGCTAAAGAGTGGGCTGAACCAACGTGGCGCAATGCACCCAACAATTTCACCATTCACATAGTGATTATTATTATTATTATTATTATTATTATTATTATATTTCTCTGTGTTGACTGTAGGAAGTAATGACTCAAGATTTTCTAGGAAAGTTGCAGGAAAAAAACAAATGGGACTAAGAGGACTTAAATTGTTTTAAGTTTTTGCTGAGTCAAAACACGCTGAAGACTTTTGCTAAGTCAAAACACGCTGAAGACTATGTATTTGCTTGTTTAAATAGAGGGAGAGTAAGGGGAAGTAGAATATAATTAGTTGAAAACTAAGCTAATTTTTAATTAATTTTACTCTACTTGCCTCTACTCTCCCTTCTTCTCCTTCAATCTAAATAGATTCCAAGATTGAGAATTACTTGCATTCCAAGCTGGCATGAAGCCACTATCAAAAGCTGCAATTACTTTAGCATAAGTTTTAGTAGTTGGAAATGCTGATTGCATAACTGGAAACATTGAGTCAATAGTTGCATGCTGCTAACTGTGGAAAAAGTCAAAGAGCTTTGGGTATATAAGGGCCCGTTTGGTAAGAGATTTCTAATAACGTCGTTTTTATTTTTTTGAAATACGTGTGAGTAAAAAAATATGTAAAAATACATATAATATTGTTTAAATACTGAAAATTGTTGTTTAAACAACGGTAACAAACGAGCCTTAAATAATTGACAAAATTGGTACTGTGTATGGAACAATTAAACTGAAAAAGCTATGGGAAAGAACTCTGAAGACTAACTCAGAATTTAGCAAAAAATAGAAAAAGAAAAAGAAAAATAAAAGAAATACATTTTTGAAGACTCTTTTCAGGTATGACCCTGAAAGACCTTCTTTGCTATTAAATCTAATGGCTACGAAGAAATCTGTCAAAATAAAAATCTACGTGATTGTAAAAAAAAAAAAAATGGAACTTTTCTTATTTGTGAAGCAATCTAACTTTTCCATGGGTCACCAGAGGACAGGTACGGGCCAAGGTGAGGCCCAAGGGGGCCCAGGCCCTTGGTCTAATTATTTTATTTTATTTTTTTAATAGTGATTATATATTTTATTTTGTAGTTGGGTTTTCTTCTGAAGCTTTAGGTCCCTTCTTCTCGATAAGCCTAATTAGTCTTACTTAAATAGCAACATCCAACTCAAAACTTAACAAAAACAATAAAAAAAAAAAAAAAATCACAATAGTAATTGTATTTTAGCAAACGAGAGAAAAAAAAAAATATTTTACCAACAAAAAAACAAAAAATCATGTGTTATTGGAGAAGTTAAAACTAAAATTTTCGCAACTACAGTAAACTAATATAAATATGATCAGTTGACTGTAACAAGTTGTTAAATATAAAATACCATATTTTATTAAGATTATCTCTTCCTTCAAATAAAAAACTCAAATTCTTTTACTTCCTTTATTATTTTAAAGAGCTGTTTATATCATTTTAAATGAAGTGATAAAAAAATAGAACATTTGATTTGATATTGGATGTATTGTAAAGTAATATGGTAAAATAGATACAGCAGTTTTTTGAGGTGCTAAAAAATTTAGCTATTTTTATACCACTATAAATGCTCTAATTTCGACCAAAAAAAAAAAAAAAAAATCCTAACCAACCTAGTATTAAAAGAAAAAAATTTGTTTTTATTTTTGTCTTTATTGGTAAATGATTGCATTTAAATGTATTTAGAACCAACGATTTTGGGTATTTATAATTTTTAATATTATATAGATGCCTATTTGGAGTTTATTTTTTCTTTATACTCCGGTCCTCACTAGCTTAAAATCCTAAGTCCATCCCTGCCATAGGATCAAGATCCGCTCGAGTTACGTGCAATATCTATGGACCGTTGGGAAGAAATGTTAAGAAGTTAAAAAAAAAATTTCTTCAAACAACCCTTAAAAGAATTTTTTTTTTTTATTGGACGGCTGATAACAAAAATTAATATTTTAACTTCTGCTCCCAACCATCCAAAAAAAAAAAAGCATTGCGTAGTGTAATACTAATAACCACCTGTCTATTGCATTGAATTTAATTCCATGATTATATATATTTTTACTGTGATGTCAGTTAATGGTTTGGCTCCATCTGTCATGAATTATATAAATCGCTATTTTGTTTATCAAAGTTTTGCATAGCTTTCGGGGTTGTTAAGGTCAAGGGAAGAAAGTCAATTTTGATTAAAAGTATCTGGTTTTGTTTAACTGGGAGTGACCTCTTGTCATGGTCATTAGAGTGAGCTCTATGAAGTATAAAAAAGAGTTAATTGTTGAGAAGGCCATCGAAAAGCAGCTGTACAAAGGATTCGGCGGAGAGCATGCTATTGTGGGTGGATGCAAGGCCAAACTCTAGTCCTGGGTTCATACATTTAGCCGAGGGTCAGATGGGGTTCGTCGTGCTGCTTTCATCGTCTTCTGGTTATGTAAGTCTGTGTTTTGCGAGCATCCTCATTATTCTATCAAACTTGCATATTTTCCTATGGCTATCAAGATTTTTGCTGGGGTTAGTCTGCCATTGGGACCTCTGTTTCTAGTTCATTTGTACACTCAGCTGGATGAGTTGCATAGTGATGAGATTATGGGGAAATTTGTCAAGTGGTCACTTCATCGTTGCATTGTGCCATCCTTAGGCTTTCCTGAGGGAACGTTGTTCTAAATACTTGTCCAAGTGCAAGAAGTTCCACCACGCTAAATGGCACTCCAAGGACTATCCTGCTAAGATTACTTTGTATGGTGGCAGATTCTCTGATTCGTTTACTATCAAGTTTCATTGGGCCGGTTTGAAAGGCCTTGGGTATAACGTCATCAGAGCCCAAAAATTTTTTTTTTTTTTTTTTTTTGAGAATCAGAGCCCAAAAATTTAATCATAAAAATCATAGCATTTTTTCTTATAACCAAAAAAATGTGCATTCATATTCCCTTATTCTAATACAAAATGTATAAAGAGATTAGAGAAAACTTATGTACAGTATCTTAAGTATTGTTCTTTAGATTTCAACTTAAGATTCAGTTATGTGACTACTTAATTAAAAAATACACTTTTTTCTCAAAAAAAAAAAAAAAAACACTTTTATCCCATTAGAAAAAAAAGCCATATAACAGAATTTTAGGAGAAGAACTTAAGGAACAGTATTTAAGTACAGTATATAAGTACTGTACTTAAGTGTTGCCCAAAAAAATTTATGTGGTTATATATTTTCATGAACATATGCTCTTAATACTCCAAAAATGAATGATTTATACATGGAAAAATAAAAAGGAATATTAGAAGAAGAAAAAAAAAAAGAGATATTAATACTTATTGTATATATATATATATTTTTTTTTATAAAAAATCTATATGAAGGGGATCCTCAATACTCATGTGTACGTGCTTTAGTTTTTTTATATATATATATATATATATACATATATTAAATATGACAAGAGGTAAATAAGTAAAATGACCATTAACTACCTAGGAGAGAGCACAACAGTAATATAGAAGTATAAACAATGATAAAATAGATGATAAAGAAGAAAATAGCAAAATAAATATATTCAAAATAAGGTTAAAACAGAGTATGGAATATGAAAACAGAAACTAGTAAAATCTTACTTGAATAAAACTTCTGTCTTTGATTAAAATTGTCTTTGATACAAGCTTTGAAAATAAAGTACTGTCTGAAGAGTTACAAGCTTACAAAGTAAAATCTGTAAAGGGTTACAAGATTATCTCTCTGGAAGGGAAGGGTTACAAGATTACAAAAAAGGAAAGGATTACAAAAGTCTTTCTGAGGGAGAGAGCTATTTTAGACCTAAGCTTTCAACTTGAGAATTGGATTTGAAAATTGGACCTTAATTCTAGACCTCTCTTCTGTCTTTGGAGTCTGCCTTTTTATAGATAAAATGAACCATGGTAAGTCTTCAAAAGTAACCTGAGTTAAATAAAGTGAACTCAAGTTAATCTGTCGGTAGGATCTTGTAGAATCTTGAACAGTAAAAGTAAATCTTGTAGAATCTTGAATAGTAAAAGTTTTATTATTCATGAAGAGTAATTTGTCTGGGAATCTATCAGTGCTTGTGAACAGTAGTGTCTTAAAGTCTGCCCTGTCTTATCCATATCTGTCTTGGACCATATAAGTCATATTGACACCTGTCTTATCCATATCTGTCTCGGAAATCATGTTGACACCTGTCTTATCCATATCTGTCTTGGACCATATAAGTCATACTGGCACCTGTCTTGTCCATATCTGCCTAGACTATCCCGGATCTATATGGAAATAGTGATCTGTCCTTTCTGTATTTGTTAGCTATAATAACTATTTTGTCATTATGTCTGTTAAACCTTTCTGATCACCATAGGGATACACTGTCATTACTGACCTTGTATCCTGAAGGGATATTGTCTCTATTGAGACGCCTTCATGCTTTGATTGAAACCTTTTGAAAGATTTCTATTTTGGCAGAATTCGGTCTGAGATTTTAGCCTTTGAATAGCTATCTTGCTTGCCAGGCAATTGACTGTTAATTTTAAAATTAACTAATTAATATTGGACCATAATGTAGTCGACATTATGGTCAAAGCAAGAACTAAAAGTCTATAATATAAGTCATGATCCTATAGTACAAGGCAAATGTCTTGGCATGAAGCATGGCAAGGACAAAAGATGTTTATAAGTCAAGGTAGGATACGTAGGAAGCTAGATACAAAAGAAGAAGAAAGACTAGTCAACAAAGGTAGGAAAACCAATAGTTTTTTAAATTTTTTTTTAAAAGATAATATGTACATGCTTACATGCTACTACTACTGGGTAGAACAGTATTTTCTACCATTGGATTTGTAGGAATCTCATAATCTATTACTGGCTCAATTTTATCAGTGCTTATAGCCTTTGAAATGGAAATTTCTTTCGGTAAGTATATATCCTTAGGGGTTGGGGGTAGGAGGTACTTAAAGAATACTTCTGTTTCCAAAATATTAGCACATATCCCATTGTCTGTCGTGAAAAAGGGGTAAAGTAAAGCCAAAAAAGGATTTCCTAGTATAACTTTAGATGACAACTTATTTGTTAGAAAGAAAGGTGTTCTGAAATTGATTCCATTATTATGTATGTATGCCCTAGTTAGTTTATTACTTATTTTAAGTCTATCACCATTAGCCGAGTTAATCTGTCTGTTGTTGATTCATAATACTTGGAAGGTATTAATCCTTCTTGTATGCAATTCATATCAGCACCTGAATCAACAAGGGCAATAACTGTTAATGAGAATTCTTTATGAATAACCAAAGTTATTTTAGTGTACCATTTCTGGAATATCATTCTGTCAATTATATTAAAAAATTAATCTTTATAATCATTTTTATGAGAACTTTCACCATTATATTTATCAAGGAGAGAGGAGTTTGTCAAGGGTTCATTACTATATTTAATTATGTCCTTTACACTTATTACTTGAGCGGCTATCTACTCAATCATATCTTTTAAAATGAATTTTTTTGATTTTAATTCTTTTAATTCTTTCTTTAGATTATTAATATCCATATGTAAATATGTTATTGTTATAGGTTTACTGGGTTTAAATCTGTCGGTAATTTCTGTAAAATTATAGGTTGACTTATAATCCTTTAAATCTATCTCAAATCTATCAGTTTAAGTTAAGGATTCTTTTAATTTAGATAAATAATCTTTTTTAGACTGTGAATCCGGAAGTTTATCTATCAAGTCTATTATTATATCTTCTTGTCTTGTTAAAACACTTATTTTTATTTTTCTTTTACAATAACAGTTATCAGGATTATTACAATTACATAATTTAATTTTCCCATTATCTGAAGAAATGTTTGTTAATGATGAGGTGATGTCACAATTATCACAATTATCTATTTGGTGAATTTCATTGTCTGTTTCATCCCTATCTGTCTGTTCTAATATGCTTATTAATTTATCTCTTATCTTTCCTGATATGTCAAGTTTATTTATCTTTCTTTGAAAGTTACAGTATCTACTAGTGTGTCCCTTTTTCCCACATTTGAAGCAAATAATGTCTCTTTCTTTATATCTGTCACTTTTCTTTCTTTTGGACTCTTCTTTCTTTTCTTTATTTCTACCTTTATGATATCTTCTATTATTATTCTTGTATCTATCCGTATATTTCTTTTCTTTTGTTCTTTTCCTAGAGGGAGCAATCAATGGTTCAAAGCCATATTGCTCACAAAAGGTTCCTAACTCTTTTTTAGCATACCTTTTTTCTTTTTCTATTTGATTTTTTAGCCTTAGATCATTACCTAGCCATAGGCCTGTTTTATTAATCGAAGATATTATGTCTCCATATGTCAGGCTAGGATAGTATATAGTTCCTTCACTATTGGCTATATCAAGTCTGACTTTCTGAGCAAAAAATAAGGTAGGCCAACAATGAATTTTTCTTTCTAGTAGGATTGTTGACAATCATTCCTACTTAAAACCTTTGAAATAAAAACATCTTTATACCATCTAAAGTCTGAAAGTTGTGGACATCTTAAATTAATTAAAACATTTGAAGCTCTTTCTTTATATTGATTAGGATCTCAAACAAAATGTTTAGTTATGGTAAAGATTAAAGTATTAACTACATCTTGTGAAGGGTGTTTGTCTATCATTATAACACTTCCGTCTGTTTCTCTTTTAATTGCTGTTAGTATTTCATTTCTATCATCATTATTTAAATAATGATCCCACCAGCCTTTCAGTTGGCCAGTAAAACCAGTGACAATTAAATGAGCTATCTGGTGGTCTTGTTTTCCACGATTTTTATAAACATTGGTGAGTAGAGTCATTTCATGTAAAAGGTTTATTATTTCATATTCTGACATTCCATCAATATTCCATTCATAAATTAAATTTGGTGAGTAAGATGAATTAACATAAGTATGTCTTTCTTCAAATTGTAAATCAAGGGGAGTAGGTTTAGGATACCAATTCTTTTTAGGGTATAATTCTTCAATTCTTCCTTTTTTGCGATCTTGCGATGAAGATGCTAAAGTTAATTTATTAATCTATAATTTATTTGTAAATTGTGATTCTAAATTATCTATGTCTGATAAGTTTGTCAAATCTGTCAATTGATTGTCTTCTTATTCTTCATCCTTTGAAGAGTCAGTTTGTCCTGTTGTATTTAATGTTATAATATTTTTGTTTTTTAATGGCTCCCTGTCCTTTAATGATTCTAGTTTCATTAAGTCTAACTTTTTATTTATTTCATTAAGTAAATTATCAGTCTTTTCTGTCATAGGCTTCTTTAAAGGTGCTCTAAGGTGAGGAGGTATTTCATGTGGGATAAACAAAGGGGTATTGGACACGTTTTTTTTTTTTTTTTTTTTTTTTTTTTTTTTTTTTTTTTTATGGAATTGGAAGGGGGTGTTATTTTGTCTTCAATGTCTTGTAGCTTTTGACCAATTGTTTTTAGATAAGTATTGGTGTAATTATTCTGTTGAATTATACTATCTAGGTTCTTATTTTCATCACTTAGACTAGGTTTTTTGATGGGAGTAGCCAATACTTGGACTCCACTATTTTGATTTAATATGATTGATTCAAAGGGTGGATAAGTTTGATAAACTTTCTCATAATTTTTTTGTCTTTATCCATGATAATGTTTTTTCTATCACACTTATCTTTTTATTATAATAGTCTAAAAAGTCAAAGAAGCTAAAGTGTCTGTAAATCTGTCACCATTTCATAATATTTGGTTCTTAAATTACTTCTTTCTTGTTCATTATATTCTTTAAAAAATTGATTTTTTCTGTCAGTGTTTTCGGGTTTTAAGTAATCATGTTTTAGTAATTCTTTATCTAAAACAAATTCCTTAGATAAAACACTAATTTGTCTATCATCTGTAAATCCTAATATATCTGTGTGGGTGGGAGAATCAGGTTGAGGTTGAGGCTGGTAAAGGGCTTAGTGAACATTAGGGGTTGGTTGTGTGGTTTTTACTGGGTAATAAGCTGTCTCAGCATGGTCTGGGATTCTTTTTGTGTTTGTAGGAGGGAGGTGTATGACTGGGGGAAGACTTTGAGGAGGTAAAGGTTTGGAATTGGAGAAAGGTGTCCTAGAGGAGAGGGAGCTTTTGGGGGTAAACATCATAGGGGTCTTTCTGCCTGTAGAACTGCTGGGTCTTATAAGGCTATTAGTGTATCTGTCGTTATTATTAAAAGAAATAATAACTGTGCCATCTGTATTTTGGGCTATGAAATCTGGTTCCGTGTTTTCTAATTTTGGTGTGGGTGCAATAGCCTCAAGTTGCCATCTTTCGGGAAGGGTTATATCTTTCCACTGTATCTGTCTAGGTACCCGAAGTCTACTATTTGCTGTTGAGGCTTGAAGAAGGAGAGTATGTATGACCTTTGGGAGAGGGTTCAACCATAGATTGGGGGTCTAGGGTGGTTCTCATGAGTTTATAATAAATCCTATAAATAATAGCTAAATGTTCTGAGCCTTCTTTCATGTAATAACCATTTGTCTTTACATTCAAAGTTAAAGCGTCCATAATATTTCTATCAGATAAATTGAAAGCAAAATTAGGATAACAATTAAAATATATTGGTTCGTTATGTAAACTTGTTTCCATCATTCCTAGGAGTGAGTCATTAAATCTTAAATGTCTGTCATCTCTTAAACAAAGTAAAACACTTGTATTTAAAGCTTCTCTTGTTAATGGTTTTACAGCTACTTGGACCAAACCAATATGTAAAAATGCATATTTTTCTTTATGTTTGTTATTGAGTCTATTGAAAATAATTGAATTGTTTCAGTGGTCCCGCAATGGAGTTTCTCGAGGAGGTGGTCCCAATAGCAAGGATACCAGTGGTTAGTAATAGTTCCGCCAGTAATTATTAATTACTTAGAAGTAGAATGAATATATTTTGTTGCTCATCATCTATTGCTAGGACACACTTAGGTCAGTCACACACTAATCTAAACATGGAAAATGATAAGATAGTTAATTCTGAGGAATATAGCATGGAAGATATAGACAGAAATTTGTTAGAATGGAATAAATGGAATATACCGACAGAAAAAGTCAATAAAGGTTGGAAGACTTCAAAAGAAATGGTGGAAAAGAAAAATAATAAAGAAGATAGTTCAGTACAAATCATAGGTAAGAAGCTAGAAATAGAAAGAGAAATAATAAACAAAGATGGGAAAAATAAAAATAATAATTTAAAAGAGGAAATTGATGAAAGACTAAAATTAATGATAGACACCTAAAATAATAGTCTCACAGAATTAACTAAAAAGATAGAAATTTTAAATTTGCCTTTAAATATAAACAGGAAAAGAGATATAGCAGTTTTAAATGCTACTGAGGTATCAGACAATGAGTACACTTACAGATATGCTAGACATATTATTTGTCATAAATGTAAAGAAGATGGACATACTAAAAAACAATGTGCTAGACATAATAAAGTTACTAAACAAATTAGTAAATTAGAATTTGAAAAAGACATACTAAATGAATTAATGGAAATGTTTAATGTTACTCAAAAAGAGATAGACCAAGTCAAGAAAAAGAAAGAGCTAAAATCAACTAACCCACTTAAAGCCAACAAAAGAAAAAGAAAACAAAAAGACATAGTAATGAAATTGATAGAAAATCTACCTAATCACTTAAAAGACAAAAAAGACTACCTACTAAAACTGAAAGATTCCATAGATATACCCATTACCTGTGTTAAGTGTAAGAAAGATGGACACCATGTTACGGAATGTAGAAAAAGAGAAAAAGCTAAGAAAAAAAAAAAAAGAGAAGAACGAAAAGGTAAGAAAGAAACAAGATAGAGTAGATATAGACATAAAGCTTGTAACTTTACAAGACTTAATGACATAAGCAAAAATGATAAAACAAGAGATTAAAGAAATTAAAGAAGATAAATCCACAGACACAAATGAACAAAATATTACAGAAATAATAAACTTGAAAGAATTTTCTAAGCCCATGATAGAAACCCCTTCATTAGAAAAAGATGCTCACTCTAGACAGAATTTCTTAAGTCTAATTGATAGAGTAATCTTTCAAAAATGGCATACAGAAATTACTTTAGTAATCAATAATGAATTTTCTTTGACAGAAATTGCTTTGATAGACTCAGGCGCCGACATGAACTGTATACAAGAAGGGTTAATACATTTAAAGTATTGTGAAATTTTTTTAGAAAGATTAGCTCAAGCTAACGGAGAAAAGCTAATAATTAATTATAAAATACCTAATGCCCACATATGTAATGACAGGATATGCTTCGAGACAGTTTTTATCTTACTTAAAGACCTTTCTTCTAAAATTATTCTAGGAAACCCCTTTATGGCTCTACTGTACCCCTTTCTATCGACAGAAGAAGGAATTAAAACCAATGTGTTAGGAAAAGACATACTTTTCAAATTTATTCTACCACCCATCCCAAAAGAAATTTATTCGCTTAATAACATTTCTATAGTAAGAAAAATTGATAAAGAAAAGATTGACAGAAAAAATAGACACTTAGAATTTTTAAAGACAGAAATATTATACAAAAGAATTGCTGAACAATTAACTGACCCCATATTGAATCATAAAATAAAATCTTTTAGACAATAGATTGAGGCAGAAATTTATTCTAATCTCCCCACTGCTTTTTGGCACAGACACTGACACATAGTACAACTACCTTATGAAAAAGACTTTAATGAAAGACAGATACCTACTAAAGCTAGACCAATCCAAATGAATAATGAATTATTAGAACACTATAAGAAAGAGATTGAAGATCTTTTAAATAAAGGATTAATCATAAAAAGCAAGTCTCCTTGGAGCTGTGCTACTTTTTATGTTAATAAACAGGCAGAATTGGAGTGAGGAGTTCCAAGATTAGTTATAAATTATAAACCTAAATATAGCATTACAATGGATAAGATATCCCATCCCCAATAAGAAGGACCTACTTGACAGACTTCATGAAGCAACCATATTTTCTAAATTTGATATGAAAAGTGGATTTTGGCAAATACAAATTGATGAGAAAGACAGATATAAAACTACTTTTACAGTTCCTTTTGGTCATTATGAATGGAATGTCATGTCGTTTGGATAAAAAAATGCATCCAGTGAGTTTCAAAATATAATGAATGACATATTTACACCTTTTACAGAATTTTCAATTGTCTATATAGATGATGTTTTAATCTTCTCTAAATCAATTGATGACCATTGGAAACATTTAGATATATTTTTCAAAGTAATTAAACACAATGGATTAGTTGTCTCAGCCTCTAAGATAAATTTATTCCAAGATAAAATCCGATTTTTAGGACATAATATTTATAAGGGAACTTTAAGTCCCATTGACAGAGCCGTTTAATTTGCAGATAAATTTTCAGATGAAATAAAAAGATAAAAATCAGTTACAAAGATTTCTTGGCAGCCTAAATTATGTTTCAGACTATTTTCAAGGACTAAGAAAAATATGCAGACCCCTATTTAAAAGGTTAGAAAAGAATCCTCCTGCATGGACAGATAAACACACTATGATAGTTCGACAGATTAAAAAGATGTTAAACAACTCCCTTGCATTGTTATTCCATCACCCTATGCTTTCAAAATCGTTGAGACAAATGCTTCTGATATAGGCTATGGTGGAATTCTAAAACAGATAGCAAAAGATGATGCTAAAGAACAAATTGTTAGATTCCATTCCGGCTCTTGGTCGGCTACTCAGCAGAATTACAGTACTATTAAAAAAGAAATTTTATCTATTATATTATGTGTTTCAAAATTTCAAAATGATCTTTTCAACCAAAAGTTTTTAATCCGTGTCGATTGTAAAAGTGCTAAAGAAGTTTTACAAAAAGATGTTCAAAATCTTGTTTCCAAATAAAGTTTTGCTAGATTGCAGGCTATTTTAAGTGTTTTTGATTTTGATATTGAATATATTAAAGGAGAAACTAATTCCATTCCTGATTTCTTAACTCGTGAATTTTTACAGGGAAGATGAGTTCCCTTGTAGATAAGAGCAAATCCCCTAAACCTAGAACCAGACAGTCTTATGCTGCTCCTCCGATTTCTCCCCCTAGTAGATTTCTCCCTTGTCCCTCTTTCACCTCACCTACTTTTTCTTCAAACAGACCCCATGAAAGAACTCCAATACCTTGTAGCCTAAACCCCTTCCAACCTCTCTCCCTAAGCCTTACTCCAACGTCCAAACAGTCTTATGCCTTGCCTTAAACTTCCTCAACTCCTCCCTTAAAGAAACCATTTAACATAGTCGCATCCTCTTTTCCCCCTTTAACCTCTTCCCCCAACCAACCAAAATACAAATCGTCTACCTCTTAAGAAGCCCAAACCCCAAAAGAAGATCACAGTATTGAACTCCCAAAAGATTCCTGTAATTTTATTTTATGGATTGAACCAGAATATGAGCACATAACAGACACCCTCTCCTTAGTTAGATAGCTTATACCCCCAGGATGGGAACATCCTAAGACAGAAACATTAAAGACCCAGACATTTTATAAGCTTATTTTAGTAGATACATACTCAATATTGGTAACACATATGCCTTGTTCCCAAGAACCAAACAGATTTGGCTACTCTAAAGTTGTCATAAAATAGATTCTCACCCCTTCCCAGTGGAGAGTCCAACCCTGGGTCACTAGGAACTTTTCTATACTTTTTGAACCATCATTTTATAATTATTATGACTATATGGAAGCTTGGGATAGATTCCTTCTATTCCAAAATAATATTTATAGGCATACTCGGTTTTTCCGGTTTGATATGTACAGAAAGAAAGACATGATGATACCAAGATGGTTTATTGACTGGTGGAATTCCTATGGTCCTGAAGCTATGATTCTCCCTCCTGATCTCGTAAAAGCTTATGAGACTTTCAAGAAAGAACCAAACATACCGCATCTTAAAGATTTCCCACATCTTTTGCAATTCTTTTATAGGTTTCTAGATCTCCCATGGATCATCAGATGGGAATACAAGATAGAAAAGCATCCCCAGTATCCTTTTCCTATGTTCATTAGGAAGATTAAATTAAAATGGTGGAATAAGTTTAATTTTGATCATATTTGCCAAGAATTACAGAAAAAGACCTCTTCCTTCCAGACAGAAAATTCTAATTTCTTTTTAGAAAAGAGTCAAGTCTAGTGCCAGCTTGCCTCCGTCTCAGAAAGAAGACAGCTTAAAAAGCAACTACTTGAAGCGGCATCACAAATATCAGATGATGAAGGTGACACAGTATTGGAATCGTCCTCTCCAAACTATAGGACTCACCCAGAAGCATTCCAAGATTCTCAAGAGCCCTATGACATATAACAGATAAGACAAAATTACAGAAACGAAAAAATGACAGAAAGATTCAGAAAGATATTTTGACAGAATATTATAAGCACTTCCTGATAGATTCCCACAGATAGATCAAAAGCTCCTTTTGAAAGAACACTGTTCACTAGCATGTGTTTTCTGATAGATTCTACAAGATTTACTTTTACTGTTCAAGATCTTACCAACAGATTAACTTGAGTTTACTTTACCTAACTCAGGTTACTTTTCAAGATTCTACCGATAGATTAACTTGAGTTCACTTTATCTAACTCAAGTTACTTTTGAAGATTCTACTGACAGATTAACTTGAGTTCACTTTATTTAACTCAGGTTACTTTTGAAGACTTACCATGGTTCATTTCATCTATAAAAAGGCAGACTCCGAAGATAGAAGACAAGTCCAGAATTAAGGTCCAATTTTCAGATCCAATTCTCAAGTTGAAAGCTTAGGTCTAAGATAGCTCTCTCCCTCAGAAAGACTTTTGTAATCCTTTCCTCTTTTGTAATCTTGTAACCCTTCCCTTCCAGACAGATAATCTTGTAACCCTTTACAGATTTTACTTTGTAAGCTTGTAACTCTTCAGACAGTACTTTATTTTCAAAGCTTGTATCAAAGAAAGTTTTAATCAAAGATAGAAGTTTTATTCAAGTAAGATTTTACTAGTTTCTGTTTTCATATTCCATACTCTGTTTTAACCTTATTTTGAATATATCTATTTTGCTATTTTCTCTTTTATCATCTATTTTATCATTGTTTATGCTTCTATATTACTGCTATGCTCTCTCCTAGGTAGTTAATGGTATCAGAGCCATGGATGGTAGATGTATGAGTTTTATTTCTTTGCAATTAAGACGTTACTAGGAACTTATATTACTACAAAGCCACTACTTGCTCCTTGATAGCGTTGGTTAGCCTCAGACTTGTTGGCAAACCATAGTTTCGCGTTGGTTAGCCCGTTTTGTTGAAGCCGATGGACAGGCGTTGTTTGGGTGGTCTCGCAATGGAGTTTCTCGAGGAGGTGGTCCCGATAGCAAGGATACCAGTGGTTAGTAATAGTTCCGCCAGTAATTATTAATTGCTTAGAAAAAGAATAAATACATTTATCAGCTCATCATCTGTTTGCTTGTTCACACTTAGGCTAGGCACACACTAATTTAAAACATGGACTATGATGATATAGATTATGATGAAGGTTATAGCATGAGAGATATAGATGATAATTGGTCAAATAGTAATATGGATTATGAAATAGATTCTGATTTTGACAGTGATTTTGATGATTATAACTATGATAATAATACAAATAATTGGAGTATATCAACAAGAGATAAAATTAATTGACAGACTAATAGACACAATAATAGCTTCTTAGAAATGATTAATAAAAAATTAAAATCTTTAGAAGATACTGAAAGATCTACTACTTGTACTAAAGTAGATAGAAAAAATGACAGTTTTTTGGACCTCTATGAAAGAATGAAAGCTTTAAATTCATCTATAGAAAAAAAAGAAAAAAAGAAAGAAAAGAATTTGAACCCCATCCTAGATCATCTTTAACAAAAACTATGACAGATAGTAGAAAAAATGACTCAATAGATAATGATAATGATAGTTTAACATAGTCAAAAGCAACTGACAAAGCTATATCTAAAGAGACAAAAATAGACTCACAGATACTAAAAGCAACCGACAGAAAAGTTGATAGGAAAACTAACCCAATTAAGGAAAGATCAACACGTGTAGAAGATAAAGGAAAGAATCTCATAAAAGAAAGAAGTGCTACAGGCATATCAATAAATATGATAGATAGCAGAAAGGATAGTTTAATAGACAATGACAACAATAGTTTAAAAAATTCAAAAGCAACTGACAGAGCTACACCTATAACATACAAAGACAAAGAAAAGGATGAACTAAAGAAAGAAACTAGTCTTATGGCAACTAGGCATGAAGAAAATGAAAGACAAAAGATTGACAACATAAAAGATGACCTGGTTCAGGAAAAAACAACATGTATAGAAGATAAAGAAATGTTAAAAAAAGGAGGAATGGTAAAAGAAATGATAGAAAGAATGGAAAGACAAAATAGTAAGAAAATTGACATAGTAATAGACCAAGACAAAGCAAAAGAAATAATTGAAAGACAGAATAGTGAAAAGCTTTGTAGAAAGTTAAAGACAAAAGAAGAAGTAGGGAAAGTCGCAGAAAAAGTCAACAATGGTTGAAAAACTAGCAATGATAGTCTAAAAGAAGTGATGGAAAAGCAAAACAATAAAGTAGAAATTAGTACAGTACAAATTATATGTAAGAAGCTAGAAATAGAAAGAGACATAATAGTAACAAATAATGAAGATGTTATACGTAGAAAGCTAGAAGAAGAGATAGAAAAAGATGGACTAGAGTCAAGAAAAGAAGTCAACAAAGGAGGCAAAAATAATAATAATAACAATAGTTATAGTTTAAAAGAGAAAATTGAAGAAAGATTAAAATCAATTGATAGATCTATGATATATACTCATCAAAATGATAGTTTGACAGAATTAACCAAAAAGATAGAGATTTTAAATACACCTTTAGATATAGACAAGAAAAGAGATATAGCAGTTTTAAATAATACCGAGTCATCAGATGATGAAAGAACTGACGGACATGTTAGAAACACTATTTGTCATAAATGTAAAAGAAATGGTCATACTAAAAAAGAATGTGATAGACATGATAAAATTACTAAACAAATCAGTAAATTAGAATTTGAAAAAGACACACTAAATGAATTAATGGAAATATTTAATGTTAGTCAAAAAGAGATAGATCAAGTCAAGAAAATGAAAGAACTAAAATCAACCAACCCACTTAAAGCTAATAAAAGAAAAAGAAAACAAAAAGACATAATAGTAAAATTAATAGAAATTTACCCAATCACCTAAAAGACCAAAAAGACTATTTATTGAAATTGAAAGATTCTATAGACATACCTACTGCTTGTATTAAGTGTAGGAAAAATGGACACCATGTTATGGAATGTGGAAAGGAAGAAAAAGCTAAGAAAAAGAAAGAGAAAGAAAAAGAAAGGAAAGAAAAGACAAAAGAGAAACAAAAAAGAATAGAGATAGAACCGGTAACTTTACAGGATATAATAATAGAAGAAAAAATAGTAAAACAAGAAATTAAAGAAATTAAAAAAGATAACTCCATAGAGATAAATGAACAAAATAGTGCAGAAATAATAAACTTGAAAGAATTCTCTCAACCTTTGTAGAAACCCCTTCATTAGAAAAAGATGCTCACTTTAGACAGAATCTCTTAAGTTTGATTGATAGAGTAATTTTTCAAAAACGGCATATAGTAATTAATAAAGAGTTTTCTTTGACAGAAATTGCTTTAATAGACCCAGGTGTTTATATACAAGAAGAACTGATACTTTTAAAGTATTATGACAGATTATCCAATGTTCACGAAACTATTTTTGGTTTAATAAAAAGCCTTTATTCCAAAATCATTTTAAGAAAGTCCTTTATGGATTTACTTTACCCCTTTGTAATGACAGATGAAGAAATTAAAATTAATGTGCTAGTTTTTGGACTCACTTCACCCCTAATTTGGAAAGAAATTCATTTTCTCAACAAAGCCACTATCTTAAAAGATGTCAATAAAGAAAGAACTTGTAGGGGACATTTGATAGAAAAATCACTTGATGACCACTTGGTGGATGATGAATAAAAAAGTCTAAACAAGATATAGGGACAGAGATTTCTTATCTCATTCCCTTTTTGCATTAGCATATAGTCCAAATACCTCATGAGAAAGAATTTGGTAGAAAGCATATAAAAGATAGAACCATGCTTATAATTTCCTTTAGTAAATATGATCGGACTAAAAGAATTGACAGTTTGATAGAAGTACTAAACAAGATTATAATAAATAACATACTTACACCCTTTATGATAGAAGTTTTAATCAAAGAAGTTTTGATAGATTCTCCTTTACTAATCATTAAAGAAAATATTAATTGTGGTAATTTTTTGAAAAAGGACAGATTTAATTCCTTAATAGAAAAAGTTAATCATGTGCTTTTGACAGATTTTCCACAGACTATTACAGTAATTGATGAAAGACTTTATCACGACTACTCTTATACCACTACTCAACAAGAGCACAAAATTTGATTTATTATATATGCTTTAAATTTTAAAAAAGATTTTCTTATAAAGCATTTCAAAGAAATTTCACAGAAAGACATTAGCAAAAGAATTTTAAAAATGAATTTGAAAGAAGTTTTGCAAGAAAATGTATATAATATTTCAAGACATAATCTTTTCCCCGACACCCAATTGCAGCCTACAATGAGTAAAAGAACCCTTTAGGCAGACATGAAAGGAAAGGGCAAAGCACCAGCGGTGCAACCCAGAATCCAAAAGCCTTCAGTAAAGATTTCGAATAGGCATGAAGGCGTCTCGATAGAGACAATATCCCTTTAGGATACGTTGTGAGCAGAGGCAATGTATTCATGTGGTGAAAACAATGTAATTCTGCAAAAAGTGCTCCGCCATGATCTCATGTTTCAGGATGGAGAATTTATAGACCTTCCTCTCCATATTAAACTACTTCTTGATAATTTACAGGCAGCCTTTACCCTTAGACAGAAACCCTTATTCTAAAAGACCCTTTAGGCTTTGGAATTACATCTTGTTAGCACCGGGGCATTTATTGAAGCACTCAATTGTCAACTCCCTGGCAAGGAGGATGGAGATTCAAGCTCCACAAAGACAGAATCACAGTCTCTAAAAAGCTATCTTATGGGAACAAGCATTTCAAAGCTCCACCCTAAGATTCAGCAAAAGACGAGACTTGCCATTAGAAATTTACCTCCCGAAATTCAACAGAATATACTAACCCATAGATCTTTAACTAGCTTTTATGACAGATGGATATATCATTTTAAAGTATTAGTCTCTACAGCATTTATCAGGACAGAGGACATAACAGATGATACATGGCTGTCTCATAAAGCTATATGGTATGAAAGCTTTGGAGATTCAGACAGAGTTTATGAAGGAACTTTTTCAGGTAGAGTTTATGAGGGAACTTTTGACAGATTCAATCCCTATCTGGGATTACTTATCAATACAGAGACAGAGGATCCAGTAACCCGTGATCCTTTATGGTTATCTGAAATGCTAGAAGTAGGGTTTATTAGCAAATTGATCATAACTTCTGCAATTCAGATTAGTTTATTCCCCAAAGTCATCCAAGAAGCAGCCGCACAGATTGGAGGACTTAATTATATGAAGATGGTAATATGGAGTACTCTTCCAGCTTGGGACATTAGCAACTATATGGAAGCTCAGCCAGTACATATTCTGGTCCTTATCCATGATCGGGTTTGGATCCCTGAATACAACTGGTATACAGGAGATACTTATTTATCACTTGACGATCCAGGTGCTCTAGCTTAAGAATGGTCTAATTTTATGCATAACAAGATTTATGAGGTATAGAAAGAATTAGACAAAGACTTCCACTTATATGGCTATACAAACAGGATAGCTGTGTATGGTCCAAGACCTTCAGCAAGAAGGCTTTTTGGAAAAAGAAAAACTGCTAAGGATCCCAGACTAATGACAGCAAAGGATCGTGTTCCTATTTATCTTCCTGTTTCATACTACGCTCTACGTAATAATTATAGAGTGTTTCATGAGCATGAGCAGTATGAGGACAACTCCAATCCGCTAGATTATGATAACTACATGGATACAAATTGATAGACAGACAGCAGATAAAGACATACAGACATGATAGATCACTATTCACCAGCACATGTGAATAGCATCAGGATAGAGCCAAGATAGCTCAGATAGATTTTCTTAAGCTACTATTCACCAGCATGTGTTTCCTGATAGATTCTAGACAGATCACTATTCATGAATAGTAAAGCTTTTATTGTTCAGGATTCTACAAGGTTCTACTAACAAATTAACTTGAGTTCACTTTATTTAACTCAGCTTACTTTTGAAGACTTACTATGGTTTATTTCATCTATAAATAGATAGACTCCGAAGACAGAAGACAGGTCCAACTTTAAGGTTCAAATTTTAGGTCCAGAATTAAGATCCATTTCCAAGTTTGACGCTTAGGTCCAAGATAGCTCTCTCCCTTCAGAAAGACTTTTGTAAACCTTTCTCTTTTTGTAATCTTGTAACCCTTCCCTTCCAGACATATAATCTTGTAACCCTTTACAGATTTTACTTTGTAATCTTGTAACTCTTCAGACAGAAGTTTATTTTCAAAGCTTGTATCAAAGACAGTTTTCAGTTTAATCAAAGACAAAATTTTTATTCAATAAGATTTTAGTAGTTTCTGTTTTCATATTCCATACTCTGTTTTAACTTATTTTGAATATATCTATTTTGCTGTTTTCTTCTTTATCATCTATTTTATCATTGTTCATTCAAGGGTGTATACTAAACAAAACCTACCATATTACCATGTATTCATGTTAAGTGTCATGTTCTATATAGGATGTGTGCTCCCTAAGATGTTGTCTTCATTGCCGGCCTCCTCTAAACTTCTCCTTTAACGTTTCGATAATATAGATGTACATAGGTTGACCTAGAATTACACTCCTCATTGGCTCTCTCTCATTCTGAACTGGCTCGTTCTTGAGCTTAAATGCAACCATGGCTTCTTCATCCTTACCAACCCCACCTTGCACATATGACGTTTTCGTTAATTTTCGTGGTGACGATACCTGCGCAAACTTTACAAACCATCTCGTTACCACTTTAGAAAGGAAAAAGATTCATATATAGATGACAAAGATGTTGAGAGAGGGAAAGAAATTTGGATAAAGCTGGAGCAAGCAATCAAGACATCAAGGATGGCAGTTATTGTGTTCTCCAAAAATTATGCTAATTCCGAGTGGTGCCTCAATGAGCTCGTAGTGATCATGGATTGTTACAAAGGTAGGTGTAATCAAACTTTCATGGTGCGGAGCTACCTATTTTCTATCATGTGTCTCCATCTGACGTACGAGAATAGAAGGGAAACTTTGTAGAAGATTAGCTTCTGAATGGCACTGAAAACATGGTGAAGAAATGGAGGGAGGCTTTGATGGATGCTACAAAGTTGGCAGACTTCCATTTGAAATGAGATCAGTAATTTTCTACATTTATTTGTGCTAATCTCTTCTTTTCTTTTCTTTCTTTCTTTTTTTTTTTAATTTTTTTTATTATAAAAAAATAGAGATAGAAGTTAGAAATATAGTTGTGAATAAACAAGTTTTGATTGAACTGACATAAACCCAAATAATTAGCAAGAATAGAAAATAAAGAAAAATTTAGAATGATCTCACAATAGTATCAAACCATGAAATAAACGTTGCTCTTAATGGTTGATTTGTGCTACTTCGCAAGTAAAGCTTGGTATGAATAGCTCTGTTGGCCGAATAGCCTTCTAAGATTAGACTATAGCATTGATCTTTGCATTTAACACACTTCCTGTAAACTTCATTTTTCGAGCAACCAAACAGAGATTTGATACACATTTTTCACAGAACGAACCAGAAACAGTGCATATCAAATGTAAAGCAAGAGAAATAGAAATTTGAAGAGAGAATCGAAACTCACTCAGTGGAAAAGGAGATCGAGAACTGGAGAGTCATAGATAGATTTGATCTCGTCTCATGTCCAATCGTTTCTTGGACCTTCGCTTATCGCTTGCTCGGTTTGAATCGCAACAACGGAAGAAGTAGAATACAAAGCTAAAGATGGAGAAGAAGAATGTAGTAGGAGGATTGAGAGTCTTAGTTGTAGAGCGAGGATTGAGCAAACCGAAAACATGTTTGGTTAGTGAGAAAATGGAAAAATGTAGTTTAAAAAAAAAAATTCTCAAGAAAAAAGAAAAATGATTTTCCTGAAAAATGGAAGGAGAAGAGGAAGAATAGAGAGAGCGGACTGAGAAATCGAGGTGTAGTCGTAGGAATGGGAAACGAGAGTTGGCTCACCTAACTCAAAAGCACAAGTGAGACATAGACAACTGTGACTGTTCCATCTACCATGTTGGCTCAATGACGTCACATATTACCCATTTCACCTATCATCTCTATTAAAATCCAATAAACAAAAAACGTAGGTAAAAAAACTTCCTACTAACTCATTTCTTTTATTTGTTAGTAAAATAATTTCTTTTGCAAACATATTTCATGTTTATTGAATTTTGATATCATTGATATAGTATCATTTGATACCAAATACTACGCAGGAGTCGAACTTGTTTAAAAAACTCTTTAGGGTTTGTGGACGGTCGAACGGGAGATTGTGCTTTTTGTTTTTTATTGTTTTTTCAAACCGGCATTTCCATTTGGTGAGCCAAAATGTAAAATAACTCTTACTATTCACAAAAATGCACAAAACATTACAACGTTTGAGGAGCTAAAAAGGAGTGGGACTGCAAAAATCAATACAGTATGCTACTGTGAAGATCTATATTTAAATCTTCCTA
Organism: Quercus gilva; assembly: GCA_023621385.1. Taxonomy (NCBI): domain Eukaryota; kingdom Viridiplantae; phylum Streptophyta; class Magnoliopsida; order Fagales; family Fagaceae; genus Quercus; species Quercus gilva. The sequence continues at coordinate 48,217,720 of CM042482.1, read as the reverse complement.
CACTTTTTAAATTATGCTTTGGGTATTGTGTTTTTGTTCTTGATGTATTCAGATTGGTCTCGTTATAAAATTAGAATTTTTTAGATTATTTGTGTAATGTATTGTGAAATAGAGTATGAGATGTATGATGTATTGTTAAAGTACAAATCTAAAATAAATGAAGTAACTTTTACCATTTTCTCTATTTTACATTGTCACTTAACAATACACCCTACCTCTTATACTATTAGAGTAATCATTTTTATATCCAACACAATAAAATCTCCACCTGAAAAAAGTCACCTCATCACAAGCCATTGCAATGCCGCCACCCATAACTTATATCTCTCTTTACCTTAAATTTCTCTCTCTAATGATGGTTCTTTGATTTTAGGGCTATTATTTCTGGAGATCTAAGACAAGGTGAGGAATAGAAAGAGTGAATGATAATGAATGGGTATTTGCAAAAGTTGGGTTTTGGGGGTTGAGGAGGAGAAGGCTTTGTTTGGGGCTGATATGTCACAAATCAAAGCCATCGTCACAATGGTGGGTGGTGGAGAAAAACTTGGAAGGCTCAGTGGCTATGGAGAGAGAGAGGTTGCTACATTAAGATATAAACTTACTGTTGTAAGTTTTTGTTTTTGTTTTGTTTTAGTTTTGTTTTTTGTTTTTTGTTTTTTTTTTTTTTTTTGCATTTTTCATTTTGCATTCTCGGATGTGGGGGTGATTTTGTGTATTTGGAAATGAATTTTGCATTTTAATGGGTTTTGCATTTTCAAATAGGAATGCTCTTACATGTGTAGAAATCAATTCATTCAACTCATGTTAGTTGGGTTCAGGTCAATTGGTTATATTTACATATTTTATACTTTATTAAAAATTGAATTTTTTATTAATTATTAAATATAAATGAAATTATACACATATGACTGGTGGTGGAGTAAAAAAAAATAATTTCAGGGGCCAAGCTATGCCAATTTGATATCCTTAACATATAGGATGTAATAAAAGAGAATAATAATAATAATAATAATAATAATAATAATAATAATAATAATAACAACATCTAAATGATTATTTTTTTATTTTTATTTTTTATAAATGACAAAATTTTAAAAATGTCCCAAATTTCTAACTATAAAATCATAATATTTTTTCTTATAACAAAAGAGAAAAATGTGCACTCATATTTCCCTAACTCTAAATACAAAATGAAAAGGAGTTGCAAGCTAAACGCCAAAAAAAGAAAAAAAAAAAAAAAAAAAAAGGAAGAGAAAAGGATTTTGTTTTTAGAAAATAAAAATAACTTTCACTAAAGAGATTTATGTAGCTATATATTTTCATGAACATATGCTTTGAATACTCCTAAAATAAATTATTTATATGTGGCAAAATAAAAGTGAATATTAGAAGAAAAAAAAATGGGACATTAATACTTTAAATGGGCATTTGTACAAAATGTTTTTTTTAGGACAAAATTTAACTACAAAATTAGTTGTAGCCTAAGGCTAGAACCTTACTCAATATCTTTTTATTGAAGGTGAATATTGACAAATCCACCATTGAATTGCATTTTCTTCTTACATCCTCCATGCTTGCAAAATTTCTAGAAAAATAAAGATCAAAAGCTATGTCATCAATAAATTGTTTAAATTGCAAGTTTTTGTACTCTAAAAAATTATGTATAAAATATAAGCTTATAAATCATATAGTAAATAATATCTGATTAACACAAAATTTGATAAGTGTATTAAGAGTGTAAAGAACATGTAATTTAACAGTTAATTTCAAAATATGTAATAATATTAAGTTTATTAAAGGAAGTTGTAGCCTTAGGTACAACTAATTTTGTAGCTAAACTTTGTTTTTTTTTTTTTTAAAAAAAGTAAGGGACCTCCAATGCTCATGTGTTTTATAAAAACATGCTTTAAATACTTCTAATATTAATGATTTTTCATGAATATATGCTCTGAATACTCCTAAAATAAATTATTTATATTTGGCAAAAAAAAAAGTGCATACTAGAAGAAAAAAAAAAGAGATACTAATACTTTAAATGGGTATTTGTACAAAATGTTTTTCTTTTTTAATGAAGGGGACCTTCAATACTCATGTATTTTATAAATACATGCTTTAAATACTTCTAATATTAATGAGTAATACATAGCAAAAGAAAAGTGAATATTAGAAGAAAAAATAGACATTAATACTTTAGATGAGTTTTTGTGTGAGTGTGTGTGATATACATATATATGTGTGTGTGTGTGTGTGTGTGTGTGTGTGTGTGAAGGGAGGTCAAGTAAAATTTTAAAAAATTAAAATTAAAATTTTATTAATAAAGTGAAACTTAGGTACAATACCTTATGTACAATTTCTTAGGTTCCCTAATTAAATCATTCCATGTATCCTACTTACCCACGTCAACCCAAACAGTGTCAAACCCATCTTCAATGACAAAGCCACTCCATGGTTGCCCAAACCCGCTTGAATCTCAAGATCACAATCAAACCCAACTCATGGCCATTAAAACCAAAAAGACCATGAACAACCCATAGCCACCAAAACCCAGTTCTGTTGCCGTCTCATCTCATCTCTGAAACCCAACAACCCACTACCACCCAAACAATGACCAAAGATTCGTAGTGGTCTCGATCCCTTCAACAAAACCCAAACCCAAACTTAACAACTCATAGCCACCTAAAACAAGGGTTGTAATAGAAAACTCACTGGAGCACGAAGCTTCTCCATGAGTTGAGCCAGGGTTTCAACCTTGATGTGTAATGATCAGATTCTATGGTGGTTGTTTGGGTGTCCTTGGCCATGGATGGCTAGGTTTGGGTTTTGGTGATGCCATGTTTTGATACTCCTTGCTTAGATTTATATTCATCTTTAGATCCATGCTTGCATGTTTAGATCTAGCTGCTTGCATCTTTAACATGCTTCCTTTACCTTTTGTGCTTTTTATTGCCTATGTTTGGTTACATCTTTTCCCTTTATTGCTTGTTTGGGTGCAATCGCTTGTTTGAGATCATATCTTGATGATGTTGGCATGCTTTTTCCTTGCCTCTCTCTTTTGCTTAGCTTTGCATTTTAGGGTTTCTCATGTTAGCCTTAAGTGTATGTTATGCCATGATTAGCTTTTACCTTGAGTGTGATAACATGCTTTGCCTCCTTTGTGCTTATTGTCTTGCTTTTTGCCATCTTGTGTGATCTCTTTATGTTGGTTGCACCTTTCCATACTTATTTGTCATGTTCATACATGTTTTCTTGCTTGTTTGTCCATGTCATCAAGCATCGCTCCAAGATATGATTTGATGTGGGTTCACTCCCGTCTTTATACCTGAAATCTCAAGACCCACTTTTAGGAGCTTTGCTTGTTGGCATGCATGTTGTCCATAATTCAATTTAATGGATCCACATACACCAAATCCAAACCTACATTTGTCCCTTGTGAATACATAGTCTCTTTATGTGTCTATTTGTTCACATGCTCTCTTTATTTGCGTGCTTGTTTACATGCTTTCCTCATTTGCTTGTTTGCTTTGTATTTCTTGTCTTTGTGTTCTTGTTTGCTTATTACATGTGATGGATGGAGCACATACGCAACTTATAAGAGAAAAGCAAAAGGCATAGATCAGTAGATTTAGGGAATTAGCCTCTCCGTGAGGTTCATTCCTTCCTAGCCCTTCTTTAGAACCATGTCTATAATTTTCTTAGACTATGGTTTCCATTCCTTGCACTTTTCTTGGGCCACACTCTCTGGATGTAGATATGTCTACATTTTCACTCTGTTTGTTGATATATTGTGCATGTTATATGTTGTAAAGGTTGTCATGCACTTCGGATGATGAATGTTCATGGTTAGGAAGGTAATTCCTTCCTAATCATGGATGCTCTTGACCTTGGAGTGTGGATATACATTCAAGGAATATGCTGCAGATGCATATTCATGCTTCATTAGGTGCATGATCTTCCACTAGACATGGCAAAATGGGCTGAAATTTTCTGACCTGACCCAAATCCACACGTTTTAACTTGGCTTGAACTCGAATTCTTTGGCTTGAATAAAAAATGGGCCAACCCATGGCTTGCCCTTTTTTTTGCGAGCCAACCCGACTTGACCCAGCTAACCTATAACCCAACTCTTTTGTTAAACTTTTTTTTTTTTTTTTTTTCTAAAAAATATCTAGACTACATGCCAAGGTGTTAGGTGCATAGACATAAAGGCACAAAGCACTACACTGACACTATCTAGACATTTAGTAGCCATTAATGGCAATGACCATGCCTCCATTTACTACAAAAAAAAAAAAAAAAAAGAGTTAATTTAAAAGAAAAAAAAAATACAAAAGTCAAAAACATCTATAACTACATGTGTACATTACTAAACGTCTAAAACTAAGTTAAATACTGAGTAGTAGAGTTAAACCCTAAGACCAAGCTATTAAGGATTCAGATCCTTTAAATTTCCTAGGTTACTCTACCAAATAGATTTCCTTAAATCTTAACCATTCTTTAATGATTTGATGGTCTAAATTTTGTCATGTCAGCATTCCACTAACAATAATCTTAATTGTTTTGTTTGCAACATTATTTTATTATTTTAAGAATATTGTTAGTGGAATGCTGACATGAATCTAGACCATTAAATCATTAAAGAGTGGTTAGGATTTAAGAAAATCTATTGGTAGAGTACTGTAGGAAATCTAGAGGATCTGAATCTAGTTATTAACACTAAGTCTAACTAGCACAAAACAAAACTAAAGTAAAAGAAAATGTCTAAAAGTCCATATGATTAGTGAACTATAAATCTGAAATGTGTAAACTTAAAATATATACTGTTTGTACTCTTATAATCTATTTCTCTCTCAAGTTGTAAATTTGTAATTATAAACATTCTGGCTATAAGTTATTAACATGGAAGATTTTCTTATCATGACTATAAAAATTTAGTCATGCTCAAAACTATCGGAATTGGAGGGATATGGAAAGTTTTATATTTTTGGTTTGTTTGTTTTTTTTCCTTCACATGTATAATAGTAACATAAATAGTCTAATAATAGTAGGTGCCCACTTAAAGAAAAAAAAAAAACAAAGAGTATTATGTGCAATTTGTTTCCTTGATTGATTAGATTCATTCTCTCTAAATATATATATATATATATATATTTTTTTTTTTCATATGAAAATAAGGGTTGGCCCAGCCCGCCTGCAACCCAATTAGCTTGACCTGTTTTCAACTCATTTAAAATGAAACATCTCTTAAACTGGCTCGTTTTGACCCGTAATCTGATTAACCTAACTTGACCTAACTGTTTGCCATGTTTATCTGCCACGTGCGTGATTGCCTCTATCCATGTCAGCTAGTGACATCGGTTTCCCAAACCATGTACATGACATGCATCATGTGTTTGGTACTTTGTGGACACAATGAAAAGTGTTGGAGTCGCCACCTAGTTTTTGCAATAGTTTAAGAACCATGTATATAGTGTCCTTTCGAGGAAGGGTCTTTTGATCTTACTACCAGAGATATGAGTTCAGAGTTTAGGTACGTTCTTGAGAAGGTGTTAAGCATCCAAGACCACCCAACCCTAAGGTTGGCCTTCCATCATTGTGTCTTACGTCTTAATCTCATTAAAAACATGTTCAACACTTGTATCTATACTCACACACACACACACACACTAGCATACATCTAAGCATACAACATGACATCATTATTCCAAAACACATACCTATCTATCCATTAAGTAAAAGAGTGCCAAACTATACGCACATGAAAAACCCTAGCCTGTGAAACCTTATCATACCATTCATCTCAAACAAAGGCAGCAATAACTCAAGGCAACAACTTAATCATGGCAATCATTAGATCATATAAACACCTATACTCAAAATCAAACATCATACAAAACATATTCATCACAAAAAGATGCATGTTCATATCAATGCATGACCTACCTTTACTTACCTTGCTACAACCCGGCACCTATGGCATTATGTATGAGTATGTGAATGCATGTACGTAGCATCTTAAACAAGAAAACCCTAATCTAACAAGTTAACAAGCAAATAAAACATGTGAAACAGGAACTCAGATATAGATATATCTATAAAAAGGACTTAAACATAGGCAAGATATGTGAAACAAGCAAACCAAACGAAGCAGAAATCTGAATTAGGGTTTCTGGACAAATGCTTGCTTACGCAGACAAAGGCCTGTGTACGTAGGATTTGACCTGTGTACGCTTGCTCATGACATGAGTGTGTAGGATTGTTCAAAAACCCTAACCTAGAAACACAAAATTGAAAAACAGAGCATAAAAGAAAAACATAAATCTAACAACCTAGCATACTTGTAAACGTCAAACAAGCATAAAACTAAACTAAACATGCATATATAAACATAAACTAAACAAGAAAAACATACTAAAAAGACAAAAGAAAGACAAAATAGAAAAGAAAGCTAGAATGAATACCTTAAAGCAAAAAACTCCTAGGCTTGATTTTTTACCGTTCCCCTTAGTCAAATCTATCACAATTCAATAAAACAGTGACTAGAAACTTTAAACTCAAAGGAATGGGGCCAGAAAAGGTCCCAATCAAACAAAATTGACTTGAGGGTTGTAAGGGTTTGCTTGTAATTTAGCACTTAGTAACCTTATATTTAGGTGGGAAAATTGTAAGGGTAGTGTGTGAGAAGATGTGAAGAAAAGCTCAAGTATGTGCAAAGAAGCAGAGCTTCGCGGCTAGGACTCGCGGGTGGATCGCGACTGGCAAGCCACCAAATGCAGGCATGTGAGATGCACACAGGGAAGCTGAAGGGTCGCGCCAGCTGTCACACTACAGGACAAAAGTCCCAGGCTGGCCAGGCCGTTACGTCGTGACTTGAACTCGCAACTTGGACAAGCCGCGAGACCAAGCCGCCAATTTACCCTGTTTGGCAAAAACTGTCTCTTCGTATTCTTTTCTCACCCCACTATATATAGACCCTTATACCCACAATATTGACAGAGCTTCTAGAGAGAATTTTGTGAGAGAAACCCTAGAGAAAAATAAGATTGCCTCATCCCCAATCTTCACCTTAAAGACTCTACAAATTCCTTTATCTTTGCCTTATATTTACTGCTGTGGATGTGTTTATATTTGGCTTAGATTATTTATCAATTCTGGTATAAGTTTGTTGTCATGTTCCGCACATTAACTGTTTGATATAAAGCTTGAATTGGTAATTTTGTAATTGGGGTCTGAACATTTAAGGGTGTTCCATACCCAAATTGAACTTTCAATTGGTATCAGAGCGAGTACACTTGCTGTGGTTTTAATACCTAAGTGTGATCCTAGACCCCTTGGTGTGTTTTGAAAAGTGATTTAGTAAAAACCACCATGAAGGATTGTAAAAATGTTTGTGAAAATGACTCTGTGAGCATATTTGAAGATTGTTCTAGTAATGTGTTTTTAGAGTTATTTAAATCAAAGAAACATGCTTCAATCTTCTGTCACATGCTGAAATCCCTAGTTCATAGGAACCATGATATTCATAACAGCTTATGTGAGTCAAAGTCCTTAGTCTATAACTATAAAAGGAGAAATAGACACTTGTGTGATGAACTTGATCATCTAAAAAGGAAACTACAATCATCCTTGAATGAAATAAAGGAAAATGAGTCCTGCTTTGAAGGTCAAGAATGTCTCTCTCATGCATGTCTTTTTGTTCAGACTGCTTTGAAAGTATTTAATTCATGTTTGTGGTATCTTGATAGTGGTTGTTCAAGGCATATGACTAGAGAAAAATCTCTGTTCAAAACTCTTAAGGAGAAGGAAGATGGATTTGTAACATTTGGAGATGGTAGTTATTCACAAGTTCTTGGAAAGGGAACAGTGGATATTCTGGGATTGCCTTTGTTGACTGATGTGCTGTATATTAAAGGACTAAAAGTGAACTTGCTGAGTATCACCCAGATTTGTGATGAAGAGTTCTTAGTCCAATTTTCAAAGAAAGGGTGTCTAAGATTGAATGAAGAAGGTGTTCAAGTTCTGAAGGGACTAAGGACCACCGATAATTGTTATGGGGTTATTCCCAAACCCAGCATAACTTGTCGGAGTGCTCGGGTAAACCTCTTAGAGTTGTGGCATCAATGGGTTGGACATGCAAATTACAAACAAGTGGCAAAAGTCTCGAAGCTTGAAGCAGTGGTCGGTCTACCTAAGTTTGGGAAAATTGAGAAGAATGTTTGCGGTCCATGTCAATTGGGAAAACAAACAAAGTCAAGCCATCCTAAAGTGAATTTTGTTGCAACTTCTCGCTGTTTAGAATTACTGCATGTGGATTTGATGGGTCCAACAAGAACAGAAAGCATGGGTGGAAAGCATTATATTATGGTGGTAGTTGACGATTTCTCAAGGTATTCTTGGGTGGATTTTCTTAAAGAGAAATCGGAAGCATGTGACAAGATGGAAAAGTTGTGCAAGAGACTGATGAATGAAAAGGGAGTACCTATCATCAAAATCAGGAGTGATCATGGGAAAGAGTTTGAAAATGCAAAGTTTGAAGCATTTTGCAATGAACAGGGTATCAAGAAGGAATTCTCAGCCCCAAAGACTCCACAACAGAATGGAGTAGTTGAAAGGAAGAATCGGGTGATTCAAGAAATGACACGAGTAATGTTACTCAACAAAAACCTTCCACAAAAGTTTTGGGCTGAAGCTGTGAACACTTCATGTCACATTGGGAATAGGATTTACTTCCGAGCAAGAACGAAGAAGACATCGTCTGAAATTTAGAGAGAAAAGAAGCCGAAAGTGAAGTATTTCCGAATATTTGGGAGCAAATGTTATATTCTCAATGATAGAGAGAATCCCGGAAAATTTGATGCTAAAAGTAATGAAAGGATATTTCTAGGCTATTCATTAAATAGTCAAGCGTATAGGGTGTTTAATAAGTGCACTAAGATCGTAATGGAGTCTATAAATGTGGTGATTGATGACACCATATCTGAAAAGGAAAGTGATGATGATGAAGGATCGAACTTGAAGAAGGGGGAGGTTGAGGACAACATGTCACAAGATGAGGATATTGAGAAAGAATCACCGGAAAAAGAGTCCACACCCCCTATACTAAGAAGGGAGACTAGATCGACACAAGGGACTTCTAGCCCTCTCACTCCTCTAGAAGTTCATCCTCCCATTTCCCGGAATGATGAAGTCTCTACATCAAAAAACCCATCATCAAGAGTGATTAAGAACCATCCAGATAGTAACATCATTGGATCATTAGATGAAGGTCTTCGCCTCAGAAAAGGAAACATACTCCTGGCTAATCATGTCACATACCATTGCTACCTTGCCCAATTTGAGCCAAAAAGGGTAGAAGAAGCTCTTCAGGATGAAAATTGGGTAGAGTTAATGCATGAAGAGCTGAATCAATTTGAGAGAAATGATGTATGAGAACTTGCCCTAAGACCTGAAAATGTTCATGTCATCGGCACCAAATGGTTATTCAAAAATAAGATAGATGAAGATGGAGAAATTATCAGGAATAAGTCTCTTTCAGTGGCTCAAGGATACACTCAAGTAGAAGGAGTAGATTTTGATGAATCCTTCGCACCTATTGCTAGACTTGAGTCCATTCGAATTCTTATGTCCATTGCTTGCAGTATGAACTTCAAACTCTATCAAATAGATGTTAAATGTGCGTTTCTAAATGGATATTTGAATGAGGAAGTGTTCGTTGAACAACCTAAAGGCTTGAGGATCCTCACTTTCCTGACCATGTGTTGAGATTGAAGAAAGCCCTTTATGGCTTAAAACAAGCTCCTAGAGCTTGGTATGATCGGCTCACCCATTACCTCCTGGAAAGAGGTTTCCAAAGAGGTTATGCTGATCAAACTTTGTTTGTCAAGAATGATGAAGACTACCTTCTGGTGGCTCAGGTGTATGTTGACGACATAGTATTCGGTGCTACCATCGATGAACGAGCTCTAGAGTTTTTTTGTAGAGATGAAGAAAGAATTTGAGATGAGTATGGTGGGAGAGCTTACCTTCTTCTTAGGCCTTCAAGTCAAAAAAAAGAAGGAAGGCATATTCGTTTCACAAGAGAAATATGCTAGAAATATTGTCAAAAAGTTCGGGCTAGACTCCAAAAAGCATGCCTCCACTCCTATGAGTTGATCCACAAAATTGAATGTTGATTCTTTTGGGGAGGAAGTGAGTTCAACTTTGTATAGGAGTATTATCGAGAGCTTACTCTATCTTACTGCAAGTAGACCGGATATTGCATTCAGCATTGGTGTTTGTGCTCGATATCAAGCCTTTCCCAAGCAATCTCACCTGATAGCGGTAAAAAGAATTATACGCTACATCAATGGTACTTCAGATTATGGGTTGTGGTATTCCAAGGACTTAAATGCTTATCTTGCCGGGTATTCAGATGCAGACTGGGCTAGAAGTATAGATGATCGAAAGAGTACTTCAGGAGGTTGCTTTTACCTTGGTAACAATCTTGTCTCTTGGATGAGCAAGAAACAAAACTCAGTGTCTCTTTCTACAATTGAAGCGGAGTACATAGCCGCTGGAAGTTGCTGCACACAACTTCTTTGGATGAAGAAACTACTTCATGATTACGGGATTCCTCAAGATACAATGTGTGTTTTTTGTGATAACACCAGTGCCATAAATCTCTCAAAGAACCCTATTCAGCATTCGAAGTCAAAACACATAGAGATATGCCATCATTTTATTCATGATTTGGTGGAAAAAAAAGTTGTCTGTCTTGAATTTATACACACTGATAATCAAAAGGCAGATATCTTCACCAAGCCTCTCGACGGTCCACGGTTTGAATTTCTTCGCAAGACCATTGGTGTTGGTATAGTCCCTTGAAACTCATGTATGCTGTGTGCTTTACCTCTTTATATTAAGCTACCATGTTTGTAGGGCACACATTCTCTTGTGGTCTTTTATGCATTGCATTCTTAGTTTCAAATGTTTTTACATTATTATTGTTGTTGTTTTAACCTTTTTTTTTTTTTGTCAAAAATTCAAAAACACATAAAAAGAAGAAAATCCAAAAAGTTTGATCGACTTTGTTGTGTTTTGTCTCAAATCATGTTTTGCCTTGTACCTTTGTACTAATGGCTTTGTGCATCTACGAGCTTAGCTTGTTTCTTATGCACACATATCTTTGTGGGAGAAATTTTGAAATCTATGTGATTGTTGTAAATAGATCTTCAACCTTGTCATGAATGATTAGTGAATGATTTTGTTGATCTTGAGACATGCATAGACTCATGCTTATAGATCTTGCCACTCTTTATTTTATTTTATTTTTTTTGCTTAAAAGAGCTCTCTAAATGTAAATCTCCAAATGAAAAGAGATATAGAGTTGCAAAAGCCTGTCGCATATATCAGTATTTGACTAGGAAAAAGGGAAAGCGACCAAAATAAAATGTATGATGTCCAAAAAGCCAAAGGCTTACTCATAAATTGAAATATCAAAAATTTCTGGCATCTATCTCTTAATGAGTTTCTTTGCTCAAAAAGTGTAAATGTTATGTTGAATATGGAGCCAAATGAAAAGCTTCAAAGAATGTAATCAAGTTCTTGTGGGAGGTCATATATGCATGTTTCTATAATTGAGATAGGTCACATGATCTAGTGCTAGTTGTGTATGCCTTGATTGAATTGATCATTGAAGCTTCACATTGGACTAAGGACTATCTCATTTTTGATATCCACACACAACACACAAGTCTATGTTCAATGAATGCCATATTCATTTGTGTGATTGTATTTGATTAAATGTGTTTTCACATGCTTAATCTTTGTTGATCAAATACAAAAAGATTTTTGAGTGTTTTTAGTTTTTTTTGGAAAGTAATTTGTTTTTACAAAAATGCCAAAATTTTCAAAATCAGTGTTGCTCTGTTTTGGCGATTAAGTCGCGGGTTGGCCTAGTCGCAAGTACCAGTCGCGAGCCCACTCAGAGATTTTTCGCGGCTCATTGGCGTGTCAATACCCTAGTCGCGAAAAAGACTTAGAAAATTCTTTCAAAATTTGTGTTTTTGTATATTTCGTGGCTCAGTATGGCGACTTGTTCGCGGGTGGAAGGTCCAGTCGCGAGGGGCACTCAGAGATTTTCGCGGCTCAGCTCGTGACTCTCTTACGGGTAGATCTTCCAGTCGCAAAAAACACTTAGAAGATTTTTCAAGAATCTTGCTTCATAGTGTTTCGCAGCTTACCTTGGTGACTTAATGGCGACTTGCTCCAGTCACGAAAAACGCGTGTTTTGCGTTTTAAAGTCAGTTTTTAAAAACTTTTCAGTTTTTCCCTCGTACTTTGTGACTGTTCATTGTCTTCTCCATTTCTCTCTCTGAAACTCGCCGTGCTCATCTGTGAAAATCCTTCATTATTGCACCATTTTCCCTTCAATCGTCGAGATAAAGGTATGGGTTTTCATATTTTCACTTCATTATTCATGATTTGAACATCTTTGTGTGAGCTAAGTTGTTGATTTGTAGTTTTTGAGTGGATCTGTGCTGTTGGTATAGTTTCCTTTCGAATTTGAGTCTCAGGTTGTGTGGTGGTATTTGTCCTTGAACCTAGTTTGTTTTACTACTTTTGTGAGTTCATTATGTTATTGTTGACACCCATACACACTCATTGTCATGCTTGGACCCAAAAATCCCAAATTCTTAGGGTTTCTCCACATGCACATGTTTTGATTCTAACCCTATTCTAATATTGGTCTGGATTTTTTTTGGGTGTTTTCTTTTTCTTTGATAATCCATGTTGCAGGGTGAATATGTCTCCATTCAAAAGAGCAGCTGTGAAAGAGGGGTAACAGCAAAGGGAAGGAACCTGTCATTGATGTCGATGATCCCTCACCTCATCTAAAGAGGACCCGTTCACCTTCAGGTATTTTCGACCCAAACAAATTCAGATCTTATGCTGCCTTTCAGACTCATATAAGCTACTTCAGAGATGCTACACCAATAATTGAAAGGACTGTTGATCAAACTTCTTTGTTTGCCACTGACATTCCAAAATGGTTTGCTTACAAAGATTGGAATTACCTTCTCTCTGACCTGGATGATGCTTATGAGGATTTGGTCAAAGAATTTTATACTAATGCAATCGTTGAAGGTGATGAAATTAAGTGTTGGATTAGGAGAAAAAGTTTCTCTATCTCTCCTGCGTATTTGGCTGAGATTTTACATATCAATCGGCTGATACTTGGTAATCCTCCAGTGTATGATGATCTGTGTTCGGACAAGGAATTACTTCAGGACGCCCTTGGCAAAGACTTGGAATTCTCACAAAACGGGAACTCATTCAATGTTTCCTCTTTTCCTCCGAAATTGAGAGTGCTCACAATCATCATGACCAACAACTTGTATCCCCTATCCAGCACCGGGTACATGAACCTCAGCCGAGCTTTGTTTCTTCATGATTTGATCTCTGATGTTGAGATTGACATCTGTGCACGCATCTTTCATATTCTGTGAAAAACGGCTCAGTGAACTGAGTCCCGAATATGTATTCCATTCTGCTGTCTCATCTCTCGGATTTTGAAGCTCAAAGGGATCCATCCATTTGCTGATGAAACTCTCTACACAAAACCCAGCCCAATCAACATGCGTACGTTCAACGCAAGCATTGGCCATAGTAGGAAGGGAATAAAAACTAAAGCTTCAGCATCTCACAGTGGTTCACGATCCAGCTCATTTTCCTTCGATGAGAAGTTAGACATCATCATGGCATCTGTCCATGAATTGAGCACCAAAGTGTCAGGTCTCACATCCATTGTGCACCATAACAACACTCGGTGGGACACGAAATTCACCTCTCTCCAAACTCAATTGGATCAGATTTAACGAAAGCTAGAAGAAGATGAGGACTAGCTATTCCATGACAAAAAGGGGGAGAAGATGAGAATAGAGACAGGGGGAGAAAGAGCAAAATCAAAAGGGGAAAGAATAAAATCAAAGGGGGAGCTTTACATTTTGTGCCTTATATTTTGTTGTTTATTCAGTCTTTCAGTCTATTATGGTTTATCTGTTTTGTACCCATGTTGCTTTTGTAAGCTTTAAGGGTTTGTTTTCATGCTCTTTTGCACATTTGTAGGCCTTTGTGGTTTTTACCATGCTTTATGTAGCCTTTGTGCTTTGTTAAATCAGTACTTCTATCGTAATGCTATGCATTCCTTTTTAAGTACTGTCACTCTTGTGCCCTTGTAGGATTGTTCCTAGATGCATATATGTTTGTATACATTGGTTGAGTGTTGGACTTGCAAATGATACTCTTCAATTGAGCTTATCACTTTGCATGTCCGAATGTTCATTCCTTGTGTGAATGAACATAGTAATCACTTTTGTTAATTGAATACTTGATTGATCTAGCCATGATTTATTGCTTTAATGCTTAAGTTCATTTTTGCTTGATCATGCTTCTTTTGCTCCATATGCATATCAAGTTTTCTGCATACAATGATATTGCTATGTTATTGTGTTTCAGAAGTTACTTATTCATATGTTCAAGAGCTTTACAGAATCTAGAGTTAGGTGTGAGTGAGTTTTGTTCAACTGTTCCCAACTCATGCTTTAAGTCTAGAGTCTGTTGTAGGGTTTTGTCATGGAATAGCCAAAGGGGGAGATTGTAAGATTGAATTTAATCAACCATCTTGTTGGCTTTATTCCGTGCCAATTTGCTTGTAATTTAGCACTTAGTAACCCTGTATTTAGGTGGGAAAATTGTAAGGGTAGTGTGTGAGAAGATGTGAAGAAAAGCTCAAGTATGTGCAAAGAAGCAGAGCTTCGCGGCTAGGACTCGTGGGTGGATCGCGACTGGCAAGCCGCCAAATGCTGGCACATGAGATGCACACAGGGAAGCTGAAGGGTCGTGCCAGCTGTCACACTACAGGACAAAAGTCCCAGACTGGCTAGGCCGTTACGTTGTGACTTGAACTCATGACTTGGACAAGCCGCGAGACCAAGCCGCCAATTTACTCTGTTTGGCAAAAACTGTCTCTTCATATTATTTTCTCACCCCACTATATATAGACCCTTATACCCACGATATTGATAGAGCATCTAGAGAGAATTTTGTGAGAGAAACCCTAGAGAAAAACAAGATTGCCTCATCCCCAATCTTCACCTTAGAGACTCTACAAATTCCTCTTCTCTCTTCCTCTCCATTGTTATACCTTTGAGAGGCATTTTACCAAATCCTTATCTCACCACACCCACGTCTGTGAGAAGGTTTATTTGATGCTGTTGGGAAGCAGTTAAGAAGGAACCAATCTACATTGATTGATGCTATGGTCTAGTAGCAGAATCTGGGAAGCTAAAGAAGAAATAGGTTCGACGTAACCTTGTTGGAGCAAGAAGTTTGGAGGGCTTAGGTACTTGGGTAGATTAGGCTTTGAGGGTCTTCTGCTGTTCATGTATCCCAACTATATTCTTTAGTGGATTATTTGACCGCTTGGAGGGCGGCGGAGAGGTTTTACGCTGAGGGCTTCGGTTTCCTCTTCGATAACACATCGTGTGTTGTCCGTGTGTTTGCATCTTCCTTCCTTTATCTTTGCCTTATATTTACTGCTGTGGATGTGTTTATATTTGGTTTAGATTATTTATCAATTCTGGTATAAGCTTGTTATCATGTTCCGCACATTAATTGTTTGATATAAAGCTTGAATTGGTAATTTTGTAATTGGGGTCTAAACGTTCAAGGGTGTTCCATACCCAAATTGAACTTTCAAGGGTGTTTTGTGAAAAACTCCCTTTTGATTCACTATTTTCTAGTGAATCTTGTATTTTTTCCCGTGGGATTTCAGTGTGTTTTGAAAATGTACCATGTAAGGCTTTATATAGTGAAAAAAATGGGGTTTGGAATGGCTCCCAAATGATGTGGGATTCATTCCAAACCCTAACCATTATTGCAGAAAACTTTTCTTTTTTATGTTTTTGCTTACGCAGAAGTGTGCCTGCATTCGCATGCTTTAGACCACGTAGGTAGGCTATTGTCCACATACATGGGCCAAGGACCACTTTGGTCTTTTATTTTCAAAAATAGATTTTTACTCATTTAAAATGTTATATTTTTCATTTTAATACTCAAGTTAATTTAATATCTGATTGTGCTTTAAATTGGCCTTGGGCCTTAGAGTTTGAACATCATTGGGAAACGGGGGCCTGAGTTGTAAGGGGTACAAAATGCGGTGTCTACATACTTTGGTAAGCCTTGGCCTGCCTTAGTCCTAGCATAGTGATGCATGTTGTATATATAGGCATGAAACCCTGCTGATGCACTGTGGTGCACCTAACGTGAAACTCTACCGGATTTTCATCATGAAAATGTGGCATCTTCTTGCTATATTCTCACCATGAAAGCTTGGTGAAGATAGCGTTATGCGTGCCATGACGCACTTGATCTAAAATGTTGCCGAATTTTCGCCACGAAAATAAGGCAAAGTACTATCGAATTTTCGTCATGGAAATTTGGTAGTAATTCCAATGTGCTAGCCTTGGCCTGGCCTATGTATACAAAATGCGATGTCTACATACTTTGGTAAGCCTTGGCCTGCCTTAGTCCGAGCATAGTTGTGCATGTTGTATACAAAGGCATGAAACCTTACTGATGCACTGTGGTGCACCTAATGTGAAACTCTACCGAATTTTCATTGTGAAAATGTGGCATCTTCTTGCTATATTCTCGCCATGAAAGCTTGGTAAAGATAGCGTTATGCGTGCCATAATGCACTTGATCTGAAATGCTGCCGAATTTTTGCCACGAAAATAAGGCGAAGTACTGTCGGATTTTCATCATGGAAATTTGGTAGTAATTCCAATGTGGCTAGCCTTGGCCTGGCCTATGTATACAAAATGCGATGTCTACATACTTTGGTAAGCCTTGGCCTACCTTAGTCTGAGCATAGTGATGCATGTTGTATACATAGGCATGAAACCCTGCTGATGCATTGTGGTGCACCTAATGTGAAACTCTACCTAATTTTCATCGTGAAAATGTGGCATCTTCTTGCTATATTCTCACCATGTAAGCTTGGTGAAGATAGCGTTATGCGTGCCATGACGCACTTGATCTGAAATGCTACTGAATTTTTGCCACAAAAATAAGGCGAAGTACTTGTAGAGAGGGAAAATTCTCGACCTATCACAAGCTGACACGTCACACTACCAAGTCCACAAAATACAGCTAATTACAAAGCGCCACATATTGCTACTAGGTTTTACTATCACTACTCAGAAACCAACAGAAATTTGCCAAGTGTCATGCAAAAACCAATCATGCATCAGCGCATGTAAGCAATGACATAAGCAGCCTCGCATGTGTAAGCACTAACATAATTAGTCTAGCATGTGTAAGCGATGACATAAGCAGACCAGTCAGGCTGTGACACATGTCACCAATCAAACTCCGCCACGTGTCGCTCATCCACCTCTGAATTCCTATAAATAGAAGCCTTCCTAAGACATACAAGAGGACACCAAGCCATCTGAAGCACAAGCAGCATTAAAGTAGATTCAGAAGCGTCAGAAGTACAGAAGTTGTGCAAGAATCAAGCTTCAAAGCCTTCGAGAACTTCAAGAACTTCAACCTCAAAATTGAAGAACATTTGAAGCAGAATCATCCAAACTATCTGCCTAGATCCAAAAGTGTGCGGGAATTAAACTCAAAGTGTCCGAAAACATTAACAAATCACAAATTAGTGAAGCTCTATGGATCCAAGCTTCTAAAGCCCCGAAGAACTTCCACCACAAACCTTCGAAGATGAAGAACACACGAAGAACACGAAGAACGTGAAAAACAAAGGATTTCTAATAAGCTCATAGCCAGAGATTCATTGTAATTCCGTTTTAGCAATCTTCAATCCAACCCTCAACCAAATTGAAGGATATTTTGTGTTCAAGTCAAAATCACATTACCATAAATCCAAATCAATAAGTCTTGCAAGGAGATCGAATCAGAGGATCACTCTTTTGTAATCACAGAGAATTGTACCACATATTCAATACAAATTCGCATTTGTGAAACTATTTTACATGTTTGATTTATTTCGAACCAAGAAATTTAGTCGTCTACATATTCTAGCACGCCCGATGGGACTTCTCTGCCTCTCATCTCTTTCTCCTTCAAAAGGAAAGAAATTCGACATCATTTTGCTACCAGCTTCAATGGCCTCTAGCAAGAATGTCCGAAAATCAGTAGTTGATGCTTCCAGTGCCGATGATTATGTTGGCCCAATCACTCGTAGTCGATCCAAGGCTCTTGATTGACTTCAACCCCAGCCAACCAAAGAAAGCCAACTTCCTACTATCATCTCTTTTGGACTTTCTTGCAAATAGGAAAGCTACCACTAAGGATTCATCTGGCTTGAAAGATTTGGAGATCAATAATGAATCATCCCCAACAAAGACCTTTTCTATCAACTCTTCACCCGTGATGAGAAACTTAAGGAATGAAGTACCTTTGACTTATCCTGTTTCATCATTTTCTCCATCATATCTAGAGGTCATGCCAGTAATGATGACTAATATCTCTACTATGGAAGAAAAGATGGCTGAAATGGAACAAAGAGTCATCCTTCTCACCAAAGCACTAGAAGAAAAGGACGTCAAAATTGCTACCCTAATGAACAAGCTGGAGGTACATGATTCAGGTGAATCAAGTCTTGGCCCTAAGCAACCACCTGGCTTTACCTCGAAAGGAGAAATCCTGGGGGTGATAAAGGAAAAAGAGGTGAAGGCCCTTCTCAACATGGACATTCCACCTCAATGGCCTCAATATCTATCCAACAATTGCAGGACATGATAACAAACACCATTCGAGCACAATATAGAGGTTCTTCTACAAGTTCTCTCATATATTCGAAGCCCTATACAAAGCACATCGATAATATGAAGATGCCAAATGGGTATCAACCCCCCAAGTTCTTGCAATTTGATGGCAAAGGAAACCCTAAGCAACACGTGGCTCACTTTGTAGAAACCTGTGAGAATGCAGGGACTCAAGGAGGCCTCTTTGTAAAGCAGTTTGTCCATTCACTAAAAGGGAATGCCTTTGATTGGTATATAGACTTAGAACCCGAGTCAATCGATAGTTGGGAACAACTTGAAAGAGAGTTCTTAACTGATTCTATAGCACGCGTCGTACGATGAGCATGATGGAGCTTACCAATACCAAACAGTGGAAAGATGAGCTCGTCGTTGATTATATCAATCGGTGGCATTCTTTGAGTTTAGATTGCAAGGATAGACTTTCTGAAATATCTGCTGTAGAAATGTACATCTAAGGCATGCATTAGGGACTCCTTTACATCCTTCAAGGGATAAAGCCCCGAACATTTGAAGAGTTGGCAACTCGTGCGCATGACATGGAATTGAGTATCTCCAGCCATGGAAATATGAAACCTCCCGTACCTGAGGAAAGGAAAGAAAGATGGGAAATAAGGAAAAAAGACAGGAATGCGAAAAGTAATATCAAAGACTCAATGAATATCAACCTTGCTTCAATAAAAATTGCAACAAGAAATGTGAAGGCTAATGAGAAAAGGCCCAAGGGAGGCTAACAGTGTGAGATGCATCGCTCATCACTTAAGGAATGGGAACAAAAGGTGTATCCTTTCCTAGATGCCGATATGCCTGAAATGCTAGAACAACTGCTCAAGTTGAAATTAATTGAATTGCCAGAATGCAAACGACCGAAAGAGATGGGAAAAGTTGATAACCCGAACTATTGTAAGTATCATCGCATCATAAGCCATCCAATCAAAAAATGCTTTGTTCTTAAAGAACTCATCATGAAGCTAGCCAAGGAAAGGAAAATCGACTTGGATTTTAATGACGTTGCTCTGTCAAACCTTGCAACATTTTCTTGTGGGTTACCTAGTTGCATGTCTCCAACTACTAAGCAGGGGGCAAATAACACTCTCATCCAGTTTGGTTCTTTGGAACCTGTTCAAGTTCAGCTCTCACAAAAGGCATCTAATCATAATTCAAATGATTATAAAAGGTCAACAATGGATGAGGAAGAAGGCTAGACGATGGTTACTCATAGGAGATGGAAAAAGAGACGAGCATTCCCTCTTCATTTGGTCACCCAAGAGTCCAAAAGAGCATAAAACTAGATTCAGCCTCGGTCAAGAAGAAAAAGTGATAAAAGGCAAGAAAGACTGGGAACAAAAATGTATGACGATTTGGCACAAACCCAAAAACTTCGAAGTCTCATCACATTGGAAGAATTCTTCCCCAGAAAATTCTTTCAAAATGACTCAACCGAGGCTGTTCACACGATCTCTCGTTGCAAAATTCAGGACGAAAAGGAGGATGTTGACCATGGTGGTCCAAATGAGACTTTGTCATCTTTGGAGGAACTCCAATCTCAGGTCGATGAAGTTGAACCCTTGCAATCCTCCATCTCACCAGAAGAAGTGCTCACTCAAGCTCTTGAAAAGCCAGAGATATACACTCCTTCTACCAACACACTTCAACAAACCTAGGAATGTTACGAGTGCTCTCCAGACTTAACTTTAATTGATGAGGATCTATTGTTAGGCTCTAAGCCCCACAATCGTCCACTTTATGTCTCTGGTTATGCTCGTGAGCAAAAGATCGATCGTATTCTCATTAATGGAGGTTCAACTGTTAATATACTACCAAAAATGACAATGAGACGACTTGGTCTTACTATGGAGGAATTATCGCATAGTCGTTTGGTCATTCAAGGTTTTAACCAAGGAGGACAATGCGCAATCGGCATGATACACTTGGAATTAATCATTGGAGAATTGACAAGCAACGTTTTGTTCCATGTCATTGATGCCAAGACAACCTACAACATGTTGTTAGGACGTCCATGGATCCATGGAAATGGAATAGTGCCGTCAACTTTGCATCAATGTTTCAAGTACCTTCAAAGTGGAATAAAGAAAGTCAATGCCGACTTGAAGCCTTTTGCTAAGACTGAAGCTCACTTTGCTGACACAAAATTTTATGTGGAAGATGATATTTCTAATGAAGTTCTCCTAGTTGAGATCCCATCCATGGAAAGCAAGCAAGGTGAAAAGGAGCATGTTAAATTCATCACTAGAAGGGACATTCCTTCCCCAAAGGAAGGTCCAGAATGTGGGAATGATCATTCTAGTGAATCTACCAGTAATTTAGTAAGAGCGAAAATTTCAACGCTTTCCAATAACCTTCCATTCCTCCGTTATGTACCATTATCACGCCGTAAGAATTAACAATCACCATTCGCGGAATGCCTTCAACCTACAAAAGGCATGGGAAAGCCTCCTGCAGAGCTCACAATAGAGGATGTAGCCATATTGAAAGAAAATCATGTCATGCCTTTAACTTCATCCACAAATCTTTTGCCCTCGAAGCCACTAAATGGATTCGTGAGGTCTTCACAAAATTTGACAGAGCATGGTATTTCACCAAGTGGGCTGGCGAAAGAATGGTTTGACCCAAAGGCATATAGGCTATTAGCTAGAGCAGGCTACGATTTATAAAAAAAAAAAGGGACTTAGGGAAGCTAATTCCAAAAGCCACCAGAGAAAAGATGCATGGCCTTAGCAAAACACAAAGGAGAATGCAGCTTGAAGGGCATGAAATTCCTATCCCAAAGACCGGATTAGGTTATACTCCTGAACAACTAGCTCAGATATGGATCAAGAAAAGAAGTGATGCTTCAAGTTCCCAATACATAACAGTGGAGGTCAGCGAAAGTTCGAATAAAAGAAAAGATCACTCTTCATCATGCGTCTCAGTGTTTGATCGCATCGAGGCCTCATCATCACGAATCACAGTGTTTGATAGGTTAAATGCAACTTGCTTAACACAAAATCATGACACTCTTGATTGTAAATCAGTCTTTGATCGATTAGGGGCAACAAAAAGGCCTGTTAATAATTATTCTCAAAATCCAATAAACTTTGAGGTTCAAGAGGAGAAGAAAGCTAATGATGAGATCCGCAGTAGTATTCCTTCACGCATGAAACGTAACTTTACCTTAGATATCAGCACTGAAGGATCGCTCAAAGCCAAAAGATGAACGATTGTACACACAAGTCAATCACTCATCCACAATGAGCAAATTGAAGAGGTATCATCCTCATTTCATATTACTATAGAAGAAGGTACATTTTCAGATGCTGAAGCAACCAATGAAGAGGTCGATGAAGCTCCTCCAGCCTTGGAAGATGGAGGACAGGCTACAGTTGGTGAACTTAAAGAGATCAATTTAGAAACTGCTGAAGAACCTCGGCCAACTTTTATCAGTGCGCTTCTCACCTTTAAAGAAGAAGAAGGGTACCTCCAGCTCCTAGGAGAATATAAAGATGTGTTTGCTTGGACTTACAAGGAAATGCCTGGGCTTTATCCAAGTATTGCTTTACACCATTTGGCAGTAAAGAGGGGCATGCGCCCAGTTAAACAAGCCCAAAGACACTTTCGGCCAGAGCTTATCCCTTAAATAGAAAAATAAGCTAATTGAGGTGGGCTTCATTCGTGAAGTACAGTACCCAGAATGGATAGCCAACATCATCCCTATTAAAAAGAAGAATGGACAAATCCGAGTGTGCGTTGACTTCCATGATTTGAACAATGCATGTCCCAAGGATGATTTTCCATTACCCATTACTGAGGTCATGGTTGACGCCACTACTAGTCATGAAGCTTTATCTTTCATGGATGGTTCTTTAGGCTACAACCAAATTTGAATGAATCCTAAGGATGAAGAGCTCACAGCTTTTCGTACCCCTAAGGGCATTTACTGTTACAAAGTGAGGCCTTTTGGATTGAAGAATGCTGGTGCTACTTATCAACGGGCCATGCAAAAGATCTTTGATAATGTACTTCATAAATATGTGGAGTGTTATATCGATGATCTGGTGGTTAAAACAAATAAGAGGGAAGACCATCTGGTAGATCTGCGATCTGTGTTCAACTGCCTAAGAAAGTATCAGCTTAAAAAGAACCCCCGCAAATGCACTTTTGGCGTAACATCTGGGAAATTTTTGGGTTTCATTGTGAGACACCGCGGTATTGAAATTGACCAGTCCAAAATTGAAGCTATCCAGAAAATGCCAAAGCCCAAAAATCTGCAAGAACTTAGAGGCTTTCAGGGAAAACTAGCCTACTTACAACGATTTATCTCGAACTTGACTTGTTGATGTCAACCTTTCAATAGATTGATGAAGAAGGACGTGCACTTTGAATAGGATGAGGCTTGTAGCAATGCTTTTGCGTGCATCAAAAGATACTTGCTTAATCCTCCAGTTTTGGGTGCTCTTATCCCAGGAAAGCCTTTGGTGCTGTACATCGTGGCACAAGAAAAGTCTCTGGGTGCTCTTATGGCACAAGAAAATGAAGAGGGGAAAGAAAGAGCCCTTTATTATCTAAGTAGAACTCTTAATGGGGCTAAATTAAATTATTCTCGTATTGAAAATATGTCTCGCTCTTTTCTTTGCTATAGACAAACTGGAGCACTACATGCAAGCATATACAGTTTGTTTGATAGCAAAAGCGGACCCGATTAAGTATGTCCTCTCTAGGCCAGTGGTTTCGGGTTGTATAGCTCGATGGGCGGTTCTGCTACAACAATATGACATCGCGTATGTTCCATAAAAAGTTGTCAAAGGACAAGCATTGGCAGATTTCTTAGCTGATAATCCAATTCCATCTGATTGGGAGTTCTCCGATGATTTTCCGGATGAAGACGTGTTTTACATTGAAGTAATTCCACCATGGATAATGTTTTTCGATGAGGCTGCATGTCGAGAAGGAGCAGGGACAGGTGTAGTGTTTGTCTCTCCATAACAGCAAATTGTCAAAGGACAAGCATTGACAGATTTCTTAGCTGATAATCCAATTCCATCTGATTAGGAGTTCTCCGATGATTTTTTGGATGAAGACGTGTTTTACATTAAAGTAATTCCACCATGGATAATGTTTTTCGATGAGGCTGCATGTCGAGAAGGAGCAGGGGCAGGTGTAGTGTTTGTCTCCCCATAACAGCAAATACTTCTATACTTGTTCTCATTAAGCGAACTTTGCTCTAACAACGTAGCCGAATATCAATCATTGATTATTGGTCTACAAATGGCCATTGAGATAGGCATATCGCAACTTGAGATATTTGGGGATTCCAAATTAATCATCAACCAAGTCTTGGAACAGTATGACGTCAAGAAAGAAGACCTTATCCCTTATTGCAAATATGCAAAGAAGTTGCTAACAAATTTTGAGGCCATCAAATTGGAGCATATACCAAGGAAGGAGAATAGACAGGTCGATGCTTTAGCTAATTTGGCTACCTCCTTAGCATTATCCCAAAAAGAGACAACCAAAGTTGCTATTTCCTAAAGGTGGGTGGTACCTTGTGGTTGAAGAAGAAGAAGAAAAGCAAGCCAACATTATTTTTGTATGCCTTGTTGAAAAAAAAGATTGGCGACAAGTGATCATTAAATATCTTCAACATGGGAGACTCCCGGATGATAAACGTCACAAGACCGAAGTTCGGCGAAGGGCTGCTCGATTCATTTACTATAAAGACACTCTCTTCTGTCGTTCATTTGATTGATTGTTTCTCTGTTGCTTAGGAGAGGAGGAAGCCAAACAAGCCCTAGAGGAGGCTCACTTTGGAATATGCGGCGCACATCAGTCGGGTCATAAGTTACATTATAGGATCAAACAAATGGGTTACTATTGGCCTACAATGGTGCAAGATTCCATGGAGTGCGCTAAGAAATGTGAAGCTTGTCAGTATCATGCGAACTTCATCCACCAGCTGCCAGAACCTCTACACCCAACTGCAGCTTCCTGGCCTTTTGATGCATGGGGGCTTGACACGATAGGACCATTACCAAAGTCATCTGGTGGCTATTTGTACATCTTGGCTACAACTGATTATTTCTCGAAGTGGGCAGAAGCTGTGCCCCTTAGGGAAGTGAAAAAAGAGACAGTGGTTAATTTCATTCAAACTCATTTGATCTATCAGTATAGTGTCCCTTGATATATCATAACTGATAA
The DNA here is from genome assembly GCA_023621385.1 of Quercus gilva. Lineage (NCBI taxonomy): Eukaryota > Viridiplantae > Streptophyta > Magnoliopsida > Fagales > Fagaceae > Quercus > Quercus gilva. The sequence goes on along the minus strand of CM042482.1, from coordinate 48,192,695 downwards.
CGGCAAACCATTCTACAACAGGCTAATGACAGAACTATGCGAAAAGTTTGAATTTAAACAATACAACTCCTCCATGTACAATGCCTCGGCAAATGGACTAGCTGAAGCATTTAACAAAACACTTGGTAGTTTGTTGAAGAAGGTGGTATCCATGACAAAGCGAGACTGGCATGAAAGAATCGGAGAAGCATTATGGGCATATCGAACAACATTTCGAACGCCTACTCAAGCAATGCCATATTCTCTTGTCTATGGAGTGGAAGCTGTCCTTCCTTTGCAACATCAAATCCCATCATTACGGATTGCCATTCAAGAAGGATTGATTGGAGAAGAAAATGCCAAGCTCAGATTGCAAGAATTAGAGGTGCTTGATGAGAAAAGGCTCGAGGCCTAACAACGCCTTGAGTGCTATCAAGCTCGTCTTTCAAGCTCATTCAATAAAAGAGTTAGACCACGATCATTCCAAGTTGGTGACTTAGTCCTCACCGTTCGAAGACCTATTATCACAACTCATTGTACAGGCAATAAGTTCACTTCAAAATGGGATGGACCTTATGTTGTGCAAGAAGTCTACACCAATGGAGTTTACAAGTTGATTGATAATGATGGTGTAAGGATTGGCCCCATCAATGGGAAGTTCCTCAAACGCTTCTATGCTTGAAAGTCGAGGATTGCTCCTTGGTAAGAGTTTAAATTATCCACTGTATCGCTGCAAGAGTACATGATGTCTTCCCAATACCTTTGAAAGTGTACCAATAAGGAGAAATTAATCCCACTCTATGTCACCAATTGCTAGTGTGGCGTAGTGGTTGGATGCCCATGTCACCCTTGAGGCCGAGGTCTCGGGTTCGATTAGTGGTGATACCCACTATTACACACTGCACCTTCCTTTTTGCAAAAAAAAAAAAAAAAAAAAAAAACAAAACAAAACAAAACAAAAAAAAAAACAAAAAAAACAAAAACAAAAAAAACAAAAAAACAAAGAAATCATCAACAAAAAAAAAAAAAAAAATCTTTTGAACTACGTGATGACTTGATCCCTCTTAAGGGTACATAGGCAACTTAGTATCTTTTGCTAAGTTCAGTCACGCACTAAAAATTTTATCATTACCAAATTATGACAAATGCAGAGAATAAAGTCTTCTTTATTGATTGACAAAAGGAAAATAGTACAGGGGAAAGCTTGATGACACATGTGAAGGGAATTAAAACAAAAAGATTACGACATCCATTTCAAGTCTTTCAAGCTAGAACAATTATCTTCTAGAAGGGCTCGTATCTTCTCCAAAGCCTCCATATCTTGGTCTTCAAGTATAGGATTGGATTTGACTTCTTCAAGTTGTTCTTCTAAGGCTTGCACAACATCGTCTTGTTCAACTTGATGAGATTCAATTTGAGACACTGATTGCTCTAATTGGACAAGCTCGGTTCGCAGGTCAGCCATCTTCAACCTGATGGTATCGAGCTCAGTCTTCAAAGATTCTTTCTTGTGCGATGCTTCAGAAAGGAGGAGTTCAATTTTAGCCTTATGTCGAATTAAGTTGATAGGACTGGGTCGTTTGTTCAAAGATTCTTTCATTCTCAAAAAGTCTGCAACCCCCTCGCAATGTTTGTCAACATGTTTGCGCAAGTGTCGAGGATCCACTCCAAGACTTTCAATCCCACTATAGATTTCATTTATTTCAACTTGTGGGAGTTGTCCACAGAAAGATTCGAAAGCTTGTTTAAAAGAACATCTTCTAACATAGAAGCCCCTTTCCTACACACGGAAGAAACATGCGCCATGGCCTGAACATAGAGATTTCCAGAGGATTGGTCGATTGCAGTGATGAAAGAAATGTCCTTTCTGTCTCGGTTGGAAGTTTGGACGACATACCAACATCAGCAAACTTACGCCTCTTGAGATCCGAACTCTTCACAGATGGCTTCGAGATGGAAGACTCACTATTTGTAAGAAGATGCGCATGATCAATAGAAGTCTCTGCATTAACACCCTTCACTGGACTCTTCAAATGTTTCCAATTGTAGTCCAAGTCGTTACACACCTTCTCTTTAGAAATTTTAATGGCATCCCTAGCTGGTATGACAACCGAACCCCTGGTGCCTTGACTTCGAGCAACTCCAGTATGTCGAGATGAGTCTTTTGAATGACAATCATCTTTAAGAGGATGTCGTGCAAAATCTGACAAGGGCTGTGGAATGTATCGGTCTTGTAGCTCCCTCTTTCCTTTTTGAGATTTGTTGGGTTAGTGATTTAACATGGAAGGAGGCAATGTTAGCTAAAAATTTTGTTCCTTTGGTAAAATCGTTTCCGCAAACTCCTTCCCACCATTGCTTGTAGTTATGTCTGACTCGGCTTTCAAAGTCTATGGCAAAAGCTGGAATAAGTACCTTGGAGTCTGTGTTGCAGCAAGTGAAAGATTGGTAGAATTGGTGTAGATCTTTTAAAGAGCCTGTACGAATTTCTTCCTTTAAATCACTTGGAATATCTTGATGAAATCGAAAGCGCTAGCTAAATCTGTGAGGGCTATATGCTTCTATAGTGTGTTGGTCTTCACATTGAAGTGACAAGTACCCCGAGTGAAGGCTCATAAAGTAGTCAAACTTTTGAGTGGATAAATGATCGTTATCAATGAATGTCTGGTTATAACTTTTCTTGAAAGCAGTCCTGTGCCAAAGGAAGTTAGTGGCGGTTCGTATATGCTTTCGTGCAGAGAATTCGCTGAACGGGGATGCGTAGCCTACACCAAAATATATTGTCATCAAAGGATCAGATAGTTTGTCATTGGTGATGTGATTGCTTTTGAAAAAATGACCTACCCAGGCATAAATGTAATGAATGGCAAAACTAGCTCCAGACTTGCTCAGAGTAGGAGAGGAAGAAATGGTGTTAAATCCACGATAAATGCTAGCCAATACTGGGGTAGCGAGGCCAAACGAACGACCATTGGCCATGGAACTAGCAATCTTGAAAGTACTTGGACGGATGCTATTTGGATCCTTGATAGGAAAGACAAATACGCACAAGCAACAAGAAAAAAGTGCCGATAAGTAAGTCTTCTCCTTTAAGTCACCCTCAACTTGAAGATCCGCAAAGACCTCGTGTTCTTTATCAGACCATGGTCCACGCTCGTTTATCACGCCAAAAGGACTCTAACTACACTTAGGAATGGTTGTCCGTCTTGCTGGTTTTCTAGGAGCTGGGTACCTGCCATTTCCTCTATTCCAGAAAGTAATCCAGCAGTGAACACTCTCTTTCCCCTATCTCTTCAACCGGTTTTGAAGGTGATGATATGCCATGAAAAGGAAGCGACAGCTATACGACAAATAGGGTCGTCCTTAGTCGTTGGTTCCATCCAGCTCTTGCGTATTGGGTACCACTTCATCGTAAAATGCACCTGTGCAAGGAAGTTCACCAAGAATGGAAAGATCCCATGGTGTGATGGAAATTTCTCCAACTAAGGTATGGAGAGTATTGGTCGACGGACTCCAACACTCACAAAAAACTTTCATGAGATTCTCATTATAATCGTATGTGAACAAGGAGGCAAAGACAGCACTGTAAAGGTGGGTTGCATCAAGGAGGTGTTCACACCGACCAAGCACATCTTCTAGCCAATCCCAATAAAGGGAGAAATAAGAAAACCCTCCGTTCGCGCTAAAGGAAGAATCCTAATTGGCGCGCTTTGCAATTATCTCTCATCCTAAAGTGTTGTACGGCTTTGATTTAGCAACATTTTTGTGATGCGAAGCAAGAAGGATAATTGTCTCCAAGTTAGAGCCACCATCAGGGGGAACGACCTGTGACCATTTTAGCAAATTGAGAGGATAAGAGTTATAGCCCCATCTTTCCGAAAATCTTCCAATTATGGGCAAATGAACAATCAAAGTTGTAGCCTTTGCATCCTTGTCATCTTTCTCTTTACAAATGAACAAGGCTGGTTCTTGACCAATCTTTGAATCCCTAAAGAGCATCGTGATAGCTGTAAAAAAAAAAAAAAAAAAAAAAAAAAAAAAAAAAAAAAAAAAAAAAAAAAAAAAGATGATTAGTACAGACAAAATAAAAAAAAAAGGTAAAAAAAAAAAATAAATAAAAAGGCAGAGTTTCTCTACACTTAAAGAATATTGGTAGCTGAAGACAATGCTTGTACAAACATAGTGCATGCTCCAGATGGCTTTATATAGGGATCCTTGGAAGCTAATAGACAAAAGGAAAGAAGTGTGTGAATGGTTAAAAAGATTTTCAAAGAATACTGCACTGAACCTTGGAAAAAAAAGAAGATGAGAGTAAATTCCCATAAAAGAACCGTGTTGTCAGAAAGAAATTGTCACAGAAAGAACCTATGGGTCTGCAGAGGGTAACATGTCCTCTAAGAAAAACTATGGCACTGACTTTGGATGAGGTCATAGCTCGGCAAAGGGGAGTATCTTGTTCTTCTGTGTCACCCATCCTTTGAGAATAGCAGAGTCGCTCAGTAATTACCCTGAAACCACTCCTTGCCTGGGTTGTCAAACTTTGTTAGGATGGCCACTGCCAAAGTAGACTAAAATGGCAACAAGTCTAGCAATGCTTGCGGTCTTCTCTTCCAGATTTCTAAAACTTCTGACAAGCTTTCACAAAAAGTCAACCCACTGAAATCTTCTAAGGACTTCAAACAACAAAATCCAGAAAAGACGTCCGCAGTAAAGCCATAACGCGCCGCCATGGTTGGCCACAAATTCCCAACAACTTGCGGGTTTCTCATTCAAGTTTGCGTAAATCTGAGAAAAATTTTACAAAACCGATGCCACCACTAGATCCATCGGCCTCCAATCTACAAAACCTGAAAATTTCAGCCTAAACGATTAGTCACGAGCCACCACGCGAAGCCACGATCTTTCAAATGACCTATGGCCTAGTACTTCAAATCTGTGCAAATCTGCCCAAAATTTTAGAAAACTAAAAATACCATGATCTTCCATAGCCTTAGATCGACAAAACCCAAAAAAATGGGGACCAAAAAAAGCTGCCACGCGCCTCCACGCGTCGCTATCCTTGTTCACACGCTTACATGCGCCGGGTTTTCCCACGCGCTGTGACGTCACCAATGACGTCATCCTCCACTGACTTGACCCGTTTGTCCAGGCCAACCCAGACCGACCCGTTTAGCTGACCCGATCCAAACCGCTTGCAAAAAAAAAAAATAAATAAATAAATAAGAGAAAAAGAAAAGCTTTGACCAAGTGGACCTTTGACTTTGACCAAAAAGTCAAAATTTTCAAAAGGAGCCTATCCCAATCAGTTTTTCGAGTACATTCCAATTTTGGGATCCGTTTCTTCATTCGAAACTCAAAAATTGCGCAAACGTCCAATTTCCAGAAAGTTGACTTTTTGCACAAATCTTGACCAAAAGTCAAAATTTTTAAGAAGGACATATCTTGCTCAATTTTTCTCATACATTCCAATTTTTGAGTCCATTCTGTCATTTGAGACTTGGAAATTACACAAATGACTCAATTCCAAGATAGTTGATTTTTGTATTAAAGTCGACCCAAAGTCAAGATATTCAAGCCATACTCGTCTTGCTTAGTTTTTTGCAACTTGGAAATCACCAATCTAATCCACATCTCTGAAGTACTGACAATGTCCAAAATTTAAGTTCCTAAGATCAAAATTTGAGATTCATCCATTTAGTTTGGATCCCCTCAGGGTTATTCTCTAGACTCATCAAGGCTTCCCTTTCAAAGTACAAATGAACTCTCACGAGTGTGTCTTGAATTTGAAATTACATTGGGTCACCAGTTCAACCTACCATTCCCGTTCGGTGCCTACTAGTCTTCCGCCTACCATTCCCCTTTCGGTGCCAAACATTCACACCTACCATTTGGTGCCTACTAGTCAAGAATCTACCATTCTCACCAAAAATTCTCATCTGCCATTCTCAACTAGAATGAAGAAAAACTCATTGAGTCATGAAATGAAGATTTGATTCTTTCAAATTTTCAAGTCCTCCTTCTCACAACCATTTCTCACTATGGCCTCATCATTCTCAACACCTAGCAACCAATATTGTCTCATATTCAGTTTGAGATCAACCTTCTCATGGTTCAATAGAAACCCTCCTCACAGCATCATTGTAGTTTTGAGATCCAAACAAATTTTGTTTCTCCACTTAATGACCACCTTTTTACATAAAATTACTCATAACAAGGTCTGTGCCGTCCTTCCATGCTTTCTTGGATTTGGTTGGCCAAGAAATCCAAGTCCAGCAGAGACACCTGTTCTTAACCTCAAGTCTCCCGTGGTCTCTCTCCAATTGTTTGGCCTTTCAACAGAAGCAGCCGTTCTGAACAAACAACAACTTGGCTGATTTCTAAAACTAGAATCACAAGTTGGCTTAATCTTTCATTTTTCTGTGCTTTTCCAACAAGTAGTAGTAGATGAAGATGGTAAAAAGTGTTGGGGTATCCTAAAATTGTCTTCCATCCAACACTTGAAAGAATCTCTGAGGCATCAGCTCATCAGAAATCAGCCTTTGGAGCCAGTAAATGGTCACCAAAACCTTATTCCATGTCCCCACCAGTGTGGGACCCAAAGGTCATTGTTGCTGGTACCTCAAAACACACTTTCTAGAATTACTCCAACTTAAATTCAGCTTGAAGTATTTTAGAAGGTACTCTTCTGAAATTACTTCAACTTAACGTTTGTCGACATGGTCCCATCACACAGGCGCATTCTACGACTTGTCGTCGGGCCTCATTCAGCATGTAGCCAGTCCCATATCCAAAGGTGTACTTCCTATAAACATCTACACAAGAGGGTCCCCAACGTATAGGGCCAGCGCCATGGTGGCTTATGTTTCACCCATTTGCTTTGCTTCATCCCCGTCTTCTTCACCACCAACATCAGTATCCCCAAAATCCCTAAGCTTCTGAAATTACCTCAACTTAACTTGAATGATGCGATAACACATGAACATTCAACCACATTCCCACATGGCCTCGCCTTAATACGAAGTATACTCTTCCGAGATAACTTCACTAGAAGTTCTTAAAAACATGAGGCTAGCCCCATGACTCTGCATGCTATACCCAGCCACCATCCTCGCATCTTCCCCATCTTTTACACCCTGTGATCGCCGCCAACAATCCAAAATACTCTTCTGAAATTACCTCAGCTTAACCTCTACCTAAATGAGTTAGTCTTGCAAGTACATCCAACTTCTTGCAAATAACTTTCCCCCTCACCAACCCACTTCAAATACCATGGAACACTCTTTTTGAAATTACATCGACTTAACTTCTGCTGAGAAGGCTCGGTCATGCAAATACATTCAAATACTAGTAGAACCCTTTTCAATCTCATCAAAGCTTTTCATATGGGTGGGTCTACTCTTCGGAAATTATCTCATCTTACTAAAAGCTCCACCACCTTCAACTGCTTCGTTTGAAGAGCCAAGTGTAAAAATCCATTTTCGAAACTCATTCCCACACCACACTCTGAAACTGTGTGCATGAACGAGTCTCGAGGGGGCATTTGTAGAGAGGGAAAATTCCCGACCTATCACAAGTTGACACGTCACACTACCAAGTCCACAAAATACAGCTAATTACAAAGCGCCACATATTACTGCTAGGTTTTACTATCACTACTCAAAAACCAACAAAAATTTGCCAAGTGTCAAGCAGCCTCGCACATGTAAGCGATGACATAATCAGTCTAGCACATGTAAGCAATGACATAAGCGGACCAATTAGGCTGTGACATGTGTCACCAATCAGACTCTGCCACGTGTCGCTTATCCACCTCCGAATTCCTATAAATAGAAGCCTTCCTAAGACATTTAGAAGGACACCAAGCCATCTGAAGCACAAGCAGCATCAGAGAAGATTCAGAAGCATCAGAAGTACAGAAGCTCTACAGGAATCAAGCCTTAAAGCCTTTGAGAACTTCAAGAACTTCAACCTCAAAATCGAAGAATATTCGAAGTAGAATCATCCAAACTATCTGCCTAGGTCCAAAAGTGTGTGGGAATCAAGCTCAAAGTGTCCGAAAACATCAACAAATCACAAATCAGTGAAGCTCTACGGATCCAAGCTTCTAAAGCCCCGAAGAACTTCCACCACAAACCTTCGAAGATGAAGAACACATGAAGAACATGAAGAACGTGAATAACAAAGGATTTCTAACAAGCTTATAGCCAGAGATTCATTGTAATTCCGTTTCAGTAATCTACGATCCATCCCTCAACCAAATTGAAGGATATTTTGTGTTCAAGTCAAAATCACATTACCACAAATCCAAATCAATAAGTCTTGCAAGGAGATCAAATAAGAGGATCACTCTTTTGTAATCACAGAGAATTGTACCACATATTCAATACAAATTCGCATTTGAAAAACTATTTTACTTGTTTGATTTATTTTGAAGCAAGAAATTTAGTCGTCTACAGTACTATCAGATTTTCGTCATGGAAATTTGGTAGTAAAATGAAAAACCTAACATTTAGATTAGGAAAAACCTGACATTTTTCTTAACCTAGGATTGGTAATAAAATCAAAATAGAATCATGTGACTAATCACACCTAGAAATACCCAATGATTGGTGGTGATTCCTAAACTTTAATTAAAAATGACTCATTAGTCATAGTTCACACTCAAACCATGCATCATTCTCAAAAGGGGAAGAGAGGGGGAAGGGACCACAAGGGGCCATTGCCCGTTTCCAGTCCTATCTACATTTGTGGAGAGCACGCGTTGCCTTCGGAGGTGGTGGAAGACCGCGAGACATCAACATGGTACCTCTCTTGTCTCATGGCATAGCAAAAAGCAGTATGTTGTTTCTCATTCCAGCATTGTAGCTGAGTATTGTGCCTTTGTTGACATCACTGGTGAGCTTTTCTGGCTTTGATGGCTCTTGGCTAACGTGAATGCTCCACAACTCACCAAAACTCCTTTTTATTGTGATAATCGTAGTGCTATTTATATTACTCATAATGATGTCTTCCATGAACGCACCAAGCACATTAAAATTAACAGCCATATCACTCATCAGGATCGCATGAAAGGCAATCTTTGGTTGTACTCCATCTCCTCTACTGACCAACCTACTGATATATTCACCAAGACTCACCCACCTAGTTGCCTTCGAGATCTTATATCCAAGCTCCAATTAGCTTCATCTTCGCCGCCTTGACTTTGAGGCAGGATGTTAGTATATAAGATAGTTAGTCTAGCCCGTTGGCTTGGGCCTAGTGTATTGTACTTGTAGTACACACATATTACTTGTACTTCACACATATTGTGCCTATGTAATGTCCTCTCTTGTACAATATTATACACACATCATGTATACAAAATATACAGGCTATTTAATTAGTCTATTTGTTTTTATATTGTTAACAACAATAAATTTTTTTGGAATATTCTTGTACGAGAACGGAATTTTAACATTCCATTTTTGGTATTAATTGTAGCCTTCATATTCTAATTATTTGGTTTGAGACCACAAAGTGAGAGCAAGAAATTCCAATTATTAGATCCATATCGAGACCACAAAGTAAGACAAGCATGGTACTCTCATCAGTTTTCGTAGTCAAGAGTAAAACATATCATGTATAATTAAGCCATAAATATAAGAAATTCATAAATGTGATGTCTGATGAGGAATGTTTCTTTTATTCCGCCTAATGCTGGATTTGTATTTTTCCTTGTAAATTGCTTTTGGCTCATTTTTACAAAGTTGTGGAAGAATCTACTGGTGACCCTTCAGGCGTACACAAGAAAGGCTTTGGAGGAATTTGTAAGGAATGAAGGGTTCCTTCTAACATCTCTACAACCTTATTCATGGATGGTCGATCAGATAGATGGATTCATCTGAATGCACCATAAACTCACCAGTATCATCTTCCTTGTTGTCTCTTGTTCCTCCGCTGTCATGACCCCAAATGTTCTTCCACCCATACCTAGTTCAAGATCCTTATAAATCCAATCTGGAAAATATTTTTCGCTACTGTTGGACACTCCATTATCAAAATTCTTTCTTCCTTTAACCATTTCAAGAACAAGCATTCCATAGCTATAGACATCAGACTTATGAGAGACTCCTCCAAAGTTCCGACTAAATACTTCTGGGGCAATATACCCTACTGTACCTCTCATGCCAAGCATGGATACAATGCTGTCTTTTCTTTGGCAAAGTTTAGCAAGGCCAAAATCAAAGATTTTTGGGTTGAAATCTTCATCTAAAAGAATATTCTGAGGTTTTATGTCAAAATGTAGGATCCTTGCTACAACCTCGATGTAAATATTCTAGTCCTCGAGCAATGTCAATTGCGATTTTGTACAATGTTTTCCATTCCAAACGAGAATTTGTTGCTGAGGAATCTTGATGGTATATGAACTTGTCTAGAGATCCATTGGGCATGAATTCATATATTAGAGCTTGCTTGTTCATTTCAGAACTGAAACCTAAAAGAGTGACTATATTAACATGAGAAGTCCTACTAATGCTTGCAACTTCATTAACAATATCTTCTCCATTGCCTTTGGATTCACTTAGAACTTTTACTGCCACGAGCTTACCATCTGGTAGCTTTCCCTTGTATACACTGCTGTATCCTCCTTGCCCTAGTTTGTTTATGAATGAGTTTGTCATCTTCTTGATCTCTGAATAACTATAATGCTTAGGAGCAAGTGAACCATAATTCAATATAATTTCCTTGAGATTTTCATCGTTTATCCTTGCTGTCCTCCTAAAGATCAATGCCTTACTCAATTGTCATGTGCAACCGCAATACCTGTAATTAAAGAAAGGCAACTTTGTCATATGCAACCAATGTTAACCCGATTTTCATCTAAGAACTTTGTCATGACTATAGTACATACCTATGACCATGGTTGTCAAAATCCTGATCTGGATCTTACGATCCTACGATTTTACGATCTCACCTACCCAAAACGATCTAAATCTTTCAAGGATCTTAGCAATTGTTCAAGATCGTACGATTCTGATGATTCCAAATGATTTTGGTTTTTTGTAATCTTCTTTAACTTAACAGAAGATTCAGTTGGACCCAAATGAAAAATAATATTCTAATATATCAAGTTTTGCTATTCTAATGTAGCGAGATAGAGTGTTAGTTGAAAAAAAACAAAAAATAACATCCCAATAAAGTGTTACGTTTTGAGATTTTTGATATCTTAAATGATGCTTACAAATGAATGTAATGATGCATGGTAATTACATCAAATGGATGCAAATTTTTTATTTTTTGTAAATGTATAATCTATGTGATTATTTAACATACCAATTTGTTTTTTTTTTGTTTTTTCTCAAATAATGTAGGATCTTACGATTCACGATCCGATCCTACGATTCACGATCCCACCTACCTCCAACGATCTTACGTAGGATCCCGATTTTGACAACCATGCCTATGACAATTTCACCAACAATTAACTTGGAAGATGATCCTATAGCACAAACATAATATCAGTAAGAGTACATAGGAAGTGATAGTTAGTTAATAATACTGTAAGTGTCGAGGAACTAAACCACAAGATTTAACCCGGAAAACAAAGAGATATTGCAACTCAAACAGCTAGAGGATCGAGTCATATAGAAATAATGGAAGAGGACAAATACGGACTGAAAACAATATCGGCTAGGTAGTTAGCCTTTTCCGAAGACATTTTTTTAATCCTTAAAGTCAAATCAATTTTGAACTTAACTTGATTGTTCATCCACTAGTACCTTGTCAAAATTTTATTTTTAATTGGTTTGAAAATATTTTTAGTTTATACAGACTAAAATTGTAATTAGTATTTATTGTTATTATTATTATTACACTCATAAACGTAAATAAACATGATAATTAATTATTCAAATTTAAAAAAAAAAAAAAAAAAAACCACCGCAATGTGTGTGGGATTATATATTTAATCTCTTAATTTAAATGTATTGAAAAGTAGTATCAAGAGCATCCAAATAGACAGATAACAAAATTGATAGACATGGTTGATTAGGATTTTCAAATGGGAATAGGACTAAATTGATAGACAATTGAGTTCTATCAAGAGCACCTAAATACATAAAGCAAGATTCATAGACAGGGTTGATAATTGGTATGCGGTCAAGGAAGGTTAGGTGCATTCGTTTGAAAAATCCAAATAATAGAAAATGTTAATCAGTTTTGCAATCCCAGATTAAGCCTGGCAGAATATGGCTCATATTGTTACAGCAAATAATTACTGCTAGAGGACGTCAGTGTCTAAAGCGTAATCCTTAGTAAATGTTATCCCAGAACTTGACTTAGTTCTGATCCCATCTAAGTAGTTAGATCAAACATCCTAATCATCCATCAATTTCATATTCTCGCAAAGAGAACCAAGGAATTAGCCCATCATTGACCAGAGGAAAATATTTTACTTATTCTGAATTGAAGGCATAGCCTTTTGTTTGAAGGCATAGCCTTTTGGTTGTTGGGGGGGGGGGGGGGGGGGGGGGTGGGGAACTAGACATGGCAAAATAGGTCAGAATTTTCTGACCCGACCCATTTGACCCGTTTAAAAATGACCCGTTTTGACCCGCGACCCGATTGACCCTACCCGACCCGCCCGTTTTGCCACGTCTACCAACGTTGAGTAGATTGAGATTGATGTATAATTCTTATAAGATATTTACTTATTCTTTTTCACTTAATATGTTATGTACTCCATTATAGTTTGTTATTTTTTACTTGCCACCTTCATTTTTTCTTCCTACTTTAAAAAGATAAAAAATTATACCAAGATTAGCTTCTAGAAAGCTAGAACAAGAGTTGCACCAAATTAAATATCAAGTATTTAGTGGTAATTGGTAAGTGGTAACAGTCTCATCCATGAGAATCTAATCACAATTAAGGAACTCATAAGCAATTGACAAATTGCATCTATTTCCAAAAAAAAAAAAAAAAAAAAAAAAAAAAAAAAAAAAAAAAAACTTGTTTGAAAAATACGGGTCAACTCAATCCGTCCCGCGACCTGTTTAACCCGCAACCCATTTAACCTGTTTAAAAATGACCCGTTTTGACCCGTGACCCATTTTGACCCGCAACTAGATTGACCCGACCCGACCCGCCTGTTTTGCCATGTCTAGGGGCAACGGCCCCTCTATAAAATTTTGTTCTAAAAAAATATTAGAATATATACTACGTATTAATTTTAACAATTTTGTTCTATAAACTTATACTTTACCCCCTTAACAATATCATTGATTCTTTTAAAAGTGATGTTATAGTCACAAATTTTGGGGGAGGGGGGGGGGGGAGGCAATGACTCCTCTATAAAATTTTGTTCTAAAAAATATTAGAATATATACTACGTATTAATTTTAACAATTTTGTTTTATAAAATTATACTTTACCTCCTTAATAATATCATTAATTATTTTAAAAGTGATGTTATAACCACAAATTTTTCTATAATAATTTTACAAACAATTGAGGTATCAAATTCTTATTATTTCGCATCTAAGTTCACCACTTGTAACACTTTTTTACTTGCTAATAACTACTCATCAAATCAGTAATTTAGAAAAAAAAAAAAAAAAAAAAAACCTTTATAACTCTACCACTTTCTTCTTTTTAAAGACTATAAAAAAAATCTATAAATTTAAAACAAATATCCAAGCTAAAAAAATTAGCCCAACAACAAAAACTACTAATAGTGAAACTAAGAAAAATTAAGTCTAATCAATCAATTTTACCTAAAACAAACAATCTGGCCTTTTAAAAATTCAAACAAAATAATTTTCCTTACCCAACAACATGCATCAAAGTCACGCACCAAAAAAAAAATAATAATAATAAAAAAAAGTAAAATAAATAAAATAAAACCTCAGCAGCTAAATCACCGCACACAACTAGGAGCAAAGTCTTCCTCCTAATTACAAATCCTAGCTTCGTCCCTAATTGAAGGGAGCAACTTTTCTGATGCCAGGTCTCATGGACTTGTATGATTTTCAAATATATGATGGATGCTATATTTGATCTTAAACGTTTGATGAGAGTTCTTCCTAAAAGTTTGATCTTAATCCACTAGTCTGATGAAAACTATGGTATAGCTCTAAATGAAGTAGACAACTAGATAAGAAATGAAATAAGAATTTATGACAACAAAAATGGATGCTTACTTATAGTTATTGATACAGTTCTACAACCGAATGCAAAAGTCCCGTTTGTACAATGGCAAGCGAATGCACTCGTGGTTGGGTTGGAACCACACAGCCCTCCAGCCTCGAGGCATGTATCACACTGGGAATCACTTGCATCCCACCTCAACATGAAACCACTATCAATAGCTGCAATTACTGCATCATAAGTTGCAGTAGTTGGAACTGCTGATTGCAGAACAGGAACATTGACCCAGTAGTTGTATGCTCCAGTTAAGTTGCTAATTGTCAAAAAAGTCTGAGAGCTCTGGGTAAAGTAATTGATAAAGTTGGTACTGCTGTTTATGGAGCAATTAAACTGATAAAAGTCAAGATTTGGAAGAGCAGCTCCAGGCGTGTGGCAATTATAATACAGTGTCAGTTTCGTATAATCTGAAGTACTATAGGAAAATAAGTTGTTATCAATGGTGGTATTAACGAACGCAGCAGGGCAAATCGTGTCAAAGTAATCCGTCCTAGCAACTCTGAGAATCCGTGATGAGCTATTGATTTTAAGGACTTTGTAATTCATGGTAGTGATGTTGATCTGCGGAACATTGCTGATGCAGTCTAACTGAAAACTAGGGTGACCGCAGTAGTTTGGTCGATTGGATCCCCAGAATGGATAACTGAGGTTCAAAAAGTTGCTACAGTTAAATGGTGCCTCACAGGTGAGGTATTGCTCATTATCCGCAAGCAAAAATGTTGGAAAATGGATTAAGGTTTTGGTTACTATCATCAAGGACAATTTGATGGTTGGGAAGAGATGGGGATGCATTTTGACAGAAGACAGAGGGAGGGGGAGTGGTGTTGACGCCAAATTGGGGGGTTCAAATTTTTGAAGCAAAATCTCTATTTGGAAGTTGCATTGCGGGCCAACTCACCATTCACATCGTGATTATTATTATTATTATTATTATTATTATTATTATTATTACTTTGAATGGTATCCTATGATATATCTTAATATTAATAATAATAATATTTCTCTGTGTTGACTGCAGGAAGTAATGACTCAAGATTTTTCTAGCAAAGTTGCAGGAAAAAAACAAATGGGATTAGGAGGACTTCAATTTTTTTAAGTTTTTGCCGAGCCAAAACATGTGAAGACTGTCTATTGGCCTGTTTGGATAGAGGAGAAGGGAGGGGGAGCAAAGGGAAGTAGAGTAGAGTTAGTTGAAAACTAAGCTAATTTTCCAGTCAACTCTACCCTCCCTCCCTCCCTCCCTCCTCTTCAATCCAAACAAACCATAAGATTGGGAATTGCTTGCATTCCAAGTTAACATGAAGCCACTATTGAAAGCTGCAATTACTGCATCATAAGTTGTAGTAGTTGGAAGCGCTGATTGTAGAACTGGAACATTGGCCCATTAGTTGGATGCTGCTAATTGTGGAAAAAGTCAAAGAGCTCTGGGTATATAAGCAATTGACAAAATTGGTACGTGTATGGAACAAACAATTAAACTGAAAAAAGCTATAGGGATGAACTCTAAAGACGAGTAAAATTTAGGTAATCTCGGAGTGCGAAAAATAGTGTTCTATCTTCTTATATTCATAGTAGAGTTTACTGGTAAAATTCATCATGAATGTGAAAGGAGGGAGTACTATTTTTTCGTGTTCTGGGAGTATCTGAAAATTTTCTCAATAAAGACTAACTCAGAATTTAGCAAAAAATTATTAGGAGAGAGAGAGAGAAATAAAAGAAATATATTTTTGAAGAACTTTTCTTATTTGTGAAGCAATCTAACTTTTCCATGGGTCACCATAGGATTCAGATCCCATGCTAGAGCTACGAGCAATATCTATGGACCGTTGGGAAGAAATTTTAAAAAGTTAAAAAATTTTTCTTCAAACAACCCATAAATAAAAGAAATTATTATTTTTTTATTGAACGGCTGATAACAAAAAATCAATATTTTAACTTCTGCTCCCAACCACCCAAAAAAAAAAAAAAAAAGAGTATTGCGTTGAATTTAATTTCAAAATTAATATATATATATATATATATATTAGTGTTATGTCATTGTCAGGTAATGGTTTGGTTCCACCTATCGTGAATTATAAATCGCTTTTTCGTTTATCAAAGTTTTGCATCGCTTTTGGAGCTGTTAAGGTCGAGGGAAGAAAGTCAATTTTGATGAAAAGTATCTGATTTTGTTTAACTGGGAGTGACTTCTTGTCATGGTCATTAGAGTTAATTGTTGAGAAGGCCATCAATGTTAACATGTAATACGCTGTGGGTTTTAAGTCCATCTTGTTTACTTGTATAGCACATATATTTGTACTACACACTCTGCTTCTTATATAAATGCATTTATGTATATTTTATTACTTGAGAAATACATTACTATCCATTCAGTATTTCTAACATAGTATCAGAGCCACTACTCTGAATTTTTGGTGTGTAATCTGCAGTCCTGTCTTCTCAGTGTTCTTCGCTACCTCTGCTGTCAACGTCACCGTCAGAATCACCGTCGCCGTCGCCATCATACATTGAAGATCACTGCCATTCTAGTCGTCGCCATCAAATTTTACCCTGATCCTCTAGTCCCTTATACCATCGGAATTGTCTTCTTCCGATCTACATCATCTAAGAAAAATCAACGTCATCGGGGATCTCAAGTGCCCTCATGCACCACCCAAAGTAATCTGCATAGAAGACATGTGCCACATGTGCTCCATGCACTGTCAAACGATTCTGCTTCAACACTCCACGCGCCTACAACAACATGCTGACGTCATCTATGATGTCATCCTACTTACATCAACTGCCATGACAACCCTAGCTTACGTCATCACTAGTCTCTGCTTACATCATCATTTGTGTCATCTTTTTGACATCATTGCTCCGTTAGTTGACTTTAACTGTTGACTTTCAAGGAAAGTTTGACCGTTGACTTTTTCAGAGTTGACCTTTTGCAGTCCAAGTGCCCCTTACCTAATTTTTCGCATAGATTTCATTTTTTTTAGTCTTTTTTTTTTTTTTGTGTGCATATTTTGCTTCTAAATAAAGAATAAGGATAGATCTTCCTTTTATTGCAACAATCGTAGTCGGTAATCCAATAAACGTTTTTGCAATTTTTGCAAATGTCTTGGCCATAATATTAAGACTTGCTATCAACGCAACAAATCAATTGTTTTCATTTCTACTGCTACTGTTGCTAACACTAAGAGTATCCAACCAATGGTTTTCATCTCCGCAAAGTCCGAGTCTTCTAGATCCACTATCACCATTTCCACAGTTGACTTTCAAAACATCATCACTAATACCATTCGTATGGTTGGTAATGCATCTTATTCCTCTTCTCTTTCAATTTCATCTGGTATGTTTTCTTCCTCTTGGTTTATGGATTCTACTTGTTGCAACCACATGACACCTCACTCATCCTTATTTTCTCAACTTGAACCTGCACCACACCCTCTTAATATTCACACTACTAATGGTTCCATAATGTTTGGTCATAATATAGGTTCTATCTCGACCTCCAACCTTTCAGTTCCTAGGGTCTTTAATGTTCCTAATCTTTCTTACAATTTATTTTCTATGGGACAATTAGCTGAGTTGGGTTATCGCATTGCCTTTGATTATTCTAGATGTATTGTGCCGAATCCAAGGACGGGACAGGAGCTTAGGATCGGTCCCACAATTGGGCGTATGTTTCCCGTGGACAACCTTCGTCTTCTACCTGTTGCTCATATTTTTGTTGCTAGTGCAGCTACTGCAATTTCTTCTATTCCTTCCCTTCACTTTGGCATGTCTGACTTGATCATGTGTTTTCCTTTCGGGTACAACACTTGGCTTTTAGAGATTTGTTAGGTTCAGTGTCCACAAAAATTTTTGATTGTATTTCATGTTAGTTAGGAAAACAACCAACTTTGTCTTTCAATACTAGTGAATCTATGTCCATTGATATCTTTGACCTAATTCATTCGGATGTCTAGGGGCCTTACTTTGTCTCTAGTATTGGTGGATCTTGATATTTTATTATCTTTGTTGATGATTATTCCCGCTATAGTTGGATTTTTAATATGAAACATCGTTCTGAATTATTGCAAGTATTTTCTAATTTTGCAAAAAATGGTTGAAACTCAATTTTCCAAACAAATCAAAATTTTTCAATTTGATAATGCTCTTGAATATACTCAATATGCTTTCCAAGCTACTTTGCATATCTATGGCACTATTCATCAACTAACTTGTCCAGGTACCTCTCAGCAAAATGGTAAAGTCAAATGAAAATTTCATCATATTCTTGACACTGTTTGTGCTCTCCTTCTTGCTGCCAAAGTTCTCACTCCTTTTTGAGGCGAAATTGCTCTTCATGCTGTTTATGCTATTAATCGCATTCCCAATCTTGTCATTCAAAATCAAACTCCATATGAGTGTCTTTTTGGGTCACCTCCAAACTATCACCACCTTCGTTCCTTCAATTCTGTCGATTTCGTTATTCTTCAGCCACATGAGCATAACAAACTTGAGCCTCAATCTAGACTTAATTGTTTTCTTGGCTATGTCGAAACTCAAAAGGGGTATCAGTGTTATGATCCTGTCTCTCATCGTCTTCATATCTCCTGCAATGCTGTCTTGTAGGCTTTAGGCCCACATTATTTACTTGTATACCACACATACTTGTACTACATACTCTGCCTTCTATATAAAAGCAGTCATGTATATTTTATTACTTGAGAAATACAATACTATTCGTTCAGTATTTCTAACATGAAAAATAGTTGTACAAAGGATTCATTGGAGAGCATTCTACTATGGGTGGATGCAAGGCCAAACTCTCGTCTTGGGTCCATACATTTAGTGCCAAGGGTCAGATGGGGTTCATTGTGTTGCTTTCATTGTCTTCTGGTTATGTAATTTTGTGTTTTGCGAGCATCCTCGTTATTCTATCAAACTTGCAAATTTTCTTATGGCTATTAAGATATCTGCGGGGGTTAGTTCGCCATTGGGACCTTTGTTTCTAGGTCATTTGTACACTCGACTGGATGATTGCATAATGATGAGACCATGGGGAAACTTGTCTTGTGGTCACTTCATTGCTACATTGTTCCATCCTTCAGGCTTTCCTGCGAGAATTTTGTTCTAAATACTTGTCCAAAGTGCAAGAAGTTTCGTCATGCTAAATGTCACTTCAAGGACTGTCCTGCTAAGATCACTTTGTATTGTGGTAGATTCTCTGATTCGTTTCATTTTCATTGGGCCGGTTTGAAACGCCTTGGGTATAATGTCATCAAAGCCTAAAAATTTAATCATAAAAATCATAGCAATATTTCTACTAACCAAAAAAATGTGCATTCATATACTCTAACTCTACTACAAAATGTATAAAGAAATTGGAGAAAATTTATGTACAGTACTTTAGATGTTATTCCTAAGGTTCCATCTTAAGACTCAGCTATGTGGTTATTTAACTTAAAAATACACATTCGACCCATGAGAAAAAAGCCATATGACAAAATCTTAGGAGGAGAACTTAAGAAATAGTACCTAAGTACTGTACTTAAGTCTTGTCCAAAGAGATTTATGTAGTTATATATTTTCGTGAACATATGCTCGTAATACTCCAAAAATGAATGATTTATAAATGGCAAAATAAAAGGGAATATTAGAAGAAGAAAAAAAAGAAAAAAGAGACTAATACTTATTGTGTAATTTTTTTGGCTAAAATGCAAAACTGACCCTCTTTCTTCAGATTTCATTTCAATCATCTAACTTTGCTTTTATTTATTTCAGTCCTCTAAGTTTCAGATCTATTCAATTAAGGCCTTTTCGTTAACTTTTGTTAAAAATTTTTGAAAAAAAAAATATGGAAAATATTTTCAATCATTAATTGAATTTTTTTAATTTAATGGAAATGCCTTAATTGAATAAACTTGAAAGTTAGAGGACTGAAATGATCAAAAGTAAAGTTAAATAACTGAAATGAAATCTGAAGAAAATTAGAGGGTCAGTTTTGCATTTTATCCAATTTTTTTTAATATATATATATATATATATATGAAGGGGACCATCAATACTTGTGTATGTGCTTTAATATATATATATATATATATAATATGACTAGAGATCATACGTAAAGTTTAAAATTTAATTAACATTTATAGGGGGAGGGGAAATTTTTTTTTGCCCCCTTTTCTGTTAATGCGTATGAAGAAAAAGTAAAAAGGTTGATAAATTAAAAAAGAAAATACTAAGCTACTGCAAATTTAACCACATAAACTATACAAATTGAAATGACAATAAATATAATTGGTAGATTTTAACAACATAATACATGTATGTTGCATATGTAATAAAATTTGTAGCTTCTTTTTTTTTTTTTTTTTTTTTTTTTTTTTTTTTTTTTTGAGAAAAATGTGTTGGATGCACATGGACCATAGTCCAGCCCATGATGCATAAAAGCCCAAGTGATGAAGACTCCTATATCAAGTTGAAATAAGAGAACATGGTCAGTATGTACTTTGTGTGTTCCTAGGAGTCCAGCCGCATATAATCACTACTCTTTAATGAGTTTGTGATAGGCTTGAATAGCAAGGAGTCCTAATTCCTTGCAAAGTACTGTACGTGGTGCTAAAAAAAAGTTGAACATACAAGTGAATTGAGAAAGCAGCAAAGAGGAAACTGCTTAGAAAAAAGAAGACAGCCAAGAAAGAGAGCTGTGCGTGGAGAAGAAAAATAGAAAGGAGAGAGCAAAGTATTGCCACCTTTGAGAAAGATAATTAGTGTAGGTGTGAGAGCAAAGAAAAACAAGAGAGATTTTTCTTTAGGCATGAGATATACATAAGAATTATTGTAATTGATTTGATAATAGTGAAATTATCCAGAGTTTGTCTCGTGGTTTTTCCCTTCAAAGAGAAAGGGGTTTTCACGTAAATATTTGTGTTTTGTATGTGATTGCTATTTTAGATTGCTAATATTGTGACAAGATAATTTGGGACCCAATAAGTGGTTTCAGAGCTAAGGTTAGAGTAGAAGCGATGGCCAGAGAAGAAGGCAAGGCTTCAGGAATTGAGAAGTTTGATAGAACAGACTTCAAGTATTGGAGGATGCAGATTGAAGATTATCTCTATGGAAGAAATTGCATCTGCCTCTTTTTGGGACAAAACTTGAAACTATGAAGGATGAAGATTTGAACCTTCTTGATAGACAAGTATTGGGAGTTATTCGATTAACTCTATCAAGATCAGTTGCGCAAAATGTTGTAAAGGAAAAGACCATAGTGGATTTGATGAAGGTTTTGTCTAACACAAATGAAAAGTCGTCAGCTAACAACAACGTGTATTTAATGAAGAAGTTATTTAATCTGAAGAAGGCAAAAGGCACTCCTGTAGCGCAGCATCTGAATAAGTTCAATACAATCACAAATCAATTATCCACGGTAGAAGTTGAATTTGATGATAAGGTTCGTGCATTGATTCTTTTGGCTTCTTTACCAAACAGTTGGGAAGCCATGAGAATGGTGGTGAGTAATTCTACAGGAAAAAGCAAACTCAAATATAATGATATTCGAGATTTGATTTGAAGGGAAAAGGTTCGCAAGAAACATAAGAATATAGACAATACACAAGATCAAGCTTTTGTCACGGAGAACAAGAGCAAAAGTAGAAGCAGATGACCTAATGGTCGAAAATTCAATGGTAGGTCACAATCAAGAGATAGATCTCAGTTCGAGGAAACTAAAGAATGCTTCCATTGTGAGAAAAAGGGTCACTTAAGAAGAGATTGTTGGCATTGGAATAATAAACAAAATATAGGAAAATATGAAAAGAATGATAGTGAGAAAAATATTACAGTTGTTGTGATTTTTGTGGATGATGTGGTGCTCTTTATTGAAGAGCAAAAGTATGAGCATGTTGCTAATAATGATGATGAGTAGGTTGTTGATTCTGCATCCTCCCACCATGTTATCCCTACGAAGGGGTCGTTTACCACGTGCAAAGCAGGAAACTTTGGTACAGTGAAGATGGGTAATTCTAGTTACTCAAAAATTGTGGGAATTGGTGATGTGTACATTGAAACCAATGTTGTTAGCACTATGATGTTGAAGGATGTGCAACATGTTCTAGATTTAAGGATGAATGTGTTTTCTACATTAGCTGTGGATCGAGCAAGTTATTGTAACTACCTTGGTAATGGAAGATGGAAACTTACTAAGGGATAGTGGTTGTTGCAAGAGGGCATACATGTTGCGGTATGTACAGGACTCACGTGAAGACCTGTAAGAAGAAGTTCAATGAGATTAAAAATTTTAAGAAGACTCCATAGATTAGAGTTGGGATTAAGGGTGTTGATACCAAGAAGATAAAATTCTAATTGCCTGATAGTGCTTCAAAAGAGCAAGGGGTAGGTGATGAAGAATATGAAGATGTTAAGGCAACATGGGATGATAATGAAGTGAAAGACCTTGGAGGTCTTGAGCAGGGGGAGCAATATCCTCCAATAGAGATTGTTGAATCTTATGAAAAGATGATTGCTGGAGAACATCAAATTGTTAGCTTCAAGAATAATTGGGCTTCTGATGAGGGGGAGCTAAGAGATTGGATTATAGAGATCGGATTATAGAGATCCAAGATGAGATTAATTATTTGAGAATGAAAGGGATTGACGTTGATGAGGTGTTCTCAGTATTGATGAAGATAATGAAGAAGATCAAGCCTTGTGTTGGCTTGACTAACACAAAATTGAATTAAAGAGATAGAATGAAGACCTCTTTCCATTGGTGGGCTGGAGGGGGAGATTGTTGGATGCACATGCCCTATAGTCCTGCCCATGAAGAATAAAAGCCCAAGTGATGAAAATTCCTATATCAAGTTGAAATAAGAGAATATGGTCAGTATATACTATGTGCTCCTAGGAGTCCAGCCTCATCTAATCACTGCTCTTTAATGAGTTTGTGATAGGCTTGAATAGCAAGGAGTCCTAATTCCTTGCAAAATACAATATGTGGTGTACCAAGATTCCTGCTCCTAATTGAATTAAGAGGGTGGGGGCATGCTTTTATATAAAAGGCATGCGTGTGGTGCTAAAAGAAGATGAACGCACAAGTGAATTGAGAGAACAATCAAAAGGAAGCCGCTTAGAGAACGAAGACAATGAAGAGAAAGAGTTGCGCATGGAGAAGAAAAATAGAAAGGAGAGAGTAAAGTGTTGCCGCCTTTAAGAAAGATAATTAGCGTGTGTGAGAGAGAGGGCAAAGAAAAATAAGAGAAATTTTTCTTTAGCTGTGAGACATACACAAGAATTATTATAATTGATTTGATAATAATGAAATTATTGCGAATTTGTCTCGTGATTTTTCCCTTCAAAGAGAAAGGATTTTCTACGTAAATATTTGTATTTTGTGTGTGATTGCTATTTTAGGTTGCTAATATAGTGATAATATAATTTGGGACTCAACAATTTGTAGTATCTTAACCCAAAAACTCAAAGGCAATAGACCCCATTACATTATATTAATCCATCAACTTCTTTAATTTTTTTTCTCGATGTTGGACTTTGACTTTCATTCGAGGGTGTATACTAAACAAAAACTACCATATTACCATGTATTCATGTAAGTGTCGTGTTCTATATAGGATCTGTGCTCCCTAAGATGTTTTCATTGCCGGCCTCTTCTAAACTTCTCCTCTAACGTTTCGATAATATAGATGTACATAGGTTGACCTACAATTACACTCCTCATCGGCTCTCTCTCATTCTGAACTGGCTCGTTCTTGAGCTTAAATGCAACCATGGCTTTTTCATCCTTACCAACCGCACCTTGCACATATGACGTTTTCGTTAATTTTCGTGGTGAAGATACCCGCCCAAACTTTACAGACCACATCGTTACCACTTTAGAAAGGAAAAAGATTTGTGTGTATATAGCTGACAAAGACGTTGAGAGGGGGAAAGAAATTTCGATAGAGCTGGAGCAAGCAATCAAGACATCAAGGATGGCAGTTATTGTGTTCTCCAAAAATTATGCTAATTCCGAGTGGTGCCTCAATGAGCTCGTAGTGATCATGGATTGTTACAAAAGTAGGTGTAATCAAACTTTCACGGTGCTACCTATTTTCTATCATGTGTCTCTGACGTATGAGAACAGAAGGGAAATTTTGCAGAAGATCAGCTTCCGAATGGCACTGAAGATATGGTGAAGAAATGGAGAGAGGCTTTGATGGGTGCTGCAAAGTTGGCAGGCTTCCATTTGAAAGGAGATCAGTAACTTTCTATCTTTATTTGTGCTAATCTCTTCTTTTCTTTTCTTTCTTTCCCTTTTCTTTTAATTTTTATTATAAAAAAATAAGATAGATGTAGGAAATATAGTTAGTGAATAAGCAAGTTTTGATCCAACTGACATAAACCCAAATAATTAGCAAGAACAAAAAATAAAGAAAAATTTAGAATGATCTCACAGTAGTATCAAATCACGAAATAAACATTGCTTTTAAAGGTTGATTTGTGCTACTTGACAAGTAGAACTCAGTATGAATAACTCTATTGGTCGAACAACCTACTAGAATTAAACTATAGCGTTGATCATTGCATTTAGCAAACTTCCTCTCAAGGAGGTTGAAGAACAACCTACCAATATCTCCCTTTTTAATCACGATTGAGTAAAGAATACCACCCACCCAAGTTTGAGATGATTTGCCCAAGAAGATAAAAAATGTGGGAAAGAAAAAGAGCGCTAGACTGTTTCTATTCACAATAAAGAGATAATGAAAATTAATGGTTGAATGAGTTTTGATAGATCATTAAAGGAGAAAAATGTCTTATAAACACGGGAGAACTTACTCCAAACCAATGTTAGACTCATACCAAAAGATAAAGTGTTTGGAACATACACCCACACTAACAATAAATGCATGGGGTTTGTTGATAATTTCTTTTACCTAAAATAAAGGATAAAAAATAAAAATAAAAATAAATAAATAAATAAAAATCCTTCTTTTCCCCACCACCATCAACCTCTGCCTCTGGCACCAACTAAGAATACCACCACAATTTCACCGGCATCACAAACTACTCCCAAAAGCTAATATCTTTGTTGAATGTTCCCAATGCACACCTCTGCCCATCGTGCAAAACCCCTTCATCTACCCATTGCCTCTTCCTCTTAAGCAAACAAAACCCATAATCCCTAAGAACCCCAAAACCAAAATTGACCCAACAATATGACCAATCAATCCCAAAAACCAAAATTGATCCAACAATGTAACCAATCAATCCCAAAGAATCAAATCTTGTCCACGACATTGAGGTTTTATTGGATTGCAAGGTTTGAGTTATTTAAGGTTGAATAGATTTATTCAGCCTTCTTCAGGGGTAGTTTGTGGTGTCGATGAGGTTATGCTGGTCTTTGTCAGTGCCAGTGGTGGCCCTAGTGTGGAAAAGAAGGTTTTTATTTTATTTTATTTTTTGGGTGTGTTTTTATCCTAGGTAAGGGAAATTAAAAACATAAATTTAGGAATTAATGGACTCATGGCAGAATTTTATTGATGGTACATAGAGTAGTATAGAGAAAATGGTACAGCAGATTTTGATTCATTTCAACCAAGTGTATTTATTTCCAAAATTAACATGTCTAGTTATATATGGTGTGCATCCACCAGACCACTAAAAGGCTATTACAAAATTAACTAGAAATATTTTTACAAATTACATAGTATGTAATTTTACTTTAAAGAATTCCATTTCAAACTTCAGGGTTTGTTTGGGATCTACTTATTTTGCTGAAATTGAAAATTTTTTGCTGAAAGTACTGTAGATAAGGTAAAAGTTAGCTAAAATAGTGCAATGAGACTCATGAATAGTAGCAAAAATAAGTTGAATAATAAAATAAGTTGGCAAAAATAATTTTTGCCAAACAGACATTGAGTGTCAAATTGTCATCACTATTTCAATTTCTTTGTTAAAATTATTTTGCAATTGTGATCACTATCTTTTATTCTTTCTTATTGTTGTGGCAATAATTCCTATTGAAGCTCAGAGTCAAACTATATAGAAAAATTTCTTGAAAGCATTCCGAAAACACTAAATGGGGAATCCCTATCAGCAGCACCCGCTGGTTCTAAGAGTAATGTTCATAGAGAAGACTCTTTAACAATCACCCCCAATATAGTAGATGCTGCATTACATCAAAGAACCACTAAAGCTAATAAGTGTGCTTGCTCTCTTTGTGGAATAATCCTTTGTATCTTGGGTTTATGCATTTTTATAGTGCTAGTTAAAACTGTTCTGACATCCTTGGTTAATGTAGTTATTTGTAATCAACCATTTGCACAAATTGTTATGCTGAAAGGTAACATTTAGTGTTATCTGAAAGATATATACTGCCGTTTAGTCTAAATATATATATATATATATATATATATAAGTAAATTATATGATCCCTCCTACAATTTTAATCTCCACGTATAAATGGAAGACTCTTTGATGTCTAATTTTCACTATTTTTAAAATGGTAAATTGCAAATTACCCTCTTGAAGTTTGGGATTAATTAGATTTTATATCCTTGAAATTTGGTTCCACTAGCAATTCATCTCCCACGGTTAGTTTCTGCTGTTAAGTGACATATCTTCATGCTAATGTGTTTTATTTTTGCCAAATAAGCCCCAAAACTACGTTGTTTCAGTAATAACCAAGTGAAGAGTTGGTACAATCAAAACTACGTAGTTTCAGGCTTAAACTTAAAACACAAAACTATGGCCTAAACAACACTGTTTCAAGCTAAACTTTAAAATTAAAAACAAAAACCACGAAGAAGACCTCAAACCTCCCAAACCTAAACCCCCCAAACCCAGGCGAAACTTTATTGCTTTGACTGTATAGTTACTACTATAGAATTGGCATACACATTTTCACAAATATCCACCATACATAACTATAAACTATCGCAGGGACTTCAAAATTTCAAATAATTTACCACCATATAAACAAATAATATCTTTCCAAATAATAGGAATATAATTTTAATACCCAAAATGAAAAACCCAAAAACCACAGCCAAAATGTCATTGAAAAAATCAACACAGATATGACTATGAATATTTACACACCTCACTGGCAGTGACTACGAAATGAAGCAAAGATTTTTCAATTTTGTTCCTCCAATGGTTTTAATTTACTGTTGTATTGGTGTGACGCCACGATTTAACGTTGGGAAGTAGCCTAGCATGTACAGAGAATCTTGAATCAGTTTTTATGGGTCCTTTTGCTAATATCAAATGACAAAAAAAAAAAAAAAAAAAAAATTTATACTAGGGCTATCCACAGGTCGGGCGGGTCGGGTGTGTTAAATATATATAAGGAGGGAAAATTTGTTAAATGCTCACCTACCCTTCATTGGAAAAATTATTTACTTCTACAAGAGGAGTCTTCCCTTCTTCTCACAACATTTCTATATATATATATATATATATACACAATTGAAGTCCAATTTTGTGTCATATGTCTTAAATTATTAATTTTTAGAGATAGTTTTAATTCTTAATTTTGGAGTTAAATGTGGGACCACATTATAAATATTCATCCAAGTGAGTTATTGCATACAAAAACCAAAGAGTCTAAAATTAATGAACATAAAAAATTTTAAAATTGACAAATTTACATTTTCTACCTAATAATATTCTTATAAGAATTTTTAAAGATTTAAAAAATATATATATAAGAATGACTATCAATAATATTTAAATTATATATGTAAGAATTATATTATGCATCTTAATGTATATCTTTTAACTATATCAATGCATATACATGGGGTTACTAGTTAGTGTTCTACTAATGCGTGTGAGTTAAAGGTCCACATGGAGAAAAATTAGAGGGATTGAGGAATTTATATAGAAAAGACTAAAACTACTACAAATTCTACTACATAAATTGTACAAACTGAACTATCAATAAATGTAATTGGTAGGTTCCAACAACATAATAAATAAATATTGCATATATAGTAAAACTTTGTACTATATCTTTAGCAATACTCATATGCTACATACACAAATTATTTTACAATATTTTTACAAACTGTTGATGTGGAAAATTCTAAATAGTACTCATTTGGTTCTTGCCCTAATGGTTCAGCAACATGTTCCTCTTATAGTCCTAGAAATGCTACCAAGTACATAAGGATAGGTGTCAAACTGTGATTCCTCCATTTGAATCTTGATATAGCTACTATACTATGTAACGGCTGGAGGAGAGATAAAGCACACCAATGTCAGGGTAGTAGGACTGAGGGTGGCTCTGTTGCTACGTGGGGAGCAAACCTTGGACAAGGAAAGGGACATAAGGGGTGTTGGGAGTGAGGTGATCTAGCACAAGCCTAGCCAATAAGGGGTGTTCAATAGCATTTGACTATGGGGGGTCGCTATCTCCCTTTTGTGCAAGTGCTAGTTGTCCATGTCAAGTGCAAATCTCACTCTTCTCCAAGATGGTCACGCCATTGGCATGGACTAAAGATCCCTCCTTTAGCCTACGTTCATTTTCCTTTGCTCACAGCTGTTCCACTTGTACAGCCTAGATCCAGTCATGCCAGCATTCTCACATGCCTTGGCTAGTGTAATGTACAAAAGGTAATGCGTAAAATAATCAAACTAAATAAATCACTTAAAAATATATCTAACTTCCTACCCCACACTTTATCCATAGTCGTAAGACTTGTAACTATTGTTAATTTAAATTTTGGGTCAATTACAATTCATCCCATATGGTTTGGTCCCTTCACACTTTGGTAAACAAAATTTCAATTGCTACATTTAAATGATTAAACCCTTAAAGTTTGGACTAAAATGAAACAAATCAGAGCTCATCATCAAAGAAGAAGGAGGAGCTAAGGAAGTTGAGCATGACACCTAGCTTCAACACCACATTGAGATCCTATCGTTCCTATTGGCAATGATGTGCCAATTCTCTAGCTCATTATGTTTGGCTTTTCCATACTTTTTGGGCTATATCTGGCCATGAAGTAATGTGGCCAACTCCTCCATTGAGTGGGGCGGTTGTGGCGACAAAGGCGCAACAGATCATAGTTAAGTGTTGGGCAATGAAGAGGGGAAATAGAAAGAATAGAATGAAAAACGATAAATCATGTTAGATAAATATTGTGGGTATTTAAGGAAGTGATAACAAACTTTTGATATTCTCTTAATAGTAATAAATAGATAATAATGATTGTAGTTTTAATTAGTTAAAATTAGGTCTTTTTAAACTAAAATGACATTTAACTATCATTTCATTAAGGGGCATAGTTGGAAGGATTTGTTTTAAATCATTAAATAATATTTTATATTCAAATCTAAATTTTTTAAAGAGTGGGACCAAATTAAAAGGCTAAAATACAAAACTTACTATTTATATTTCATCAAAATTCATTTTAGTCCTCTAACTTTATTTTCGTTTATTTCAATATTCTAAATTTCAAGTTTATTCAATTAAAGCATCTTCATAAACTTTAGTTAAATGTTGTAGTTAATTCTCCAAATTTTTAATTTTTTTTCTTCAAAAATTTTAAATTAAAAAAAATCCAATTAATGATTGAAAAATAATTTAAAGAATTTTTTTATATATATATAAAAAAAAAATTAACGAAAGTAGACGGAGAAACATTAATCGAATAAACTAAAAACTTAGAAGATTGAAATGAATGCAAGCAAAGTTAGCAATGAATTCTTGTAAAACTTAGAAGGTGGATCACAATTTATATATGTATATATATATATATATATATAATAAAAAAGTAAGAATCTTGAAAATAAGTCAGTTTACACCATGACGTAAACTCTAGATGATTTCGCCACCCTATGCTTAACCACTAACTTTATCTTGACTACAACTACCCTCCTATTGCTATTGTGTTCATCCTTGTAAGAATTTAAGCACAGATTAAATTTTCATTATTTTTCACAATTTTTCTTTGATTCTTTTATAATTTCTAATTGTGTTGGTTTAAATAAATTTTTTCTCAAGCTTTTAGAGGATGGACTTTAGATAAGATGTTTAACTTTTATACGCCAAGCATTGACTATAAGTCTTGTACATGGAACAAATCGAGATAAGAAATTAAGAATATGGTCCATTTTGGTTGGCCTTAGCTTGATTTGTCTAGACATTAATTTTCTCTCTTGCCAAAAGCCCGACTTATTTTAGGCGGAAGCTTCCTTGATTATTACTTGTATACAAAATTCCAGAATCATTAAATTGGAATAGGTCCCTTACTAACCTAACCAATTGGAATATGATGAAATTTCTTCCCATCCACACTAAAGGTTGTGTAAACTCCAATTTTTTTTTTTTTTTTTTTTTTTTTTTTGCATCTCATAATGATACGATGTGGAAAGGTGTCATCCAAGTCCAACATGATTGAGAGTTGTAGTTGAGACTATGGCCCATAAATTTTACTATTCAATACTTTGCGAGAATAATTAAACACTCATTTGATGTAGCAGGAGACTATGGAATTTGACACCATATACACTGAGGTTTGTTCTTGATGTTATGAAATTGTTGTAGGTACTAAAAACTCTAGTTTGATTAGTTGGCAAGTCATGTTCCTACAATAAATGTTTTGGAGAGAAAATTGTTATCTCCTCATCCCATTGGGACCCCCCCCCCCCTATTTATACAAAGGAAAAAGGGTCCAATATTCCTAAGTGTGACTTAGTTACATGAAATTTTTGTGCAATTGTGCCTAGATTTCTTTTAAAAATTTAATTATAATTTTAAACTCTAATTTAGTGATTTTTATATGATTTTTGTGGTTTGATTTTGATTTAGTAAAGAAATATTAGCCAAAAGAAACAAAGGAAGAGCTATTAAAGAAATCTATACTTCCTGATTAGCAATTACAAATAAGCAATGCTGCATTGTCATTTGTGGTTGTGGTATGAATAAGTGGTGTGTTGTTTGGGCGACTAATTGAGGCAAAGCAATTAATCATATTAAAAGGGATTAACAACTTTTTCTTTCTCCCTTACCATTTGTGGTATGTATATGCCTTTTCCACATATGCTCAAGTGAAGTACCCATTAGAACTTCCTTTAAACTTTTTTTAAAGAAAGTTCTATATTTATTAAATGAGATATATATATATATATATATATATGTATGTGTGTGTGTGTGTGTGTGTGTGTGTGTGTGTGTGTTGAGGGCCATGTAGCTGAATTGACACCTCCCCATGTACAAAGTGCTTGGAGTTTAAGGGAGAAAAGGTTCAAGTTGCAGGGGTCATGGAGAAAATGTTCAAGTTGTGGGGGTCTAAGGGAGAAAATGTTCAAGTTGCGAGGTTAGTAGCATATTGTAAGAGAGAGAGAGAGGATGGTTTTTTTTTTTTTTTTAGTCCTTGAGTATTTTAGGTTGTTTCAAATGTGTAATGGCTCCTCTTAGGCTCCTAAAATTTTTGGTTTATTGATTGTGCTATCTATAACTTGATTCTTCTTTACCTAATAAAGTTTGGAATTTTCTGTAAGTACATTTTTTCTTCAAGAAAATGAATAAAAATCTTCTTTCATGTTCATGCTCATGTTAATGTTCATATTTGTATCTTTTGCAAGACTCAATAAGTTGTTTACTCATTTTGTGAATTATCAATTGTAGTTTAAAAAAAAAAAGGCGAAAACCACATTTTTGTCCCTACATTTTCATGCAATTCCCACTTTGGTCCCTATCTTTTATTTTCACCGTTTTTAGTCCCTATTTAGAAAAACACCATCTATTTTAGTCCTTTCTGTCAATGCCCTAACAGCAAAGTCCCAGGTGGCAAATGGAGTGCATCGTTGGCACACTAAATGCTGATGTCAGCATTAAAATAATAATATAATATATTATTTAGCATTTTAAAAATGCCACATCATCTTTTAAAAACAAAAAATTAATTTATGAATTTTAACTAAATGAAAAAAAGGAAAAAATAGAAATAAAAACCAAAAATAATATAAATTGAGATCTAGCTTTATTTTGAGTAAGAACAAACAAGAACACAAACCTAGTCATTGTTTTGTTGGCAACCAAACACAATATCAGCTGAAAGCCCTTTATTATCAATTTTTTTTTTTTATATGGGAAAATAAGTAAATAAACCCAATCAATTTTTATCAAAAAAAAAATTTAGTAACCCATTATTAAACATGAAATCAATGATCAAACAAGACAGCATAATCCCAACTTCATTTGCTTGAACTTTCTTCACATTCAAAACCCCAAATTCCTTATCAAATTCTTCAAACTCTCTCAAGCTCTCTCTTCAAAATGCAATTTCAGACTCTCTCTCTCTCTCTCTCTCTAACTCACCCTCTCTCTTTTCCTCTTTTACTGGTGAACGAAAATAGGCGTTAGTGGTGGAGTCTTCCCACAACGAGGAGATGAAGGAGTAGCGGCGGATGGGGTTAGAGTCAACGGACTGGACCTTGCGAGAGTGTTCGCGGGGGGAGTGGATTGGGTTGGAGGTTGGGGGAAGAGATAAATTGTAAATCTTGAGAGAGCCATCGGCTATGGTGGCGATAAGGAGAGAGTCATTGTGGATACCGTCAACGTTGTCGAAGAAGGCGAGTTCTATGAAAGGGGAGGAAGGAGTGGAAGTAAGGTCAAGGATGTGGACATGGCTGGGTTTTTATGGGTTTTTGCTCAGATCAGATTAGGCTTGAGTGAGTGTGGTGACTGAGTTTTACTGGGTTGTTGCTCAGATTAGATTAGGTTTTTCTAGGTTTTTGTTGTTCATCAGGTTTTTAGTATATATATTATATGTTTGATTTCAATTTTACAGATTTGGAAAACTACTGTACAGAGACAGAAGAAAATAAAAGAAAAGAAAGAGTCTGAGCAGTTAAGAAGAGAGAGAGAGAGATAATTTTTTGGGTTTATGTATGATTAATTTTTTGTTTGTTTTCTAAGAAAAAAAAAAAAGAGAAAATGTCAAATAAAGGAAAATTTTTTTCTTGTTTTTCAATCTAGGTTTGTGTTCTTATTGTTCTTGTTCAAGATATACTTAGATCTTAATTCATGTAATTTTTTTTTTTTTTAATTTAGTTTGTGATTTTTTTTATTTAGTTAAAATTAATAAATTAATTTTTTAAATTTATATGCTGATGTGGCATTTTTTTAATGCCAAAATAAAATTTTTTATTACTATTTTAATAGTTCCGTCTGCCACCTAGGACTTAGCCATTAGGGCACTGATAGAAAAGACTAAAATAGATAGCGTTTTCTAAATAGGGACTAAAAGCGGTGAAAATAAAAGATAATGACCAAAGTGAGAATCGCGTAAAATGTAATAATGAAAATATGATTTTCACTTTTAAAAAAGTACAAACACAATACTATTCAATTAAACTATCGTGAAAAATTAAATATATTAGATTAAAAAAAGAGGCATAAAAATGAAAATTTCACAAAATATTTCTCAAATAGAATTAAAATCATTTACTCAATATTGTTTAACAAGAAATCAAGTACTAAGTAACAACACCAATCATTTCGTGCATAACGGGGTGATAAAATGGTTGTTTAGTTTATTTAAGAAATGTGATCTAGCGAATAGAAATTAAAACTATACAACAACTTTCATGTGTAGTCAAGAATTATACATTTACGTATATCTTTTGCATTTTATGAGTTTTATTTTATATAAATGTATTTCATAAAATTAACAAAATTTATCATAAACCCTTCATTGTATTTTTTTAAAATCACTATATAAAAATGAAAGAAGCTTTTTTTTTTTTCCCCTAAAAAAAATGTTCTACAGTCATAATATTTACCCAAAAAAAAAAAAAAAAAAAATCGTGCAACGCGGGAACCAATAACTAGTCTATATACATAATTAAAGCCAAAACTGAGAGAAAATTCAATTAGATTTTACATTGGATTCCAGTCATTGTCTAATTTTGTGCCACGTGTTCAATTTAAGTTTTTTTTTTTTTTTTAATAAACAAATTTGATTACAAATACCGATGGACTCATCATTCCAAATACATTGCAATATACTAACTTTTTTTTTTTTTTTTATGAGATATTGGCTCCTAAAAAAGGGCCATACACAGGACTATGATTTCATGAACAATAAGTAATTATAAATAGAGTGATGGTAGGTTGCTATACATCTATACATGTGTGTGTGTGTATATATATATATATATTAATAGCCAAAACTAAGACAAAATTCAATTAAATTATAGATTGGAGTCTAATTTTGCACCACATGTTTTATCTAATTTTTAAATTTGTGTGTCAAGTGAATTATTAGGTACAATAATCAAAAAGTCTAAAGTCAATTAGATTCTAAATTGAATTTTAATTGGAGTTCAATTTTGCGCCATATGTCCTATGTAATTTTATAATTTTTGTAGTAAGTGAATTATTAGGTGCAAAAACCAAAAAGTTTAGATTCAATTAGATTCTAAATCATATGTGTGTGTGTGTGTGTGTGTGTGTGTGTGTGTGTGTATAAAATTGTGATTTTTTTTAAATATACCAGTGCATATTCACAGGGTTATACAGTACTTTTATTAAATGGATGCATCAATTTTGAAACACAAAATAGAAAAATAATTAGGAAATTGATTTATTACCTTGTTGACATGACACTAATTATATTAACTAGCTTGTAATCTCATGCATATGTATGGATATACTTAAAAATATACAATAAGATGCATAATATAATTTAAATACTATAGATAGTCATTTTTATATTTTGTTAGCTCTTTTAAAAAAAATTGTAAGGATATTTTTAGGTATAAAATGTAAATTGTCCATTTTTTTTAATTATTGTGAAGCACTTTTTTTTTTTTTTTTTTTTACGATTCATTTATTCTAGACTCTTTGATTTTTGTACTTATTAACCCACTTGGATGAATATTTATGATGTGATTCCACATTTGATTCTGAAATTAAGAAATAAAACTCTTTAAGAATAAATAATTTAGAACACATGGCGCAAAATTAGAATTCTAATTTGAGTTTCTCTCAGTTTCACCTATTATTATATATGTATATATATTTGACTTTTCTGAGCCTTTCCTATCTATATATATAATAATAATAGATGAAACTAGAGAAATTCAAATTAGAGTTCCAATTTGCGCCATATGTCCTAAATTATATATACTTAAAGAGTTTTATTTCTTAATTTTAGAATCAAATGTGGGACCATATCATAAATATTCATCCAAGTGAGTTATTAAGAACAAAAACCAAAGAGTCTAGCATAAATGAATCGTAAAAAAAAAGTGCTTCACAATAATTTTTTTTTTTTTTAAATATGGACAATTTACATTTTATACCTAATAATATCCTTACAAAATATTTTTAAAGAGTTAACAAAATATAAAAATAACTATCAATAGTATTTAAATTATATATATATATATATGAATTATATTATACATCTTATTGTATATTTTTAAGTGTATCCATTTATATGCATGGGGTTACAAACTAGTTAATATATAATCAGATAATCATTTTTATTCATTTTTATTATTATTTTCATTTAATATCCCTCTCTCCTATCACATCTAAAAACACAATAAAATAGTAAACACTCACATGCCCTTTCAAATATAATCTCTCACCCCTCTCTCATCCCAAACCCACAACCTCTTTCTTCTCTCTCTACTGCCACCCCCATTGCTTCTTCTTCTTTGCTCAAATCACCTCTCCCTATCTCTCTCATGGTCAGATCGCCTCTCCCTTTATTCAAACCCCAACCTGCCACAAGCATCCATCTTCGCCACAAGTACTGATGTACAAGCAGTGTTAAGCACTTCTGCACAAGTCGTGTCAACGAGATAATAATCAAATGCTGCATATCATATGTTAGCAATACTCATTTTGATTTGGGGCTTTTAACAAAATAAATAAGAAATATTGCATGTGTAGTAAAATTTGTACTAATACCTTTAGCATTACCCTTTTTTTTTATTCGATAATTAGGAGTTTGGATGTTTTTATTGTAAATACTATGATATGACAATTAAGCTACAAGACTCTTACTTAGCATTACTCAAAAAAAAATATATATATATATATATATATTTTTTTTTTTTTTGAGAAAAAGCATTACTCAATTAATATAACATAATTGGCCCTACTTAAGCCTAATCTATAATCTATAACATATAGAGAATTGAGTTTAAATTCTATTCCATAAGTTTTGGAAGATGTGCCCCCCGACCTTAAATGACTTGAATTTATATTTAATGCTAATTTGTGCAATCTTCCTTAAAGAAATGCATTGACATTCTTCTAATATATATATATATATATATATTCCATAATTATACTCTCCATTAGAATATTGGTCTTTAAAAAAATGAATATATGATTTCATATACAAATACAATCATAATAAATGTCTAAACCTCAAGGGGTGTAAATGGAATTTACCCTATATAGTTTCATGTTAAAATAAAATCATGATAGGCCAAGAATGTATTGACCCCTTGTGATAAATTAATCAATTAATTAGCCAAGTTAATTAATTAATCCAATTAACAAGCAATACGCATGGTAGCACAAACAAATCACTAACTAAGTTAATATGCAGTGGAAAATAAAGTTGATATGATGATTTATTTACGAATGGGGAAAACCTCCAAGGCCACTGGGTATTTTAAGGTCACCACTTTCGAGAATCTACTATTATCACAACAAGTGATTACAAGTAAAGAAATCTTAGTACTTTATACCAACCTACAGTTGAACCCTTACCCCAATATCTAATTGGACTTGTTTTGTAGTGACAATCTCTCCTTTTAATGCATGGCTCCCAATACGTGACTAACAAATCAATGCACGGATCCAAGTACGTGACTAATCACCAACTTGAGAAGGATGTTGGCTGCAAAGTTCTACAATTCATCAACACGATGAAGATCATGAAATTCCTTGGTTACAAAACCCTATAGCATACAAACGCAACAGCTTCTTGAAGAGAAAGATGAATTAGGGCAAATTGTCTCTGGTCACAGTATGCTTGTGAAAAACCTTTGCATCAAGTTGTACTCACTTGCATCAGCTGTGACGACCCTTAAATAATCCTTATATATGTTTAAGGTTGTGAGACAAGAAAGCCTAAACATGTATACATAGCATGGAGTGAAATTAGATCTGAAAAATTGATTTTCTTAAATCTCGATAGATAGGGTATCTATCGAGCAACTGTCGAGCATCGGGCAAAAGCTGCCTTTTATACCTCAATAGATGCTATCTGTCGAGCTAGTTGTTGAGCTTTAAAATCTAGCACTTCTTCACTTGATTCTTGGACAGACTTGCATGGCTTTAACATTTGGACTTGAACTCTTGTTCCTTGAAGCATTAAACACATCCTAGATCTACCCAATTACAAGCAAAGTGCGTTTTGTTAAAGGATTAGCTAATTCTATATTGACATATGTTCCTAACATGATTCACATATGTCCTAACAAATCATAATAACTTTCTATTAATAACTACTATAATTATCAAATTTCATAACTATACAAAAAGGTAAAAGAGATAAATAAAATTATATTATGTTAAACTTTCTCTCATACTTTTTAAAGATGTTAACTCGAATTAAGAGTTAAGTCATTGGGTGGGTCACTGGTTCAACCAATGGGTCATTAATCAAACCGTAGGATTAAAAAAAAAAATGAAGATAAGTTTATAAATCATATATATATATATATATATAGATATATAGATATATACACATACACTAAAGCACTAATTAAATTAAGTCAATAAAACTAACCATCTAATATAATTCAAACTCAATGTTATACACGTAACAACTATGGTTTTAAAAACTAAAACAATCAAACAGCTAATCTAAGCTAAAATTTGAAATTCTGTCATTATTGAAAATTCCAACATTAACCTTGTTATAAAAAAAATTTTCCATTACACTTAAGATACATAAAATGGTACTACAATGAACCTTTTTTTTTTTTTTTTTTTTAATAAGAAACAAATACACACATGTGGGAGAAGGAAAGAGGTTCTAACACAAAGGAAATCAAGCTATACACATGATGCCATCACAACAGAGAATGACTGCAAATCAAGCTATTGAAATTGATTTGGCATATGAATTGGGATTGAGATTAAAGCAATCTTATGAGCTTCTTAGTAAGCAAGTTGGTGGATATGATAATCTTGGTTTTACCAAACAAGATCAGAAAAACTGTTTACGAACTAGGCGACAGAGAGACATGGAGCATGGGGAAGCTGCTAGCTTGGGAAGATATTTTAGTCAACAACTTAAGGAAAATCCTTCATATTATTTTGTTACTTAATTGGACTGTGAAGAGTTAATTACTAATATCTTTTGGGCTAATGCAAGAATGATCATTGACTATAGCCATTTTGGTGATGTAATAACATTTGATACAACGTATAGTACAAATAGAGATGCAAGGCCACTTGGAGTATTTTTGGGACTCAATCACTATAGAGAAATTGTTGTATTTGGAGGTGCACTTTTATATGATGAAATGATTGAATATTTTGTATGGTTATTTGAGACCTTCTTAGAAGCAATGTCAGAAAAGAAGCCAATTACTATTTTCACAGATCAAGATGCAGCAATGTCAGCTGCAATAAAGGTAGTCATGCCTAAGACATATCATGCATTGTGTAGTTGGCATATGTGTGCAAAATGTTGAGAGACACTTGGGTCATTTACTTAAAAATAAGTCTCAATTTAATGATGATTTCTTAGCATGTATCTATGAGTATGATGGTGAAGATGAGTTTCTTACAACTTGGAATGAAATGTTGGATAAGTACAATGTTCGTGAAAATAAATGGCTAATTGATCTATTTAAATTGAAGGAAAAATGGGCCCAAGTACAATGTTAAGAGAACTTTCACTGCAGAAATTATTATGTTTTTCTGCATAATTACTATTTCTGCAGAATAAGTCCAGTATTGCACATTTTGTAGCAGATTGTCCTATTTTGTTTTAAAGGTTTTGGATGTATTGTTTGTGTTTCAGCAGAAGT
The DNA here is from genome assembly GCA_023621385.1 of Quercus gilva. Taxonomy (NCBI): domain Eukaryota; kingdom Viridiplantae; phylum Streptophyta; class Magnoliopsida; order Fagales; family Fagaceae; genus Quercus; species Quercus gilva. Next base: position 48,153,545 of record CM042482.1, on the reverse strand, counting down.
TGTTGTTTTCTGCATAATTGTTATGCTATTAGGAGTGGTTTAGTTTCCCTCTTTGCTGTAGATGGTGTTCAGCTTTTGTCTAGGCAGGAGTTGTTGTTTTTATATATAAGTGTTGCTATATGATTTAGGTAGTGTTTAGTTTTTTTGGCTAGGTAGAAGTTGTTGCTTTTATGTATAATTGTTGCTGTTAGCAGAGGGTCAAAGGTCTGGATCCCCTGTTTTGTTTACACGGGCTTCTTATGTAATGTTTTGCATATTTATTAAATAAAATTTCTACCTTTTATCTCAAAAAAAAAAAAACTATCATTACATAATTGTTACAACATTATCAATTTTTTTTTTTTTTTTTTTTTTGAAAAGGATACTTTCATTCATCAACAAAGAGAAATGGAATACAATAGAGTGAGGCATAATAGCCATATATATAGCAAAATCAGGGAGGATAAAATACTTATTGAATGGGGGCATGACACCTTTCCAAACTTGAACAAATTGCACAATAGATAGGGCATCAAATTCAATGACAACATTGGGGATGTTCATTTCTTGGGCAAGGATGATCCCATTTTTTAGAGCAATGGCTTTAGTTGTATCAGCAGGGTAGCGGGCTGAAAGTTTTGCTTATTGCTGCTGTGACATGGCCATTGGAGTCTTGGATGATTGCTCCAATGCATAAGGGTCTTTCATCTTCAGTTGTTGCACCATCAACATTAAGCTTGTGAGTGTCATTATCATTGAACACTTAACTAAGCAAGATACAAATTTGAGTACACTTTGTATACTTGAACATATAACCCACAAATAGGATTCTGCGTTTGATTAACTGATTAGCATTTCTTCCAAGTTGATGTTTAGGCCAATACAGTTTGAACATCACATGAAGTAAATTTGTTGGTATTTCTCCCAAGTCTTTTCCATCTTTCTTTACAACTACAGTTTTTTTAGAGGATTTTGAAGTCTTACATTTCCAATTGAATGTCAAGGTTACAAATTGTAACACTTTGATTCCATACATCTATTTGAGAAAAATCAGATACAATCATACAATTAAATGTGAAAGCCATTATAACCTGTAATAAAAGTCATTAGAAAAATACAAAGTAAAAAATACAAAAAGTCATTAAATTTCCCCCTTTTTTTTTCATCAGCCCTGACATTTTGATCCACCAAAAAAGAAGCGCCCAACGAATCTAAGAAACCTATGTGCAAAATAAGTAATTCAACATTTATAATTGAAATTCATATCCAAATAATCAAACCATACCTAAATCCAAAATCATTCCATATCTGGGACAAAAATCAAACAAACTCAACTATAATATCACCTACTTAAATAAAAAATCAAAGCAAATCTGGGGAAAGATCCACAAGTTCATCTTCCAAACCAGATCCCATCAAGTCACCACCAATGACCATTGCCACCGCCACTAGCCCCAGAGAGCACAGCACCGCCAAACCCGACCTCATCGACTTGGAGTGAGCCACTATTCGCCCATGTCTACCTTGCAACCCCATCAAATCTGGTTTGCCCCAGCGAGCACAGTACTATCAAACCCAACCTCATCAACTTGGAGTAAGCCACCGTTCGCCCATGTCTACCTTGCAACCCCATTAAATCTGGTTTGTGTTCTTAGCGTCCATCTTTGTTGTGCATTTTTCTTCTTCAATAGAGTTAACACAAAGTAAAACAATAAGTGAAGAGTTTAATCGAGTGAACTTGTAGAGTTAAGTCTATTAACCCCTATTGAACTTGAAGAGTTAAGTTTGTTAACCCCAGTTGAACTTGAAGAGTTAAGTCATTTGAATTTTAATTGACATGGCACAATTTAGGCCTTCAATTTATTTCAAGCAAATCCTGTCCCTTAATTGGACTCTCTCCATTTCAAATAGAAATGGGGAGGATCCGAATCCCCTACTTTCTATCTTTATTTGCAGTAATTTAATCTCTTCTTTCATCTTTTTTTTTTTTTTTTTTTTTTTTTTTTTGCGTCATAATTAAAATCTCAATCTATATCAATTTTAAATTTTATAAAAAAATAGATATGCATGTTGTTAGTGGTTTGTCAATAATTATCCCATGATTGATATGGTGTATACCCACCACTTAAAAGGCTATTGCGAAATTTTTTAGAAATACTTTACTAATGACAAAGTTTAGCTATAAAATTGGTTGTAATCTTAATCTACAACTTTATTCAATATATTTTTATTGGTGGTGAATTTAAACAAATCCACCATTGGATTATATCTTCTTATTATATCCTCCATGCTTGCAAATTTCTAGAAAATTAAAGGTTAATAGCTACGTAATCAATAAATTGTTTAAATTACAAGTTTTTGTAGTTTAAAATAATGCATAAAATATAAGCTTATAAATCATAGAATAAATAATATCCAATTGATATAAAATTTTACATGTGTATTAAGAGCATAAAGAACATGCAATTCAACAATTAGATTTTCAAAATATGTTGTAATGTTTATTTTATTGAGTAAGTTTATAACTTTATAATACAACTAATTTTGTAGTTAAATTTTGTTCTTTTACAAATTACATAGTTTATAATTTTACTTCAATAGTTCTTTGCTAAAAAAATTTTGCAATCATGATACTATCTTTTATTCTTTCTTACTATTGTGGCTATACTTCCTATTGCAGCCCAGGGTCAAATTTTATAGAGCAGATTGTTGAAACCATTTCGAAAACACTGAATAGGGAATCCCTTTCAGCAGCACCTGCTAGTTCTGAGAGTAATATTCATAGAGAAGTCTCTTCAGCAATCACCCCCAATATAGTATATGTAGGGTCCAAATTTGATGGGCCAAGCACAAACTTTGCAAACTGTGAGCCCAATGAACCCCGAACAATAAATTTGTAGAGAATGGGTTAAACAGCTGGGCTGGATATGGATTTAGCAACGATTCAAATAGGCAAGTAAGGATAAAACGATGTTCAGACTAGTATTCAGTAAGAATCCTCTTGAATCCGAAAAGGCTTAATATTTATAGACCAAATGAATACAATTTTTTCTCCCTCTCCTCATTTCAGAGACCTACTTCCTTTATATATCCTCCTCCTTCCTCATCTTCACCGTACACTTGTTCTTCATCCAAGCATTTACTTGAGTACATATCACATCATGCATTTGCTTTAGTCTACTGTGAGTGGTAGTAGCTGAGGTTGAACTGTTCAGGTGTCTTCTCCACATAAATGCGGCTAGGAAAGTTGCTGCAGTGCATTAAATGCAATGGTGGCAGCTTTTCCTTCAAGATATTTTATGTTCTTCTCATCCCTAAGCACGCCCAGAGTTCGCTCTTTATCGTGGAATCAGTTGGGAAGGTCGCTTAGGTCTTCAGTATATTTGCTTGATCAAGTTATCCAATGATCCGAGGAGGGGATCCTCTTCGGACCAACAGAATTGTCTTCGGACACATCCATCATTCCTTTTCAAGTGCATTTCCACCAAACGGACTCAGCCCTAATCCATTTTACCTCTTCGAACAAACAGTGATATTCAAATTGGGCCCCAGGCCCAATACGTAGCGTTGGGCTTTCACACCCACAATATATACTTCATTAGCAATCACCCCCAATATAGTATGTACTTCATCACATCGAAAAACCACTAAAGCTAAAAAGTGTGCTTGCACTATTTTTGTAGTAGTTGTATCTTAGGTTTGTGCATTTATTTAATAGCTATGTTCTAGGTACAGTACTTAAGTGTTGTTCCTTAGGTTCCCTCTTAAGATTCTGCCATGTGGATTTTTCCTCATGAGATAGAAGTGTATTTTTTTTTTTTTTTTTTGTTAAGTAGTCATATAACTCAATCTTAAGTGGGGAACCTAAGGAACAGCATTTAAAATATTGTACATAAGTTTTGCCCTTTTATATAGTTGTGTAAAATGTGGGCTTTACTCTAGCAAATGAGAAGGTGCCACATCATCATCTTAACAAATCCCCATATTCAAAAAGAAACCATCGTATATCAGTTTTAAAGGAATCAACGATATACCCAAACACCAAAACCAAACGTCATCCACCTCTTCTTAGAACCGAACCTCCACACCTCTGCCGAATTCAGTGCTATAACCTGGGAAATACGTCGAAGCCGCCATGATCGTGGTGTTGCAACCTCAAGGTTTTTTTTTTTTTTTTTTGTGAACTGTTCTTTTACATTATTTGGATTTCAAAATATTTTAGGGTTTGGGTTAGTTTTTTGGATGTGAATCACTTGATTTGGTATAGCTTTTGATGTGTTTTGATAAGATTCCAAAGTGGTTGAGTTCAACCCCTAAACAAAATCTAATTGTCTATTATGGAAATCTTATTTTTTGTTCCAACTAATTTTGTTTGGGTTCCAAATCAAGATGGTTGTATGATGAAACTTTAGTGGGGGTTAAGTTTTCTTTGTATTTTATGCTGGATTGTGTGGTCAAATAGCCCACAATATGAATGTTGAATTGGGTGTTCAAATAACCCACAATGTGTATGTGTGTAATTCTCAAAAAAAATTACCTTACCCAATGTTGTACATGAAATAATTATTATTAATAAAATTATTTGAATAATGGAATTGCATGTTTTGGCCATGATTGGTTGTGGGGTTTGACATGGTTAAACATGCAATTGGGATTTCACAGGGATAATGAGTTTTGAGTGGGAGCAGTGAGGTGGATAAGAGAGCTGATATTAGCGTTTAAATAAACATTAGAGACTTGAACCCAACCCATATGTGTGTGTGTGTGTGTGTGTGTGTGTGTGTGTGTGATTTGAAATTTTGTAACATTCTTAATTCCATCCCATTTTCATCTCAAAATAATGAAATGTTAGGCTAAGCATGACTTTGTTATAAGGATTTTTCCAATCAAAATAGTAATAGTATGAGACAAATAGACAGATCTTTTTTATTTACAAAAATAGCTTGGGGTTATTGCACTAAAAGATTAATGAACAACTACCATGAAACCACTACTTGTTCTTAAATAAAATAATATATAATATATATAAATAAATAATAAATAAAATGAAAAGAAAACTATTGTCCATGTTGGGCGAAGTGGTGCCTCCTCTTACTATGAGGGCTTGGGGGCATCCATGAGCTTGCGTTCACTGTTTAGGCCCCATGAGGTGGAGTTTGGGTAATTAGGTTAGGATTTATTAACTAGATCCCATCCCCCACCCCCCCCCCCCCCCCCAAAAAAAAAAAAAAAAAACAATATTATGAGAGTAGAATTTTACTTCTATCTCAATTTAAATGGCTTCTTACTCGATGTTAGCTTGTCAAAGGACCATGTAGTCTTCATTATTCGTAAAGTTTTTTTCCTTCGTTGTTAAACGATATACTAATATTTAAGTTTGTAATTTCTAGCTTATAATATGTAAACCCCCCAAAAGATAAAAAAGATTGCTGGAACTGACACTTTACTAGGCTCTCAAGGAAGTTGACTTCAACGTATGTTAATAATTTCTAAAACTTTTATCACTTTTAACTACGTAGTCTACATTCGTCTTTGTTGATATTTGTTATACTTAGCTAAGTGAATTAACTGATAAAAGCTCAACTACTTTGTGTCTATGATTTAAAATGTACTTTTTTTTTTTTTTTTTGGTGGTACAATAAATGGTTTCAAGCTATAGGATGATGGTTGCTTTGAGAGGAGGAATCGTTTTAGTTTTGGGGGAGACACATGATTGAGTTCAGTATTTTTTTGGGGTTGGTACGGCCAAATGGGTTAATGAGTGTGTGAATGGTTGGAGTGAGAGAAGTGAGAACCAGCTAAGCGAGCCCTGTGACTGTGAGCTTGCTATCACTCACTCTAACTCAATTATTATCATCTCCCTTTCTTGCTATCTTCATGAGTATGTGGGGGACTAAAGAGAGAGAGAGAGAGGGACTTTCATGAAATGATATCTAGCTATAAGATGTGACTAACTTCAATTACATTGTGTTGTGTTGGCCCAAATGCCTACTATATTGGACTTTTTCTCCCCCAACGTCCATCAAATTGGACATCTTTTCTTCATTATCACTTGTAGTGGGTTGTCTTCCAACATCTAAACAAGAAAAACTTGCATTATTGGCCATAGCCTTACAAAGATTTGGCTCCCATACTGTAGTAGGAGTATTGATTGCTCCTTTTTCTTGCTCTGAGGAGATATACAAGCAAGCCATTTGTTCTTGGTACCCTTAGGAAGATTTCACTGGATTAGTAGTAACTGGTTTTGGCCGTCATTCAAGTGGTAATAATAGGGAAATAGCCTAGAGGTGAATATTTGAATCCATGCCTAGTATTTAACTAACTTTCTAGGTTGAGACATGTTGAATTAAGGAGATTCCAAAACCTTTCTAGATACCTAGCATTATAATTACGAAGTCAAGGCTGGATCAGTACAAACTATAAAGAGGGCGGTTGTTCTTCTTTATCCAAGTATTGAACTCCTCAAGTTTTGGCATATTCCAGTGGTTAAAAGAAGATAACTATTCAATAATTTTATTGCTCAACGGTTTGGTACTTCTTGATAATTTCAATTGAAACATTCATGGTTCAAATCCTCTACCTCCATATATATATATATATATATATATATTATTATTATTAATAGCTGCTAAATTTATAATTATAATACCACTATAAGTTTATTTAAAAACATTTTCCCTTCTTCCCGTGTATGTGTGTTAAAAAATATTTAATATTCTTAAAAAAAAAAAAAAAAAAAAAACATTCAATAGATTCGAAGAGTGGTCCATAACATTATGCTTTATATGTAATCCTATGAAACAAAAGGCTTCATCGTTTTCTCAACAAAAAAAAACAAAAAAAAAACAAAAAAAAAAAAAAAGGGCTTCATCGTTATAACTAAAAAAGCAAAAATAATATATCCGGCATAAATGGCACCAGAATAACTGGCAGCCATAAACCAAATTTTACTGTAATGGTCCAGCTCACAATGACTGGTTTAAAACGTCATGGAAATTGATTTGCAAATCAATAGGAACTCATTTTATATATATATATATATATATATATATATATTTGAAGAGGGGAAAACCTGCACGCATCTAGGACGGGCTATCTTCATGACGGGCCTGAGCCTTGATAGGCCACATATTGTGGGCCGAATTTATGTGGTCCAGTTGAGTCGTGAGGCCCATGGCTGGAACCCTAGCGCTAGTAAGATTCTATTAGATGTGATCATTAAAGAGTTCTCCCTACAAGGAAAAACCTTGTCCATCAAGTCAAGATTTTATAAATAAGAGCCCTATAAGGAAAGGATTCTTCAATCCGCGCCTACATGAGGTTTCCTATATGGAAAAGACTTCTACCCCAAGGAAGAAAGGTCGACTCATTACTACTATAAAAACCCCAACACCCTCACAAATCGAGGTACGCATAATTTACCCTCTCTAGCACTCTAGAGTTGTGAGAATATTTCTGACTTAACCTTCGGAGGGTATTCGGCCGGCACCACACCGGTGCTCTTTGATAGGTTTTCTCTTCTCTTTGTTGTGCAGGATCATATTTGTGCGCTTGGGAATCGTGTGACTCGCTGGTGAATTTTCTCGACATCATCAGTTGGCGCCGTCTGTGGGAAAGCTTACTGCTTATACGCGATTCGTAAGCCATATTACTGCTTCCCGGACAAAAGAGTTGCATGGTACTCACACGCTCAATGGCAACCACCAACGACGTTTAAGGAGAAGAACCCCCCACGACCGCCCTTGAGAGGCAAGTTCGAACTCTCGCTGCAGCCGTGGAGTGCCTCACTAAGCAAAACAACGACCTAGAAGAACAGCTGCGTCAGAAGAATGCAGCACCGAACGACTTACAGGGAGACCAAGAAGGGACCAGCGCTACAATAAAAAACCAGGAGAGAGTTGAAGCCAGCCACGCCCCAACAGGGATGGAGAGACAGAACGTAAGCATGCCATCCCTCACGGATGCAACTCCTCCACATATCGCCACAGAGATGCAAGCAATGAGAGAACAGATGGAAGTTATGATGAACGCGCTTAAAGGGCGAGTTTCTAGTGACCTTGACGATCTGGTCAATCACACTGACTCACCCTTCACTGCAGCTGTGAATTCCTTCCCCCTGCCGCACAAATTTCGGATGCCAAATATCGACAATTATGACGGGCTGAAAGACCCTCTGGATCATCTAGAGACGTTCAAAACATTGATGCACCTTCAAGGGGTCGCGGACGAAATAATGTGCAGGGTATTCCCAACCACGCTGAAAGGAGCTGCTAGGATCTGGTTCAGTCGGTTGACACCAAACTCCATCAGCACATTCAAGGAATTAAGCGCCCAGTTCACGTCCCACTTCATCGGGGGACATAGGTACAAGAGATCGACGGCGTGCCTAATGAGCATCAGGCAGCGGGAGGACGAGACGCTTAGATCCTACATAACCCGTTTCAATAAGGAGGCACTCTCGATCGATGAAGCCGACGACAAGATCCTGGTAGCAGCCTTCACAAATGGGTTGCGAAAGGGTAAATTTTTGTTCTCTATATACAAGAATGACCCAAAAACCATGACAGAGGTCCTCTACAGGGCAACGAAGTACATGAATGCGGAAGACGCATTACTGGCAAGGGAGGATAAGCCGAGGAAGAGAGAACGATAGGAGGACACCCGGCAGGACCAAGAACGAAAGAGACATTAAGGACGAAGAGGCTCTAACCTTCCCAGGAAAGCTCAAGAGTGATCCGAGCAAGCGGTCCAGGGACAGGTACTGCCGTTTCCACCACGACCACGGTCATGATACGTCTGATTGTTACGATCTGAAACAGTAGATTGAAGCCCTTATCAGACAAGGGAAATTACAAAAGTTTATACGAAAGGAGAAGACGGATCCCCCAGCTCAAGAACAGCATCCCCGAAGGGAGAATGAGCGTCCTAGACCCCCAGTCGGGGATATAAGGATGATAGTGGGTGGGACTGCAACAGCGGGTTCATCCAAGAAGGCCCGAAAAACTTACCTCCGAATGGTTCAGAACGTCCAGCTGACGGGCTCGGTTCAAAAGATAGCCCGTATGGATAGCCCGATCATCGGGTTCTCAGAAGAAGATGCACGACGACTCCATCATCCACATGATGACGCCCTGGTCGTCACCCTACGAGTTGAGGAGTATAACATGCACAGAGTGTTGGTCGACAACGGTAGCTTAGCGGATATCCTGTACTATCCCGTATTCCAGCAGATGATGATTAATAAAGAACGACTGATACCAACAAACGCCCCGCTAGTGGGGTTCGGAGGAACGAGAGTATTCCCATTAGGAGCAATTACGCTTTCGGTGACGGTAGGAGATTACCCCCAGTAGATCACTCGAGACGTGACATTCCTCGTAGTTGACTGCTCGTCCGCATACAACGCTATCCTCGGACGGCCGACTCTCAACGCATGGAAGGCGGTAACCTCAACATATCACCTGATGATTAAGTTCCCCACGGAGTACGGGGTCGGGGAATTACGAGGGAATCAGGTGGCTGCCCGTGAATGCTACTTGGCCATGTTAGAGATGGAGGGTCACCAGCAGGCGATGTGCATAGAAGAACAGCGACTAGCAGCTGAACCCGTCGAGGAACTGGAAGAAGTTACTCTGGACGAATCAAGACCTGAACGAACAACTAAGATAGAGACCTCGGCCAGTCAGTCCGTGCAGAAGGCCCTCAGGGCATTCCTCAGGATGAACCAGGACGTTTTCGCTTGGAGCCACGAAGATATGCCCGGGGTCAGCCGCTCGGTCATGGTCCACAAGCTGAATGTGAATCCCAAGTTTTCGCCCGTAAGGCAGAAAAAGCGAGTCTTCGCTCAAGAACGGGACAAGGCAATAGCAGAAGAAGTAAAAAAGCTGCTCGAAGCGGACTTCATCCGAGAGGTATATTACCCCGACTGGTTGGCAAACGTTGTGATGGTCAAGAAGGCGAATGGAAAATGGCGAATGTGCGTCGACTTCACGGACCTCAACAGGGCATGCCCAAAAGACAGCTATCCGCTACCTCGGATAGACACCTTGGTGGACTCAACGGCAAAACATCAACTCTTAAGCTTCATGGATGCCTTCTCGGGCTATAATCAGATCAAGATGGACGAAGCTGATCAGGAAAAGACCTCTTTTGTCACAAGCCAAGGACTTTTTTGCTACAACGTGATGCCATTTGGGCTCAAGAATGCAGGAGCGACATACCAGAGACTAATGAACAAAATGTTCGCGCACCAAATTGGGAGGAATGTACAAGTATACGTCGACGACATGCTTGTAAAAAGTCTCCTGGAACAAGACCATCTTAGAGACCTGCAGGAGACGTTCAACACCCTCAGGTCGTACAATATGAAGTTGAATCCAAACAAGTGCGTGTTCGGAGTGACGGCAGGGAAGTTCTTGGGATTCATGGTATCCCACAGAGGAATTGAGGTCAACCCAGAAAAGGTACGGGCCATCATGGAGCTAAAACCACCGCGAACAGTGAAAGAGATGCAGAGCTTGAATGGAAAGATCGCGGCCTTAAATAGGTTCGTCTCCAGAGCGACGGATAAATGTCTACCGTTCTTCCGCACCTTAAGAAAGTCGTTCGAATGGACCGATGAGTGTCAGAAGGCGTTTGAAGACTTGAAGAAGTACCTCGCTTCTCCCCCACTCCTCAGTCCGGCGAAGCCGGGGGAAGAACTCTACCTATACTTAGCTGTTTCACAAGTAGCCGTCAGCGCGGCCTTGATAAGAAAACAGCAAGGTACTCAATTGCCCGTCTATTTCGTAAGTCGGGGCTTTCGGGGGGCAGAAGAAAGATACCCCCAGGTGGAGAAATTAGCCTTCGCATTGGTGACTGCGGCAAGAAAGCTCAAGCTATACTTTCAAGCCCACGCCATCATTATCCTGACGGACCAACCCCTGAAGAGAGCAATGAGCAGCCCCGAAGCGGCTGGACGAATGGCTTTATGGGCAATAGAACTCAGCGAGTTTGATATACAGTATCGACCGCGAACTGCCGTAAAAGGCCAAGCTGTAGCAGACTTTATCGCCGAATATACCCCGTCAGAAGACAAGGGGGCAGACACACTCAGAGAATGGAGCATCCACACGGACGGCTCTTCAAATAAGCAAGCTGGAGGAGTTGGAGTGGTGATTCAAACCCCGGACGGAGACAAAATCGAATGTATGATCCGATTGGATTACTCAACCACAAACAACGAGGCCGAGTATGAGGCATTAGTGGCAGGATTGGACCTCGCAGCAGCAGCAGGTGCTGAAGTCATGGTCGTACATTGCGACTCCCAGGTAATAACGAGTCAGATTAATGGCATTTACGAATGCAAAAATGAAAGGATGAAGAGGTACCTAGAAAAGGTAAAGAATCGGATCGACAGCCTCAAAGTACGATTCATTCAAATCCCAAGGGAGGAGAATGAATGCGCCGACCGTCTGGCAAGGGCAGCCTCAGCAGAGCCTATGCTAGTCCCCGATCAAGTGTTGTCATTTATCCAAACGTCTTCGACCATTGACGGTGAAGAAGTGCATGAAGTGAATTCTGAGAATGATTGGACCACACCATTATTAGCATACCTGAGGGCAGGCGCGCTACCAGACAGGAAAGAAGCAGCTAGAAAGCTGAGAATCCAAGCTTCACAGTTCGTACTAATCAAAAACCTTCTGTACAAAAGGGGATTCTCACGACCATATCTGAGGTGTTTGAATCCTAACGAGGCAGACTACGTAATGAGGGAAGTCCATGAAGGAATCTGTGGAAACCATTCTGGTGCACGATCACTAGTGCACAAACTTATCCGAGCAGGATATTACTGGCCCACAATGCAGAAGGACGCACAAAGCTACGTCAAGAGGTGTGACAAATGTCAGAGATTCAGCAATCTGATAAGGCAGCCAACAGAGGAGCTAACACCCATGACGGCCCCATGGCCCTTCGCCCAGTGGGGACTAGATATCATGGGCCCTTTTCCAACAGCAATAAGGCAACTAAAGTTCCTGGTGGTCGGTATCGATTACTTCACCAAGTGGGTGGAGGCAGAAGCCCTAGCCATCATCACAGAGAAAAACGTTCGAAGCTTCGTTTGGAGGAACATTATCTGCCAGTACGGAATACCGAGAGTGCTTGTCTCCGACAATGGAAAGCAGTTCGACAACAACGCATTTAGGAGCTTCTGTTCGGAGTTAGGTATCGAGAACCATTATTCTTCGCCCGCACACCCACAGGCCAACGGGCAGGTCGAGGTCACGAACCGAACCCTGCTCAAGATGATCAAGGCCCGGCTCGAGGGGGCAAAGGGCACCTGGCCTAACGAACTACCAAGCGTACTGTGGGCGTATCGCACAACTGTAAGGGTACCAACAGGAGAAACGCCGTTTCGACTAGCATATGGAGCTGATGCGGTCATACCGGCAGAGGTAGGGCTTACAAGCTATCGCGTGGAGAACTACAGCGAAGACAACAACGAAAAAGCCATGCGACTCCAGCTAGATTTGGTGGACGAAATCCGTGCTACGGCAGAACAGCGTTTAGCACGATACCAGAACCTAATGGCAAAATACTACAACTCCAATGTCAGACAGAGAGACTTCCAGATCGGCGACCTTGTGCTAAGAAAAGTAATGGGAGCTGCTAGAGACCCCTCTCAAGGAAAACTCGGCCCCAACTGGGAAGGACCATACAGGATCTCTTCATGGCAAAGAAAAGGGACCTACCACCTCGAAACTCTAGACGGGCAGAAGCTACAGCACCCATGGAACACAGAACACCTACGGAGATACTACCAGTAGAGACGACGACTTGAAGAGCGACAGCTAGAACAACGCCTATCTTTTTACTCTTTAATTTTTTGATTACTTTTAAGTTTCCGCTACAATAAGCCCAACGGGCATGTTTTCACTTTCGTTTTGCTACAATATGTTTTTAAGCCCACGGGGACAAGTACTTTTCTAGGAATGAATGATTTTTATTCAGATGCAACTAAGTTCACTTACATGCACTATTCAAACATCCCCAGGAGGGATAGACTCCTATATCCGCAAATTAGACGGATTACCCCAAGAGGGATAAAATTTTATGAAGTCCAAAAAGTGGACGGACAAAGCCCACAAAATGGATGGATATCCCCAGGAGGGATAGAATCCTAAATCCGCAAGTTAGACGGATTACCCCAAGAGGGATAAAGTTTCATGAAGTCCAAAAAGTGGACGGACAAAGCCCACAAAATGGACGGATATCCCCAGGAGGGATAGAATCCTAAATCCGCAAGTTAGACAGATTACCCCAAGAGGGATAAAGTTTCATGAAGTCCAAAAAGTGGACGGACAAAGCCCACAAAATGGACGGATATCCCCAGGAGGAATAGAATCCTAAATCTGCAAGTTAGACGGATTACCCCAAGAGGGATAAAGTTTTATGCCGTCCAAAAAGTGGACGGACCAAGCCCACAAAATGGACGGATATCCCCAGGAGGGATAGAATCCTAAATACGCCAACTAGATAGATAACCCCAACAAGAACTAAAATTTGTCTATATGTGGACGGACAAAATCCACAAGGTAGACGGAGCATCCCAAAAAGATGAAAATCTAAGTCCTGTGGTGGGTAAATAAAAACCTAATCTTCATGACGGATCCTTCTTCATGACGGGTACTACCAAATCCACTAAGTAGATAGATAAGGCACCCAAGTCCACACCATGGGCGGATCTTACAAGTGCGTAAACGGACAGGAAAAGCCGTAATGAGGACGGATGTCCCCGGACGGGATAAAATATTAAATCCCTAATGTAGGCGAATGACCCAAAGGGGGATCAAAAATTGTCCACAAAAGCGACGGACAAACATAATTGAGTAATAGAATTGACAAGTCCACAATTTGGACGGACCGCCCAAGATGATCAAAAAATAGACGTCCTCAAAAAAGGACGGAGTCAAGAAGACCAAATAAAAAGGTGTTCTCATAAGCACGACGGGCATATATATTCATTAACCAGATCAAATAAAGTTAACAGACAAAGCAACAGATTATATATGCCAAAAGTATAAGAAGTTACTGACGGACAGAAAGTGCCCATTGAGGGAGCTGTTTGATAAAAACAGGACGAATGTATAAATCGTTCCCCAAATACTTTTACATATCAAAAAATTTAAATAAAAAGGCAAAGTAAAACTAAACTACGACGGGCATCTCCTTCTGTTCTTCACGGCTGATGTTTTTGTCCTTAGATCCACTCTCAACGGATGGTTGATCAGCACGACCACTTTCACCGTCCTTGGGATCATGTTGAAGGATCTGCGGATCTCCTGGAGCACTGACGGGCAGGTTCTCTTCAAAGAGTTCATCCGTATTTTCAGAATTGGCAGGACGGGTAGAAGTAAGTTCTTGAGCATTTACATTGACGGACGAAATGTCAAAATCCAGATATAAAGCCTTCACTTGACGGATAGCCTCGTCAAAACCTTCATTGAAAGAATCTCCGAGCTCGGACAGCAGGGCGTCTGAATCACGGTACTCTTGGACAGCGGTTTCCCTGGCCAGACGGATTTCTTTCTCTTTGTCTTGAAGAACTATCCTCAGTTCCTCCGTCAGCTTCAACAACTCGTTCCTGTCCGTCTCAAGCAGTTAGAACTTCTTCTGTAAAGTTGTAATTTACAACTATGTTTTTGTTGGCTTTTATTCCGTGCCAAATTTGATTGTAATTGAGTTCAATCGTTTAAAACCCTGTATTTGTTGTGGGACTTGTTGTAAGGGTTGTGTGTTAGAGAGAGTGTTTGAAGACTCAAGCATTTGAAGAACTGAAGATTCTCGCGGGTATCTCGCGACCTAGCATCCCGCGAAGTGACCCATGTGCCAGGCACATGCTGGAATGCGAAGAGTCAGGCCAGGTGGAGACAGTTGTGTCTCGCGAGTATCTCGCGGGTAAGGCCTTCCCGCGAGACACCCGCGAGACTAGCTGTTCTGCCAGCCTGTACTTTTTGAGTCACACCTTTTGCACCTCTCCTATATATACCATCATTACCCACAATTGTTGAGGAATGCTTCAGAGAGAAAACCCTAGCCAAACACATTGGTAATTAGAGATTGTTTTCCCCACCTTTCTCTATACATTTGTTTGTGGTATTTCCTCAACCCTTCCCTCTCCATTATCCATATCTTAGAGAGGTTGATAGCCCAAACACTTACCACACCTTGTGAGTGCTGTGTGACGTTTTTGGTGCTGCTGGGAAGCATTGGAAGAAGCCTTGAATGGCAGATGCAACATGGAGCTTGTTGCGGGATCCGGATAACTAGGACAAGACACGGTTCCGAGAAGCCTTGTTGGAGTAGGAGCTTGGAGGGCTTAGGTACAGCGGGTAGACTAGGCTTGGAGGGTCTTTTGCTAACCCATGTATCCCAACTGATTGTCTAGTGGATCGATTTCCGCTTGGAGGGCGGCGGAGAGGTTTTTCGCCGAGTTCTTCGGTTTCCTCTTCGAGAACACGTCTCGGTGTTTTCTGTGTTTGCATCCTTCTTCCCTACTCTTGTTTAATTCCATTATACTGCTGTGTTGCTTAGTTTATGGATTAGAGTAGCTTACTTGTTCATCCGCTCGCTTTTACACTATTCCGCACTTTGTATTAAAGTTGTGTAAAATCTATTGAGCCGTAATTTTAAATTGGGGGTCTAAACAGCTCTTGTGTTTTTCAACACATTTTCGAGCTTTCAATTGGTATCAGAGCGGGTACACTTGCTGAGGTTTAACTACCTAAGTGTGATCCTTGACCCTTGTTGAGATGGACCGGTCTCAATCGCTCAATGTTCCACCATTTTTTGATGGAAATAATTATGCATTCTGGAAAGTTAGGATGAGAGCATTTTTATGCTCTATTGATGATACCGTTTGGGATGCAGTTGAGATAGGCTGGACTAAGCCGGAGGCTCCTAAGTCCACTTGGGATAAGGCTGCTCTAGCAGCGGCCAATGCTAATAGTAAGGCCTTAAATGCTATTTTTTGTGGTGTGTCCCCTGATGAATTCCACAGGATTTCTCATATGACAGTAGCCAAGGAAGCTTGGGAGATTTTGGAGACTACCTATGAGGGTACAAAGAAAGTTAAGGACACGAAGCTTCAGATGCTTACCACCAAATTTGAAGAACTCAAGATGGGTGATGATGAACCATTTGATTCATTCTATGGGAAGCTCAATGAAATTATCATTGCTAAACTCAATCTTGGGGAGAAGATTGAAGACACCAAGGTGGTAAGAAAAATTTTGAGGTCCCTACCTGAAAGTTTTAGAGCAAAGGTTACAGCCATAGAAGAAAGCAAAGACTTGGATGAGATTAAGATTCAAGAGTTGATAGGGTCTCTCCAAACGTATGAGCTGGGACTGCCTTCCCATAAGACAAGCAAATCGCTTGCTCTTAAGACCATCACCGAAAGGATAAATGATTCCTCCGAAGAAGATGGAGTGGAGAAGGAAGTAGCATATCTTGTCAAGAACTTCCGCAAATTCTTGAAAATGAAAAATAGCGGAAAACCTTTCAATGGAGGAAAGTTCTCTTCATCAAGAGGTGATAAGAAAGAGTTTAATAGAAAAGAAGGGAAGGACTCTCAACCTTCTTCAGATATTGTATGCTATGAGTGCAATGGGCATGGACATTTAAAGAAGGAATGTCCGAATTTTCTGAGGGGAAAAGGGAAGGCTTATGCTACAACACTCAGTGATTCTGACTCTTCTGATTCTGACTCGGAAGAGAGCTGTGACGGTGAGGGAAACTACTCCGCCTTCATGACCATTGATCATGTAGATTCTTCGGATGACTTGGAAGCACTTGTGAAGGAACTTGGTGAGCATTCTGATTCAGAGTCCGTTGGAATTGTAGATGAATCAGATGAGGAAAAGGATGAAAGTACAGATAATCTTCAAGAAAACTACTCATTACTCCTTGAGAAGTCGGGAGAATATGCAAGGGTAGCCAAGGCGGCTGTCAGAAAAATGAAGAAGGCAGAGGAAGATTACCGGAGCCTTATGGTCAGACATAGGGAGGCAAAATGCGAGATAGAAAAGATGAATGGTGAGCTGTCAGAAGCTTACTTAAAGATCAGATTTCTTGAACAAGAGGTGGTTCAAGCACAAGCCAAGGTAGATAGGGTCTCCTCCAGAAAGTTGAATGATGTTATCTCATCCCAAAAACAATTCTCAGACAAGTCCGGATTGGGATATACCGGAGTGAGTAGCTCATCAGTCAAAGCTACCAAAGAAGTAAAATTTGTAAAGGCCGTAGAGCAAATTGTAGAGGAAGCCATTCCTGAGAATGTTAAAGTTGAAAAGAAGAATGTAATTGAGCAACGGATGGTGAACAAGCCCCGAAATCAATCTGTAGGAAGACATGAAAACAGAGCAAGATCTCGTTCAAGACCTCAACGGGGTCCTAGAACAGATTATGTGTGTCACTATTGCGGACTGCGAGGACATACCAGACCAAACTGCCAAAAGCTGAGAGCAGACAACAATGCAAGCGCACCGCGGTCACGAGGAAGAAGAAATGACAATAGAGCTTGGAGCGGTGGAAACTCAAGAAGCCAAAATTGTGATCCCGGAGTGACAGACATGATGAAGATGATAGGTGCCTTCACCACTTGCATGGAGAGTTTCACAAGGAGGTTTGAAAGTCCCAACTCTCGTACCCAATCCGTCAAGGATATCACCCCAAACGCACGTGACGTGTGGGTGAAGAGGGGTACCCATGCATAAGCATTATAATATGTCCATGCAACAATTTTTTCCATGTGTAGGGACATTTGTAGATGCATCATTTCATGCATTAATTTCATTTTTTTTGGTTTAAACCTATTTTTGTTGATCTTGCTTTTCCTGTTCTGTTTTGGGTGTGTTTCAAAAATTCAAAAACCCATAAAAATTGAAAAATCTCAAAAGTTTGATCACTTGTTTTGTGCATATCTCATGTGAGTTTGGCCTAGTACCTTCGTACTTATGGCATAATGCATTTACGATCTTTGCTTGTTCGTATGCACCCTTTTCTTTGTGGAAGAAACCCTGAAAATTATGAGTGACTGTTGTAAATAGATCTTCACACCTGTCATGAATGATTGGTCAATAGTCTTGTTGGTCTTGATACTTGCATAGACTTGTGTCTATATCTCTTCCCACTTTATTTTTATGTTTTTGCAAAAAGAGCTCACAAATTGTAAATCTCCAAATTAAAAGAGATATTGAGCTGCAAAAGCCTGTCGCACACACTAGTATTTGACTAGGAAAAAGGGAAAGCGACTCCTTTTAAAGTAAATGTTATGGTGCTCAAAAAGCCAAAGGCTTCTCATCAATGTTGAAATATCATAAATTTCAAGCACCTTCCTCAAAATGAGATGTTCTGTCCAATCAAAATGAAAATGGACCAATTGTTATGAGTTATAAGAAGCCAAATGAAAAGCTTCTATGTTTTCAATGTGTGGGAGGTCATATATACTCATTTCTATAATGGAGATAGTCCACATGATTTCGTATCAGTTGTGTATGACTCGCGTGAATTGATCATTGAAGCTTCGCTCTGGTCTAAGGACTATTTCACATTTGATACTCACACACAACACACAAGTTTTTGATTCAATCAATGCCTATCTCATTTGTGTGATTGTATATGTCCAAATGGGATGTGATTGCCCATGAACTTGTTGATCAAATCCAAAAAGATTTTTGTGAGTTTTATTAGTTTTTGAAAGTGTTTTTATCCTTTCTTGTGTTTCTTTTTGGTCAAAATGTTTTTGTGTGTTTTTCATCAAAAAACTGGTTCAGGGGTTATTTCGCGAGAAGCTCGCGACTAAGCTGCT
The DNA here is from genome assembly GCA_023621385.1 of Quercus gilva. Taxonomy (NCBI): domain Eukaryota; kingdom Viridiplantae; phylum Streptophyta; class Magnoliopsida; order Fagales; family Fagaceae; genus Quercus; species Quercus gilva. The sequence continues at coordinate 48,134,716 of CM042482.1, read as the reverse complement.
TCCCGCGAAAAGATTTGAGGGAAAAATTTTCATCATCCTGTCACACAGAGAATTTCGCGACTGTCTCGCGACTGTATCGCGACTAACAGCTTCTCGCGAAATGCTGTTTGGCCAAAACTGGAGTTTTCTCAAATTCAGACAGAGATTATCGCGACTGTATCGCGACTATTTCGCGACTTAGCGCTTCTCGCGAAAATTTTGTGCTTCAGTGGCACCTTTCGCGATTGTTTCGCGACTGTCTCGCGTCTCCCTATCCCGCGAAAAACGCGTGTTTTCAGTTTTATAGGGCTGATGTGACAGTTTTTCAAAACATATCAAACTTCCCTCCTTACACTTCTTCGAAACTCTCTCAACCCAAAAACACTATTCCATCAAATCCCTCTCCAAATCAAGATTTTTTCTGCATTTTCTTCTTCAAGGTATGTTGATTAATCACTTCTTTTTAAGTTTTTACTTAGATTTTGCAGTCTTTGTGGTTAGGGTTGTCATAATTGGGGATTTTCGAAATGTTGGGTTGCTTTTCAAAATTGGGGGTTGTTCTTGCCAACTTTTTGATTGGGCTTTGTTGCATTTAATCTTGTTGCATCTGTGTTGGCCCCTTGTGGCATTTTATCATGTATTTAGGCAAGATTTTACCATGTTCATGCATTGTTCATACTCAAAGTGTTGTCACGCACATTAGGTGTTTGATTAAATGTCTAAATGACATTGTTGTGCCTAATTGGTCTCAAGTGAGTCCCAATTTCAAGTTTTTCATATAACTTACCATGTTTTGGTCTAGAATTGATTTTTGATCATGTATGCATTACACTTTGCACTTGGTGCACTCACTTGGCAAACACCTAGGCACTCTCTAGGCACACACTCATGCATTTCATGTTACACACACATATGCGTACACACAAACACACACTTGCACAATATTTTAATTTCATGCAAAATGTCTTTCTGTTCATGCATTTGTGTTTTAGTTTAACGATGTATGGTGTGTAGCATGCGTATATGAATTGGTCATGCCCTGTTTTGAATGTTACTCTGTTTTTGGAAGTATCACATTTTGATTTAAACTAACTTGAATCTAATCAAGTTTTGTTCTTGTGTTGTGTGCACTTGTGCTTTATGTGTTGTTTCCACTTATGTAGATGTCCCCCACCAAGCATGCCGGTATCAAGAAGAAGGGTCCCAAACGTGCTCGTACTGAATCCGATCACTTCAAATCCGCAGAGGCAGATATGAAGTACAATGATTGCTACAAGAGAGCAACCATTGTCATGGAAAGGGTGGTTCAATTGGAGGAGCTTGAGAATACATGCATCCCAGATGTGTTCAAAGAAAGAACCTGGACAAAGTTGCTAAATCCAGTTGGGAATGTGTATTCGGAAATTATCAGGGAATTCTTTTCTAATGCTGCTGTGGAGGATGACAAGATAGTCTGCTGGGTGAGGCACAAAGAATTTGAGATCACAAAGGATAGCATTCAAGACTTCTTGGAGATTCGTCCTCCCTCACAACCGATGACAGTTCAGTATGATGAGAGATTAGGGCATATCACGGAGATGATATCAGCTCTTGGTGGAGTTCCAAAGAAATCATCAATGGATACTCTCAAGTTCTCTCCAGAAATGAGAACTCTCAGCTATGTCATGATCCATAACCTGTATCCGGTCACCAACCTCACCACTCTCTCGGCTCCAAGGACGAGGTTTCCCTACGACCTCTTTACTCACAAGGAAATTGATATCTGCAGCCACATCTTCCACATTCTGAAGAAGAGCATCACGAAGCAAAATTCCAGAACCATAATGCCCTTTCCTTCATTGATCATGGGGCTCATTGCCAAGACAAAGCTGAAATTCCCTAGTGGCCTCACTGTTGTTCAGAGGGATTACCCCATTGGTGCAAACACTCTAACTCGGAGCACAGCACACATTAAAGGCCCCAAGACTGGTGCTCATCTCATTCCACCACCTCGGGTCGTGCCTCAGGATGCACCAGATGAGGGTGGGGATACAGAGGAGGAGATTGACAGGTTTACTTCTGCTCCAGAGACTGCACATCCAGAGACTGCACAGCCATCATCTTCAACACACACACCAGGTCTCAGCAAGCTTGATCAGATCCTAGCTAAGATGGATCACATGTCCACAGTGCTTGACACTCATGTACAGCACACAGCGGATCAGTTTGCATACCTCCAGGAGCAGATCACCACATTGTCAGCCCAGATTCAGAGCCTATCTCCTTCACATGTATCAGACTCCGACTCCGATCAGATCTAGTCCTTTGGCCATTCCGGTCAAAAAGGGGGAGAAAATTTTGAGGGGGAGCTGCTGAACAAGAGCTTGCACAGCCTTAGGGGGAGCATAGCCTAGACACATAGCTATAGTTGATATTGGTTATTGGTTTTACAGACGGGTTTTATACAGCTCTTTTTAGTTTTTTTTCTGGTTTATGGTTTATAGTTAATGTCTTACTGTTTTCTGGTTTATAGTTCTGACACTTATGCTTTAACTTCAGTATTAATTTAAGTATATTCAGTATATTTTCAGAACTGTGTGTTTAAGTTCTATGCTTTGTGGCATATATGCTATGTGGCACCTTTTTGTTTGTACCCATGTTGCTTTTGTAAGCTTTAAGGGTTTGTTTCATGCATTATTTGTAGGTCTTTGTGGTTTGTGCCATGCATTTGCAATACCTTGCCTATGCAACCTTCATGCATGTTTGCTTGTTGTTCAATGTCATGCATTTTACTTCAAGTACATCACTCTTGTGCCCATGTAGGACTGTTCCTAGATGCATACACGTTCTATGCATTGGTTGAGTGATGAACACTCTTGTGCCCATGTAGGACTGTTCCTAGATGCATACACGTTCTATGCATTGGTTGAGTGATGAACACTCGTGTGCCCTAGTAGGATTGTTCCTAGATGCAAATACTTCGTGTATTTCGCATTGGTTGAGTGTTGGAGTTGCAAGTGACTCTCTTCAATTGAGCGTATCTTCTTGCAAATCCAGATGTTCGTTCCATGTGTGAATGAGCGTAGTAATTGCTTATGTATAGTGATTACTTGTTTGATCCTGCCATGATCTAGTGTTTCTATTTCGTTTTGCTCGATCATGCTATTATTTGCTCCATATGTTTTCAAGTTTTCTGCATGCAATAATGTTATTGTGTTGTTGTGTTTCAGGAGTTACTTGTTCATATGTTTCAAGAGCTTATCAGAATCTAGAATTAGGTGTGAGTGAGTTTTGCCTTTGTTCCCAAACTCACGGTTAAGTCTAGAGTCTGTTTTAGGGTTTTGTCACGGAATAGCCAAAGGGGGAGATTGTAAAGTTGTAATTTACAACTATGTTTTTGTTCCGTGCCAAATTTGATTGTAATTGAGTTCAATCGTTTAAAACCCTGTATTTGTTGTGGGACTTGTTGTAAGGGTTGTGTGTTAGAGAGAGTGTTTGAAGACTCAAGCATTTGAAGAACTGAAGATTCTCGCGGGTATCTCGCGACCCAGCATCCCGCGAAGTGACCCATGTGCCAGGCACATGCTGGAATGCGAAGAGTCAGGCCAGGTGGAGACAGTTGTGTCTCGCGAGTATCTCGCGGGTAAGGCCTTCCCGCGAGACACCCGCGAGACTAGCTGTTCTGCCAGCCTGTACTTTTTGAGTCACACCTTTTGCACCTCTCCTATATATACCATCATTACCCACAATTGTTGAGGAATGCTTCAGAGAGAAAACCCTAGCCAAACACATTGGTAATTAGAGATTGTTTTCCCCACCTTTCTCTATACATTTGTTTGTGGTATTTCCTCAACCCTTCCCTCTCCATTATCCATATCTTAGAGAGGTTGATAGCCCAAACACTTACCACACCTTGTGAGTGCTGTGTGACGTTTTTGGTGCTGTTGGGAAGCATTGGAAGAAGCCTTGAATGGCAGATGCAACATGGAGCTTGTTGCGGGATCCGGATAACTAGGACAAGACACGGTTCCGAGAAGCCTTGTTGGAGTAGGAGCTTGGAGGGCTTAGGTACAGCGGGTAGACTAGGCTTGGAGGGTCTTTTGCTAACCCATGTATCCCAACTGATTGTCTAGTGGATCGATTTCCGCTTGGAGGGCGGCGGAGAGGTTTTTCGCCGAGTTCTTCGGTTTCCTCTTCGAGAACACGTCTCGGTGTTTTCTGTGTTTGCATCCTTCTTCCCTACTCTTGTTTAATTCCATTATACTGCTGTGTTGCTTAGTTTATGGATTACTTGTTCATCCGCTCGCTTTTACACTATTCCGCACTTTGTATTAAAGTTGTGTAAAATCTATTGAGCCGTAATTTTAAATTGGGGGTCTAAACAGCTCTTGTGTTTTTCAACACATTTTCGAGCTTTCATCTTCTCCTGGGCTACCTTATAAGCCTTCAGCTCTAAAAGCTCCTCCTCCGTCATCTTGGCTTTATCCCGAAGACGGCCCAGGGTCGTCTCATGGTTAAGACACCGTCCCATGAGTCCCTTCACCATGACCATGGTCTGAAATGTTGAAAAATTCAAAAATCAAAAATAGTAAGACGGGTAATACATAAACATATATGAGGTGGACGGGCTTACCTGAGCAATACTAAATAGACTTGTTTCACCCATGGCCTCCGTCGAGTGATTACCCAGGTCCTCGTAATCCTCGGAGGTGAGAAGGGTAGACAGCTTTTCCAAAGCATAACTGGGGTCGTCCCGAAGAAGGGGAGGTGGCTTCTTAATTTCAGATGACGGACCCTTCATCAGCCCTTTACCGGCCCCGAGCTTGGTTGGGGTGACCGTCTTGGCACCTTCGGCCATGAGCCCCACGACGGGCTCCAGGGGAACCTTGGGCTTCTTTGGCGGACGGTCACCTTTGGACGGCTGCTTACGCTTTGCGACCGTCGCATCTTTTTGTTCAGCAACTTTAGCCGTCCTGTTTTTTGCGGCATTGTTCCGTATGAGTGCCCTCCTCTTGGCGATATCCATTTCTGAAAGAATAAAGGAAAAAAGGTTAGCTCCGTGAAACAAGTCCCGTTGTAAAGCAAAAGAGAAGTGACGGACGTACGTTGATGGATCCTTTTTTCGTACTTAATGGCTTGAGGTGAAGGTACAGGCCCGTCACAGTACCAACAGATGGTATCTGGATTGACCAACTTCACCCAAGTTCTCTCCTCCGGCGTGGTCTTTTTGAAAACTCTTTTAAGAAAGCTGAATTCCTCAATACTAATTTGAGGGCGCCGTCGTACTGTAAATAAAGAGGACGGTTAGAAAAATTTTCAAAATAAGCTGAACGGTTAAAAAAGGGCATCCTAACTAAGGACGAACACATACCATTCTCAGATATTATGCCCCAAGTAGTATCGACAGGCATATGGTCCGTCTCTCCTGGACGGCACATCCATCCGTCACCTTCTAAGAAAAAGTATCTATTCTTCCAATCTCTGTTGGAGTCTGGGATTTCATATATGACCTTTAGTAGCGCACTCCTAGGTACAAAACTGTATATACCCTTAGACTTGTCGATCTCGTCCGGACGGTAGCAATGTAAAAACTCCCGTACCGTCAATCTCCTAGTTCCGTCCGACATAGCCCCGTACAGAATCTCCATCGCAATGAAGATCCTCCAGGTGTTTGGAGATATTTGGTTGACGGACAAACCCAAATACTTGAGCAGCTCACGATGAAGGGAGCTCAGTGGGAATCTGAGTCCAGCCTTCAACATTTGCTCATATATACCGACACCGTCCACCCCTTCATAATAACATTTCTCTGATTTGTAAGGTAGACGGAGTGGGATATGATCTGGAATCTGGTAGTTATCCCTAAGTGTTCTGAAGTGGTTTTCCTTTATGGTTGATGTGAAATCGTTAACCGTCCACTCTGGAAGCATGATGAACTCCCTTGGTCCATCAGCCTCTACGACGGGTCCTACTTGCTGGTCGTCATCAAACTCTACATTCTCGACAAACTCTACATCCTCATTTGTTGAGGACGGAGAAGATGAAGACGGACTCCTATCGTCGCTAGGACTGTCTAGATCCCTATGACCTGACGGATATACATCCTCATAGTCCGCTCCGTCACGGACAAATGATTGGTTACTCGACGCACTAGACATTTCCTAGGTGTTGACGACTATAGAAATGATGACGGATGTATAATGAGGAATAAAATCTGACGGAGGAATGAAATGACGAAAAGTACTTACCGGTGAGTAGAATGTGAACGGAGAAAATTTGATGGAGACGGATGCGGATTACTGGCCTGACAATTATGACGGATTGAGCTCTGACAAAGTGTTTCTAAGCAAAAGTGGTGAATGAGAGGCAAGGGCTTAATATTTATAAAGAGGCTACACAGGAGACGAGGCGACGCTTCAATTTATTACAACCCTCAATAGCACAGTGACGCGTGTCACGGTACTTGATCGAAATTAATCCAGTGCGCGGAAACCGACGGACCTCGAATAATTTACCCGTCATATGCCTCACCCGTCATGATTATTGACCATCATATCATATCCATCTTTTTTCACCCCATGAATCCTATGAATTCTGACGGATTCACGGTGTGAGGGGGCAACTGAAGAGGGGAAAACCTGCACGCATCTAGGACGGGCTATCTTCATGACGGGCTTGAGCCTTGATAGGCCACATATTGTGGGCCGAATTTATGTGGTCCAGTTGAGTCGTGAGGCCCATGGCTGGAACCCTAGCGCTAGTAAGATTCTATTAGATGTGATCATTAAAGAGTTCTCCCTACAAGGAAAAACCTTGTCCATCAAGTCTAAGATTTTATAAATAAGAGCCCTATAAGGAAAGGATTCTTCAATCCGCGCCTACATGAGGTTTCCTATATGGAAAAGACTTCTACCCCAAGGAAGAAAGGTCGACTCATTACTACTATAAAAACCCCAATACCCTCACAAATCGAGGTACGCATAATTTACCCTCTCTAGCACTCTAGAGTTGTGAGAATATTTCTGACTTAACCTTCGGAAGGTATTCGGCCGGCACCACACCGGTGCTCTTCGATAGGTTTTCTCTTCTCTTTGTTGTGCAGGATCATATTTGTGCGCTTGGGAATCGTGTGACTCGCTGGTGAATTTTCTCGACATCATCAATATATATTTTTTTTTTTTTCTATTGAATCTATAAACAATAGTTAAAAACTAAAACAATTTCCATCAAACCAAGACATCAGTATTTCGTTTTAGCACAGATAAATTTACTCCAGATGGTTTTTTTTTTTTTTTTTTAAACAAGCTAAAACTTCATTCAAATATGAGCTAAATCAAAGTCCAAAAACTCCAAAGCATTAGGAGGAGAGTCCTCAATCCAAATAACATCATTTGAAATGTGACTCGGACTGACGAGTGAGCCACAGAATTTGCATCACGGCGAGTATGGGATACAGAAAACCAATTGAGACTTGGAATGAGAACCTTTGATAACAGATTTACTTCAGATGGTGTTTGAATGTGCCTAACTACTTATCTTGCCCTTGACTTTAAGTTCTTAAATGTGTGATTCACATATGTTAAGTGTAAAGCTCGTGCCTCTACCTTTTCCATAGTTTCGTCCTTATCATAAGGTTGGGAGGGTAAAAATGAAATTAAACCTTCTATCCACCTCCCCCATCACCGCCAAGAGCATGTGACACTGGGTCCACGTACAATTGTACATGAACATGGTCTATTAATGTCACTATTCTGTCAAATTCCATCTTGGATACACACCAGAGCTTGATCATTTATGGCTGATCTGCTCTTTGGAATTGTATTTGTCCTTTCTTCTAAAAAAATAGAAAGAAAAGGAAATTGATCTTATATTATATTATAGAAAAATGCTAACAAGTACAATGCAGAAAAGACCAAAAACAAAAAAAAAAAAAAAAAAAAAAAAAAAAAGCACCAAACGGTACTTATAAAGCTAAAAAAATAAGATACAGCTGTAAAAAATAAAAACAAAAAATTTGTTAAAAAAATTTCAAAAAAATTATTTATGGGCACCACACGGGCACTTTACCGTGCCCATTAATACAATCCTATATTATACTACACAACTTGCTCCAATGTGTAGTAAGTTAGTAGGTAATTACTCCCAAAGTAGAGCTAGAGCATAAATATGCAATTATTATTATGCATATTTTTCCCAATATTCATTAGAAGTGAGTTTCATTTTTTGACATTGGCCACGTTCACCAAAAAAAGACATTGGCCATGTTGTGGGGATGGAGGATGGCCACTAGTCATGGTTGGTGAAAGGTCAATTCACTGTTTTTTTTCTTAGACAACTTTCCCTCACATGTCAAATTGCATAGATTGATGAATAGGAATTTTGGGTTATAGAATAGGATGAAGACTGAAGACTCTGTGTGGACTTGGGGTTTGTGTCTATGATAAAAAAGCCTCTTCAGGTTGTACAAAAGAAAAAGATCCAGATAATTGTCATTATTCTCTAGGTTATTTTTATTGTGAAAGAGTTGAGAATTTGAGGGCCTCTAGGTTTCTCAATTGCCCTATTAGATAGCTAGATCTCTTTCTCTCTCTTGCTGTTTGGTGTTACCCTCAAAAACACAAATCCAATAGTGTATGCACAGCCTCTCAATTATGGCATAACTTGCACCACAAAACTTGTCTCACATGAGATTTTCAGATCGTACAATATCCCCAAAGTTTGGTGTACATGAACAGCCACTAAGATACCAAACAATGAACCAGATCATGAGATCATACAAGGACTTAGCTTGAACTTTATATGGCATTAATATTTGGCATACCATAGGCAAATTATACACCCAACAACATAACATTTTACCTTCTTCTTTCCCTATGGTAACTTCATTTTTCAACTCAAACCACCCTCCTTGTACATTTAGCCATTTACTTTTCAACAAAATTTCTCACGAAGGACAGTTCCTTGTACCAATCCATCCTTAGACCAAACTTCATTTTTTTTCAATACTAAATAATTTTTATCTATTAAAAGGTCATTTAATAGATAACAAACAAATAGGCCTATGACCACCATTTGTTTCAAATGGATATAACTCTCTTCCACCGCAATGTAATAAACATCATGTCTCCATCCATTGACAATAGAAAAGATATCACTCAACCACAAAAATTGTATTCTCAAACTTTACTAAGATTGATTATTTATTGAGAAAATAACCCTTGTCCATCTTAATTAATATGTTGGGTCTCACATCTGTATCTTTCAAATAGAAAAATATATTATTACTACAAAAAGAGTATGTATCACCTTTTATGAGACTCATAAAAATTTGTAATGTTTTCATTTAAAAATATATCCAACCAAATTACTTTCCTTCAAGTAGTGCTATTCATTTCTCTCAACAACAAAAAAAAAAAAAGTAGTTGGTACCAAAAAAAGTATATATATATATATATATATTAGTTGGTACCAAAAAAAAAAAAAGGTACGGCAATTGTGTCATGAATCCAGGGTTGCCCAAGGAGCATATTGAAGCATAAGGCTATATTAAGAACCTGAAAATCCACCTTCTTGACCATTGGTTCCATGGTAAGCTCCAAGGTTATGGTCCCCAAGACCTCTCTTTTACTGTTGTCATATGCCCTCACATGTTGATCAGTAGGCACAAAGTCTTCAATACTAAGGCCCAGGCAGCTTGCAATCTTTAAAGGACACACATTTAATGCACTACCATCATCTATCAAAACCATTGATATTCTCTTCCCTTTGGCACCTACAGTGATATGCAACGGATCGTTGTGGTGCTTCTCCTTCTTGGTCAAATCCTTGTCAGAATAGGAGATGGTGAGTTCCTTATTTATGGACCCAATCATAGCATTCAGATCGTGGGAGGTCGTGGTTGTAGGGACTTGGATTTGGTTGAGTAGGTCTATTAGGTTTTGAAAGTGTTTGTATGAGGCCATGAGTAAACCCCATAAGGATATGTTGGCTTATGTATTTTGTAGTTGCTTAAGGACTTCATCTTCCTCAGCAAGTGTTTGTTGGGTAGATCTATTCAAGGCTTCCATAGGGTTGTCGGTCTCCAAATGTAGGGGTTTGAAGTGTCCTCCCCTCCCCCCTGATGAGGTGGGAAATTTTTGTTGGGTCATTGAGGTCAGTGTCTTGGGGTTTGAAGTGTCTCCCCCCATTTGTGAATGTCTGATTATTCATTTGGGGTTTGAAGTGTCTCCCCCCATTTGTGGGTGTTTGGTAATCCTCGGGTTTTGATCCTTCATTCCATATGTCATATCCTGTGGTGGTGGTAGATGTCCTATCCATTAATTCTTCCCATGTCATCATGAAGCATTCGGGTAGGTCATAATAAGGTTGGATGGATCTTCCTTATTTTCCTCTTTAATAATTAAGCAATTAATCCTTGATCTTTTCCCAAAATTGTGATTGGGCAAGGGATTATTAGTGATGCTAGGCCTTGTAGGCGGCACAATCACTTTGTTGTCTATTAGGTCTTGAATTGCATGACGAAGGGCAAAGCAACGGTCGATATCATGACCAGGGCCTTGGTGGTAAACACATCTTTTATTCACATCAAACTGTAAGGGCAAGGGGTTTGGAATTGTTCTTAGGTCTAAGGCTTTCAGTAACCCTTTGGCTTTCAACTTGTCAAACACTTAACTTATGGGCATGTACAACTCATGAAATTCCCTCCTAGGTCTAGGCCCTTAGGGTACTTGCACAGGTGCGATAGGTGCAATTAATTGATAAGGATCATTTTTATGGATGTTGGAAATTTCTACAGACTTAGATCCTACATCTTTTTAAACCTTGGTGGGTCATCAGTCTTTGTGGTTCCATTGTTTAAAGCATCCTCAATTTGGGTTCTAGCAGCAATTAAAGCTTTAAAATTAGGAAAGTATTGTGCAAACAAATATTTATGATACACAGGCAATAAATTCTTTACAACCATGGTTAATTGTTCTTCCTCACTTGGCCTACTCATCATCTGTGTGGCCTTAGCCCTCCACTTGGTAATGAAAGTGGAGAAGGACTCCTTTGGCTCTTGCTTGATAGTCTTGAGATCTCTTCTTATGATGTCCATTTTCGCATTGTACTTGTATTGCTTGTGAAACTCTAGGCAGATGTCCTCCCAACTTCTTGCTCTTGCATCATCCAGGTTAAGGAACCACCTAAGAGCAGCTCCGATTAGTGTGCTTTGGAACATTTGAGCAAGCACTTCCTCGATCGCGCCTAAGTGCTGCATAGCCCTCATATACATCTTCAGATGGGCCTTTGGGCAGTCGATCCCATCAAACTTGTCCAGGGCTGGCATCTTGAACTTGGGTGGCAACCTTGCATTAGAGAACAGTGAGAGGGAATCATAGTCCATAAGGTCCTCCATCTTACTGGCTCTTCTAATCATCTCCTCCATTTTATTCATCCTCTCGTTGATCTTTTTCTCATTCTCTACAGCTAGTGGATCATAATCAGTCTTGTCCTCCTCTTGATTACTCTTCAAATTCTGGAATTGTTGCATCATACAGTTTACATCTTCCCTCAGCTGAATCTGACTAGTTACCATAGTGTTGAGTAGCTCTTGGGTGTTCATGGGCTCCTCTAGGTTTGGGTGTTCTCCTTCCTCTGCCATAGTGTGGGAAGCTTCAAACTTCTGGTGGTTTAAACTACTTTAAAGGCTGGAGATGGGGTTGTGATGTTGTAATAGTGGAGTTTCTTCTATGCTTGACGGCTTCAGTATTGTGATGGGAGTGACGAGCTTGGAACTGGAGCTACTGGCTTAAGTGTCGGACTTAGATTCTCTCTGTAGCCTTCCTTCAAACCATGACCAAATTCTCCCCTAATGACAGGCTTGGTCAGGTTAATCAAAGCTAAGACCCCATCCACATCCATCAATTAACCAAAACAAACACACACAACATGCAATGAAATTTTAACCATGACCGACCTAAGGATAGGTTCTGAGTCATTATGTTATAGGGTGGGTTTGTTGTTTCATTGTTTCCCATAGCTAGGGCGTTACACCTCCCGACTTGTAATGTAATGAACATTGCATTGGTATAAACAGCATGGTTTGTCCTTTACAGTCAACAGGAAATGATCTAGTGACTTTGGGCTATGAGTTGGTGAGTTTGCCACTAGGTACCTGAATCTAATGAAGACCGGTGATCCATGGTTACTACCACCACAAAATTGTTGAAAAGGGGTGCATACATATTGTTTGGATGGCACACACTATGACAGTTAGGGAAAACTTTTAACAAACAATACAAACAACAAATTATCATATACCAAAATATCATACAACATCCCATTAAACATAAATAAACAAACAATAACTATATCATGCAAGACCATGCAAAACAATGGTATATATTTGGTCACTTAAGTATAATAAGAAGCTTAGCCCTCAACATCCTCAGTGGAGTCGCCACTGTGAGAGACCTCGCCTGAGAGTGCCTCTCAAAAAAAGAGAGAGATATTTTTGGAGTGCTTTTTAGGGAACCTCTCTTTTTGGATAAATGGTGTGGAGTCGCCACTTATTTTTTATGTACCAAAATTAAGAAAAAATAATATACAAATACATGACTGAATTGCTTCATTTCATTGATTGAATAAATAATACAAATTTGAAAATTTGAACTTTACATGGCTTTGGGTCCTAGTTATAATCTACCAAATATACATGGCTTTTTGTCCTAGTTACATTCTACCCAAAATAAAAAGAAAGATAAAGCTAGATCTACTTAACCAAAAGTCTAAATCCAGAGGCTAGGTTATAGAATGAAAAGGTGTTAGGCACATATTCCGCCCAGACAAAGTCTGGTCTTCTAGACTCTTGTGACCAATGTACCATTTTATGCATGTCATGAATGATATGTAGAACATGTGAAATAAACTAAACCACACAAAACCATTTATGAATGTATCCTCCTTTTGTTTAAAAATCCATATCTGTTTTAATGATTAGAAAAAATTGATTTTGAAAAATCAGATCTGTTTTTGCATGCATAAAAAAAAATGGTTTTTTGAAGATAAAATTCAGATCTATTTTTTGACGATAAAAAAAATGGTTTTTTATAACAGAAAAATTAGATCTGTTTTTATATTTGAAAAAAAAAATTATATATTTCTATGGAGAGGATCTCATTCACAACATAATTTTATGCTACATGACTCAAACAAAACAATAAATACATGATCTCTTTCTTTATTTCAAAAATCTGCATGCATTAAAATAAAATTTAAAAAAAAAATCAGATTTGTATCTAAAGAAGATACAAAATCCATTTTTATTTTAAGAAAAATTCAAATTTACATCTAAGGAAGATGTAGACCCTTTTTTTTTTAATGAAAAATTCAGATCTACATCTTAAAGAAAATGTAGATCTATTTTATTTTGAAGAAAAATTTAGATCTACATCTAAAGAAGATGTAGATCCATTTTATGTTGAAGAAAATTTCAGATCTACATCTAAAGAAGATGTAGATCCATTTTATTTTGAAGAAAAATTCAAATCTACATCTAAAGAAGATGTAGATCCATTTGGTTTTGAAGAAAAATTAGTTTAGTACATGCAGATCTTTAAAACTAAGAAACAGATTATAGTAACAATAAAAGAATCAAGGGGGCATATTTTGATAATCTAAATTAACAAATCAGAATATGAATATTTAAAACAAGAAAGCATGCATCATCACGGTAAGAGAAGCATAGGAACAAAAGGGTTAGAAAGCAACCTCTTGCATGAGCACTCTTCCACTTGAGAGGATGTTTTAGGGTTCAAAGAAACTTATGCAGTTATCTTTGAAACCTAAAAACCCTAATTCTTGTCGCAAATCTTAGAGAGGATCAACTAATCTCAGCAATTTGTGAGTCTCAAAACGTATGCCTATCAGAGCGTAAAAAAAAAGGTGTTGAATTATGAGACCCAGACTCTATTTATAGAAGCCAGAAATATCTAAAAAATAAGCACGGACAATTAGGTTATGAATCCGGACACATCCTTTTTTTGAAAAGGTAAAAAAGGATGTGCCTTATTGTCACCAGAAGGCCGTTAGGCTAAAGCCCAACAAGGTGCAATTCGGCACTTTTAAAGTGTCGTTCAGCACTCCAAAAGTGCCAAATTGGCTCTTGGATGCCGAACGCACTTTCGTGTTTGGGTCCCATTTGGACTCTCCTTCTAGAGTTTTTTGACTGGTCCTTGTATCTAGACGTGTTTTCATCCTCCGTCTATGACTTTTTTTTTTTCTCTTTTCTAGATAATTCAGGCTTTTTAAGAACAATTATCTTGAACAATTATTTTGTGGATAACTCTCTTAAAATAAATCTTAATAAGGTTCAGATTATCCACAATTTTATTGTTATCCAATCATCCCTTTTATTCCTATGCATGCAACCCTACTTTAAACACTAATTATCAACCAATCACACAATTATTTAATTAATTTTAATTGTTCAGCCAATCAGAATTAATTTAAATTAATCATGTGTGGTCGACTCTACCTAAAAACAATGCATATGGACCGTGCAAACTTGATCATGCGATATCTTTCGATCCGATGGTCCGATTTAGATACCGGACACACCGTTGTGATCGTTAGAATCTCAAGATCATTTTTATGATATGCAATGAATGAATTGATGCATGCAATGCAAATACAAATTATGCATGTGATGCAACGACAAATTGTTAGAACATATGTGATTCACTTGTTAGGAATATATGTCACTATTTTTATGTAATTGGCTAATCCTTTGACAAAACACACTTTACTTGTATTTAGGTAGATCTAGAATGTATTTAAGACTTCAAGGAACAAGAGTTCAAGTCTAGTATTAAAATCATACAAGTCTGTCCAAGAATCAAGTGAGAAAGTGTTGAATTTTAAAACTCGATAACTACTCAACACCTCTTGATAGCTAGGCTATCTGTCAAGCTCTTCAGTTGATTGTTATCGCAATCTCGACACCTCTCAATAGCTAGGTCGATCGATCAAGAAATTTTCTATCCCCTTGATAGCTTCTCGATAGCTCGTAACAGAAAGGCTCAACACCTCCTCGATCAATCGAGAATTATTGAGCTATACAAAATTCAGATTTTCAGATCTAATTTTCGGCCCATGCTGACATGTATGTGTAGGGTTTCTTTTCTCAGAACGCTAGACCTATATAAGGCTTATTTTAGAGGCTGTCACATAAAAGAATACAAGGAGAACATTTGCAAAAGGTGACTGATGCCTTATTCTCTCTAAAAGAAGCTACTACGTCTTTGCGCCTTAGGGTTTTGTAACCAAGTGCTTCTTGATCTTCATTATTAATGAATTGAAGAACTTTGCAGCCAAAATCTTCTTCAAGTTGGTGTGTTAGTCACGTACTAGGAGCCGTGCATCTTTGGTTAGTCACGTACTGGGATCCGTGCATCAAAAAGGGTGGCGTTCATATATTGAAGAGTTCAGAGGTTCTGAAACAGTAGAAGATTTTTGCTGTAAGTTCATCTACGGGGATTGTAAAATGAATATTCAAAATGGGTATGAAACACCCTTGAACGTTTAGACCCCAAATTACAAATTATCAATTCAAGCTTATTATTAAACAATTAATGTGCGAAACATGAACATAAGCCAAACACAAAATTGATAAAAAAATCTAAGCCAAATATAAACACATCCACAGTAGTAAATAAATGGCAAAGATAAAGGGAAAGAAGATGCAAACACACGGACAACACACGATGTGTTATCGAAGAGGAAACCGAAGCCTTCGGCGTAAAACCTCTCCGCCACCCTCCAAGTGGTATATAATCCACTAAATAATGTAGTTGGGATACATGAACAGCAGAAGACCCTCCAAGCCTAATCTACCCAGTGTACCTAAGCCCTCCAAGTTTCTTGCTCCAATGAGGTCGCGCCAACCCTATTTCTTCTTTAGCTTACCGGATTCCGCTATAAACCATAGCATCAACCAATAAGCATTGGTTCCTTCCTAACTACTTCCCAAAAGCACCAAATGAACCTTCTCACGGATATGGGTATGGTGAGAAAATGATTTGGTAAGAACCTCTCAAGGATGTGTCAATGGAGAGGAAGAGAGTAGAGGAATTTAAAGAGTTTCTAAGGTAAAGATTGTGGATGAATCAATCTTGTTTTTCTCTAAGGTTTCTCTCACAAAATTCTCTCTGGAAGCTCTCTACATTTGGTGGGTGTAAAGGTCTATATATAGTGGTGTGTGTTTGGAATACGAAGAGTCAGTTTTTCCCAAACAGGGCTAGTTGGCGGCTTAGCCTCGCGACTGGTCTAAGTCGCGAGTTCTAGCCGCGAGTTAACTGCCTGGCCAGCTTAGGACTTTTGTCCTGTAGTGCACCAGCTGGCATAACACTTCAGCTTCCCACATGCTTGGCACGTGACTCTCATCTGGTGGCTTGCACCCGGAAGCCACCCGAGAGTTCCAGTCGCGAGTCTCTGCTTCTTTGCACATTGAGGAACATTTCTTCACACTCTCTCATACACTACCCTTACAATAATCCCACCTAAATACAGGGTTACTAAATCCTAAAATACAAGCAAATTTGGCACGGAATAAAGCCAATCAAGATGGTTGATTAAATTCAACCTTACAATTTCCCCCTTTGGCTATTCCGTGACAAAACCCTACAACAGACTCTAGACTTAACACGTGAGTTGGGAGCAATTGAACAAAACTCACTCACACTTAACTCTAGATTCTGAAAAGCTCTTGAAACATATGAACAAGTATCTCCTGAAACACAACAACACAGCAATATCATTGTATGCAGAAAAACTTGAAATGCATATGGAGCAAGCATAATATGATCAAGCAAAAGTGAACTTAAGCAATAAAGCAATATATCATGGCTTGACTAAAACATGCAATCACTATACAATAGTGATCACAATGCTCATTCACACAAGGAATGAACATCCGGACATGCAAACTTACAAGCTTATATGCAAAGTATCATTTGCATGTCCAACACTCAACCAATGCATACAAACATATATGCATCTAGGAACAATCTTACAAGGGCACAAGAGTGATGTACTGAAGAAAAATGCATGGCAATTAACTGTTGGGATTTGTACCCTAGAATCCTATTGTATGATGCTATGTACTATATTATGTATAACATTATGTATGACATGATGTATGACTTAATATTGTTATTAATAAAATTGTTTTATTATTATCTGAAATAATGGTAACAAGAATATTTGGAAATTATCATATAGTCCATGAGATGCATAGTATGTGATTTATGTGATTTAGTCACAGAAGATATAAGTCACAAGTTCTTTGTAAACTCAAAATTTGGTTCGTAGTCGGTGATGAAATTTGGCATTTCATCTTCGAAGACTATAACATGTCAACTAAGATGATTTGTCTTGATTATGGAAGTGGTTACTTCTAGTTAATATGTTGATATGTTTTAAGAGTTAAGACATATTGAACTGGACCACTGTGAGATTTATTATTCTCCTAATGACTGTCAATTGAATAATAAATCTCACGACTTATATTTACATGAACTCTTAATCCTGAGAGAATAATGAACCTGATCATGAAGTGTAGGTTACTTTGATATATCAGGAGTGAGATCTAAAGTAACGGTCAAAACCTCAATATGTGGGCAACCACATTTAGTGTTGATGGAACATATATTCTTAAGATGGAATTCATAGTCTCTTAACGGAGATACAAAATATTCCCTTGAGATAAGTTTAATGGGTTTGTTACTCAGAATGTTAGGCCTAACTAGGAGTGAGATCTAAAGTAACGGTCAAAACCTCAATATGTTGGGCAACCACATTTAATGTTGATAAAACATATATTCTCAAGATGGAATTCATAATCTCTTAACGGAGATACAAAATATTCCTTTGAGATAAGTTAATGGGTTTGTTATTCAGAATGTTAGGCCTAACTACTTTAGTAAATAGTTACTAAAGTATATATTTATGAAATTGAATTTCATAAATATATGATGAATAACTTAAAGGATTAAACCGGATACTCAATGATTAAGATGTAATTTACAAAGTGACAGTCTACTTTCACTACTTTGTATTACTACGAATATTTTATGAAGGGGTTGCATGTACAATAAAGTCTTGGAATATAATTTATTAATAAGGCTTAGAGTGCAATTATATTTATACAGTGGTATTAAATATAATTAATGGCAACTTTGGACTGGTCAAGAGTTGACAGAAAAGCCCAAGGCCCATTGGAACTAGTATCTTATTTGTTCCCTTTTGGTCCCACTCCAAGATACATATTAGAGCCCAATTGGAAAGGCCCAAAAGGCTAGCCTAATTAGATAATCAGTTATTAGAAAAGAAAAATACAAAATTTGAGATAAAAAACAAGTTTATGAAATACATGTATATGAGTGTTGGACACTCTTTCATTCTCTTTAAGAAATAACTAATTGAGAGACCACACTTCTTGGGCATTAGTGGAATTGAAGTGAAGATTGAAAGTGTTCCTAAAAACTTCTCATCTTTGGTTTTGAAATTCACTGCACCAAGGTACACTCTCTTGTTCTATATTCTGAAACTTACATAATGCATATTATTAATTCTGAATGAAGTAGATCCGTTAATTTTTTGCTGCGTATTTGCATATTTCCAACATTAACATCAAGTACTTAAGCCACAAAGCAAGGCTACAAAGCAAAAAAAAGGCCGCATAAGCATGGTACAAACCATAAAAACCTACAAACTGCATGGAACCAAACCTAAAAAGCTTACAAAAGCAACATGGGTACAAAATAACCATACAGAAACAACTAACTGAATAACATCATCAATATATAAATAAATATCACCAAAGTTTCAAAACAGTATCCTCACAAATAGATACAAACAGAACACATATAAACATGAAACATAAGTTTTGTTAGGCTACTTCAAAAGTATGTAAAATGAAATGTATATCAACTCCCTAAGCACACAACTCCCCCTTTCAGTATGCACATCTTCTCCTTTCTATGTCGCTCTTCCCTTTACTGTATGCTATTATTCTCCCCTTTTTTGTCACGAATAACTAAAGTCTCTCTTCTAACTTTTGCTGAATAGCATCCAACTGTGTTTCAATGGCCGTGAGACGCACTTGAACTTGGTTGTTAGTTGAGTAGATAAGCCGTTGTAGATCAGAGATCCGATCAACCACATTTTCAATCAAGTGACTTTGCCTAGGCATTTGAAATCCAAGGGGAATAGATAGAGTACCAGTTGATTTCACAAGAGTAGCTGAACTTTGACCAAATGGAGTGACTGGTTCACTCTTAGGTGCTTTAGAGGAGTGGCTATTACTTGCTTGAAGAGTGTATAAGGATATTGATCGAGGATGAGGCATAATTTTTCCATCTGATGGAGGACTAACACCTTCACGAAGGATGATCTTCATGATGAGACTACAGAACGGAAGATTCATTCGTGCTGCTGATCGAGCCGCTGTTTTCCCAATGATCTGAAATATGTGGGCACAAATGTAGCCCTCCCAAGACTGATGAAAGCAGTGTTTAACAACGGATAGAGGTTGGAGAACATGATCAATTTTAGAGTTATCAGTTCAGGTGAAAAGAGTGCAGTGCCTATATATGATCCTGTGCTTCCCACTTCATGTTCATTCCCAAGAACTTGAAGAATGTCTTGTGCCTGAAGTAATCTATCATCATACGGGGTTCGATCCATATTTTCTGGTCTGGTGATGCGAAGAACCTGAGCAATGTAGTCTGCATTGATGGAAGATTCTTTTCCTCGTACCTAGCATTTCATCTCTACCCTTGTGTATCTAGCATTATAGTAGAATTCCTTAACCAATTCTTCAATTGGATCCTCAAAATTCCCAAAAAGGTCAGTCCAATCTCTTTCTTCAAAAATCTTAGGGATAAATGTTGTCCTCAGGGTATCAAACTTGACAATTCGTTCCACAATGGGAGGAGCCTTTCTAAAAATGTCTGTGTATGTCTTAGAATCAAGAGGTGTCCTGAATCTTTCAATGGTAGATTCTCTAGATGACTAGGACAAAAGATGTGTTCGTTTAGCAACCGAGGTTGACGGGTCATCGATTATAATGTCTTTGCCTTTAGAACAACGAGTCATCTAAAAAAAAAAAAAACACACACACACACAGCAGAAAACCAAATGCAATACCACAAGGTACCAACATCAACTTGATTAGATTCAGATAAGAATGTGAATCAAAGAGATTTCACTCGATCACAAAATATGAACCAAATCATCATTAAGAAATCATAAGCAACACTAAAGTATTGTAAAAATCAAGTAACCAAAAATGGTGATTATTCAGATACAACTCAATGTCAAGTGAACACTGAACATCGCAAAGTCACACACTGATATTGTGACAAACTACCATGAGTATGATATGCATAAAACAATATAGCCATGAGACATGCCATAAAGTACAAACTCCATAAAAACAACAGTAATATAGTCAATAAATACTTAAAAACATCAACTCTCAACCAAATAGCACTCAACAGAATGAAACTAAGTCATGAACGAACATGCTTTTTCTCAAAACATAATGGCACCAACACCACTCACAGATTCAAGAAAATAACACCTAATCGTGAAATATGAAGTGAGAGAGAGAAAACCCATACCTTTTTCTTGAAGATTGAAGTGAAAATGGGGCAGAAATGGAGGTTTTTCGAAGAGTGACACGGTGAGTTTCAGAGAGAGAAATGGGGAAGACAATGAACAGTCACAAAAGTACGAGGGAAAAACTAAAAAGTTTTTGAAAACTGACTTTAAAAAGCAAAACACGTGTTTTTCGCGACTAGGTTAAGCCACGTGCAAGTCGCTAGGTCCAGTCGCCAAAACACTCAAAAGAGAAAAGTTTGAAAATTTTTCTAAGTGTTTTTCGCAACTGAAAGGTCTACTCGCGAGGAAGTCATGAGCTGAGCCGCGAAAATCTCTGTGTACCCCTCGCGACTGGACCTTCCACCCGCGAACAGGTCACCAAAACTGACCCGCGAGCATGCGACTGGGGCATGCGACTGGATTAACCCGCGACTGAGTCGCCAAAACAGGGCAAAATTGTTTTTGAAATTTTGACATTTTTGTAAAAATAAAATACTTTCCAAAAACAGCTAAAATACTCAAAAATCTTTTTGTGTTTGATCAAACAAAGATTGAGCATGTGAAAAACACATTTAATCAAATACAATCACACAAATGAATATGGCATCCATTAAAGATAGACTTGTGTGTTGTGTATGGATATCAAAAATGAGATAGTCCTTAGTCCAATGTGAAGCTTCAATGATCAATTCAATCAAGGCATACACAACTAGCACTAAATAATATGACCTATCTCAATTATAGAAACATACATATATGACCTCCCACATAAACTTGATTACAATTCTTTGAAACTTTTCATTTGGCTCCATATACATCATATCATTTGCACTTTTTGAATAAACATTTCATTGTAAGGTTGATGCCTGAAATTTTTTATATTTCAATTGATAAGTTAGCCTTTGGCTTTTTGGGCATCATACATTTATTTTTGGTCGCTTTCCCATTTTCCTAGTCAATTACTAGTATGTGCGACAGGCTTTTGCAGCTCATTCATGACAAGGTTGAAGATCTATTTACAACAATCACATAGATTTCAAAATTTCTCCCACAATGATATACGTGCATAGTAAACAAAATAAGCTCATAGATGCACAAAGCCATTAGTACAAAGGTACAAGGCAAAACAAGCTTTGAGACAAAACTCAACAAAATCAATCAAACTTTTTGGATTTTCTACTTTTTATGTGTTTCTGGATTTTTTTGACAAAAAAAAAAAAAAAAAAAAAAAAAAAAAAAAAAAAAAGCAGTAAAGGTTGATCAAAACAAAACAGCAATGTAAAAGACATTTTAAACAAAAACTCACAAACAAAATTTTCAACTTAAACACGCAAGAAGCAAACAACCAAGCAAATACACAAAATATGGGAAGTATTAATGCATGGACATGTTGTAATGCTTATACATGAGTACCTTTCGTCACCCATACGTTACGTGCGTTTGGGGTGATATCCTTGACGGATTGGGTACGAGAGTTAGGACTTTCAAACTTTCGTGTGAAGCTTTCTAGGAAATTAGTGAAGGCACCAATCATCTTCATTACGTCCATCATTTCGGGATCACTGTTTTGACTTCTTGGTTGCTTTCCACTCTAAGACCTCTTGTCATTTCTTCTTCCTCGTGACCGAGGAGTGCATGTATTGTTCAATGCTCTCAACTTCTAGCAGTTAGGTCTGGTATGTCCTTGCAATCCGCAATAGTGACAAACATAATTTGTTCTAGGACCCTGTTGTGGTCTTGGCAGTGATCTTCCTCTAGCTTCAAATCCGGTTTCAGATTGATTACGGGACTTGTTTAACACCCGTTGATCAGCCATCTTCTTTTTCTGTTCAGCCTTAACTTTCTCAGGAATAGGCTCTTCTACAACCGTCTCTTTGGCATTCACAAATTTCACTTCTTTGGTGACATTGGCTGATGAGCTACTCCCTCTGGTATAACCCAACCCGGACTTATCTGAGAAATGTTTTTGAGATGAAATAACATCTTCCAGCTTCTTGGATGAGACCCTTTCTATCTTGGCTTGTGCTTGTACCACCTCTTGCTCAAGAAATCTTACTTTAGTATAAGCTTCCGATAGCTCACCATTTAGTGTCTCAATATCACACTTTGTCTCCTTATATCTGACCAGGAGACTTCTGTAGTCTTTTTCAACTTTCTTCATTTTCTTCACAGCCGCCTTTGCTACCCTTGCATACTCTCCCGACTTTTCAAGAAGTAGGGTGTAATTCTCTTAAAGACTAGCTGTATTTTTATCCTCTTCAGTATCTGATTCCTCAACAATCCCTAAGGATTCATCATCGTTGTGTTATCCAAGTTCTTATACAAGTTGATTCAAGTCCTCCGAGGACTCAACATGCTCAATAGCCATAAATACGGAGTAGTTTCCTTCTCCGTCACAGCTGTCCTCAGAGTCAGAATTTGATGAGTCCGAGTCACTTAGAGTAGTGGCATAGACCTTGCTCTTCGACTTCAAATAGTTAGGACATTCCTTTTTGAAGTGTCCATGTCCATTACATTCGAAGCACGTAATTCCCTGTGAAGATTGGGAATCTCTACCATCTTTTCTTTTGAAATCTTTCTTCTCCTTTCTGAAATTCTGAAATTTTCCTTTGTCACCGGATTTTCCACCGTTCTTCAGTTTCAAGAACTTCTGGAAATTCTTCACAAGATATGCCACATCTTTATCTACTGTATCCTCATCCGTAGAGTCATGAGATACTACTCTTTCATCAATTGTTTTAAGAGCAAGGGATTTCCTCTTTTTCTGTGTGGGTAGGGACAACTCATATGTCTGCAATGAACCAACCAGCTCTTGAACCTTAATGTCGTCAAGATCCTTGCTCTCTTCAATGGCTGTTACTTTGGCACGGAAACTTTTTGGTAGTGACCGAAAGATCTTCCTTACTATTCTTGAGTCTTCTGTCTTTTCCCCCAAATTGAATTTGCCAACAACCACTTCGTTCAACTTACTATAAGATGAATCAAATGATTCATCCTCACTCATCTTTAGCTCCTTAAAGCGAGTGGTCAACATCTGAAGTTTGGTGTCCTTCACTTTCTTAGTTCCATCATAAGTTGTCTCCAGAATCTCCCATGCTTCCTTGGCAATGGTAATATGTGAAATCCAGTGAAATTCTTCTGGAGAGACACCATAGAAGATAGCATTCAATGCTTTTCTATTTGCATTGGCCGCCGCAAGTACAGCCTTATCCAAGTGGACTTGGCAGCCTCCGGCCGTGTCCAACCCACTTCAACTGCATCCCACACAGCATCATCGATAGAGCAAAGAAACGCCCTCATTCGGACCTTCCAAAAAGCGTAATTATTACCATAAAAAAATGGCGGTACATTAAGAGATTGAGACCTATCCATCTCAAAGGGGGTCAAGGATCACACTTAGGTATTTAAACCACAACAAGTGTACCCGCTCTGATACCAATTGAATGTTCAAAATGGCTATGAAACACCCTTGAACGTTTAGACCCCAAATTACAAATTATCAATTCAAGCTTATTATTAAACAATTAATGTGCGGAACATGAATATAAGCCAAACACAGAATTGATAAACAATCTAAGTCAAATATAAACACATCCACAGTAGTAAATAAATGGCAAAGATAAAGGGAAGGAAGATGCAAACACACGGACAACACACGATGTGTTATCGAAAAGGAAACCGAAGCCCTCAGCGTAAAACCTCTCCACCACCCTCCAAGCGGTAAATAATCCACTAAAGAATATAGTTGGGATACATGAACAGCAAAAGACCCTCTAAGCCTAATCTACCCAGTGTACCTAAGCCCTCCAAGCTTCTTACTCCAACGAGGTTGCGCCGAACCTATTTCTTCTTTAGCTTACCAAATTCCGCTATAAACTATAGCATCAACCAATAGACATTGGTTCCTTCCTAACTACTTCCCAAAAGCACCAAATGAACCTTCTCACGGATATGAGTATGGTAAGAAAATGATTTGGTTAAGAACCTCTCAAGGATGTGTCAATGGAGAGGAAGAGAGTAGAGGAATTTAAAGAGTCTCTAAGATAAAGATTGTGGATGAATCAATCTTGTTTTTCTCTAGGGTTTCTCTTACAAAATTCTCTCTGGAAACTCTCTACATTTGGTGGGTATAAAGGTCTATATATAATGGTGTGTGTTTGGAATGTGAAGAGTCAGTTTTTCCCAAACAGGGCTGGTTGGCGGCTTAGCCTCGCGACTGGTCTAAGTCGCGAGTTCCAGCCGCGAGTTAACTGCCTGGCCAGCCTAGGACTTTTGTCCTGTAATGCACCAGCTGGCATAACGCTTCAGCTTCCCGCATGCTTGGCACGTGACTCTCATCTGGTGGCTTGCACCCGCAAGCCACCCACAAGTTCCAATCGCAAGTCTCTGCTTCTTTGCACATTGAGGACCATTTCTTCACACTCTCTCACACACTACCCTTACAATAATCTCACCTAAATACAGGGTTACTAAATGCTACAATACAAGAAAATTTGGCACGAAATGAAGCCAATCAAAATGGTTGATTAAATTTAACCTTACATAAAGTCTAGGGACAAAGGTTTTGTACTAGATCTGAAACTTCTCTTTACTATAGTGAATTGCTTTTAGAGAAGATTTTCCCCTAGGTTTTTTACTGTGAAACTAGTTTGTTTCATTGGTTTTCCTGGGTCATCATATCTTGTATTATTTACTTTTCCGCTGCATTTATTATTGACATGATATTGATGTTTGTTTGTTTTAACAAGTTTTATTCATAATAAATCTAATTAACAACTTGGATTTAAAACTTGTTAATTATATCAACCGAGATCTAAATTTTCCAACACAAATAATGCATGTAATGCAAGAATGATTTTTTTTTGGTACATGGATGGTCACTCCAGTCATCTTCCTTGATTAAATCATGAGTGCAAAATCAAGTAATTACATAGTTATTTGTAGTCAACCAATTGCACAAATTTCTATGCTGAAAAGTTAACATTTAGTGTTATTCTTAAAAATATAGAAGTAAATTATATGATCCCTCCTACAATTTTAGTCCCCAAATATAAATGGAAGACTCTTTGATGTCTATTTTTCACTATTTTCAAATTGATTTTTTCGAAAGCACAAACTTCATACCCCATATTTTATCCATAGTCTTAAGACCTGTAAATTGTAACTATTGATAATTTAAATTTTGGGTAAATTACAATTTATCCCATATGATTTGGTTCCTTTTCAATTCGATACATAAATATTCAATTGCTACATTTAAATGATTAAACCCTTAAAGTATGGACTAAGATGAAACGAATCAAAGCTCACCATTAACAAAGAAGTAGGAGTTGAGGAAGTTGAGCATGACACCTAGCTTCAATACCACACCTAGGGATGGAGGCACACTTGCGCTTTAGGGGGCAATGCCCCCCACCCCCAATTTTTTTTAATCACTAGTATATATATAGGTATTACTTTTAGCAATTTTGTTTTATAAAATTACATTTTGTCCTCCTAAACAATACCATTGATTCTTTTAAGAGTAATGCTACAACCATAAATGTTTCTACAACATTTTTACAAACTATTGAGGTACAAATTATTACTAGTTCACACTTGTGCCCGCCATTTTCATCACTATTTTACTGACCAATAATCAGTCACCATATCAGTAATTTGTAAAAAAAAAAAAAAAAAATTGTAACTCTAACATTGTAAGAGAACGGGAAAATTAGGCCTCTAAAAAAAAAAAAGATTTTGGTGCTTTTAAGGGCACCTCTCTTTTTGGGTAAGTGGTGTGGAGTCGCCACTTATTTTTTATACAAAAAAAAAAATTAATACAACTTTATATGATCAACATGCTTCATTGTCATTAATTGAATAAAAATAAATACAAACTTGATAGATTGAATATTACAAGGCTTTGAGTCCTAGTTACAATCTACCAAAAGAATACATGGCTTTTTGTCCTAGTTATAATCTACCCAAAAATAAAAAGAAAGACAAAGTATAGGTCTACCTATCCGAAAGAAACTAAGTTCAGAGGCTAGGTTACGAAATGAGAAGGTGTTAGGCACCCATTCTACCCAGACAGAGTTTGGTATTCTAGACTCTAATGACCAATATACCCTTTATACATTATATGAATGATATGTCGCATACATGACACACTTAATCAAAACTAAGTCACACCAATCTATCTTATGAATGTATCCTCTTTTTTAGAAAAAAAATTCAGATATGTTTTTGTGAATAAAAAAAATTGATTTAATTCATTAAAAAGAAACTAGATCTGTTTTTGTATAGGTAAAAAAAATTAGTTTTGTAAAGAAAATCAAATTTGTGTTTATATAAAGAAAGAACAAGATTTTTGTAAAAAATTTCAGATCTGTTTTGGAGCATAGTTAAAAAATAAAAAATAAATAAAAAATCAAATCTGTTTTGTAAATAAGAAAATCTAGATTTGTAAAGAAAAAATCAGATATGTTTTTTATGAACAAAATAAGAAAAAATACTTTTTTTTTTAGAAGAGGAACTACACTCATAAAAATAGATCTATGTTACATGCATCATAAAAAAAAAAAATAAAAAAAAAAAATAAATTTCAACTTTTGACTTCTTCTTTCAAATTCCAAAATCTGCTATTTTGTGACAAAGAAAATTTTTTCAAAAAAAAAATCAGATCAATATCTAATGAAAATATTGATCAGTTTTATATGTTAAAAAAACAAATATGTATTTAATGAAAATATAGATCAGTTTTGTTAAAAAAAAAAAAAAAAAAAATCAGATTTGCATTTAAGGAAAGTACATATCAGTTTTGAGAGTGTAAAAAAATCATATCTGTATTTAGTGAAAAAACAGATCAGTTTTGAGGTGTAAAAAATTCAGATATGTATTTAATGAAAATACAGATCAGTTTTTAGTATAGAAAAAAAAAATCAAATATGTATTTAATGAAAATACAAATCAGCTTTTATGTGTAAAAAAATTCAAATCTATATTTTCATTATATACAAATCTATTTTTGAGTGTTAAAAAATCATATCTGAAAAATTCAGATCAATTTTTTTTTTTTTTTAAATCTTTGTTAATTAGCAGAATTTTGAGACTCAAATGAGAAATCATAACAACAAAAGAATTATCTAAAAACATATTTAAAGAAAAGTTTAGACAACCCATGGCAATAGCATCAAAAAAAAAAAAAAATCCTAAATCTATTCATGCATCATCAAGTAGAATTAATAGAAAGGAACAGAAAGAGAAAAGAAAAACTACCTCTTGCATGGACATGCTCTTCTTAGTGAAGGAATATTTTAGGGTTCAAAGAAATTTATTCAATTCTCTTTGAAACCTAAAGTATTTTGCTTACAAAAAAGAAATTCCTAAGGTCCGAGCCTCTAAAACGTCTTTAACGAAAGAGAGAAAATAAAAGAAGAAAAGAGTCAGAAAGAGGGGGGTCACAGAGCGTGAAAAAGTGTGTTGAATTTTGAGATACAACCACTATTTATAGAGGCTGGAATGTTCAAAAAATTAGATAAATGATCAGAATACGTACTGGGACGCGTCATTATCTCTAAAAAATCAAAAAGGATGTGTTTTATCTCAATCCAAGTGCTTTTGAGCCGGGGCCCGTATTTGTGCCAATCGAGCTGGTCCCACATTTGAATTTTGGTCCAGTTTGGACTCCTTTTTTGAGCCGGGACTTACACTTAGACGCGTTTTTAATCCATATTCTAAAAATTAAACTCCTTTTTCTAATGATTTAGGTCTCTACACAATTTTATTGTTATCTGATTGTCCCCTTTATTCCCATGCAAGCAAGCCTATTTTTTACACTAACTAACAACCAATCACAAAATTATTTAATTAATTTTAATTGTCTAGCCAATCAAAATTAATTGAAATTAATCATGTGTAGTTGATTCTACCTAAACAAAATGCATGCAGACCGTACAAACTTGATCATGCGATATCTTTCAATCCGACGGTCCGATTTGAAAATCAGGCTTACCGTCGTGATTGTTAAAACCTCAAGATCATTTTTATAATATACAATGAACAAATTAATGCATGTAATGCAATCATGAATTTTGGGTATAAAAATGGTCATTATAGTCATCTTCCTTAATTAAATCATGGGTGCTGAATCGAGTGTCTACAGACATTTTTCCTCCTTTTAAAGGCCATAAAAAACTTTATAAATCTAAAATCTATAACAAAATATGCAAGCCCAAAAAAATTAGCCCAACAACAAAAATTACCAATAATAAAGTTAAAAAAAAAAAAAAAATTAAGCTCAGTCAACCAATTTGACCAAACAAAGGAAAAAAAAATTAAGCTCAATCAACCAACTTTGTACAATGGTGATATTCCTTCCCAATGGATATCTTTCTCTCTACCTCACTTTCCCACCCAAACTTTCTAGCTTTTCTCTTAGTTTCCCTCCTGGTTCTTGCCCTAATGGTTTAGCAACATGTTCCTCTTATAGTCTCAAAAATGCTA
This sequence comes from Quercus gilva, assembly GCA_023621385.1. Lineage (NCBI taxonomy): Eukaryota > Viridiplantae > Streptophyta > Magnoliopsida > Fagales > Fagaceae > Quercus > Quercus gilva. The sequence continues at coordinate 48,105,628 of CM042482.1, read as the reverse complement.
CCAAGTACATAAGGATAGGTGTCAAACTGTGATTCCTCCATTTGAATCTTGATATAGCTACTATACTATGTAAAGGCTAGAGGAGAGATAAAGCACGCCAATGTCAGGGTAGTAGGACTGAGGGTGGCTTTACTGCGTGGGGAGCAAACTTTGGACAAGCAAAGGGACATAAGGGGTGTTAGGAGTGATATACATGTCTCTAACGATGGTCCAACACAAGCTTAGCCAATAAGGGGTGTTCTATAGCATTTGACTATGAGGGGTTGCTATCTCCCTTTTGTGCAAGTACTGGTTTTCCATGTCAAGTGCAAATCTCACTCTTCCCCAAGATGGTCATGCCATTGGCATAAACTAAAGATCCCTCCTTCAGCCAGCGTTCCCTTTCCTTTGCTCAGAGCTGTTCCACGTGTACAACCTAGATCCAATCATGCCAGCATTCTCACATGCCTTGGCTAGTGTAATGTACAAAAGGTAATGCGTAAAACTAAATAAATCACTTAAAAATATATCTAACTTCATACCCCTTACTTTATCCATAGTCCTAAGACTTGTAACTATTGATAATTTAAATTTTGGGTCAATTACAATTCATCCCATATGGTTTGGTCCCTTCACACTTTGGTAAACAAAATTTCAATTGCTACATTTAAATGATTAAACCCTTAAAGTTCGGACTAAAATGAAACAAATCAGAGCTCATCATCAAAGAAGGAGGAGGAGCTAAGGTAGTTGAGCATGCTTCAACACCACACCGAGATCCTATCGTTCCCATTGGCATTGATATGCCCATTCTCTAGCTCATTATGTTTGGTTTTTCCATACTTTTTGGGCTATGTCTGGCCGTGAAGTAATGTGGCCAACTCCTCCATTGAGTGGGGCGGTTGTGGCGACAAAGGAGCAACAGATCGTAGTTAAGTAAGTGTTGGGCAATGAAGAGGGGGGTAAAAGAACAGAATGAAAAACGATAAATCATGTTAGATAAATATTGTGGATATTTAAGGAAGTAATAACAAACTTTTGATATTCTCTTAATAGTAATAAATAGATAATAATGATAGTAGTTTTAATTAGTTAATATTAGGTCTTTTTAAACTAAAATGATTTTATTTTATTTTATTTTTTTTTTTTTTTTTGCGGAAAACTAAAATGATATTTAACTATCATTTCATTAAGGGGCATAGGTGGAAGGATTTGTTTTAAATCATTAAATAACTTTTTATATTCAAATCTAAATTTTTTAAAGTGTGGGACAAAATTAAAAGGCTAAAATACAAAACTTACTATTTATGTTTCATCAGAATTCATTTTAGTCCTCTAACTTTCTTTCATTCATTTCAATATTCTGAATTTCAAGTTTATTCAATTAAAGCATCTTCATAAACTTTAGTTAAATGTTGTTGTTAATTCTCCAAATTTTTAATTTTTTTTCTTCAAAAATTTTAAATTAAAAAATCTAATTAATGATTGAAAAATATTTTAAAGAATTTTTTTAAAAAAATTAAAAAAAAAAATCTAACGAAAGTAGACATAGAAACATTAATTAAATAAACTTAAAACTTAGAAGATTGAAATGAATGCAAGCAAAGTTAGCAATGAATTCTTGTGAAACTTAGAAGGTGGGTCACAATTTAGGGTCATTTTACCGTACCCCACCAAAAAAAAGGGGGGTATGGTACCCATCTAAATCTTAAACGTTGATATAACATTGTTTAAATCCTGACCATTGGTATAATTTTAAGGGATACTGGATACTGGCTAAATAGGTTATATATATAAACCAAAAAAAACCAAAGCAAAAGAACGCAGAATCATTCACGAATCAACAACGCCTCTGGTTTTCCTCTTTACTCTGTCTCGTCTCAACACTAATGGCCTGTTTGGATGTTTAAAAAAGAAAGGAGAGTAGAGTAGAGGGAAGGGGAGTAATTCAATTACCTTGTTTGAAAGTTTTTTAAAGAATGAGGGAGAGGGATTGGGAGGGGTTTGGACTACCTTTAACCCCTCATTTTTAATTCCCCCAAATTGGAGAGATTTGGAGGGAGAGTAGAGTAGATAAATTATTAATCAAATGAATTTCCTAATTTACCATTTCTAAATTAACAAAATTACAATCCCGTTTATATAAATAATTTTTGTTTGTTTTTTGAGAAAATTGAAAAAATATTTTGAATTACTCTATTCTGAAATTGAAAATTTGAGAATGAATAAGCAAATGAACAAACCTGATTCGATCTATGATCATATTGCTTTTTTTGAGACTTATGGCCTGTTTGGAAGTTTGGAGAGGGAAGAGAGTACAGAAGAGGAGAGTAATGGAGAGGGGAGTAGAGGGGAATGGTTATCCTCCACTTATTTGGATGTTTTTAAAATTAGTAAGGGAGAAGGGAGTAATTAGCCCTTCCACTTGTTTGGATGTTTTAAAAATTAGAATGAAAATGAGAGGGAATGATTTAAATAGACAAATTTACCCCTATTTGAAAATGGACTTGCAACATTGGTCTATAATTAATTTGTTAAATTAAATAATTATTTAGTCAACATTCTCATTCCATCAAATACCACTAATAAAAGTATAAAACTACTATTAACTATTATAAAATATTGTTTATTACCTAAAAAAAAGGGAAATAAACCAAAAGGTTTTTGAAGGAAAAAAAAACATTAATCTGGGCTAGGCCTATGGGCGCCATACTATAATATACTAGTCTAGCTCACGACACTATAGCACCCATTCAGCTCAGCTCATGTTTCCAGAATCTTTCATACTTCTTTCTTCTTTAACCTCCACGACACAAAAATCCCAAATTTTTTTTTTTAATTTTTTAATCAAAATCGAAAAAACCCAGATTTTGTTTTTTGATTTTGGGAAGATGGGTATCATAAAGAGTAGCTTTTCGTTCATAGTAGGGACGGTGTGTGGAATATACATAGCTCAAAACTACGACGTTCCGAACATTAGGAAGCTCGCCCACGATGTCCTCTACAAGGCCAAGCTCGTCGAAGGGAAATACCGTAAGCCCAAAACCAAGGCCGACTATGACGACGGCAGCAGCTAGAATCCGACCCAACCCAACCCCGTTTTGCCAAAATCCAACTAGGTCTTCAAGATAAACTCTTGTACTTTGAATTCTAGAGGAATATAGTGAATTGTTATGGATTCCGTTCCATTCCTGCCGGAACGGCTGGAATTTCTCGTACCAATGTGTAAAACGGAATGGTAATACTCTCCATTCCACCTCGGATTAAATTTCGCTCCAATTTGGCCCGTTCCGGGCGTTCCGGTCAATTTCAGCCAATTTCAGCCAAAATTCATTTTCCGGCTGGTATGAATTTTGTCTTCTTATTTTCCCTTTCTAAACTTGATCGGCATCTTTTTTGCTAGATCACCAAAAATCCTTCTCATTCTCTCATCTATATCTCATTTTCACACTTGTAGCTCCTTGTCTCTTTATCATCTCTCACTATTTGACCCTCTCTACCATGACAGAAAAGTTGAACAGAAAATTGAAGAGCAAGATGAAGCAAAAAAAAGTGTGACTTGCAAAACAAAAAGGGAGAAGAAGAAGATGAGAAGAGGAGAAAATAGCTTAGAAGGTGAAATGATGAAGAAAAAGTAGCAATAATGAAAGAAGTAGCATTTGAGCAGTTGAGAGCATTAGCATTGGAAAATTCCAATACTACTCTATTTTACAATTCTAAAAAGCCACTTTATCATTATATCATATCATTTTACAATACCTCAATATCCCAAACTTCCATTTCCCTCTTTTATTCATTAAAATAATATATCTACATAATAAAATAATATATCTCAAAATTATATCTTTTCTCCCATTTCTCTCCTCTCTCTCATTTTCAGCTTTCCTCCAAATAAAATATTATTATTTTTTTACAATACTTGCTACAGTGCAATTCTATGTTTAGAATTGCACTGTAGCAGTATTGCAAAAAAACTTGCAATACGACTGTTTAGCATTCCGCAATGTAGATGGTTTTGGAGCTTAAAATTCTAAATTTTCCTTAAATTTGGCATTAACATTCTCCAATGCTAATGCTCTAATAGTGTTGTCACTAATCACTTGGGTGGATTGGGAAATGGGAAAAACTGAAAAAGTAGTCAATAAGAAGCAACACTAGTCACGTGGGTGGGTTGGAAAATGGGAGAAACTAAAAAAGTAGTCAATAGGAAGCTTCTTAAAAGCTCACTTGTGTACAATTACACAAAATGTGAGTATTATTTAAAAAAAAAACCATAAATAAATGTTTTTTTAAAATAATAATCTCACTTTTTTTAATAGAAAACTATATTAAATTTATTATTTTATATAATAATATATAAATATATATTTTAGCAAAAATTCTGAAACGGTATCTAAAATTGATTGATATCAAAATATTTCATTTCAATGAACAAATCGAAACGAACTATGAAATGATATTTATAACAATGCTAGAGACTGACAAGTAAGGAGACTGAGAAGCAGATGTTGGAAAGCGAAGCAACCAGATTCAGATTGCTTGGAAGACGTGTCACTAGGAATGAGCTGACTCTCTCTTTATTTGTTTAAATTATTTTCAAACTTAAGAGTTAAGAAGCCAGGTCTAAGACTTGACGCGCTGGCCTAGTGAGTAGTGACGTGCTCGCTGCTTAGTGAGACCTTAGACATATTTTATATATATTATCTTCAAAGACGTATTTACTTAAAAATATTACATAAAAAATAATAATAAAACATGCTAATATAACAAGTAAATCTTTGTACAGTTGGCTCCTCTCGTTTTCTGACAACGCGCAATGGACTTATAAATAATGGTAGTTGGGATGTCAAGTCTGTCGGTGAGTACGTGTGCGTTTGGGAAGCGCGTTTTGCACTTTTCAGACGCGTTTTGTTTTTTTTTTTTTTTTTTTAAGCTTTTCCAGCCGATTTTTTTGACTTTTTTTTTAACAGAAAATACTGTGCATTATTTAGAGAACAAGTGTGCGTTTGAAAACGCGTTATTTAGAGACCCACAAATTTAACAAGTGTGCGTTTGAAAAACGCGTTTTCAAAAAAAAAAAAAAAAAAAGAAAGAAAAACACCACACCGTAGCCCAAGTTGTCCTACAGTGCTTCTTCCTCGCAAATCTGCTTCTCTCGTTCTCTCTCTAGTCTCTCCCGCATACTTTTCTCATTAAAAGATTTAAAACTAAACCCCATAATCACACTGAGATCTATTTCTCTCTTGACCTCACAGTTCAATTTCTCTCTCGCAAGTTGCTTCTCCTCACTCAAATGTTGCACCGGCTGGTCCAGCCACCCTGTGCTTGAGCTACACTGCCACTGCCGTGCCTCCTTCTATCTTTCTTTCTTTCTCTTTCACTTTTTTTTTTCCTTCAAGTTGCAGAGGAATTACATTCCAGGCTAAAACGCATTTTCGGCCGGAATGACCGAAATTCACCGGAAAGGCCGGTACAAACCGGAATGGTCCCCTATTTAAAACGAAACGAAATAAGGGTCTACCGGTACCGGATTGTTCACCGGTACGAAAAATTCCGGCTATACCGGCCGGACGAAACGGTATTGACTTCCTTAGACATCCAATTACTCTCTTCATTCTGGTCTCTTGTGTGCTGCAACCAAAAACCATGCCGTCTTCGTCCTTACGAACCCCAACTTGCACTTGCAGTAAATATGAGTATGACGTCTTCATTAGTTTTCGTGGCGAAGATACTCGCGCAAAGTTTACGGACCATCTCCGTAAGGCTTTTAAAGACAAAAGGATTCGCGTGTATAGAGATGATTCTGACCTCGAAAGAGGAAAGACGATTTGGACAGAGCTGGTGCAGGCAATCAAAACATCAAGGATTGCAGTTATTGTGTTTTCCAAAAACTATGCTACTTCCAGCTGGTGCCTTAATGAGCTCGTGGAGATCATGAATTACAAAAGTAGTACTACTAGATGTAAGTGTAAATATAAACAAACTTTAGCAGTGCTACCTATTTTCTACGAGGTGTCTCCGTCTGAAGTACGAAACCAAAAGGGAAATTTTTCAAATAAGCTTCCGAAGGGCTCTAAAAAGAAATGGAGGAAGGCATTGACAGAGTCTGCACACTTGTCGGGCTTCTATTTGAAACCAGATAGGTAACCTACTTTCTATCTTTATTTGCGGTAAATCTCTTCTTTCTGTTTTTTTTTTTGGTCATAATTAAAATCTCAATCTATATCAGTTTTAAATTTTATAAAAAAAATAGATATGCATGTAATCTTAGGCTACAATTTTATTTTAATATATTTTTGTTAGAGGACAAATTTACAATTAGATTACATCTTCTTATTATATCATCTGTAAAATTTTTAGTTAATAAATATGTAATTAATAAATTATTTAAATTATAAGTTTTTGTAATTTAAAATAATGTATAAAATATAAGTTTATAGATCATATAATAAATAATATCCTATTTATACAAATTTTATGTGTGTATTAAGTGTGAGTTTGGATGCATGTCTGCCACATCTATGTCTGCGTTTTAGCCTTTTTTTTTTTTTTTTTTTTCCACGCTTTTTTTGCTTTTTAGACAAAAACACTGTTCATAACATTGTTTATACACTATTCATAGGATCCACAGCCACTTTATTCAGAAAAAAAAAAAAAATTTAAAATGGATCTCACGATACATTCACATATTTAAAAATTATTTTGTTACAGTATTTTCAGTTTTCAATTTTCAATTTCAGCAAAAATAAGTTGTATCCAAACAGACCCTAAGAGTATAAAGAATATGCAATTCAAAATTAAATTTTCAAAATATATAGTAATATTTACTTTATTAAATAAAGTTATAACTTTATAATACAACTAATTTTGTAGTTAAATTTTGTTATTTTACCAAAATACATATATTATAATTTTACTTCAATAGTTATTTGCTACATTTTTTTTGCAATCATGATCACTATCTTTTATTCTTTCTTACTATTATGGCAATACTTCCTATTGCAGCCCAGAGGCAAACAATATAGAGCAGATTGTTGAAAACATTTCGAAAACACTGAATAGGGAATCCCTTTCGGCAGCACCTGCTGGTTCCGAGAGTAATATTCATAGAGAAGACTCTTCATCAATCACCGCCAATATATATAATAATACTCCATCACCTCGAAAAACCACTAAAGCTAAAAAGTGTGCTTGCGTTATTTGTGTAATAATTGTCCTTTGTATCTTGGCGGGTTTGTGCTTTTTTATAATAAGCAATAGGGTAAATTCCACAGACTATCGCTGAAGTTTGAAATAATATCAACTAAGTTCAGAACATTTTAAAATCTACCCCTTTCGTCCAAAAAGATAATTTTGTCCCTGAACTTTAAAAAAAAAAAAAAAAAAAAAAACTGTTAACTTTTTTTTTTCTCTCTCTTCTTCTTCTGTCTTTTGTGTCTTTCCTCTTCCCTGTGTCTTTCCTCTCCCCTGAGTTCTCCATCTCAAAACATATCCCAAAGTCACCGGCATCAACAACACCACCAAATTAAAAATCTCTTTCAAAACGAACAAAAACCCAAAACAATAAAACAGCAAAATTCCAAGCCAAACAACACACATAAATCCCTTTGAAAATTCCCAATGAAATCTCCTAAAAAACCAAACAGATATCCCAGAAAAACAAGTAAAAATCCAAGCCAAACAACACATAAATTCCTTTGTAAATTCACACTGAAGTTTCCTAAAAATCCCAACAAACCCACCCAAAAAACCAGCAAAAATCTCAGCCAAACAACACGTAAATCCCTTTGTAAATTCACAATAAAATTTCCTAAAAATCCCAACAAAACCCACCCAAAAAACAACAAAAATCTCAACCAAACAGCACAGAAAATCAACACAACCCCAACTGTCAACCTCATTAAAGAAACCAGAAAAAACACACCATATCACAAGATCGAAGCGCCACCACCACCACCGTGTGGGTTCCGATTTGAGAGAGAAGGGGCGAGAGTGCATTGATGGTGCTGATGGGGTCAATCTAGCGATGGCAATCGGGAAGACCTTGCGTGGTGGTGTTGTTGATGCCGGTGATCAAGTCATGGGCTTTGCCGTGGGTAAGGTTCCGTTAGGGAGAGTTCTGAGATGGAGAACTCAGAGAAGAAAGGGGGAAGACAAAGGAAGAAGGGAAAATAACAAAAAATCAAGCGTTTTTTTTTTTTTTTTTTTTTTTTTTTTTTTTTTTTTCTGTTAAGTTCAGGGACAAAATTGTCTTTTTAGGATGGAATGGGTAGGTTTTAAAATGTTTTGGATTTAATTGGTATTATCTCAAATCTCAGGGGTGGTTTGTGAAATTTACCCTAAGCAATATTTCGGTATCTTGATGTGTTTTGATAAAATTCCAAAGTGGTTGAGTTCAATACCTAAACAAAATCTGATTGTCGATTATGGAAATCTTATTTTTTGTTCCGGCTAATTTTGTTTGGGTTCCAAATCAAGATTGTTGTATGATGAAACTTATTGGGTTTTTTTTTTTTTTTTTTTTTTTTGGATTGTTTGGCCAAATAGCCCCCAATATGGATGTTGAATTGTGTTCAAATAACCCATAATGTGTATGTGTGTAATTTTCAAAAGAAATTACCTTACCCAATGTTGTACATGAAATAATTATTATTAATAAAATTATTTGAATAATAGAATTGCATGTTTTGGCCATGATTGGTTGTGGGGTTTGACATGGTTAAACATGCAGTTGAGATTTCGCAGGAATAATGAGTTGTGAGTGGGAACAGTGAGATGAATAAGAGAATTGATATTAGCGTTTAAATAAACGTTAGAGACTTTAACGTTTATATCTTAATTTGTAGGAATTAAAATGAACATTGGCAACTTTTGTAGGTTTTTAAATATCCCACTTGAGCTCTCTAGATCACTTTTAAGGGGTGCCTTTTAAGGTGGCATTTAAAAATTTCAATATTAGATCACCTTCTTGTGAACTAAATTTCTGAGTTAAAATTGTAGTAGGTGTAAATAAGAATAAGAAAAACTCATTTTTTCCCTGAACCTATTACAAGAGGGAAAAAAAGTACCATGAGAGGAGGGGGAGGAAATAGCAAACTGCAAGGAGAAACTCACATTATAAGCTTTCCATGGACAACAAATGAAAAAGAAGTTTACATTTGCTTTATAGATAAAAAGCTAAAATTTTGAAGTTTAATTCTATATCTAGAAAATATTATTGTTATTTTCTCTTCTAATTTTTTGCTACAAAGAATAGTAGCCTGCGCTTCACTCACCCACTATTGACATCACCACCTGTAAAGAATTTACACTAAATTCCCAAATTTGTGAGATGTAAAAAAATAGAGAAAATATACGCTAAAGAAAATAATTACACAAGACAATATTTATGTGATTAGGCAATTTGCCTACATCCATAGAGCTGCAGTGATTTTACTTTTATCAAATCAAATACAATATCCACTCAAGTTTATGTCTAACTTGAGATTCACACCAAATACAATAATATCTCTCTAGGAATAATATAAACTCACCTGAAATCTTCAGTCACACTCTGAATCCAACAACTACACATGGTTGTAGTATCCAAATATAAATCCAGAAGAAAACTCCAAATTAATCTTCTCTTCTATATTTCTCACAGCTAAAAAAAATCTCTCTGTCTTCTTTGCTCTCACACACACCTTTCTTTCTTCACTACGCTCACTGCATCACACACTTGACTGCAATTCTTTTCTTTTTCTTCACTCCAGGCAGAACTGTTTGTTTTTAGACCCCTTAAGACACAATTGGATTAACCTAGTTAACAAGCCTAGTTATTACTTAGTCCAAATTCTAGATCCAGGTTATCACAATCAAACAATCATATCATACATAGCAGCGGAAAAATAAATAACACAATGATATGATGACCCAAGAAAACCAAACCGGTAAAAAACTTAGGGAGGATTTAACCTAGCTATCCTCAAGGTAAACTTGAATCCACTATAGAAAGAATCGAAGTTTTACAATAACGACTTAAACCACTAACATCCTATTTCTACCCACCAATAGAAAACTTATTGACATGACCACGTGCAAGTTTTGAGACCATGGACTCCTTTTTTCTTGGATTCTCCTACAAGTACAAGCACTCCCGCTTGTGTATCATTAAGCTCTTATGGCATCAACTAAATGATCATCAAGCTCTTGAAAAAATCTCCTTTTTGATAATCCTAAATTTGTGTGAAGGCAAGCACCTCTCAGATCTCACAAGAGATTCACACAAACAGTAATATGAGCAACCTCTAAAACGTGGCTAGGGTTTGATTTATATACCTAGGGCAAAAACATAAAACCCTAAACGTTTTAATGAGCTAGGGCTGAGTTGGAATTCTATAGGAAAAAAAAAAAAAAAAAACATTCTGCCCGATATTCGATCGATCGAGTCTAAGCTTCGATCGATCGAGCAAGGCCGAAAGTCACTAATACTTTTGCAGTCACTCGATTCCAACTTTACATACAATGCACACACTTTGAGCAAGTCTAAACAAGACTAACAACTGTTTTGATCATGATTTGCCAACATTACACATTAGAGTTTTAAATACATTAGTTCCTAAGTCTTTAGAACCTAACAAACTCCCCCTTTGGCAATCCATAACAAAACATAACTAAATGCTCAAAGTTTACAAAGAAAAGCCCTTTACAAAAAAATGCCCATTATAACAAATCCAATCCTAATTACTATCCATCAGTTGCAAGTGTAAACAGCAGCACGACTGAATCAACTTGTATTTCTTGAAATACTCAACAAACGCATAAACGCATGTATGGAAAATACAAGTAAAATAAAATAAATTTTTGACTTCACAAAAATACAAAACAAAGACATATATCATGAATAACTCATAAATAAAAATCAATGAGCAGTGAAACAAGAATCATATAAAACAAATGTATCTAACAAAGTATCTCCCCCTATCATGAATAGCCCAAAAAATAATACATTAAGAGCCAAAAAGAATGTATACACAGTGAAGCACCTAGATACAATCTAAACAACTCCATAGGCTCTAAATAAACAAAAATCTCCCCCTAACTCCAAAAAACTCTACAAGTGTCCTTAGATGTACACAAATGTACTCAAATGTACTCCCCCTTTTTGTGATGGAATGCCAAAGGGCACTCATAGTCCATCATCAAAAGGAGGTGGCAAAGGCGAACGTCGAAGATGTGCCAAATCTACTTGCAAAGCACAGAGCTCATCAAGCATGTCCACCAAAATCTGACCATGAGTCGCCTGAACGGTCATGACAGTCTCCAAGGTACGACAAATGTCAAAGTCATCCGAAGTAGACGGCGGAGGAACATTAGCAGCATCAACAACAGGATCAGCAGACACCTCACCAAAAGTAGTAGGACCTGTAGCAGAAGGAGAAAGAGGTGTGACACCAGAGGGCTCAACCCTAAGATGTTTAGAGCCAGCTTGCATATAAGCAGCCTTCTACCTATGAAAGGAGGCACCTATAGGGGCAACTATATGTACAAACTCAGAAGCGGGGAAGTCCTCTAAACCGAGATACAACAAAATCTTATGAATGAAAATAGGATGAACAAGAGCATGAGTGGTAGAAGAACTCCTATAAACTTCGTTCAAAGAACGAAGAAAAAAATGAGGAAAACTGATAGAAGCTTCAATAACAAGAGCGTACAAAAAGACAAATCGCTTAAGAGAAATGGTGTGAAGATGAGAGATAGGCCACAAAGAATGACACGCTATCCTAAAGAAGAGATAGTGCAACTCAGGTAGCTCATCAGTGGTGATTCGAGGATTAGAACCCCACTGGATAGAAGTCCCAGTGATGTATGATATGACGTCGTCCAATAGAGGAGACTCATCATAGGGATAGATAGAGTGCTGGACCAATGGTAGCCCAAGAGCATCAGCCACTACCGTAGGAGTAATGGTAAACTCTACACCTCGTATCTAACTCTTTACTAAAGTGTTGAAATCATAGATGCGGATAGAGATGTTCCAGTAGAACTCTCTAATCAGGGTAATTGGAGGAGGAGGATCAGAAATATCCAACAATGGCAACCAGCCCCTATGCTCAAAATTAGCCCTAATGGCGGGATTAATCTCATCTAACAACACCTTACACTCAGCCCATATATTTCTATTAAGGTTCAGTTTCTCAAAGGTCTCTTGGTTTTTCTCACTCGGAAACCTCTCATGGTCAAAAGGAGGAGGAGAATGTGAGGGGGCAGACCTATTAGCTCTAGTCCTCTTAGGCATGGTGCTAAGGTAAGGACAAAACACAAGAACAAAACCAAAAAGAACCAAAAAAAAAAAACCACGAGCAGACTGCAAGTTAGCACAGAACAATATAGAAATAACAATCTATATAATGCATGAACAGATAAATGTCATGATGAATGCTTTAATGCAATGATAACAAGTTCAATTTAAGTTTAGAATGACAAAATTGGCTTGAGCATAGAGTTTATAACAAAAACCCCAAAATTTGAAAAATCCACTTGTTCAATTTGGAAGAAATTGACCAATTGATCATCACACAAGTTAGAATATAGATTATAATGATCAATTACATCAATCCAATAAGCCAATTTCATCAATTAAACTCAATTTGAACAAAATCCCCAATTCAGGTAAATACAAGCCCTAGAATTTTCAATTTCTCACAGAACACTAAATTGATCAAATTAAACATCATAGATCATGTTTATAACATTATAAGAACAAAACCCAATGATCAATTTCAGAAAAGAAGGCTTGAATCATCAAAAACCCCAAATTTGAATAGGTTCGAAAATCCCAACAAAATGCATGAATTTATGCATGAAAATATGAAAATAAATGTAAAAGGAAGGGTAAAAAGGACATACCGACTTATAGAGAGAAAAACCTTGCAAAAATTTTGGAGGAAAACAAAAAAAAATTGATGTTTAAGCCTTGTCCAAGTCGGAGAGAGAAAGAAAAGTTTGAAAACTTTTGAAAAAGATGAGTTGAATAAGTCAAGATCTGATTTTTAAAAACCTTATTCATGATTTTTGATTGATCGAAAATCAATTTCAATTGATCGAAACAGACAGAGACTCATTAAAAATTTAAAACCAATTGAACAAGTGAATTTTAAAACCATAATGAATATAATGAGTTATATTCATTATACTATCATCACTCATTATGGATTTTAAAACCATAATGAATATAACCCTCCCAGAATCCAAAGTCTGTGCCATCGAAAATTTTCTATTCTAGACGCCTTTCTTGTTTCCTCTATCATTGCTCCCACTCAAACCTAACCCTAGGCTTTGGTACCAATTGTAGAGAATTTACACTAAATTCCCAGATCTGTGAGATGCCAAAAATAGAGAAAATATATGCCAAAAAAAAAATAATCACACAAAACAATATTTATATGGTTTGGCAATTTGTCTACTTCCATAGAGTTGCAGTGATTTTACTTTTATCAAATCAAATACAATATCTTCTCAAGTTTATGCCTAACTTGAGATCCACACCAAATACAATAATATCTCTCTAGGAATAATATAAACTCACCTGAAATCTTCAGTCACACTTTGAATCCAACAACTATCCATGGTTATAGTATCCAAAATATATCCCTAGAAGAAAACTCCAAATTAATCTTCTCTTGTGTATGTCTCACAGCTAATGAATCTCCCTGTCTTCTTTGCTCTCTCACACACACACCTTTCTTTCTTCACTGCACTCACTTGCATCACACAGTTGACTGCTATTCTTTTCTTTTTCTTCACTCCAGGCAGAACTCTTCACGCTCACACTTTTATGCGGTTGCCTTTCCGTTTACACACACACACACACACACACACACACATATATGTATGTACAGAGGCGTAGCCATAAAATTTTACTTGGGGGGGCCGAATTGTAGTATTGATATATTAACCATAGTTCATATTGAATACAAAATTATTAACTTTGATATATTGTCATATTCTTAAATATTAATGAACATACAAAAATTATATAGTTTATTATAGGTAAATACAAATACAAAAAAAAAAAAAAAAAAAATCCAATAAAAGAACAGTTCACATCAAAATTATGCCCAACAATCTTTAATGGAATAAAGATAGCAATACAAAAATGTGAACAAAAAAATCTTAAATATCCTTATGCATATCAACACACATATAGTGGTAGAAGAAAGAAACAAAAATAATACTAATGGTAAAATAACAATGACGATTGATAAAAGAGAGAGAAAAGAAAATGCACTTGCATATTCACTTCTTTAAAGAGCCAAGAAGATGATGTTGTACCAGGAAAAAAAATGGATTAATAATTTTGGTTGAGATAGGAGTTTTTGTGTTGAGAAGAAAGAAAATAGAGCAATAGGCTGGCACTAGTAGCTACAACAAAGCCCCATAGGTACCTAAAGATGAAAAAAAATTGAAATTATGTTGGGAAATGGGTTGTCAATGATGCTAGAGAGTGAATTATTATCCATTGGATTAATTATATTTTTTTTTTTTGGACAATGGAGAAGAACAACTATTAGTCATTATCTTTTGGACTAACTATAAATCTTAGGAATAATTGGGGCGGACAGGTAATAGAGTTTTGAACAATTGAGGAGGCCAACTAAAAATCCATTGGACTAACTAGAAATCTTAGAAATAATTGGGGGGGGGGGGGGGGGCGGTTCTAATTTTTTGGGAGGGTTATATTCTATTACTAGTATAGTTGTAGGAGAAAAAAAAATTTTGGGGGAGGGGGGGGGGGGGGGGAGAGGGCTTGAGCAATTTAGCTCCGCCCCTTTGTATGTATGTATGTATGTTATTGTTGTCTCTAATTCTATTAGGAATAGCAAACCAAGGCCACACCCATACAATTGGGCCTACACCGTGTGGGCTAGACTAAGAGCATCCATAGCAGATGTTGCAAAAAAAATGCCATTTTGCCACACCAAAGACCTACTTTATTATTTTACTACATCATTTTACAACCCCATTTATCATATGTTTTATTATTCAATTCTATACATTAAAATAATATTTACTACACATTAAAATAATATAAACAACACAATAAAATAATATATCTAACCCAATAAATAACAACCACAACACTGCTGCCACCGCCGCTGCCACCACCACCACCGTGGCAGCCACAATCCATTGTAAAACAAAAAACTAAAAACAAAACCACCACCACAACCACCGTCATCAACAACCCACCATAAAACCATTAAAAACAGAGTAACACCTATTAGCACAGCAACTCAAACCCAGAAAACACAACCAAAACCCACTAGCATTGGCAACCTAAACCCATGAAACTACTAGCACTACCAACCCAAAGCCACGAATCCACTTGCACTGGCAACCAAACCCACTAGCACCAGCAACCCACGATCAAGATCTCACCTCACCTCAACGTCGATGCCCACGATCGTGACAAACACTCTGATCTCACCTTAACGTTGATTCCAATCTCACCTCAACGTCGATGCCCACGTCAATTCCAATCAGCGATGACGATGGTGATGACGATGATGATGCCTGGAGAGATTGGCGATGACGATGGAAAATGCAACCGGTGAGAGAACGGCGATGATGGATTGGCGATGACGGATCAAGATTAACAATTTATAAGAGAGAGGGAATCGGTGAGAGGGAACCGGTGAGGGAGAACAAAGGTGAGAGAAAAGAGAAAAGAATAAACTGAAGAGAGAGGAGAGAGAAAAGAGAATAAAAAAAATATTAATCAGTTATACCATTCCCGTCCGTACAGTGGCAAATATGCAACGACACTGTTCATATGTGGCAAAAATTATGGCATTTAGAACATCTAATATTTGGTGTTTTTTGTGTTTGGTATGGCAAATATGCCAAATATTTGGCATTTGGCACATTTGCCACACCTGCTGTGGATGCTCTAAGGTGTTTTATACACCTCAACACCCCTATCAAGGATAGCTTCATTTCCATGCCTGCATGGGTTGATAGAGTGTTCACTAACTCTAGCCAAATACTCTTTAAGTATGCAAAACTATTTGTCAGTATCACACTCGCCCCCTATTGACATCATTGCCATCAATGATAGCTTCATTTCTGTGCCTGCATGGGTCAATAGAGTGTTCACTAACTCTAGCCAAATACTCCAAGAGTTCAGTAAAAAATAGTAGTGTAGCTTTCCTTTAAGTATTCAAAACTATTTGTTTGCATCACAATAGGCGAAAAAAGAGAGAGAATAAGCTACAACCACATTAGTAGAAAATCCAAACAACAAAAACATATGTTTGGTAACTGTTTTTTTCCCTTATTTCTTGTTTCCAAAAACAATTTTCTATTTTTGAGAATAAAAAATTTGTTTGGCAACCTAAAATTGACAGAAAACAAAAATTATTCTCAAAACTTAATTTGTGAAAGAAACTAAAAACATGCAAAAGACTGTTTTCTGTTTCTAATTTTCAAAAGTCAATGAAAACACGTATTTAATTTAATGAATTTATCTCATTTAATGAGTGAGCATTAGAGTTTAAATCCTAGTAACAACATATTTTAGTATTTTTTTTCTTCAAAAAGCTTTTTTTTTTTTTTTTAATTTCAACTAACCAAGCATGTTTTTGATTTCAAAAATACAAAAAAAAAATTTATATTCCCCAAAATAAGTTTTTGAAAATAGAAAACAAAAACTGTTACTAAATATAACATTAGAACCCCATTAGAATCTTGAGTTTTTCTTTTTCTTTTTCTTTTTATAAAAATAGTAATAAAGTAAAATGTAAGAAATAAAGTTAAACAGGCCAAGAACAAAAGTACTTGCAAAAAAAAAAAAAAAAAAATGATTCTCATACAATCAGATTCTTTTTGAGGTTGTACTAATATAGAGACTTAAAAACAATAGAAAGCTCACAATAAAAGCAGAACTTTTGTGTGATTTCCATTTCATTAAAATAGCTCCTACAAAAAATATCATCTCCAATAATGGCAAGTAAAACGATTAACCACTAAATTAATTCCTTCAAAAGCTCCATTAGAAAATAATCAAAATGCATCAAGATACCAAAATACATCAAAAACTGTACCAAATTAAGTGATTCACGTCCAAAAAACTAACCCAAACCCATCAATATTTTGAAATCCAAATAAGGTAAAAGATCTATCAGAGTTTAAAGACAGATGCCAAGATCAGTAGCAAGAGCAGACTAGAAGTCAGCAACACAAAGGATCAAGCCCCTGTTCACAGAGTTGTTGATCCTATAACAAAGCATAAACGGCAAACAGATATAAGAAAAGATCAATGATCAAACGGCTTGTAGTTTACTATGTTTTGGTTTGTTTTAAGTGTTAGCATGTGTGATAGTTAGTTAGTCTTGTAGCTGGCACGTATAAGAAGTTGTTAGAGGTTGTTAGTTCTGGTAATTGGTGCGTTCACACTTGTACAAATCAGTATATATATCTGATGTAATTTCCTTTTGATAATTAATGAAATATAATTTTTAGTCTTTGATTTGTGATATGGTATCAGAGCAAATTCCCAAATTCCTGTAGGGTTTTGCTTTTCTTTCAATTTTTTTTTCTCTCTCAATTTTCTCGAGAAATCACTCTCTGTTTTTGAGAAATTTCTCATTCTTTGAAGATTCTTTCTTCTTTCGTCATCTATGGCTTCCGCTACGAATGAAAATGGTTCTACAGATGCTCCTACACCTGTGAATCCATCTTCTTCTTCACAAGAATCTCTAATGGATGATCCTCTGTTCTTGCATCACGCAGAGAATCCAAGCTTGGTTCTTGTCACACAGCCATTGATAGGTGGAGAAAACTATGCAGCTTGGGCTCATGCAATGAGAAAGGCTTTACTTACCAAAAATAAACTAGGGTTCATTGATGGAACTTTGACCCTTTCATCACCACTGGTATCAACTTCTTCAAATGTGCAAGCCTGGATAAGATGTGACAACATGGTTGGCACATGGCTAACCAATTCCATTTCACCAAAACTATAGGCAAGTATCATTTATGAAGATACTGCCCTAGAAATTTGGAATAACTTGAAGAATCGCTTTTCCTAGACAAATGGACCTAGAATTTTCAATCTCCAAAAGGACATAGCTGAGCTTCATCAAGGTGAGATGTCTATCACTGATTTTTTTACTCAGTTGAAGGTGTTTTGGGACCAGTTACAGAACCTTAGTCCATTTACCTCTTGCACCTGTGGTAAATGCATTTGCAATATTAACAAAAGGCTTACTGATCTGCATGGAAGAGAGTCTGTCATGAAATTTCTAATGGGATTAAATGATTCTTTCTCCCAAGTAAGATCTCAAGTTTTGCTTATGGATCCCATTCCGTCTCTTAGTAAGGTTTACTCCTTGCTAATTCAAGAAGAGACACAAAGATCAGTGCCAAATGCCTCCTTTGCTAAGGTTGATTCCACTGCCTTAGCTGCTAAGTTGTCTAATGAGCATCTTGGTTCATTTCTTGGTGGTGCTGTTGGCAAAGGGAAGGAGAGACCAACTTGCACACATTGTGGCAAGACTGGCCACACAGTGGATAAATGCTATAAAAAACATGGTTTCCCACCTGGCTTTAAGTTCAAGAACAGGCCTTTTATGGCTCATCAAGTATCTTCAGATGTGTCCCCTGGTGCTCCTTCAATTGCTACACCAATGCATCAACAATCTGCCTTTACTCCTGAACAGTATCAGCAGCTCTTTGCTATATTTGGAGCTTCTACTTCATCCTTTGCATCTTCTACTCCACTCAAAGATGCTCCAATGGCCAATGTAGCATCATCTTCTACATCTGCCATTGCTCCAATATCAGGTATTGACTTATCTCATAGTATTTTCTCTGCCCAAGTAGTAAACAGAAGAACTTATGATAAATGGACTTGGGTATTAGATACTGGAGCTACTGACCACTTTGTTTGTTCAATTGATCTATTAACTTCAATTACTGCTACTATACAGTCTTTGGTTCACTTGCCTAATGGGGAATCAGCTCAAGTCACCCATGTTGGAACTGTTGCTCTTTCTTCTTCACTTACTCTCACTAATGTCCTTTGTGTTCCCTCTTTTAGTTTTAATTTTCTATCTGTTAGTACCCTCACATTATCTCAATCTTATTGTCTTGTTTTCCTTTCCAATTATTGTTTTCTTTAGGACCTTTTACCTTGGAAAATGATTGGGGTGGGCAAGGCTGTTGATGGGTTGTACTTGTTGCAGTGTGATAGTCTTCAACATGTCTCTCATTCATCACTTGATGATTACCTAAGCAATCACAAGTTCAATGCTTCTTTTCTTCCTTTCTCTGCAACCACTTCTACTTCTGCAAGTTCTGCATCTTCTTTTCTTTGGCATGCAAGATTAGGACATCTATCAGACATGAAGCTTAAAGCTTTAGGTCATTCCATTCCTTCTTTACAATCTTTCTGTAATAAGGCATGTCAGATTTGTCCTATGGCCAAGCTTAAACGATTACCATTCCCTTTTAATAATAAAATCTGTGCTTGTGCTTTTGATTTAGTCCATATGGATGTTTGGGGACCTTATTCAATTCCTACTTTAGATGGTTACAAGTATTTCTTGACAATTGTGGATGATGCAACTCGAGCCACTTGGCTGTTTCTAATGAAATCAAAATCTGATGTTGGGTCTTTGTTTCAATCTTTTTATACTATGGTTGTACACAATTTAGACACAATATTAAATCCATTAGAACTGACAATGCCAAAGAATTTGATGCCATGTTTGATTTCCTTTGTTCACATGGCATTATCCATCAACATAGTTGTGTTTACACTCCTCAACAGAATTCTGTTGTGGAGAGAAAACACCAGCATTTGCTTTCCATTGCCAAGGCTTTACAAATTCAATCTCAAGTTCCCTTGCAATTTTGGGGGGATTGTGTTTTGACTGCTGCATACATCATAAACAGACTTCCCTCACCTTTGTTACATGACAAAACACCCTTTGAGCTTTTATTCCATAAGCTTCCTGAGAATAACCATCTCAAAGTCTTTGGCTGTCTCTGTTTTGCTTCCACAATTGCTCAAACCAGAAACAAATTCTCACCAAGGGCAAGAAGGTGTGTTTTCCTTGGCTATCCTTGCAATATCAAAGGTTATAAACTCTATGATCTTGATACTTATGCCGTTTTTGTCTCAAGGGATGTTGTTTTCCATGAATCAGTTTTTCCTTATGTTTCTGCTTCAAATAAATCTATTTCTGTTAATACTTTACCTTTGCCTTGTCCTTCCCCGGTTCCTCCCTTACATGATGATCCAATTTTGTTCAAACCCAACACTTCTGCTCTTACACCTTCTTCTATTGTTCAAGTCCATCATACTATTGATGATGACTTCCTTGATGAGGTTCCAGAAGCCCCTCTTGATCCTATTGCAGATCCTTTACCTCTTAGAAAATCTACTAGACCTGTCAAAAGACCTTCTTACTTGCAGGAGTTCCACTGCAATCAAGTTGCTTCTGTCTAGCCTCTGTCCTCTTCCCAATCAGGTACTTCTCATCCCCTTTCTTCTCATGTCTCATATCACCACCTTTCTCCATCATATAAGACTTTTTGTTGTGCTATTTCCTCTCTTGTTGAACCCAAATTTTACTATCAAGCTGTGTCTGATCCCCAATGGCAAGCTGCCATGGCTGCTGAAATAGCAGCCCTTGAAGCTAATAGTACCTAGACTTTGACACCTCTACCTGTTGGTAAGAAATCCATTGGCTGCAAGTGGGTCTACAAAATCAAGTATAAGGCTGATGGTACCATTGAAAGATATAAAGCAAGGTTGGTGGCCAAGGGATTCACACAAAAGGAGGGAATTGACTATTTTGAAACTTTCTCTCCAGTAGCAAAAATGGTGTCTGTCAAGGTTCTCCTTGCTGTTGCTGCCATTAAGGGTTGGTTTCTTAGTCAATTAGATGTAAATAATGCTTTTCTTCATGGTGATTTGGATAAGGAGGTGTATATGGCTCTTCCACAGGGGTTTCACAGCCAGGGGGAGGTTGTTTGTAAGCTAAACAAATCCATTTATGGTCTCAAACAAGCTTCTAGGCAATGGTTTGCCAAGTTCTCAAGTACCTTGATTCAGCTTGGTTTCATTCAATCCAAGGCTGATTATTCTTTGTTTACCATAAGGGATGGTGATATTTTCATGATTCTTTTGGTTTATGTAGATGATGTTTTGATAGCTTGCAATGACAAGGCTGAAGTGGATAGATTTAAAGTCATGCTAGATGATAAGTTCAAGCTTAAGGATTTGGGTGATTTGAAATATTTCCTTGGTTTGGAAGTTGCAAGATCAGACAAAGGAATTGCTCTTTGTCAAAGGAAATACACTCTTGAATTGCTTAATGATGTTGGACTGCTTGGCTGTAAGTCTGCTAAAACACCTATGGAGCACAATTTAAGGCTAAGCAAGATTGAAGGGGAAGAGCTTAAAGATCCCAGCCATTACAGAAGGCTTGTGGGCAGGCTCTTGTACTTCACAATCACAAGACCTGATATTACATTTGCTATCCATAAACTCAGTCAATTTATGTCCAAGCCAAGAAGACCACATCTAGATGCAGCACATAGAGTATTGCAGTATTTGAAAGGTGAACCAGGCAAAGGACTCATGTTTCTTTCAAGCACAGAATTGCATTTGAAAGGATTTGCAGATGCATATTGGGCTGCATGTTCGGACACTAGGAGGTCAGTGACTGGCTATAGCATATTCATTGGTGATTCTTTGGTGTCTTGGAAGTCCAAGAAGCAGTCTACAGTATCAAGGTCCTTAGCTGAAGCTGAGTACAGATCCATGGCAGTACCAACATGTGAGATAGTGTGGATTTTGTATTTTCTTAAGGACATTGGAGTAAATCATGAAAAGGAAGCTTTGCTGTTCTGTGACAGTCAAGCTGCACTGCACATTGGCTCTAATCCAGTCTTCCATGAGAGGACAAAGCATATAGAAATAGACTGTCATGTGGTCAGAGATAAGGTGTTAGAGAAGGTGATTAAGTTGAATCATGTTAGAACAAATTGCCAGTTGGCTGACCTGCTCACTAAAGCTTTGAATTACAATCAGTTTTCAAATCTTACTAGTAAAATGGGACTGCTTAATATATATACACCTGCTGCTCTTGAGGGGGAGTATCAGAGTTTAAAGACAGATGCCAAGATCAATAGCAAGAGCAGACTAGAAGTCAGTAACACAAAGGATCAAGCCCCTGTTCACAGAGTTGTTGATCCTATAACAGAGCATAAACGGCAAACAGATATAAGAAAAGATCAATGATCAAACGGCTTGTAGTTTACTATGTTTTGGTGTGTTTTAAGTGTTAGCATGTGTGATAGGGGTGTGCAAAAAACCGAAGAACCGAAAAAACCGCTTCAAACTGGCCGAACCGATGCAAAAATTTCGGTTCGGTTTCGGTTTTATTGTATAAGAAACCGAAAATTTCAATTCGGTTTCGGTGTCAAATTTTAATACACCAAACCGACCGAACCGAACCGAAATATTATTATATAATAATATATTATTTTATTATATTATATTATATTATTGTATTAAATATAAAATATTTTGTAAATATTTAACACGTTGACTCTCTCTACTGGATATTTTCAAAAGAAAAAAAGACATGCTTTTGGCAGTTGGCAGATATGCTTTGCCAACTTTGCTTTGGGCAGTGGGCAAAGTCCAATTCATCTTTTCATTTTAAACCAATTCAGTGACTAAGTAAAACCAAGTTATCAAATGATTCAAACTAACTTAACTAAGTTACCAAACTAAGTTATCAAGTGACTAAAAGAAACTAAGTTGCAGGGGGCCTTTTTCTTTTTTTCAGTCATTACTTCAAAGTTTCAAATTTCAAATGATCCGGCCAGCATTTTAAAATCTATTAGATTTTAATCACCTATAATTAAACTAACTAAATATCTAATTAAACTAATTAAACTAAAACTAATTGAACTATAAAATGAAAAGGTGGAAACCCTACCCTACATACTCAGCCCACTCTTTCATTTTCATTCTTAATCTCACACTTTCCACTCTCTAACATTCAGACCTCAGACCGCCTCACTCCCTACCTCTCATCCTTTCCACTCTCTCCCTCTGCCGTCACCTCCACACGCCGCCCTCCCCAAGATCATCGGCTTCTCATCTCCCACGGTGAGTCTGTCTTCCCCACACTTTCACTCTCCCTTTGCCATCGCCCTCGCCCCTCACACTTTCACTTTCACGCTGCCCTCCACACGCCGCCTCCCCACGCCGGCTCTTTGTTTTGTGTTTGTCTCTGTTTTGTGTTTCTCTATGTTTGGTGTTTTAGGTTTTGAAAATACTAAATAGAAATCTCGATACTCTGACCCTCTCTCTGTTTTGTGTTACTCTTTGTTTTGTGTTACTCTGTGTTAGTGTGTTTTGTGTTACTCTGTGTTAGTGTGTTTTGTGTTTTAGGTTTTGAAAATAGAAATCTCGATACCCTCTGACCCTCTCTATGTTTTGTGTTTCTCTCTGTTTTGTGTTTTAGGTTTTGAAAATAGAAATCTCGATACTCTCTGATGCTCTCTCTATGTTGTGTTTCTCTCTGTTTATTTTTTCAAGTTTTAATGTTTTATATGCAAATAAAGTTAGGGTTTTGATTCTTTTGAAAAAATCGATAACCATGTGCTTGGCTACTTGTGCTAGTTGATTTCTTTATTAAAGTTAACTGATTGCCTTTGAGTTCTGATATATATAAAGTTAACTGCTTTTTTATTTATTTATTGTTGTGATATTTTTGTTTATTGTTGTTGACATGCTGTGAATCTGTAACTGTTATGTTAAGTTATTTTCTTATTGATGTTACAGATTTGAAAATCAATAACCCCATGTGCTTAACTGTGATGACGGTGTATTTGTTAATAGTTGACTGATGTTGGGGTATTTGTTAATAGATTACTTTCTTTTGAAGAGTCCTTTTCAGTTTTTTTTTTTTTTTTTTTTTTTTTTTTTTTTTTTTTTTTTTTTTTTTTTTTTTTTTTTTCTGTTGCTGACTTTTATTGTGTTATACTACTGTTATTGTTACCGTTTTTTTTTTTTTTTTTTTTTATTTATTGTAGACTAGACTCATTTTGGCATTAAATTTTATTTTTTATTTCTTACTTTTTATAGTTGCTGACTTATTGTGTTTTATTTTATTTTGTAGATGAATGAGACAAGAGAAATCCCAAAGGGTCAACACAATGAAGCGAATCAAGGGGCAACCAATTTGCATGAAGACAAAGGTAAACCCCCACTCCCACCAACTGCAGGTAATACTGGTAAAAAAAGATCTGTTGTTTGGGGTCATTTTACTATTATTGAAGGGGGGGAAAAACCTAGGTCAGCTTGTAATTACTGTGGCACAACCTATGCTTGTGACACTAAGTTAAATGGTACTACAGCCATGAGAAATCACATACAATCACAATGTTTGAAATATCCTTATAGGGAGGACAAAAAAAACCAATCAACCCTAGCATTCAAACCTAAAGAAGAAGGAGAAAGTAGCAGTAAACTTGTGCCTTGGGTGTTTAATTTTGAGGAATGTAAGAAAGCATTGGCAGAGATGATTATTCTAGATGAGCTGTCTTTTAGGTTTATGGAGGGTTTTGGTTTTATGAAGTTTATGTCTGTTGCCCAACCTAGGTTCAATCCAATCCCTTGCCGCATAACAATTGCCAAAACATGCTTTAGGGTGTTTTTAGATGAGAAACAAAAGTTGAAAGAAGCCCTAAGAGAGCAGCGGGTCTGCCTTACCACAGATACAAACGACATCTGTTCAAAATTTGAACTACATGTGTCTCACTGCCCATTTTATTGATAGTGATTGGAAAATACACAAGAGGATTCTTAGTTTTTGTTTAGTAGAAAATCACAAGGGTGAAACACTTGGGAAGGCAGTTGAGATGTGTTTACTTGATTGGGGGATAGACAAGATTCTAACTATTACAGTTGATAATGCTGCCTCTAATAGTGGGTTGATTTCTTTTATTCAAAAAAAGACTAAGCATAGGAAGGCAACAGTTTTAGGGCATAAATACTTGCATGTGAGGTGTAGTGCTCATATCTTGAACTTGATTGTTCGTGAAGGGTTAGTTGAAATGGATGAGACAATAGTGAAGGTTAGGAAATCTGTGAAATATGTGAGATCATCTCCACAAAGACAAAACACATTTAAGTTATGTGCGGAGAAGGAGAAAGTTGAGTTTAAAAATCAGTTGTGCTTAGATGTGCCCACTAGGTGGAACTACACCTATATTATGTTGGAGAAGGCCGAGAAGTATCAAAAGGCTTTTGAGAGATTAGAGGAAGATGATCCAAATTTTCTTATGACAATTAGAGAGGAGTCCAAGGAAGAAGGAAATGATAGACATGAGGTTGCTTGGGGAATGGATGATGTGGATTGGGAGAAGATTAGGATCTTTTCTAAATTTCTTAAAATTTTTTATGATGCAACCTTGAGGTTTTCGGGTGCTAATTATGTCACTAGCAATTCTTTCTTTTTGGAGCTCATGTCAATTCATGACACAATTAAGTTAGAGCATGAAAAAGATAGTTATTTGTTGAGAACAATGGCTGATTACATGAAGAACAAGTTTGAAAAGTATTGGGGGAATTTTGATAATATGAATCACTTGTTGTATGTAGGGTTGGTTTTTGATCCTCGATACAAGTTGAGGTATCTTGAGTACTGTTTTGGTACTTTGTATGAGAGGCAAAAGGCTGTTGATATGGCAGGAAGAGTAAAGGCTGTTTTGGAGGATTTGTATAAATTTTATACTCAAAATCAAGTGGGGAGTAGTAGTGCTAGTGCTACTGCACAAGCCCAAGGCCAAAATCCAAGTGGATCAATGGAGGAGATGATTATAATGTGGTTGATGCGAAGGCAATGAGGATGATGGGATTTAGGAAGCACTTGAAGGGTATTGATTCTTCAAATACCAAATCAGAGGTTGATAAATACTTGTTAGAGAGTTGTGAAGATTTTGATGATAATTTTGATATTTTGGCTTGGTGGAAGGTTAATTCCCCACGATACCGTGTGCTTTCAAGAGTTGCACGACATGTTCTTGCAATTCCGGTATCCACTGTGGCCTCAGAATCTGCCTTTAGTACGGCTGGTCTTGTCCTTGATCCCTTCCGGAGTTCATTGTCTCCCCTTATGGTGGAAGCCCTCATATGTGGTCAAAACTGGCTCCGTCCTTCATCTACTGCAATCTGCCTTCGTGCTGCCATGGATGATGTTGAGGAGTTTGAAAAGCTTGATGGAGGTATGATTATTATTTGTTATATTAAAAAAAATGACTTTCTATTTCTTTATTTATTAAAAAAAATTCTGCATGTCTATTATTATTAAAAAAAAACTGAATGTTTTGGATTCTTGGTATATTTATTGTTTTATTGAACATTCTGCATGTCTACTTCTTTCTTTATTAAAAAAAAAAAAAAAAAACTAAATGTCTTGAATTCTTGGCATATTTATTGTTTTATTGTACAAGTGATTTTTATGTTTTTTTTTTTTCGTTTTTTGTTTGTAGAAATTGTGAGTGATGCTGCATTAACATCAGAACTAGGCATGTCCACACCAACACCTATCGAAGTTGACGGTTGAAGATTTCTCTTTGCTCTTTGGACGAGTGGTATTGATGATAATATGTACACTTTTTGATATGTATAGTTGTACACTTTTTGCTATTAGATAGTGGCCTACATAAGTACATATAGATATGGGCTTTTATTTTGAGCTTTGACAATGGCCTATACATAATACATAGACAATATATAGACAATATATGATATTAGGCAGTAGGCAATGACATATGGCCAATTTATTTTGAGTATTTGGCCAAATGTTAAATATGGACTGTATATGATGACATTGACATATAGCCAATTTATTTTGAGTCTTTGGCTATAATGCTATGTAGGTATTGACATATGGACAATATGTGGACGTTGACATATTACTAATGAAGTAACTAAATATGTACTAGTTATTTTATTTTGACTTGTACAATTTATTTTTTAATCTTGTTTATATTTGATGGGTGTTTGTAACAAGTTACAGCTTAGTTTGAGGCTTTGAGCACTAGAGCAATTTTTTGCTCTAGATTATTTCTGGATTTATGAATATGTCAGGTTGTGTTTGTGCAAATGTATTTTGGACAGGTTATGAATTTATGATAGGTTATGATTTATGAATTTGCTATATGTGTTGTATTTTTGAATTTATGAATCTGTAACAGTTTTATTTTTTGTGTGGAAGAATTTGCTATTATGTGTATTTCTGGATTTATGTTGAGTAAAAGCAGGTTGTGATTTTTTTTTTGTTTGTAAAATGTTTTATGGATGTGTAAAAAGGCCCAAAAATGGCCAAAATAAAAAAGGCCCTAATCTGGGCTATAAGGGCCAAAACAGAAAGCTAAAAAAAGCCCAAAGATGACCATTGCCAAAATAGAGAAGGCCCAAATCTAGGCCACAATTGGTTCCTAACAAAGGCCCAAAAAAGGTTTCTAAAAAAGACTTAATTAGAGCATAAAAGACAGAGACTTGAATACTGCATTAAAAAAAAAAAAAAAAAAAAAAAAAAGCCCAAACAGAAAAGTTTTAGAAAAAAAAAAAATCAAAGGCCCAACTGGCCCAAACTCTAGGCCCAAAAACCGAAACCGACCAAAAAACCAACCGAAACCGAAACCGACGGTTTTTCAATTATTTTGGTCGGTTTCGGTTGAGATTTTCAAAAACCGAAAATTTCGGTTTCGGTTGGTTGGATTAGAAAAAACTGACCGAACCGAACCGATTATAGCCCTAACGTGTGATAGTTAGTTAGTCTTGTAGCTGGCACGTATAAGAAGTTGTTAGAGGCTGTTAGTTCTGATAATTGGTGCATTCACACTTGTACAAATCAATATATATATCTGATGTAATTTCCTTTTGATAATTAATGAAATATAATTTTCAGTCTTTGATTTGTGATAAGATCAAAAAAAAAAAAAAAAAAACCGTTGAGGCTGCAGCACCGCGATCATGGCAGCTTCGAAGTATTTTCCAAGTTCCAGCACTGAATCCAGCAGAGGCGAACATCGTTTGATTTTGGTGTTTGGGTATATTGTTGATTCCTCTGAAACTGATATGCGGTGATTTTTTTTTTTTTTTTTTTTTTTGAATTTGGGGATTTGTTAAGATGATGATGCGGCACCTTCTCATTAGTTGGCATAAAACCCACTTTTTACACCAGCTAGGGGTGTGCAAAAAACCGACAAACCGAACAAACCGACCAAAACCGACCGAACCGTTGCCAAATTTTTGGTTCGGTTTTGGTTCGGTTCGGTTTCGGTTTCATTTTTTAAAAACCGAAATTTTCGGTTTCGGTTTCGGTGCTGGATTTTTTCACCCGAAACTGAACCGAACCGACCGAATATATATATATATATATATATTTATGTAATATTAAAACACAATAGATCAGTGGCCTTAATGGTAAACTTTTTATGGCTTAGCTAGCTGGGAGTGGTTCGAGCCTTCGCGCGGGACATGGGGGTATTTTTTGCTATTTAATTTTTTAAAACCCTAGTAGCATAAATACGAAAATACCCTTGATTATTCTTCCATTTTCTTTTCTTCAGCCGACGTGTTCTTTTTTCTTTTCTTCAGCTCCCCTTTTCTTTCTTCAACCAACGTTTGGGTTTTGTTCTCTCTCACTTTTGTTGGCAACATCAAGAAGCAAGAAATGAAAAACCCACACCAAGAACAAGATTCAGAGAGAATCAAGAACAAGAATCAAGAAACCCACCCAAAGATCCAGAGAGAAAACATCAACAAACCCCGTTGTCGCCGTCGCCTGGAGTCTTCGCCACCTGGGTTCTATCGCCGTCGCCTCCTTCGCTGCCGCCGCCTCTCTGGTTTGATTTTTCTGTCTTTGTGGTTTGAGTTTTGTTCTTTGTGGGTTTTTGGGTTCGGGGTTTGGGTTTTGTTCTTCGTGTTTGGGTTTAAAGGTTTTTGGGTTTTGTTCTTCATGATTTGGGTTTTGTTCTTTATGATTTCTGGGAGTTTGGTTGGCTTCGCCGATACGCTTCTTCGCCATTCTCTCTTCTTTTTTTTTTTTTGGTTTTGTGTTTGGTGTTTGTTGGTGCTTGGTGTTTGTTGGTGTTTGGGTGGTGAGAAAACGTGGGAAAGATAAGGGATTTTCTGGGTTTGTTTATTTTTTTTGGGTTTGTTAATATTTTCTGGGTTTGATAAGAAAACCGAAAAATCCAACCGAAACCGACCGAAACTGAAATCCAACCGAAACCGATGGATTTCCAATTATTTCGGTCGGTTTCGGTTGAGAATTTTAGAAACCGAAAATTTCGGTTTCGGTTGGCCAATGCTTAGAAAACCGACCGAAACCGAACCGACACACCCCTAACACCAGCTTCAGACCAAATATATAAACTCTTTTTTATAGTGCTAGTTAAAACTGTTTTGACATCTGTCACTGGTTAATATGTAGTTATTTGTAGTCAACCATTTGCACAAATTTTTATGCTGAAAAGGCAACATTTAGTGTTATTCTTAAAAATATAGAAGTAAATTATACGATCCCTCCTACAATTTTAATCTCCAGATATAAATGGAAGACTCTTTGATGTCTACTTTTCACTATTTTCAAATCGATTTTTTCTAAAGCACAAATTAAGGAAAATAAATTTTTTAAGATATTGTTAAAAGTTAAATTGGAATAAACTAAAACGGTAATGAGTAAAATAATCAAACTAAATAAATCACTTAAATATATCTAACTTCGTACCCCATATTTTATCCATAGTCTTAAGACCTGTTAAGTTGTAAGTATTGATAATTTAAATTTTGGGTAAATTACAATTTATCCCATATGGTTTGGTCCCTTTACAATTTGATACACAAAATTTCAATTGCTACATTTAAATGATTAAAACCTTAAAGTCTAGACAAAAATGAAATGAATTAGAGCTCATCATCAATGAAGAAGGAGGAGTTGAGGAAGTTGAGCATGACACCTAGCTTCGACACCACACCTCAGAACGAAGCACACTTGGGCAACAGGGGGCAATGCTCCCACCCCCAATTTTTTTTAATCACTGGTACATATAGAGGTACTACTTTTAGCAATTGTGTTTTATAAAATTACATTTTGTCTCCCTAAATAATATCATTGATTTTTTTAAGAGTAATGTCATGATCACAAACTTTTCTAAAACATCTTCACAAACTATTAAGGTTCAAATTATTACAAGTTCACATCTGGGCCCGCCACTTTTATCACTTTTTTACTTACTAATAATCACTCACCATATCAATAATTTGTAAAAAAAATTATAGCTTTGACTTTTTTCCTCCTTTTAAAGGCCATAAATAAATTTATAGATCTAAAACTTATAACAAAATATGCAAGCCCAAAACAATTAGCCCAACAACAAAAATTACCAATAACAAAGCTAAAAAAATATTAAGCTCAATCAACCAATTTTACCCATCAAAGGAAAAAAAAAAAAAAAACACTCAACCGCTAAGCAACAACAGAGCCAGATGGACAATAGTAGAGCCATCTCCTAATTCCAAGTCCTAGCTTTGTCCTTGACCACACTGAGATCCTATAGTTCCCATTGGCATTGATATGCCCATTGTCTAGCTCATCATGCTTGGCTTTTCTGAACTTTTTTGGGCTATCTTTGGCCATGAAGCAACGTGGTCAACTCCTCCATAGAGTGGGTTGTGGGAGCTATAGATTATAGTGAAGTGGGAGTTTAGGGTTTGGGTGTTTCTATGTTGGGCAATGAGGAGGGGTAAAAAGAAAGAATAGAATGAAAAATGAAAAATAATGTTAAATAAATATTATGGGTGCTTAAGAAAGTAAAAAAGAAAAAGAAAAAAAAAGTGATAACTAACTTTTGATATTCTCTTAATAGTAATAGATAGATAATAATAACTAAACATCGTAGTTTTAATTAAGAGAGTCAATTTCGTACTCAAGACTGTTTTGATTTGATAAGAGAACAAAATATTTCGGTATCGATTGACATCGATATACTTTTTCAAGATTACTGCTATTTATAATTTTTTTTTATACATTTATATATGTATGTGTGTGTGCGTGTCAATATATATATTGTGCCGGTATGACTTTATTTATTTTTATACTTATCAACATAAAATTTAAAATCTACATATTTTATATGCCTAAATATAGCTTAAGTACATTAATCCAATATATTAACTTAAATAGCATTTTTTTAACAATTTTTTTCAAAATTTTTTTTATTGGCTGGTATGATCGGTACTAATACGGTATTAACTTTCCTAGTTTTAATTTGTTAAAATTAGGTCTTTTAAAACTAAAATGATATTTAACTACGATTTCACTAATGGACATGGATGGAAGGACTTGTTTTAAATTATTAAATAATGTTTCATATTCAAATCTAAATTTTTAAAGAGAGTGGTACAAAATTAAAATTATCTCAAAGTTTGAAGTTACAAGTTACCAAAAAAACAAGTTACAAATTTTTTTTTGAGTAAAAAAAAAAGATGGAATTTTGAGAGTGGTCAATTCACCACCAGATTCCCATATTGACTACAAGTTGTCTCTCTTCTTTTCCCTCCTAGGTCTATGCATTCTTTTTCCTCTTTGAAACTTATATGTATATATTAAAAGGATTTAGAAAGTTAGTTATGATTTCAAAAAATGTCAAAAATACATCTAATCTAATTAGATAATTCATATTCTTAAAAAATAAAAATAAAAATTTTAATTTTAATTCAAAAAAACACAAGTAGAGAAATTTTTTTTCCTAAAAATTAGTACACTCTCTATTTAAATATAGAGAGGTGCTACATTCACAATATTTTCACAACAAATCATATGTGGTTAGTTGTTATTGGTTCTAATTTGAACCTACTATTGAAATTACTTTTTTACCATACTAATAACAACCTGTAATAACCTGTCACATATGATTTGTTATGAAAATATTATAAAAATGATGTGGACATAGGATTTCTCATAAATATATCTCATGCACGTTTAAATTTTATTTTTCTTCTAAAAACTAGCACACACTAAATTAGCAGTTTACTTAATTTCAAATCCTAAATTTTAGTTTCCTAAAAACTTATTCTGTGTAATCTTACTAACAATAGATAAATTCAAATTGAAAAATTACATTAAATTCAAAATAAAAAAAGAGCCTCATTGCACGTGTGGAGTGCGTGTGATGTGGTGAGGTTAGTATATATAAACTAGCCTCATTACACATGCTTCACATGTGCGATGAGACTTTTTTTAATTTTAATTTTATTTTTATAGTGTCATAGTTTTTCATTTATTCTAATTTGAGGTTAGCACATTTTCTCATTAATATTACGCATTTAGAACAACTAATACAACTAAGAGTGTCATGAGGCTAGTTTCAAAAAATGAGCAAATATTACATGTTTATTTTATATATATATAATTTTTATTTTGAGAATCTAATTTATAAGTGGATAAAGCAATTTAAAAATTAATAAGAGAGCAATCCTATTTTTTAGGCAATTTTTTTATTGAGAATTAGAGTTGTATTTTTACGAGATTATCCTTTAATTTTGTCTCTACTTAAACATAGGACAACGACATTTTTGAACTAATAATAGTATCTGATGATGCAAAGAAAATCAGTAGGCTGAATGCTCTGGACTTCAATGGGCTAGCGGATGTCTAGAAGGCCTGAAAGGAAAAAAACACAAAATTAAAGGTGACTGGGGTGAACCGGCCAAAAACTCTCTGATGCTTAAGTTAGTTTTCCCTCTAGAACTCAAGAATTCCAACTTTAGGAGTAGTGGAAACTTACTTAAGCATCGGAGGGTTCTTGACCGTTTCACCCCGGTCACCTTTGATTTTTTTTTTTTTTTTTCTTTTCAGGCCTTCTAGACAACCGCTAGCCCATTGAAGCCCGGAGCATTCAACCTATTGATTTTCTTTGCATCATCAGTTGGCGCCATCTGTGGGAAAGATTAAATTTGCATTTTGCAAATCATCTTTCTTTTACAAAAGGCTGCATGGTTGGGACAAGATCAATGACCACTAGTCCAGGCCACCAGGAGATTGGGAATGCTTTTAGTCATCCCAACCATGATCGCCAGTCAGCACTTGTCATGCAACTGCCTTTCATCCAACAAATGCAGTCCATGGCAACTGCTATGGTAGAGTTAACCCATCAAAACCAAGAGTTAACTAAGGAGATTAATCTAAGGAGACAACGTCTTGAAGGATGTGTGGAAGGACAAGCCCAGAGTCAAGATGATAGAGGAGGAAATACTAAGCGCGAGAATCACTCAACAAAAACCGTTTCACGTAGGGTACCACACTTAGAGAAGGAGATGGATCAAATGAGGAAAGCCATGGATGAGATGAGAGAGAACATGAGAAAGACGAATTATGTAGATGATTTAGTTCATCGAATTGATTCCTCTTTCATGGCTTCCATTATTAGTCGTCCCCTGCCTTCTAAGTTCAAGATACCTTCCTTGGACTCATATGATGGAATGCGCGACCCATGTGATCACATAGCAACTTTCAAGACCATAATGCACCTACAAGGAGTTCCAGATAAGATAATATGTAGGGCCTTCCCAACCACCCTTAAGAGGCCAACATAAGTGTGGTTCAGTAAAAAACCTCTAAATATTGTTGGTTTTTTCTAGGAGTTAAGTAAGTTGTTCGTCAACAACTTTATTGGAGGACAAAGGCATAAATGCTCCTTGTCTAGCCTGTTGACTATAAAACAAGGAGAAAATGAGAGCTTATGGTCCTTCATCACTCGCATCAATAGGGAAGCCCTAACGATAGACGAGATGGATGACAAGTTGCTATTGCCAACCTTCCACAATGGAGTTAGTTTGGATTTATTCATCCATAAGCTTTATGATTAGGAACCACAAATCATAGTTGAACTCGTCCATTCAGCCCAAAGCTTCATGAATGCAGAGGATGCGATTATTGCCAAGAAGAGGAAGAGAGCAGAGCGAATGGAAACTGATCTCCCACGCCATCCTAACCAAGGCCCTCGTCCAAAGAAGGCCCAAATGGGAGAGAAGAAAAACAACATGAAGGCAGGTTCGTCTTCAGGAAGGAGTCAGCACTACACGCCTTTGAATGTTCCTTTTGATCAAGTGCTTATGCAAATCAAGGATGACCTATCCTTGAAGTGGCCAAAGAAGACGAAGGGATATCCTAATAAGTACAATAAGAACAAGTATTGCTGCTTCCACAGGAACAATAGGCATAACACGAACGAGTGCTATGACTTAAAGTAATAGATAGAGAATCTTATCAAGCAGGGAAAGTTGAGGAATTTTCTTGGATGAGATCTTAAAAACGAGAAGTTGAAAGGAAAGGTAGAAGGCCCCTACTTGGAGAAATAAGAGTTATTGTAAGAGGAACTTCAACAGGGCAATCTTCCAAGTCAAGAAAGACATACCTGAAGGTGGTGCAGAACGTCCAACTCTCTAGACGACCACCAAAGACGAGAAGGGCAGACGAGGAGAATGAAGAGCAAATTCGTCTTAACCTCGATCTAATAGACGAGGAAAGGATGGATGCAGAGCAGAGGACAGCAAGATATAAAAATCTTATGGCTAGAAAATATGATGCAATGATGAAACCTAGGCGTTTCAACATTGGGGACCTTGTCTTAGAAAGGGTCTCTTTGGCAACCAAAAACTCGGCTCATGGAAAACTGGGACCTAATTGGGAAAGACCCTACAGGGTTATCAATTGCAAAAGACAAGGATCATACTACTTGGAAGCACTGGATGGACGAAAGCTAGAGCACCCCTGAAATATTGAACATCTAAGAAGATACTATCAATGAAGGATCAGCCTAGACGAGCATCATTATGAACGAAGTTGGAGTTATGTGTTACTTCCCTCATATTTATTAATGTTTATTGCTAGTACTACATCTTTTTAATATTTTAATTCCCTAAAAAGTGCATTAGTTTCCAACTTTTGTGCTGTCTATGGACGGATTTGTGATGGACGAAGTCATGAACTTAGTCTGTTTGTACATAGCGTTTTCAATTCCTTAAAGGCACTAGCCTCCAGCATGTGCCATGCTTGTGGATGATGTTTATGTTGTGTATATATAGCTTGGATTCTCAATGTATATAATGTGTGAACTTCTAATTTTCATGTTGTTTTCATTCAAACTAATCCACAAGAAGGCTAAAGGCCCAAGACGAGTATAATTTCTGGATGCAGGGATATCAAAAGAAATACCATTCATAAACGAGTTATACTTGTAAAATTTAAAGAACGGTAAAAGTGTTGAACATAAAAAATTATTCTAACATGGACGAGCTAAATGTCTTCATGAGTGGATGGACCACACTTAAAAACTATAAAAAAAAACATCATGTACAATATAAACAAAGGAAATTCGATCATATAGTTAAGACGAGATAAAATGTCTTATAAGTGGATGGACCACACTTAAAACCATAGAAATAACATGAACGATATAAACAAGGGAAAATTCACTCATACATAAAGCATATAACATGTTCAACACCAAATGAAGAATGAAAATGGAATTAAATATTCATTCATAAAACATAAAAAGGGTAGACGACCATCGTCCAAAAACCCTTAAATTGTGCATGTCAATAAAGGTAGTTGTATCTTTTATCATACGACCATACATTTGGATGAGAATATTGT
This sequence comes from Quercus gilva, assembly GCA_023621385.1. Classification (NCBI taxonomy): domain Eukaryota; kingdom Viridiplantae; phylum Streptophyta; class Magnoliopsida; order Fagales; family Fagaceae; genus Quercus; species Quercus gilva. Next base: position 48,069,908 of record CM042482.1, on the reverse strand, counting down.
ACTTAGATAAAACTTAAAATAAGCCTAAAAAAATTGGGGGGGGGGGGGGCACCATGAACAATATATAAAAACAAAGTTAAATATTCATTCATAAAACATAAAAAGGGTAGATGACCATCGTCCAAAAACCCTTAAATTGTGCATGTCAATAAAGGTAGTTGTATCTTTTATCATACGTCCATACATTTGGACGAGAAGATTGTACTTAGATAAAACTTAAAATAAGCCTAAAAAGGGGGGGGGGGGGGGGGCACCATGAACAATATATAAAAACAAAGTTAAATTGAAGATTACTTTGATAAATCACTGAGGGCATCCCCAGACTTTGGATCGTCCTTGGAAGGCTCAGTAGAGGCATCGTCCATGATATTTACATCCTCAGTGGGCTTAAGATGACGCATCGTTGCCAAATTATGGAAGGACCTATCAGGATAATTGTGAGCTCTTTCTATAGTTGTCTAAGTGTGGACGAGTAACAGCTGCATGGACAAGAAGAATTGTTAGACGAGGGAAAGAGCAAATGAAAAGATGAAGTAAACTCCAAAGAAAACATACCCTCAGGACGAAGACATGATAGGAAAAATATAGAATTTTCTAAGGCAAACCTAAGGACAAAGAAAAAGAAGTACTTGGTGAAAACCTAAGGACGAGGATGACTAGACGAGGCTCCTAGACTAGATGGCAGAGGAAAATATCAGAAAAATGAAAGGGCAAGAGAGAGATTGTACCTATTTATAGGCTCTAAGGAAGGTCAATAGGTTGATGTGGACCAACCAGAAGCTGACACATGGCAATCTCCTCGGTAAACAAATCGACATAATAGGTTGGTCAATGAGATCATAACATGTAGCACAATCTGAGGCGTCGAAAACCGACCACAACAATGACACCACGTGGCATGCCAATTGACCAATGAAACATCGACACGTGTCAAAAATGAATAGTGAACAAGAATTTTGCTACAGTGACCAAGACAACTCTTGGACAAAGGGGGCAACTGATGGTGAACTAAAAATTGAACTATCTTCAGTTCGTCCATAGAGTCATCCAAGACCAGAAGGGCTGTCCAAAACTAGAAAGGTTATCCAAGACCAAAAAGGTCATCCAAGACCAGAAGGGTCGTCCAAGACCAAAAATTTCATCCAAGACCAGAAGGGTCGTCCAAGACCAGAAAGGTTGTCCACGACTGAAAGGGTCATCCAAGACCAAAAAGGTCATCCAAGATCGGAAGGGTCATCCAAGACTGGAAGGGTTGTCCAAGATCGTAAGGGTCGTCCAAGACCAGAAGGGTCATCCAGCTCACGAAGTGACCTAGACGACCACCCAACACTTATAAATTTCCAGAAATGGATTTATCCACAAGAGCTTGTAACTCGGACCACGTGCTGCCAAATCCTTGTTCATTGCTATTAAGTATTTAACTTCCAATGGCAATTGTAGAAGATAAGATTAAATATTCTAACTTCTATAGCAGTTGTGGAAGTTAAGTCTGAACCTTCTAACTTCCACAAATATTGGCGAAGTTACTAGACAAGTAACCACTCCAAAAGCTCACTATATAAGGACTCATCCACATCAAATAAAAGTAAGTTTCCACTACTCCTAAAGTTGGAATTCTTGAGTTTTAGAGGGAAAACTAACTTAAGCATCGGAAGGTTCTTGGTCGGTTCACCCCGGTCACCTTTGATTTTGTGTTTTTTTCTTTTCAAGCCTTCCAAACAGCTACTAGCCCATTGAAGCTTAGAGCATTCAGCCTACTGATTTTCTTTGCATCATCAGTATCTATACTACTATTTAAGGGGCTTCTCCTATTTGGGTTAGATTTTTTTTTCTTGTTCCAAAATACCCCTACACCCTAGGTTTAAGTAGAGATAAAATTAAAGGATGGTCCAGTAAAAATACATGTCTAACTTGCACTAAAACATTGCCTACAAAATATGAACACTCCCTGTTCAGGGTATTTGAAATGCTCCAACAACCTAATCTCATGTTTTCCCAAAAAAAAAAAAAAATCACTTTTTTTTTTTACCTTTAATAAGTCTATATTTTTTATTATTAAAAAAAAAAAAAAAAACTGCTCCCTTTATCTGAATATGTAAAATAAAATAAAAAATAAAAATAAAAACCTACTCCCAGTTAGAAATGTAATTAATTTTTTAAAACATCATGCGGTTTGCTTTTTTCTACGGATGTATCATTTCATGGTGGCAAAAAAGAAGGAACACATTTCACCACTATCACTCTTTCTGTACGAACACTTTCTCAAAATACAAAAGTGCAAGCAATCAGTTCCTATCCAAAAACAAATTAAGAACAAAATGCCAACTTCCTTAGTTAAATTCTTCTTCTACATTCTCTACTTCCTTTCCTTCACAGATACACTATTTTCTCTCATAACATGGCAGTCTTTAAAACCCTTCAACTCTATATAGTATAGTTGAAAAACTTACATCGTTGCCTATTGTTAACTTTGTTTTGTAGATGGGACACATATGCCTTGGATTTCTTGCCACTGTAGGCCATTTAACCCCAAAAGATGGTGGCTTTCATCTCTTTAGTGGTGAAGAAGTAGTGTTTGAAGTTCCAGAAAGATGGTCTGGAAGAGTATGGGGCAGACAAGGTTGTTGCTTTGATGAAGAAATTGGCAAAGGTTCATGCCAAACTGGTGACTGTGCTGGCCTTTTGCATACCAATGCATTGGTGGAGTCCCTCTGGCCACAATTTGTTGAAATGACATTTGGAACCTCTAAATCAAACTTACATTACTATGATATGAGTTTGGTTGATGGGTTCAACTTGCCGGTGTCAATGTTTTCCCATAGGTGGTGAGTATTATGCGTGCAGGTAATAGGTGGCTAAGTATTAGGAATGCAGGTGAAATAAGTTTTCATCACTAGTTTTTTTATTATTACAATTGAAAAATGTAGTAATTCTAAATTATAATGCATGTAAATTATTAACTTTTTCTTTTTCCCTGCACTACGTCTTTTTTTTTTTTTTTTTGCTAAATGGCACTACTTCTTTTTCAACATTAGGATCCGAGGAAACCTATAGAATATCAAACATGTGATTATTATGTGAATATGCAAATACATTCAACTATCTCTAAGAACCAAGATTATCACAAAAGCTACACATACCATGTCAAGATAAAACCAACACAACAATCCTGAAAACAATTATTAGCCATCCACTAAGTAACCAAGTCAGCCTGCAAACAAAACTAAACCAAAATCAATGTAAACATGTAGTTTCGATAACTCTGCAAGTAGCAATCATATCATATCATATCATATCATATCATATTATATATAATAAAAGTTGGGCTTAGACGTCATGGCTGCGCCAAGTGGCTTCACCAAATTGTAGAAATTTTAGTAAATTTTTAGATTTTAAGAATAGATATATACATTTTTTTAGATAAATATGGCAAATCAAGTAATGAAAGAAAGTAGTATTTGATTTACAACTATAACAGTTGTGTTTATCTAAAATGTTATCAACAAAGTCTAAAATCAATAGACTCTTTGTCTAATCTTTTTTTTTTTTTTTTTTTATAATTATATTATCACGTGTAACAAAAAAAAAAAAACATAGTACACGTGAAAATAAAGTATTAGATGAAGATTTTGGATAAATATACATCCTATGTTAATTCTTCCTCTCTTATAATTCATAAAATGATTAGAAATCTAATTTCCACACAATTGAAAATTCTCCCACTCTCCATCAAATTGCAGAAATTTTGTTAGATTTTTTTTTTAAAAAAATAGACATATTATTTTTGTTCTTATCTTCTTCTCCTATAATTTCTAAGTTGATAATTTAATTACAATCCAAATTCTTCATCTAATCATTTTCTTATTATAATTTATAAGTTGATAAATAATATCAATTTGATTACAATCCAAAATCTTCAACTTATTCTTATTTTTTAATTTAAATTATATTACTACACGTAAAAAAAAAAAAAAATTCAACGCTGTACACTTTAAAAAATCAGCAAGGTAGTGGATGTAAAAAAAAACAGCAACTAATCTTAGTATTTTAATAAAACACTAAATTCTTTGAATTTCCTCTTGCCACTTTTTTTAAGATTTAGAGTTCAACTTTACACTCCCACAAATTAGACTAACATTAGATTTTTTATTCATATCAATTTTTTCAATGTGGAGTGTATATATACTAAATAATTTATAATGAATACGTACTTTACGGTTCTTTTTCTTTATACTTCTCTTTATCTACCTACAACTTTTCAGGTATGTATTTGTTTGCTCTAATTTTTTTTTTTATTAAATCGAATAGGTTTTGTGTATTTTTTTTTTGTTTTTCGTTTAACCTAATTTGCTTATGATTTATACAATTTATATGATTATGGTTTGAGAATTAATCATTAAATATGCTTTGGTATGATTTTTTAAATTATTTTTTGTTTTATGATATGGGTTCTAATGGTGATATGTTTCTTTCATCCTCTCAATTTTGATTTAGAGAAAAAACTTCTTTTTATCTTACTGTAGGGTCCAAATTTGGTAGGCCAAGCACAGGCTTTACAGATTGTGAGCCCAATGAACCCCGAACAATAAATTTGTAGAGAATGGGTTAAACAGCTGGGTTGGATATGGATTTAACAACGATTCATATATGCCAGTAAGGATAAAACGATGTTCGGACTATTATCGAGTGAAAACTCTCTAGATCTGAAGAGGCTTAATATTTATAGACAAAATGAATACAATTTTTTTTCCACTATTTCAGAGACCTATTCCCTTTATATATCCTCCTTCTTCATCATCTTCACCGTACACTTGTTCTTCATCCAAGCATTCACTTGAGTACATGTCACATCAGACGTTTGCTTTAGTCTGCTGTGAGTGGTAGTAGCTGAGGTTGAACTGTTCAGGTGTCTTCTCCACATAAATGCGGCCAGGAAAGTTGCTGCAGTGCATTAAATGCGGTGGTAGCAGCTTTTCCTTTAGGATATTTTATGTTCTTCTCATCCCTCGGCATGTCCAGAGTTCACTCTTTACCGTGGAATCAGTTGGGAAGGTCGCTTAGGTCTTCAATATATTTGCTTGATCAAGTTCTCTAATGATCCGATGAGGGGGACCTCTTCGGACCAACAAGATCGTCTTCAGACGTATCCTATCATTCCTTTTCAAGTGCATTTCCCCCAAACGAACTCAGCCCTGATCCCTTTTACCTCTTCGAACAAACAGTGATATTCAAATTGGGTTCTAGGCCTAATACGTAGCGTTGGGATTTCACACCCACACTTACAATTAAGCATGTTTTGATATAAATTTGATTATAAATTGTTCATAACAATTTGATTTTTTTTTCCTGATTGAAATAACTTTGGCTAACTATTAGAGTTGTACACTTTGATCTATAAAAGAAGTCAATCTATCCATTTAGTTTTTATTTTTATTTTTTTATCAATCATTAAATATGGTTTGACATGATTTTTTATCAATCATAAAATTTTATAATAAAGAACAATGACAAGCAAGAACAAGGATATAATGTACAAAGAAGTATTTAACAATCTTCCAAAGATACAAAATTATCATTAGAGCACAATTGGTAGGTTACAAAATAATAATTTTATTAGGTGTTATCATTTTATATTTGATAATTATTATACCAATTTTTTCCCTTTTTTTTAATTATAATAATTATTTGGGAGATTATTGTTTATCAAATAAAATGTATATTCTATAAGTTTATGATAAAACCGTGCAACGCACGGGCCTTTAACTAGTTTTGTTATATTTTAGTCTATCACATTCTGATAGATAAAGGGGTGAATTTGGAGGTAGTTATCCAAATTCCAAACTGTTTGGTTAAGTGCCTAGTTTTAAGGGAAATGATAAGGATTAAGGAGTACCTAGATGAAAGAGTTGGAGATAGAAGAGAATTTTTAGTTAGTTTAGAATTTAGTAACTGTAACATTAGTACAAATTAATTAAACTAATTCTCCCACTTTTGATTCTTAAAAAAATAAAAAAATAAAAAAATCCTCCTCTTCCATCCTTTAACATCTGTTTTATTTTTTATTTATTTATTAATCTCTGATTACGCGCGTAAACGCATGTTTAAAGACTCTAATTTTTTAATAAAGATTAATAATTTAAATTCATTATAATTTGTGATTACTATATTTTTTAATCATAAAATATTTAAAAGTGTGATAAGTGCTATACATTTGTGGATGAAATATTTTTTTATAACATCCCGAGATATTTTATAATTAAAAAATATAATTTGAATCCAAATTATTAACCTCTATTAAAAAGTAAAAAATGAGAAGAGGCTTTAGGCGCGTGCTCAGACGCTGCTACGTAAAAATAAACAAACTGATCAAAAGTTAGAGATTGGGAAAAAGAAAAAGAAAAAAGAAATGAATGGGAACAAAATAAACGCAGTGTTCTACGCAGAGTCGTATCATCCGATCCAAGCAGGAAGCATTGATGGCACCGATATTCTCCCTCACGACAACGCCATTTACAGAGCCCACCTCTGCGCCTCTGCTGGCCTCTGTATCTCTCTCTCCCTCTCTCCTCCAATTCTTACAATTCCAATTCTACCCTTCACTTTTCGCTCTTTTTGCAGATGACCCCTTCGGCGATCCCAAGGTCATTGGAGACCCTTACTGCACCGTCTTCGTCGGCCGCCTCTCTCGCCACACCTCCGAAGACACTCTTCGCGAGGTCTCTTCTCTTTTCAACCCCCCTCACTCTCTCTGTTTGGTTGCCGAGAAAGCTCAAAGGAAAATAAAAAAATAAAAAATTTAATAACTGAATTTGAATTCTTTTTTGTGTACTTAGGCGCTGAGGTGTCAATATCATTTCAATTTCATGTCTGTTTGGTTGCTGAGAAAATTTATTTATAACTAATGCTCGTATAGAAATTTTAGTTTCTTTTCCTTTGGTTCAGTATATAGTCCGTATCAACTATCCAAATTCAATTTATTTTCTTTTGCTTCCGTATTATTACTTTACTGAAATGTGTAATTTTTCATTTGAATTGTTATTTGTTAATGGAAAATATGGTTATTGGTGTTTTAGGCTATGAGCGAGTATGGGCGGGTGAAGAACTTGCGCTTGGTCAGGCATATAGGTAATGATTTCATACATCGCTTTCTTAACTGTTGATTTCTTTTATCTATTTTGCAGTTGTCTTAACTTTCTTTGAGTTGTTTAAAACTTGTGATATCTTACTAGTCAAGAGTATCATTCTCTGTCCCTGATACGAATTTGCTGGTCTCTTCAAAATCTAAATTCTAATGGTTGAAGTTGGATAAAGTTTTCCTCTAAACTAGTTTGGAGGAATTTCTTCCAACCCAGTATGTTGCGATGTTTAACATCCGCATGTATTAAATCGCATGACTTATTAAATTATTTAAACTAGCCTCGTGACTCATTAAATAGGTCATGTGACTAAAAGTACACATGGATAGTTATTTCAATCCCCACGTTGTGGGTTGAAGGAATTTTCTTCCAAACCGGTTTGGTGGTAAACTCTGTCCCTTGAAGTTTTGGGAATGTGATCCATTAATTGTATGAGGTTATTAATTTTATAGATTTAGGTTCAAATTTGTGTCTTCTTCAACCCATTAAGAAAAAATGTATGAAACATGAAATATTTCATGGTCATTGCATGGTTCTATTAAATTTTAAGTGCTAGGTGTCAATGAGTTCTAGCTCAAATGACATCTCCTCCCCTTCTAAGAGAAGGTGCATGGTTAATTCGTGGGTTCAAGACCCACTACTTGCCTGTATAATTTTCAATAATATGAAGAAATTTGAGTGCTAAGTTAGTCTGAGTTCTGGAATCATCTTTCAAATATGAAAAGGCATGATGATCAAGAGAATCTCTTTTTTCAAATGGCTTTCTAGTATCTATTCAATTTTATTTGAATAATTTTTAAGTTTTTTCTTCTTTTTTAATAGGGGGAAAAAGAAAATACATAAAAAATAAACACAGTAAATCACAAAATTATTTGTCTATATAAATTTTTTTTTTTTTTAAATATGAGGACCCGTCTTTCTAACTTACGTGGTACTTCTTGTTTCAGTAACTGGTGCCTCTCGTGGTTATGCTTTTGTTGAATATGAAACTGAGAGAGAAATGCGGAGTGCATACAAGGTGCAGCAACAATTTAGCAACTTCAAGTATAGTATCTCATTGTCAATTATTTTCTATAAGTGAAACCTTCTTTATTGATTTCAGGGCATAGTATTATGATAACATAGGTTCAAAATTAATTCTTGCTTCTGCTTAATGAATTTTTTCATTGCTTATTTACTAATTGAGTCGCACTTCTCCCTTGTATAATCAAGTTAAGTTGGCTTTGGTTGACAATGACAGAGAAAATATTGTTGCATATCTTTTGACGTTTTGGGATAATTGTGTACCTATGATTACAGTAAATTGTTATGTATATTTATTGAAAGTGCTCATTTTGGGCCTAAGGAGTTGAAGTGATTTCAAGAGCTCCCATAATATATTGTGATTCAGGTAGAAGCCCTATAATAGGTATACTTATGTTTATGCTCTTGGAGATGAAGAATGTATAACTAATTTTTGGTTGCTTTGGAGGGTAAACAAGATTTTATAGTGTTTAGGGAATCATTTACCCTGTTTCTTAGGTGGCAAGTACAGGGTCATGAAGCAATTTGGAATACGTTCGCCGCACTTTGTCACAATTTTGTGCTGATAATTAATGCTTACTGCAAGTTAGAATTCTAGCCAAATACCTTCAATCGATGCAGCCTGTGATAACTACTACTAAGCAAATAATACGGACATTTGAAAGACATTAATTAAACAAGAAATTATTATTTTGGTGTCCTAGCCATGGCTTGACTTATGTTTGTTAGGAAGTTTAATTTCGCCGATTTACTATGCAAGCAAGCTAGACTCTATTACTTTTCCCATAATATTGCTTTCCTGAAAATAAGTGGAGCCTTAAGACATTTACAAATAGAGAACATTCACAATAAACTAAAATTAGATGCACAAAAAGGCTAAGATATCTGAGAGTGCTTTGTTTTTTATTTTTCTTTTTTCTTTCCTTTTGCAGCATTCTCATTCATCATTGCTTTGTCATACAACTCAATGTAAGTAAAATTGTTCAGTAGGGAACTTTTTGAGCCCTTTTTCCAACCAACAACAACAACCAACTTTAGTCCTAAAACTTTGGGGTTGGCTATGGTATGATGCATTAGCATAATAATAAGGGTCAACCACATGTATTCTTTTCCTCCATTCTATTCTATCCAAATCTTATTCTCTGTCTTATTCTTATTTTAGAGGTTCTTTTTTACTACTTTTCCTGATATTTTTTAGGTCTTCCTTTATCTTTTTTTCATTACTTCAACTTGAATCAATTCACTCTTTTTGTCATTGGTGCATTAATCCATTTTCTGTGCACATGACCGTACCATCTCAAGTGACTCATCATCATCTTTTCATCAGTAGGGGCCAGCTCATCTATAAGCGAATTTCTTTATTTTGAATCCTATATTTCCTTGTATTTCCATTTATCCATTTAAAATAACCGTAGTTCATGAACATGACGTTCAGTATCATAGAACATAACAGGTTTTATAACGATCTTATAGAATTTTTCCTATAACTATTCGACAATCGCATGATGTGCTTATACATGTCATCCACCCTGTTTTTTCCTGGAATTCACATCATCTTCGATCTCTCCATTCTTATGAATTATTGTTCCAATATATTAAAAGCCTCTTTGGTATCTCTTGTTCATCAAAGTCTTACAATCCCTTCATCTTTGTTTCTAATTTACTAAACATACATTCCATGTACTTTACTTTAGTCTTAGCTAGCGAAAAGCCTTCAGTTTAAAAGCATCTTTCTAAATGTCTAACTTGACATTAACTCCATGTCTATTTTCATTTGCAAAAACTATATCATCTACAAAAAGCATACACGAAGAGACTTTATCTTGAATCAATCTAGTGAGCCATCCATAACCGTAATCATTTGTATATGTTTGTTCCCTTCTGGTTCAAAATATACTAATCATGGCTTTTAATTGGTTTTATGCACCTGAATGAGACAACTATTCTTTAATGAAGTCATCCTGTTTGCACTCGCTGTGGTTTTGCTAGTGGAAACCAAAAATGCTGATCTTTGCCATACAACTCTGGTCTGCAGGATGCTCACCATACCATGATTGATGATTGTAAAATTATAGTTGATTACTACCGACAACAGTTGATGCCAGGGTGGATTCCAAGAAGGTTAGGTTAGTTTAAAAATCTCAGTTCTGAAACTCTGTTGCCTCCATATATTATTCAATATCATTAATATTGTTTCCCACCCATGCAGGAGGGGGTCTTGGTGGTGAGAAGGAGTCAGGACAACTTCGTTTTGGAGGACGAGAAAAACCATTTCGAGCTCCTCTGTATGCTGCTTTACTTCTCTGGTTCAATTTTTTCCATCAATCATTGAATGTCATATTGCCCCTTTGTTCCCTAGATGTAACTTTTGTCACGTTCAGTTTGTTTGTTTTAAAACTCAATTATTGAGTTGCAAGTAATCTTTTGAATTAGTTTCATTGAACACTGCTTCAGATATTTTATAGAAGTTTTGCGAGAAGGGAAATTGCACTTGGGTCCTGTAGAAAGGAAAACTTAGCATATACATTTATAGATCTCTCTCTCTCTCTCTCTCTCTCTCTCTCTATATATATATATATATATATATGGACAAAACTTAGGTACAGTACCTTAGGTGCTATTCCTTAGGTTTTTCTCTTAAAATTTAGTCATGTGACTACTTAACTAAAAAATATACTTCTATTCCATAAGAAACAATCCACGTGGAAAAATCTTAAAAGAGGAACCTAAGGAACAACATCTAAGTACTGTAACTAAGTCTTGCTATATATATATATATATATATATATATATATAAAAGAAAAAACCCTACGTTTTGTTTGATAAGTTCTGCACTTAGTGGTTCTAAACACACTTTTTTTAAAGGAGGTTTCGTTTGAGATAGATCTCATTAGCAAGTATAAATATCAAAGTTTTAAGTACACAGATTTATTGGATGGGCCAGAAGCTTATGCTATTTTTTGTTCTTCTCGTCCCAAGTTCAATTGGGTGGAAAATGCTTTTGCATTAAAACTTTGCTTTACGGTTGTGAGTTTTTTGGTTTCTTTTTATGTTTTCTAGCAACCTGTTGGAGGCTTGGAGTATAATGAAAAATATTTCTTTGATGGTTTAGCAACTTGCACTAGCAGGCATTATGCACCAAGCCTAATCTGGCAAAAATTCGAACTTTCTTATTTAGTAAAATCTGGATGAAACCTACCAATTTGCTTGGAAATGTTTAATCTTTTGTTGGTATATGATGGCAAGTTGCATCATCCTTCTTATTTATGGTATTAACTTCTCTCTGTATCTTAATTTACTCAACCAGGAAACCAATCCCATTTGATGATTTGAAGAGGCTTGGAATTCCACCTCCACCAGAGGGAAGATACATGTCACGTTTTCAGGTACTGTTTTTCTTACCTTACTACTCTTCTACAGTTCCTTCACAAAAAGGACTTACTACCCGGCATAGGCTCATATCCTACCATGTGGTTTGAGGGATAAATAGGAGAAAGGAAAATGAATAATGGCATATAGTACGAAGTGGACTCTGTTATAGATAGACATGTTACAAATAAAATTCTAATATTCCAAGAAGCCTCATGAGTATCCACTTTCAGTAGTTTTACCTGTATTTTCCTTTCCATTTTACTGATTTTACAAATGATGACATTTAGACTTGTTAAAACTCAAAACTGTTTCTAGTATCAATTGACTTTTAGATCTCGAGTACTCCTTCTGTCCAATATTTTTTATTGGACCTCTATTCCAAAGTGAGATGTCCCAAAATAGTCTTTTTGAAAAAGTCCACAGACAAATATTAAAAAAATTTCACAACTTAGCTTTGTCTTTTTTAGAAAAGAAAATCCTCATTTATTTAATCTGATTTTAAATTAAAGATTTGGAAACCTTTAACCTTTTATTTGAAAAATGGTGCATTAAATGATGTTCTCTTATAAAATTGGATTTTTTAAACAAGACTAATAATATGGGATGGAGTGGATATTTTTCTGTCTAGAAGTTTACCTCAATTCTTGTAGGTTTGGATGAATTATCAAACTTGAACTCATTAAACCTTTAGTCGAAAGTAAATATATCTTTAATATTATATTGTGGTTGTAGGATCCATCCCCTCCAAGAAGAGAAAGGAATTCAGTGGACAGAGAAGGATCTCAGAAGAGAGATGTGCAAGATCGCACTCACAAAAGGAGTTTTGTGGATGGTGAAGATCGATATCACAAAAGGAGCTCTTTGGATCAAGAAGAGCACTCTCATAAATTGAGTTCTGTGGAGAGGGAAGAACATTATAGCGAAAGGACCTCTGTGGATAGATATCACAAAAGGAGCTCTTTGGATCAAGAAGAGAACTCTCATAAATGGAGTTCTGTGGAGAGGGAAGAACATTATAGCGAAAGGACCTCTGTGGATAGAGATGATCGTTCTCACAATATGAGCTCCTCTAGGAGGGAAGAACGGCATCACAAGAGGAGCTCCTCAAGCAGAAGTCACAAAAGGAGCTCAAAGGATCGGGATGAACGCACTCACAAGAGCCACAAACACAGTGATCATTCCCCTCGACATTAGAGGAGGTCAACTAGCTGTGATCTTTCCTCCGATTTGTCAAAGGTTAGTTAATGCACATGAGAGAGAGAGAGAGAGAGAGAGAGAGGGAATCATGCAGATTAAATAGAATATCTTCAATGGATTTTCCCCAACAGAAAATTGTTTCCCTTCTCTTCCATGTACGGATTTTTCTTCAAATGTAAATTTCAGTATTTCTTATTTGTGTTTACTGCAAACTCTGCCTTGCGCATGTTTTGTAATTGAAAAATTGCAACTAGTGGCATGTGTAACGAATTATGATGGGGCTGTGTTCAAGGATTCGAATGAGGCGGGCTGGGTGTTGTAATCCAGTATGATAAAGGGGAGGTTATGGCCGCTTTGGCTGAAAAAATTCCACTACCTTCATAGGTGGAATTATTGGAATCTTTGGTCGCTCGAAGGGCAGTCCTCTTCACTGTAGATCTCAGCTTCAACAAGGCCATTTTTGAGGGGGACTCGGAGATGGTAGTCAAGGCCTTAAACAAGGAGGATTTAGCTCGCTTGTCCATTGGGCACATTATAAAAGACATTAAGTGTATGTTGAGTTTGTTACAAAAAAACTCATTTTCTCATGGTAGGAGGCAGGGCAATACTGTAGCCTATGCCTTTGATAGGGGAGTAAGGTTTTCTTTTCCACTGGAAGTCCGGATGGAGTTTGTTCCACCTGACTTATTCTGTTTGATTGTTAATGACTTTCTTGTTAGTTGATTTTTTTGCTTTAATGGAATAGTTTGGTTTCTAAAAAAAAAAAAAAAAAAAGTTGCATTTGTTTCTTTTGTGGGCAGGGCGAGCTACTCTCCTCGGGTCAATGACCCAAGCCCATCCCATCCTATACTGTATTGGTGTTCTTCCTTCCACAAAAACTATGACAATATGGAGTCTTCGATTCGTTGCATCTGGTGGAATCCTAAGAAGGATACAAAACTGTGACAATATGAAGAAGCTACACATGGCCACTCCTACTTCGCTCCTGTTGGCTCAACACCTATATCATACAGATGCAGTTTATTGAAGTAGCAGCTGGTTACAATATGTGATTGATATAAGAACAGAAAATATGTTGCATGGCAAATTTTTGCAATTAAATATATATATATATATATATCAAATTCAGCATGGTTATACAGCACAGATATAATTTGGAATGTCAGGTTGAGTTGCAATTCTGTAGCACAATCTACTTAGACAGCATGTAAATTATTGCCTTTATGTCATAATGTCAATTTTGCCATTAACACCAACTTATTATCTTAGATATCTTTGGGGTTTTTTTTTTTTATTTTTTATTTGGCCTTATTGACTTGTAAGAGAAGGTTGACAGGGAAATTTGATAGAGAATGAAGTGGCACATTAGCAACAAGAAATCAAGCCATACGCAACACATGTAGGTCATTATTCTCACGCAAATTTGGACAAGGAGCAAAAGTGTTGTATGGAACATGCAATTATTAGGGTATAAATGCTCATAGCCTTATACAACTAGGAGTATCCAGACAGACTAGATTTCAATTTGCCAGACCAAAATAACAATATCCTTGGTATGCCAACATGTGTATGTCACATAGAGAGACTTCCCAAAGGTATTTTATTTCCTTAATTTTAAGTGTTTTAAAGGGCTTGTTAGTCAACATGTGTACGTCACCGGGGGTTCAAAGCTCGCTTTTTTTCCAAACTGTTCAATCAAGAAAGCAAAGCACACGAAGTCAGGTTCCTACGCCTGGAAAAGCATTTTAAAAGGGGGAGAGGTTCTCAAATTGGGAGCGAAGTGGAGAGTGGGGGATGGGAAATCCATTGAAATATGGAATGATATCTGGCTTCCAGGGAAGAAGAATGTTAAGGCGTCAAACTCAACTGATGAAGCTCATGGTGAAGAAACATTTGATCTACTTACATCTAGTTGACTCCCTTTTTACTCCACTGGATGCTGCTGCTATTAAGAACATTCCACTTGGAAGGCAAGCAGCAGAACTCTCTATTCTGGCCTCTTACTCAGACTAGGGGATACACAAGCAAAACGGACTACCATTTCTTGAGGGAGTACCATGAGCCTTTAACTGATTCTCCCCCTTGTCCGAGAGATAAATCCTTATGGAAGCAAGTGCAGACACTCAACACCCCCAACAAAATAAAGAACTTGACTTGGAGAGCTCGCAGGAATGGTATTCCCAAAAAATCCAATTTAGCCCGTAAAACCATCATCTGGGACCCTACCTATGATCGTTGTGGGTCAGCTCCAAAGGATATTATCCATGCCTTGTGGGCTTGCCCTCAGTTGGATGTGGTGTGAAATAAAGATCATTCATGGAACTTCAAGAATTTCCAAGTTTTCACAAGTTTCAATGAGCTGTAGTTAAGGATTTTTTACTTGAAGCTTAATATTCCAGGCGTCCGGTGGAATTAAAATCACAGAAACCAAACTCGGACCTCACAGCCGAGTTGTCATCTAGACCATCTTGCTCAACTTTCCAAAAGCAGGTACGAAGAGTTTATGGAGAGTTCCCTTGTGCTTCCACCACCCCCAAACCTATTCAAGATAAATTTTGATGGTGCTGTCTTCCCATAAGCAAACTGGATTGGAATTGGTGTCATAATTCGGGATTGTCAAGGTTTAGTCATTGCTTTAATGTCCTAACAGCTGCCTTCTTGTCTTGAGGTTGAAGCTACTGCATCAACCAGAGCTCTAGAGTTTGCATTGGAAGTGGGTATCAACCAAGCTACATTGGAAGGGGATTCTTTGTTGGTGATACAGGCCCTTACAGATTATTCAATGAGTTTTGTTAGTTTTGGTAGCTTTATCAGAGATGCAATGTTCTTTTATAAGTGTTTCCATTGTTTGAACTTTTCTCATAGTAGACGAGAGGGAAATAACTTGCTTATAATCTAGCCAAACATTCTATAAATGTCCTAGATATTTTAGGGTGGATAGAGGATGTTCTACCATAATTTTTTTGTACTTTTCAGGCTAATTTAGCCTTCCTTTCTAATTTATACTATCATTGGCGGTTTCCTCAAAAAAAAAAAAAAAAAAAAAAATTGTTATGGTTCTCTACATGATGGAAAACTTTTGTGCAAGTTAGCCATTTTAGCCTTTTCATTTGTCAAAATAAAATTATACAATTTTAGTTTTAAAAAAATTATTTAATTTTAATAAAAACTAGTTTGAGTTCCTGCACAAAGTGCGGTGCAACTTATTATTAGTTTTCTGCAATATTTCAATTAGTTATACCAAAAATCTTGTAACTTAACTGACTTCAATTTCTAATAAAAATATTCAGGATTCAGGTCCCCACCCCACAACTATCGATATATGAAAAAAATATATTTCAATAAATTTTATTGTAAAAAATTGTAATCTTTAGTTATTTTATATATAGACAAAATAAAAATATACTAAGAGTAATATAGTTATTTGATCATACTATATATATATATATATGTGTGTGTGTGTGTTTACAAATTGAAAATTGTATGATATAGTAGCTAATATAGATAGGCATGTTTCATGCCTACTAAAAAATGCATAAATCCTTCAATATTTTATTTATTTTTTTATTTTTTTAACATTCTTGATTGTGTTACTAAGAAAAATTTTCTCTTTTTGTTTGACATGGTTTCAATTGTTGCAAAAAAAAAAAAAAAAAAAAAAAAAAAACCGATTGTTTCTCATATAAATCTTAGAAAAATGATATTAAAATTTCATCATGCTTAAAATAATTAATATAACAAAACAAACTTATTTATTATATTAGTAATCTTTCTAATTACATAAAATACATACTACAATGTTATTTCCACACACATACATACAAGCACGGGCTCACACACACATACATGTAAAGGAGTTAGGAAATTTAAAGGATTAAGATTAATTTTAGTGAATTTACAAATTTTTTTTTTATGGCTTTCATAAAAATTGTTGTCAAAACAACTGAACATGAGTAACAATGTCATATTCTAAATTTATAATTATTATTCCAATTGAAAATTATTTTCTATATAGAGATTATAAAAATAATCATATAAATTCATTTAATAGAAATAATTAATGCACAATAATAGATAATTAATATATGTATTTACTCTATTGGCTAATTCAATGAACTAATACTTTAATATAAATGCAAACTTTGTTGAAGTGGAAACTAAATAAAGAAAATTTTAAGGAATGCGTCACATAGCTCAACCTCATACTCTCCAGTATGAGATATCTGCTTTTATATATATATATATATATTGATGTGTACATTTTTAGTACATATACTCTTCATAATTGACAAATTTTGTCGTCATATATTTTGCACTAGAATAATAAGATGGGATACAAATAGTTTTGTCTTTATTTTATTTGTTCTATTATGTTTATATAATTTATATATTATAATAAACATAAAATAAAATAATTTTATAAACATATGTTATAAGCAAAATCTTTTTTAAAAAAATTTATAAACATAGCATTCTAAATTGTGTTACAAATATGCCTTTGAGAAAGTATACTATGTATAGATTTTATAAACATATATATTCTTTTATGTTAATATAACAAAATATAATTCCTATAATATTACATTTTAAATTTATAAGTAATATATATATATATATATACAATATAAAACCCATATATATATATATATATATAATTCTATGAATTTAGATTTATATAGAAAAACCTTATGGAAGGGGCCAACTCAAGTTGGAAAGCAACTATAACAGAGTAGCTGAATGAGATTGTGTTGAAGAGCATGTAGGAAATACACCTACTTTCCAACTAAACGTAATTTTAAACTTCTGATGTTCCTTTTGTTGCATTTGCTTACCACTATAAAGGATGAAAAAAGTGAGAGGGAGAGAAAAAGGATGGGGAAATTATATTTAAATTTGGAAAGGAAAAAGAATGTATTCCTAAAAAGTTGCTTAAAGTTGAAAAGTAATTAAGTTTTGATGGTGGTTAGCTTGTACTATCTACGTTTTAAGGATGAAGGGCAGGGAACAAGTACTTTGGTAGCTATCTGCTTGTACTATCCAAATTTAAGGATGAAGGGTTTGATGACAATCAGCTTATACTCTGAAGATTTGATGATGGAGAGCATCCTTGGCCATCCCTAAACTTGGAGAGTACAAATTTTTCATTATTTTTTGTTATCAAAGTTTTTGTACTAGAATAGTTAGATGTGATCCAAATAGTTTTATTTCTTTATTTTATGTATTCTTTTATGTTTATAAAAATTATATGTTACTATAAGTATAAAATAAAAATGATATAAACATATGTTATATGCAAAGTCTTTTTAAGAAAATTTATAAACATAACAATCAAATTATGTTAAAAATATGTTATATTCAAATTAAAATGTCATAACATTGTAAATTATTTTATGTTAACATAAGTCATTGAGAAAGCATGTTATGTATATATTTTATAAGCACATTTGATCTTTTATGTTAATGAAACATAAAACCGTCTCTCTTTGTCCCTCAGGGGTCTTAGAAAGATAAAACCACTAACTTTTTTTCCCGCAAGATACAAATCTCTCTTTGTCAGAAGTCGAAAAATGTGTGATGGCTATGAAACCTCATGAGGTGGCTTATCTAAACAGCAATCACAACTCAACATTTTATTCATATTGCAAACTAACAAGGATTTCAACAAGAAAGCTTTTAAATCCACCATTTTTCATCTTTGGCTTTGTTCTCATAAGGTAACCATTAGAGAGGTTTGACAAAATTTATTTCTGGCTAATTTCGTTAAGAAGGAGAATTTAAGGGAAATCTTAGATAAAAGTCCTTGGTCTTTTAAAAAGAGACTCGTACTAATGAATGCTTCATGGTGATCTCAATCTTTCCAATGTTACATGTCATCAATCTCCTTCTTTGGATTCGTGTCTCCATACCTCCATTAGAAGCATGAATAAAGATGTGGGGGCTCGTGTAGTAAATGAGATTGGCATACTCCTTAATGTCGATGCTTGGAAGAATGGTCTCGCCTGGGGCCCTTTCCTTCATATAAGAGTGAATATTGCATTACAAAACCTCTTATGCATGGTAAAATGATACAAATTGATGAAGATCTTAATGTAGGATGGACATTACAAAAATCCATAGTTGTGTTCCACTTTGTCTACCTATATAAGGCAGACCCTTGAATTTATTACATACAATTCAATATACAATCTTTCAGACTTTAACATTATATCAGAGCCAGTTCTCTGAATCTTCGCTATAATCTTGGTAGGTTTGTCTTCCATTGTTGACATCTCCATCAAAGGAGAACCACTATCATCAGCCAAGAACTCACACTATGGGTTCTGCCATCGTGAATCACTTCGATCATTAGTAAACCCGAAAAACCATATACATAGGCCTATTGATTGGAGAAATACGAACCCAACAACATCGAAATCAGCCCAATCCACCACTGTACGACTTGCTATGCACCATACGAAGACTCCAATTTGAATTCTCAATTGCCTTCTTACGTAACCTCTAATAAGGCAACCAGTAGAACCAATGCTCCCTCGCCGATCTACAAAACTGAGGAAGTCGACTGCTATTTGGGACTCCACGCTCTGACCAAACTTCTACCACATAGCTCACTTGGGTCACGAGTTCACGGGCCATCACCAAATCTATGACATCATCAAACCACATCAGCCCTAACTCATCCACATCAGCACCATGTCATCACAGTTTACTCGACCTGATTTAACTTTAACTTGTGAACCAACTAGTGGTGACTTTGATCCGGTTAACCGAGCTCTGTTTCCTTTGACTTATAGAGATGCGTTGACTTTGACAAGTAGAGTTGAATTTGAATGTTGATTTTGACCTAGGTTTGACTTTTTCATAAAAATGATTATTCTGAATGCAACTTTGTCACATTTTAGACACTGTTAGAGCACCCATTATTGCTCAGAATGGCGTCTTTCATGAGTGTACCAAGTATATTGAGATTGATTGCCACTTTATTCTTCATCATCTACTTCAGGGCGCCATGTAGCTATGACCCGTTTCTTCTCAAGATTAGCTTGCTGACATATTCACTAAGCCTCCTCCACTAGAATGCTTTTGTGCTTTGACTTCTAGACTCACGTTGACATCACATCACCCAAAATGAGTTTAATGAGGGATGTTAGAATAATGTTGTATAAACCCAATGGGTTTAGGCACATTGTTGTAAGTTACTTGTAAATCACACACTGTCCATCTATATAAGGTAGACCTTTATACTTTATTAAATACAATTCAATATATAGTCTTTCAGACTTTAATATGGATAAGGTTGTACATATCAGAAAGGAAGGGATAGACACCAACTTGAATTCAAATTTTGTTTAGAAGAGATGTGCAATTCAAGAGAAAAATTATCAAAGTTTTGAACCTTTTGGGAATGTGTGTGAAGCTCAACTTGAGAATCATGGTTTTGTAAATTTGAAGAAGAATTTGGGTTTGACACAAGGCCCTCATATCTTCACTGTAACTCTTTCTAGAACCAAGTTTGGTCTTCTTTGATCCCTCCCTAGCCGAATCATATAATCGCGCGTTATTGGGAATGTTCCTTTGCATAAGTTGTTTGACTTTAGGCTCCATTTTGAAACACATTCAAGCTGACCATGCGTATTTGGTTCTTATAAGTCATAGATGCTGCCCTTCAAAAATTGTACTCACCGAAATTTGAGATATTATATGTTGAGTGTTGGATGATCTAGAATTGTCCAACTAAACTGATTTTTTAGAACAAAATCCCAAATTCTGATGGTTGTGCACATGGATTTTGGGGAAGCTAATTTTTTTGAATTAGTGGATCTATTGAATTTATTCTTTGGAAGTAGTTTGGATTCTTGAGGATATTAAGCAACATTTTGTTAGTATATCCTTTGTTACTTGTGTTGCTCTAGCTCTTGCTAGTACTTCAAAAGAGAATGAAGAGATCATTGATTGGTTAGAAGAATGTCTATCTTTTTTCTTTATAAAGAAAGTCTACTTTTTGTTCTACTAAAAAAAAGTTAATATAAAACAATATAATTTCTATAACATTACTTTTTGAATTTATAAGTATAAATGTACAGTTCAAAACCCACAATGTGTTTGTGTTTTTTGTATAATTCTGCAAACTCAGATTTATACATAATGAGTTTTTGTATAATTCTGCGAATTTAGATTTATTCATGTATTTAGTTAGTTTCTTTTTACCGCTATAAAAGCAAAGCAAACCTATAATCCTATTCATTGAGATCAACTAACAGATTTTCCCTTACCTTTGATGTAATACTCTCTGAGATCTCACCCGAACATGCGCATTTCCCTTCTACTATCTTCTTCTTTTCCATCCTCCTAAAGCCATTTGAAAACTCTTCCTTTTTTTTTTTTTTTTTTTTTTTTTTCTTTTTCTTGCAGGCAAATGATTATTAATAGAAGTCCAACAATAGATAGAAGAGCATAATCCATGAACATAATTGGTGTTGAATACAGAGATGCACGGTAATGGTGCTTGCTCAGACTAAACAATTTCTTTTGGACTAAACAGTAGAGAGAGAATCAGGTAGATTAAATAGACTATCTGCAATGGATTTACCCCGGCCATGTTGGCAAACGTTTCCCTTCTGTTCCATGTATGGATTTTTCTTCAAATATAAATTTCAGCATTTCTTGTTTGTTTTTACTGCAAACTCTGCATTGCGCATGTTTAGAAGATGAAATTTTGCATCTAGCGGCATATGTAGCTGGCGTGGTATGCTGGTTCAAGTTGCATTTTTTGTAGTTGTATTTGTGTGCTTAAGAAGACATTTTGCATCATCCAATATGCTGGTTCAAGTTGCATCTGTTCCTTTTGCAGACGGGGCGAGCCACTCTCATCAATGGCCCAGGCCATCCCAACCTCTACTATGTTGATGTTCTTTCTTCCACAAAAACTGTGACAATATGGAGTCTCTGATTCATCGATTTTGGTGAAATCCTAAGGAGGATACAAAAGACACCATTTGGTGCCTTCGGCATGAAAATTTTGACAATGTTTCAGCAGCAGCAATTAAGAGTATACCTCTCTAAACTATAGTTAAGGAGGACAAAAGGGTTTGCTAAACATCAAATGGTGGAGTTTGTCAATAAAATTAGCTTATAAGATAGCAGCAAGTGTTGTTTCCAAAAGCACAACATATTGTGATTTAAGAAGCAAAGATATGGAAGAAAGAACTTCACCAAAGATCCTCACTGGAAATTCAATTGGGTTCCTAGAAGTATTCAATCTCTAGATGTTTTTATTTGGGGCATGACCCTCCTACTTTTGTAAAATTGATTTTGGATGAAGCTAAGACCTCCCAGTTTGTGAGGGCCCTTTATTGTATGTTCTTAAAAAAATGTTTTCTTTTCACTAGTGGCTTTATCGAAGTTCCTTTCATTAAAGAAAAAAAGTTGCATTCTTTGAAACAGGAGTAAAGACATTTTTTCAATCTTCCTAATGATTTTTTTTCTTAAGCTTAATCTTTAGGATTTAAAATTATAATATTTATTTTCCTTTTCTTTACAATTTTTATTAGTTAATTGACTAAATTCAGATTTTAGATTAATTTTTATAAGAAAATCTATATTTGCATGTTCGGTATTTGAAATAACTAAGATATAATGGACAATAAATTTTGTTGTTAAAATCATTATCTTCTTCTTCTTCTTCCTTTTTTTTTTAATTTTTTATTTATTTATTTTGTTTACATTGTTTTGGTGAGTATATCATAATATGGAGGATTTATGATAGTGTCATATTGAATGTGTAATTTTTGTATCAACTTTTTTTGGTGTTTGCATCTTCTCACTATCATTGTCATCATTTTATCATGTTTTAAATGTTTTTTTTTAGGAGTACTACCTCTACAATGTTTCACAACAAATCATAAGTGATTAGTTGTTAGGAAAAAATTTAGGTACAATACCTTAGCTACTATTCTTTAAGTTCCCCTTTTAAGATCTAGCCGTGTACCTACTTAACTAAAAAATACACTTCTATCCCATGTGAAAAAATATATATGACAAAATTTTAAGAAGGGAACCTAAGGAACATCACTTATGGCTTGTTTGGAAGTTTAGAGAGGGAGGAGAGTAGAGGGGAGTAGAGGGGAGGGGAGTAGTGGAGAGGAGAGTAGAGGAAAATGATTCCCCTTCACCTTGTTTGGATGTTTTTAAAATTAGTAATGGGGAATGAAGTAATTAGCCCTTCCACTTGTGTAATTTTGTTAATATAATAAGGGTAAATTAGGTAATTTACTTGGTCAATAATTTTGTACTCTACTTTCCCTCCAAATCTCTCCAATTTGGGAGAATTAAAAATGAAGGGCTAGAGGGAGTTGAAACCCCTCCAAATCCCTCCAAACCCCTCCCATTCCTTCCTTAAAAAACTTCCAAATAAGGTAATTAGATTACTTTCCCTCCCTCTACTCTACTCCCCCTCCTTTTTTAAACATCCAAACAGGCCATTAAGTACTATACTTAAGTCATGCCCTAGTTGTTATTAATTGTAATTTGAATTTATCATTGAAATTACATTTTTGCCCCACTAGTAATAACATGTGAAAAACTTGTCACTTAAAATGTGTTGTGAAAATGTTGAAAACGTATCATTTTTTTTTTCTTTTTGCTTTTCTTTTCTTTTGTTCACAATGATTTTTATTTTTATTTTTTTTTTTTGGGGGGGGGGGGGGGGGGGTGGTGGTGTTGGGTTTGGAATTAGACACCACTATGCCAGATATAATGCGAACAACATGATTTCTTTATATAAGAGAATTTATTGTAACTTTTGGCTTCAACCGTAAGGAAAATTGCTATTAAAGTCAGGACACTTTGATAGGTGATTAACTTGAAATGTATCACGAAATAGTTATTGTTAAAACTTAATAAACATAAGTTTATTTAGATGTACTAATAGACCAAGCCACTATAGCCCAACGCTCAAGGTCCCTATGATCCAAATTCGTTACCATAAACCCAAATAGCAGGAAGAAGTTCCTAGCCTCGTTGGAACACTTCTGTGTCTTCCCTTTGACCATAGCCCATAGATTCCTAGCGAGAGGGCACTCCCACAAAATATGTCCTGTGGTCTCAGGTTGTTGGCCGCATATGCCACATACTGCCTCAACTTAAACCTTCCTCCTATGTTGGTTGTCCCAAGTAGGTAGGCTGTTTGAAGTTTGAACACGCCCTCCAAATGAAAGTCCGAACTTTCCGAGGAACATTTAGCAACCAGATTTTCCTCCAAACTGGCTGATCCAACCGTGCCACCGAGTGTTCCACTGGGTGTTGCTACTTTAACCGGAGCGCAACATGGTATGCAAACTTCTGCTAGTTTATCCAATGAATTTTTTTCTCTTCATTTTTCTGACCCCACCAATATCTAGCCAAGGTTGAGTTGATATTGTCACACAATAATTTTGAAAGCTTGAATAAACTCATGGAGTAGACTTGTACTAATTTATTCTTAAATCTTTGTATAATTCACATTTTTAGAAAAAAAAAAAAAAAAAAATTCACAACTGAAGATTTTTGCCATCCAATTTTTCACACTGAAATAGCAAGATGGGGATCCAAGCAGGTTTATCCCTCTCCTTATCTATTCTTCTGTTTATATAATTTATATGTTCTAATAATCATAACATAAAAGTGTTATAAACGTAAAAGAATTTACAAACTTATGTTATTTCAAAGTTAATTCTAAGAGAATTTATTAACATAAATTTATGTTAAAATTTTGTTATATTATAATTAAAATATTATAACATTATAAAATATGTTATCTTAGTATAAGGCTATAAGCTCTTAAGAAAGTATATTATGTACATATGGTATAAGCATTGTATTCTTTTATCAGTTTATGTTAATATAACATAATATATTTTCTTTAAATATTTTTTATGATATAATTTGTTAGATGAATCCAAAACTCAAGGAAACTTGGGTGATTTTCTCTATTACGTTCATATTGGGCATGATGGATAGAAAAATGGGAGTTCAGTGTGTTTTTTCCTTTTTGTTTCCTAAAAAGAACAATCTTTATTTGCTAATAAACTTATATAATCTTTAAAGCTAGCATGATAATTTTGAGTATTCTTATAATTGTAATAAGTTTAAATTTATAAAAATCATTCAATTTTCACAATTGGCCACATTTTGAAGCGTAGTTGACATTTTTTAGCCAATCCATCTTGATCATTCGAGAACGGTGAGAATAATTCATGGTTAAGATTCATTGTTCATAAAGAGGTTAGCTAATGGCAATGTGCCACGTACAACCGACTTTGTTCTGGAACGCGGGAAGATGCAAGAAGAATTATGAAGAAAAAGCTAGGTTCTACTTCAAGTGGAAAGGAACAAATTATTGAAAAAGCTATGTCTTGAAAAAGGTTTTATATGTCACCATTAGGTGCTTTGTGCATTTTTAAATTTAGAATAGCGGACTAATGAAAGGGATATGCATAATCATAGTTTTAAAGGACAACATGGGCTTTTGTCATTTTTTTTTTTTTTAAATCCAGTATTTTGCCCATTTTTCCAAACTAATTAAGGAAATGTTTCTTTTTTGAAACTCGATTTATGATAAATCAAGTTAGGCCATATAGCGGCGTTTTTAAGTACCTATAGCGACGTTTTTAGGACATATAGTGGTGTTTTGTAACTCGACCTCTATAAAATCGAGTTATAGATAAAAAAAATTAAAAAAATTGCCTATAACTCTATTTCATGGTGGTCGAGTTACAAAATGCCACTATAGGTCTAAAAATGTCATTATAGGTACTTAAAAACGCCGTTATAGGGTTTTAGAATTTTTTTTTTTTTTAATAACTCAATTTATCATAAATCGAGTTACAAAAGAAAGGCATTTCCCAAATTAGTTTAAGAAAGGGGGCAAAATGCTGAATTGTTTATTTTAAAAAGGGCAAAAGCCAATTTTTTCCTAGTTTTAAAGCATTCACTCTTTTTTACTATGATTGATCAACAGCTTTAGTTCAATTAATTTGGATAATTTGCCAATAGTTTAATTAGTGAATGAGTAGAAGATGATGAGCCCCATTGATACACTCTTTTCTGGTATGATTTAGCTGATTTATTTTAGATAATTTGCAAATCCTTGTTGCACTCATGATCAGCCCCATCCCCATGAATGCCTAAATGAGTAGAAGATATGATGAGACCCTCCTAGTCATTCGTTGAATCAATTGTATCTGTTTGGGAACCACTTATTTTGTTGAAATTGAAAACATTTTACTAAAAGTGCTGTGGATAAAAGTAAAAGTTAGTTGAAATAGTATAGTAAGACCATTGAATAGTACCAAAAAATGCAGTGGAACCCATGAATAGTAGCAAAAATAAATTGAATAGTAAAATAAGTTAGCAAAAATAATTTTTGCCAAACGAACACTAGTGAATATTAAATTCACTTAAAATTATTACAATCAAGTAAGTTTATCCCTCTCTTCTATGTATTCTCTTTTGTTAATATAATTTATTATATGTTATTTCAAACATAACTAAAAAGCATGTTATAAACATAGCATTCTGATTTATGTTTGAAATGTGTTATATTCTTCTTTTTTAGGGAAGAATTGTGTTTTATTCTAATTTAAACGTTATAACGTTATAAATTATGTATGTTAACATATCCCCCTTGAAAAAGTATATTACATACATATGTTAGAAGGAATGTTTTATTTTACAGTAATATATCAAAATATACTTTCTATAACTTAAGTAATATAAATGTTCAATTCTAAACCCAAAATGTATTCTTTCGTAATCATGTAAACTGTGAATTGTACATAGATTTATGAATATATGTACGTGGATTAAGTTAGCTATATTATGTCCAATTTTATGGTTACGTGTAGACCCATTCATATATACGCATGTTCCTATATGATTGACTTCTTTTCATATTCATAAATTACTCGACAATTTAACATGATTTTGTTTATGCATTTATAGTCATTACAAATAATTTCATGATTACTAATAGACGTATCCATACATTCTAAGATAATCTAACAAAATATTCTTTTCATTCAAATTATAATAGTAAATCAAAATAGACAAATAAGTCGTAGGAAAGCTATAAATAGCCAAGACACATACCTTACATGATATTCCATGCCTCTAAAACATGACCTTAATTTGAGGTTTTGTTTGTTTTGATTTCTGATAATGTACGTAATTTTTTTTTTTTTTTTTTCAAATCCTTTTTCCTGAGACCCTTTGAGTCATATTCTGCATCAACACATTCACACAATAATGGCATTGACCATAATCACATAGTTTTTTATTTTGGACTGTACGTATGGCAGACGTTAGCTATCTATTTTGTGGATCTCCATGACAATTGGTCTTTAGCTCCATCTTGTTCATCAGCTTCTGCAAGTTAATAATTGTTGGCTTTTTTGTTTCCTCAGAAAGAAGATTCTTTATTTGATAATTGAATTATATAATTTGTTAATTGTTATGAATCTTACGATATATATTTTGCTAGTCTGAAAATTGGATAGATTGAAAACTCAAGAAGGAAAACTGGGTGATTTCCTCTATTAGGTTCACATAGGAAACGATGGATAGAAAAAGGAATTGTTTTTGTTTTCCAATTGGGCCCAAAAAAATATGATCTGACTCATGGGTTTTGGAACTGATAAAAGTTCAAGCCAGAATTTTGTAATTATTGGACTATATCGTCTGCACATATCGGACAATAGGATTACCAAGTAAATTTTTCTCTCATGCTGCTGCTTTTCTTTTAGACAGACAAAAGTATCTCTTTTATTTATTTATTTATTTATTTATTTTTTATATGACAAAAGTATCTATTATATTCAATTTTCACAAATAGCCACATTTTTAGTCCATCAAATAGGAGTGCCGTCATATGGAACTCTGAATGCATGATAAGGTACTCTGACAGTAATTTCTTTGAGGTGGCAAATGTACCGGTGTACTATTACACTACCCAAAATTCAACTGGAGACGAAATTAATTTTGGAGCACATACATGTTGTACAAGGTAGGTAATCAAACAACGAGATTAGTGGAAAATAAAATAATTCTATATATGGGTTGGTGCAGTGTACAAAAGATATCAATAGAACTGAATGCCATAATTGCTTGTATAATTTGATGGGGACAATCACTAACTAATGCCGAATGTGCACAAGATTTAATATGTTTGCCCCAAGTTGCTACCTAAGGTATGAGATGTACCCTTTCATTGAACAAGCAGGAGCGTCGCCATCACAGTTGTCGTTGCAGCCACCGTCTGGTAATGGTAAGACATGTAAAATCATCCAATTTTCACAAATAGCCTCATTTTTAGTAGATGATAGGATCCAAATAGGTCTATCCCTTTATTTTATATATTATTCTATGTTTATTTAATTTATATGTTATTATAAACATAAACAAAAAAAAATTATAAACATATGTTATAAGCAAAGTCTTTTTTTAAGAAAAATTATAAAAATAGCGGAAAGGACGGGATAGACACCAGCTTGAATTCAAATTTTGTTCAAAACCAAGTCCGGCCCCCTCCTAAGCAGAATGATGTAATCACCTGTTATGAATGTTCCTTTGCATAAGCTGTTTGGCTTCCAGCCCCATTTTGGAACACATTTAAGCTGACTAGGCATATTCGGTTTATGGAAGTCATAGATGCTTCAGAAATTGCACTCAGCAAAATTTGAGATATTATGTGTTGCATGTTGGATGATCAGGAATTGTCTAACTAAACTGATTTTTGAGAACAAAATCCCAAATACTAATGGTTATCATCACGAGCAGCTACTACACATAGAGTTCGTGGAAACTAATTTTGTTGGATGAGTGGATCTCTTGAATTTATTCTTTTGAAGTGACTTGGATTCTTGAGGATATTAAGCAACATTTTGTTAGTATATCCTGAAAAGAGAATATACTATTTTGCTAGCTCTTACTAGTGCCTTAAAAGAGAATCTGACAGTTATTACTAAATTAGAAAAATGTCTTTCTTTTCTCTTTCCCATTATAGAGGAATAAATAAAGTGTACTATTTTTTTTACTAATAAAATGTTAATATAAATATACAATTTGAAACATAAAATGTGTTTTTGTATAATTCTGCTAATTTAGATTTATACATGCATTTAGTTAGTCTCTTTTTATAGCTATAAAAACAAAACAAACCTATAATCTTATTCATTGAGATCAACTAACAAATTTTCCCTAACCTTTGATGCAATACTCTCTGAGATCTCACCTCAACATGCGCAATTTCCCTTCAACATTATTCTTCTTCTTTTCCGTCCTCTGGAAGCCATTTGAAACCTCTTCCTTTTTTTTTTTTTTTTTTTCTTTTTCTCAAAGCAAGGCAGGCAAATGATTATTAATAGCAGTCCAATAATAGACAGAAAAGCATACCCCATGAACATAATTGTTGTTGAATACACAAATGCACGATAATGGTGCTTGCTTGGATTGAATAATTTCTTTTGGACTATACAATAGAGAGAGAATCAGGTAGACTCAATAGATTCGCCCCATGTTGGCAAACGTTTCCCTTCAATGCCTGCAAGTTTGGATTCTGATTTAACTAAAAGAATGGAGAATAAAGTATGTTGTGAAAATCATCTTCATCTTCATCTTCATCTTCTTCTTCTTCTTCTTCTTCTTTTCTTCTTTTTTTTTTTTTTTTTTTTTTTTAAACATTGTTTTGGTGTGTATAACATACTATTGAGGATTAATGATAGTGTCAAATTGAATATGTAATTTTTGTATCAAATTTTATGGTTTTAGTGTCTTCTCAAAATTATATTTTTCTATCACCTGTCATCTTCATAATTTCATCATTTTTTAATGGTTTTTTTTTCTTTTCTTTTATTCACAAAGAATTCTGTTTTTCAATTTGGAATTAGATGCGAGATATGATATCAACAACATAAATTATATTTATATAAGAGAATTTATTGTAATTTTTTACTTCAACATAAGAAAAATTGCTATGAAATTAGTACGCTATGATAGATGATTAACTTGAATGTATCAAGAAATAATTATTGTTTTTATGTATTTTTTGTTAACACTGAATAGACACAAGTTTTATTTTTATTTTAAAATTTTTGTATTAATTTATTCTTAAATATTTGTATAATTCAAATTTTTAGAATAAACTTTTCATAATTGAAGGTTTTTTTCATCCAATTTTTCAAACTGAAATAGCAAGATGGGGGAATCAAAATAGGTTTAACCCTCTCTTTATGTATTTTTCTGTTTATATAATTTAAATGCTATGATAAACATAAAGGAATGTTATGCGTAAAAGAATTTATAAACTTATGCTATAAAACTATAAGCAATGTATATTCCAAGAGAATTTATAAACATAACTTTATGTTCAAAAGAAAAATGTATTTGAATTAAAAGGTTATAATATTATAAGTGGGTTTTAGTTAGCTCAATTGGTAAAATCCGTCCAAATGAGCAAATGCCCTTTTCGCGCAAACAATCCAGTATTTTGTCCCATTTTCCAAACTAATTAGGGAAATGCCGCTGTTTTAAAACTCGATTTTCTCAAAATCGAGTTAAGCCCTATAGTGGTTTTTTTAAGGAGCCTATAGTGACGTTTTAAGGACCTATAGTGGCGTTTTGGAACTCGAGCTCCATGAACTCAAGTTATAGGTAAAAAAATAAAAAATAAAAAATTGCCTATCACTTGAGTTCATGGAGCTCGAGTTCCAAAACGCCACCATATGTTCAAGAATTTTTTTTTTTTTTAAACTCAATTTTTAGAAAATCGAGTTACAAAAAATGGGCATTACCCTAATTAGTTTGGGAAAGGGAGCAAAATACCACTTTTTTTGCATGAAAAAGGCATTTGTCCATTTTGTTAGGTTCTAAAGACTTAGGATTTAATGTATTTAGAACTCTAATATGTAATGTTGGCAAACCATGATCAAAACAATATGTTTAGTCTTGTTTAGGTTTGCTCAAAATTGATTAATTATTGTAAAGTTAGAATCGAGAGGTTGCAGAAGTCTTTGTGACTTTCGGCCTGGCTCGATCGATCGAATGATAGACTTGATCGATCGAAAGTCGGCCAGATCGTTTTTTCTACAGAATTTCCAACTCAACCCTACCTCATTAAATGTTTAGGGTTTTATGTTTTTGCCCTAGGTATATAAGGCAAAACCCTAGCCACGTTTTCTGAGTTGCTCCTATTGTATTGTTGCTCATACTTTTCTGTTTTGTGTAAATCTCTTGTGAGATCTAGAGGAGCCTTCCTTTACACAAAGTTTAGGGTTTTCAAGGTAGAGATTACTTCAACATCTTGATGATCAACTCAGTTGCTGCCATTGGAGCTTAAAGAATAACAAGCCTGGGTGCTTGTAGTTGATTGAAGAATCCAAGAAAGAAGGAGTCCGTGGATTCGGAGCTCGCACGTGGTCGTGTCAGTAAGTTCTATTGGTGGGTAGCATTAGGAAGTCAAGCGGGGAGCTTGTAAGTCCTTTTGTATGAATTTCGATTCTTTCATAGTGGATTTAGGTTTACCTTGAGGATAGCTAGGTCAAATCCTCCCCAGGTTTTTACTGTGTGGTTTCCTAGGTTATCATATCACTGTGTTATTTATTTTTCCGCTGCTGTATATGTTTGATATGATTATATAATTGTGTTAACCTAGATTTGCATGAATTGGACTAAGTTAATCACTTGGCTAATTAACTAGGTTAATCTAATTGTTGTTTTAAGGGGTCTAAAAAACTGTTCAAATGGTATCAGAGTGGGTAACTCTTTTTGTTGTAGATCTTTTGATCTCTGAGCTGATCCTTGACCCCTGTTGTCATGGAACACGGACACTCTCTTGTTGTTCCTCCTCACTTTGATAGGAATAACTATGCTTATTGGAAAGTAAGGATGAAAGCATTCCTGAAATCCATTGATGAGAGGGTTTGAAATTCCGTTGAGTACGGATGGGAGAAGCCCACTACTCTAGTGAGTGAGTGGCAGACTTCTCAAAAAGAAGCAGCTGCATTTAATAGCAAAGTTATGAATGTCATCTTTAATGCTGTTTCTATGGAGGAATTTAAGAAAATCTCTAATGTTGAGGTTGCTCATACTACTTGGAAAATCCTTCAAACTGTGCATGAAGGCACAAAGGTTGTCAAAATAAATAAATTGCAGCAATTAACTTCTAGGTTTGACAGCATTAGGATGTCTGATGATGAATCCTTTAATGAATTTTATGCCAAACTGAATGATATTGTTAATTCTGCTTTTAATTTGGGTGAAGTCTATGATCAACCTAAAATTGTTAGAAAGATTCTTAGATCTTTAACTGAAGACTTTAGACCCAAAGTGACTGCCATTACTGAGAACAAGGATGTGGACTCCATCCCTGTGGATGAACTTGTAGGATCTCTTCAGTCCTATGAGTTAGACCTACCCAAAGTTAACAAATCCAAATCAATGACTCTTAAATCTGTTGATGATGTTGATGCTGGTGGATTTGATGATGAGCTCTCTGCTACAAAGACAGCTTACCTTGCCAAGAACTTTAGAAACTTTCTTAGGAATACTAATAGAAGGGCAAGGAATACAAATACTGCTGAACCTAGAAATTTTAGGAAGAATGATCCCATTAAGGTTAGCAACACTGAAAAACCTAGAGATAAAGTATGTCAATCTTCAAATAATTCTTTGGGTTCTCAATGTTTTGGTTGTCAAGGGTATGGTCATGTTAAATCTGAATGTCCAACATCCTTAAAGTCTAAGGGCAAGGTTATGGCTGTAACCCTTAGTGATAATGAGGTTTTTGATGATGAGTCTGGATGTGACGAGGATGGAAACTTCATTGCTTTCACTGTTACTGCCGTAGTAAATGAAAGCATATCTACTGAGGAGAACCCTTCTGATGGAGAACTCTTTGAGGATGCAGATCTTTAAGAGGCCTATAATAAACTTTGCAAAGTTGCTGCAAAGGATGCTATGAATGTTGAACATGGCCTGATGAAAATTGAATCTCTTGAGCTTGATAAGAAAAATTTGCTTGTTAAATTGTTTGATGCTAATGATCTTTTGAACAATGTGAAAGCTAAGAATATGCTGTTGATTGATAAAGTTAAGAAATTAGAACTTGATTTATCTGTTACTAGATTTGCTAGTTCTAAACTTGATCAAATGTTAAGTGTTCAAAAGTATCCTTCTGATAAATCTGGTTTAGGTTTTGTTGAGAGCATCTCTGTGTTTGCACCCAATTCCACTATCTTTGTTCCTTCATCTTCTTCTGAACCTTTTGTGAGCGAGGGTATGAGTGAAATTGTCAAACCCCCTGTGAGAGAGGTTGTCAAATCTTTAGAAGTTTCACCACCTAAGAAGATTAGGGTTGATTTGAAAGAGTCTAAACCTAAGGAGCCTACCCAATCTAAGGACAAGATGCATGGTAAACCTATTTGGGTTTGTAATTATTGTGGAAAGTCTGGACACATTCGTTCTAACTGTTACAAGCTTCAAGCTGCTAAGAGAGCAAATAAACCAAAAGTGTCTGTGCCTCAAGCACAAGATCCTATGGCACTTATTGGTGAATTGGTAAAGGTGTTAAAACTTTATTCAAATCCTGGAGTTGGGAATCACTCAAACGTGAACACAAACTCCAATGCTCGTGTTGCATCTAAAAGGTTTTGGATACAAAAGACTTGATCTAATTGAGTCTTTCTGACATGGTCCTTGTGCTTCATTACTCATTCCTCTGTGACCATTGTTCTTTGGCATTTGTGTTTTTGTTTTCTAGGACTTGCATTGCATTACATTCATGCATTTCATTCTAGGACTTATTTGTTTTCTCTTTTAAAATTAAAAAAAAAAAAAAAGGGGAGAAAGCAAAAATATGTTTGACATTATTTTTTCTTGGTTTTTGAAAACAAGGTTGGTCAATTTATTTACACAGAACATGTCTTGTGTACCTTGTTTAGCTTTGATGAGCTTATTTATTGCACTTTACTAGTTGAAACTTTGTAGTGCATGTTGTGTGGGAAAGATGTTTATGGTATTTATCACTTTGTCTTAATCTTGATATCACATGTTATTTGACTGTCGGACTTGATCCTTTTGAGAAAGGCATAAATAACCATCTCACCATTGTTCACTAGCTAATCATGAACACCTGAATGCATATCGTAAGATATTGTGCTCGAGAAAGTGTAGCATATGCATAAAAAGAACATAAGGTGTAACCTTGGATTAATTGCTTAATGCTTAAAATTGGTGTGTGCTATTAGACTTGATGCCAATTCACATAATTAAAACTAGTGTGTACTATTAGGCTTGATGCCAATTCACATAATTATGAGGAAAAATTCAAGAAACCTATATGATTGCAGGCTTATGTTCTAGGAAATGTGGGAGTTATATGATATAACTCTTTAGGTGATAGTCTCTTTTAAATTCTGTGTGATGAATTTTGTAGACTTTGTGATTGATCTCTATTCACATATCACCTCACATGTATCTCAAGTTTTTGCTAGTTGCACACACTACACAAGTTACTCTTTGCTAAACATTTAACATGTTATTGTGTGTGTTTTTGGTCTAACCAACCAAGTTTGAAAATACCTTGAGTATTATGCAAAACATTTTTTTTTTGCTTGAGAATTTAAAGGGAGATTGGCTGAAACTTTCTTTGGAGAAACTGGGATTAAAATTTGGGTTTTTGAAAAAGCATTCCATTTCATTTCATACTCATGCATTTTGCTTCATTGATTTTTAATGCTTTGAGGAGTTTTTTTTCAAAAATTGGTTTGAATTTTTCAAAACTATAATTTTTCTCAAAATGCTGTGAGCCGCTGCCTGTTTCGATCAATCCAATCTGTTTTTCGATCGATCGAAAATACTTAAAATTCTTTTAAAAAATCTTAGATTGATTCGATCGATCGAATGTGATTTTTGATCAATCGAATATCGCGAATTTGGTCTTTTAAAACACTGTTCTTGACTGATTCAAAACATCTTTTCAAAAAGTTTTTCAAACTTTTCTTCTCTCTCTGACTAGGCAAGGCTCTACAGTCAATTTTTTGTCGTTTTCCTCCGAATTTTTTGCAAGGATTCTCTTTTCTCAAGCCGGTAAGACTATTTTGCCCTTCCTTTTGAGTTTATTTTCAAGTTTTCATGCATTTTTTATGCATTATTCTCTCTAATTTTCGGACTATGCATATTTGGGATTTTTGATTGATTCAATCCTTATTTTGTGAATTTGATCAATGGGTTTTTGTGGGGACTTGATATAAACATAATATTGATGGTTTAATTTGATCAATTTTGGGATTTGTGAAAAAATTAAAAATTCTAAGGCTTGTATTGCATCCGAATTGGGGATTTTGTTCAATTAGGTTAAAATTGATGAAATTGGCTTGTTGTTTTGATGTAATTGAGCATTATACTCTGTATGTTGTGTTACGTGATGCCAAATTCATCAATTTGTTTTAAAAATTTCAACAAGTGGTTTTTCAATTTTGAGGTTTTTGTTAGAAACCCTATGTTCAAGCCAATTTTGTTAATCTGACCTTTAATTGAACTTAATTTTTACTGCATTAAAATATGCATCATGACATTTTAATTGTTCATGCATCATATAGATTTTTTATTCTATTTTTTTTTTTGGTGCTAATTTACCGTCTGCCCTTGGTTTTTTTTTTTTTTTTCTTTTTCTTTTGGTTCTACTTTGTGTCTCTGTCCTTTCCTTAGCATCATGCCTAGGAAGACTAGAGCCAGTAGGTCTGTTCCCTCTCCTTCTCCTCCTCCACATTCCTTTGATCGTGAAAGGTTTCTGAGTGAGAAAAAATAAGAGATTTTTGAGAAGCTGAACCTTAAGAGGAAAATTTGGGCTGAGCGTTCTGTTGTCATAGATGAGTTAGATCCTGCCATTAGGGCAAATTTTGAGCGTCGGGGCTGGTTACCTTTGTTGGATATTTCTGATCCTCCTCCTCCGGCTACCTTGATTAGAGAGTTCTTTTCGAACATCTCTATCCACATCTATGATTCCAACACTCTAGTTAAGAGTTGGATACGAGGTGTAGCGTACACCATTACTCTTACGGTAGTGGCTGATGCTCTAGGGGTACCTTTGGTCCAGCACCCTATTTACCCTTATGATGAGTCTCCTTTGTTGAGTGATGTCATGTCTTACATCACTGGGTCTTCTATCCTGTGGGGTTCTGATCCTCGGATCACCATTGCTGAGCTATCTAAGTTACATTATCTTTTCTTTAGGATAACTTGTCATTCTTTTTGGCCCATTTCTCATCTTTACACCATTCCTCTCGAGTGGTGTGTATTTTTGTATGCTCTTGTCACTGATGCTCATATCAGTTTTCCTCACTTGTTTCTTCGTTCTTTGAACGAAGTTTATAGGAGTTCATCTACATCTCATGCTCTTGTCCATCCTATCTTTATTCATAGGATTTTGCTTTATCTTGGTCCAGACGATTTCCCTTCTTCTGAGCCCATACATGTTATTGGTCCCATAGGTGCGTCTTTTCTTAGACAAAAGGCTGCTATTTTCGAGCTAACTCTAAACACCCTAGGTCTGAGCCTTCTGGTTCCGCACCCCCTCCTTCTTCTTCTACAGGTCCTGCTGGTGAGGATGTTCATGATCCTATTGGTGATGCTGCTACTGCTATTCCTTCACCTTCTTTGGATGACTTCGATGTATGTCGTACCTTGGAGATTGTCATGGCCGTTCAGGCGGCTCATGGTCAGATTTTGGTGGACTTGCTTAATGAGATACGTGCTCTGAAAGCTGACTTGGCGCATCTTCGTTCACCCTCACCACCTCCTTTTGATGACTTATAATTGTCCTTTAGCATTCCGTCACAAAAAGGGGGAGTAGTTTTGAAAGACTTGTAGCTTGTAGAGGAGATTTTCTTGTTAGGGGGAGTTTTTCTTTTGTTTTTGCGGAGGTAGTTGTGATATTAGATTGTATCTAGGTGCTTCACCGTGTATACTTTCTTTTGATATCATTTTTGGGCTATTCATGTTAGGAGAGATACATTGGTTTTGAAATATGATTCTTGATTCATGTGTTCACTGCTTATTGATTTATATTGTGAGTTATTCATTGATATATGTCTTTATTATGTGTTGTGTGAACTTTCAAGAATGCTTTTATTTTTTGGTATATCTAACTTAGGGGGAGAGTTAGTTTACATATCTGTTGATTTACTATTTTTCTGTCACACATTTGTTTATGCGTTTGTTGAGTGTTTTAGGAATATACAGGTTGATTTGATTTTGCTGCTGTCTACACTTGCAACTGATGGATAGTAGTTAGGATTTAATTTTATTTTATGAGCATTACTTTTTGTAAAGGGCTTTTTTATTTGTACACTTTGAGTTTTTAATTTGTGTTTTGTCACGGATTGCCAAAGGGAGAGTTTGTTAGGTTCTAAAGACTTAGGATTTAATGTATTTAGAACTCTAATATGTAATGTTGGAAAACCATGATCAAAACAATATGTTTAGTTTTGTTTAGGCTTGCTCAAAGTTAATTAATTATTGTAAAGTTAGAATCGAGAGGCTGCAGAAGTCTTTGTGACTTTCGGCCTGGCTCGATCGATCGAAGGATAGACTCAATCGATCAAAAGTCGGCCAAATCGTTTTTTCTGCAGAATTTCCAACTCAGCTCTGCCTTATTAAACGTTTAGGGTTTTATGTTTTTGCCCTAGGTATATAAGGCAAAACCCTAGCCACGTTTTTTGAGTTGCTCCTATTGTATTGTTGCTCATACTTTTCTATTTTGTGTAAATCTCTTGTGAGATCTAGAGGAGCCTTCCTTTACACAAAGCTTAGGGTTTTCAAGGTAGAGATTACTTCAACATCTTGATGATCAACTCGGTTGCTGCCATTGGAGCTTAAAGAATAACAAGCATGGGTTGTAGCTGATTGGAGAATCCAAGAAAGAAGGAGTCCGTGGATTCGGAGCTTACACGTGGTCGTGTCAGTAAGTTCTACTGGTGGGTAGCATTAGGAAGTCAAGCGGGGAGCTTGTAAGTCCTTTTGTATGAACTTCAATTCTTTCATAGTGGATTCAAGTTTGCCTTGAGAATAGCTAGGTCAAATCCTCCCCAGGTTTTTACCGTGTGGTTTCCTAGGTCATCATATCACTGTGTTATTTATTTTTCCGCTGCTTTATATGTTTGATATGATTATATAATTGTGTTAACCTAGATTTGCATGAATTGGACTAAGTTAATCACTTGGCTTATTAACTAGATTAATCCAATTGTTGTTTTAAGGGGTCTAAAAAACCGTTCACATTTTGGCCGGTAAAATCTCTGATTGTTAAATAAGAGATCTGCTTGCCTACATAAAAACCGATTGATGTCTTGATTTAATGATAAAAACTATTATCAGGAGCAGACGCCATAAATTTAAACTCTCTAAAAAAAAGTTATAACATTATAAATTTTGTTGTCTTAGCTGAGAAAGTACATATGTACATATGTTATATTATCAGTTTATGTTAATATAACATAATATACTTTCTATAACATCATTTATATTACATATATAGCTAATATACATGTTCAAGTTTAAACCCAAAATGTATTCCTTATGATGCCTTTAATTAGATTTGTGCACGGATTTACAAATCTGAGTACTTTTGGATTTAGTTATTTATATTCTGAATGATATTATGTTTACTTGTAGACTTGTTAATAAGCTTCTAGATGATTTAACAAAATTTTCTGTATATTTATTCATAAGTTTCTGGATAACATAGCAAGATTTTTTTTTTTTTTTTTTTTTTTTTTTTTTTTTTTTTTTTCATTTAAGGCACAAGAATATATCAAAATAGACAAACCACATGAAGGAAAGTTGGAAATAGCCAAAGTTTGTATGGCCAAAATTGGCAATTAACCCCAATTGCCAAACTATATAATTAGTTGGCAAACGATTTGAAAGTATATACCAAACTAATATCTCGAGTTTTAGAAACTCGATTTCCTCCTCCAAAATCGATACTCTAAGGCTCGGTTTCCATGTTCTAAGTTGGCTTTTTTCTATGTGGCATCCACCTGGAAATCGAGTCTCTAAGACTTAATATCTCGACACTTAGAGCCTCGATTTATGTGTTCTGAGAATTAAGTTGTTATCCATGTGGATTCCACCTGGATATATATCAAGCTTTAGAGACTTGGTTTTCTAAAAGGAAAATTGAGTCTTAGAGACTCGATTTGTAAGCTGTAGTGGACAAGCATCCACGTGGTTTGGGTAGCTTCACTCTTGTCCTAGTCCTCATAAATCCTTGTGGGTCTCTCAGGCACATTCCCATTAGCACTCTTGTAAGCTCTCCCTCTCTCACTCTCTCTCTCTCTCTCTCACTCTCATACAAAACTCACCCCCATTTACACATCCTCATGTTAGGTAAGGTTTTATAATAGTCAATCTCTCTAGTTGTTAGTGTATATATATGTATTGTTAGGTTTTTTTATGGGTATGTATCATGACTTTTTTTTTTTTTTTTTTGGTTTGATATTTTTCTTTATATTTTTGTTAGAATGATTTGAAGTTTTGTAATGGGGTGAGTTGTGTGTTTAGTTTTTTTTGGTTTGAGTATGAAATGATAATGATTGAGTGTGTTTGTATGTGATAGGGTGAGTATATGCAAATGTGGGGTTTGTTTGTATATGCATATGATGTAACAAGTTAGTGTATATATTTGCTAGGCTTTTATAAAAAGTAAAAAATATTTCAGATATATTTGTATTGTTGGGTTTTTATTATCATGACTATTTTTGTGTTTGTTTGGTTTAATATTTTTCTTTATTTTTTTGTTAGAATGATTTGAAATTTTGTAATGGGGGTGAGTATGTGATGAAATGGGGGTGAGTAGGTTTGAATGAAATCCGTCAAATTTTATTATCATGAAATTTTGTTTGAGTATGAAATGATAATGATTGAGTGTGTTTGTATGTGATGTGGGGTGAGTATATGCAAATGTGGGGTGTGTTTGTATATGCATATAATGTAACAAGTTGTAATTTTTGTACTTTGAGTAGATAAAAAAGTTTTGTAATTGATGTTGAATGAAAGAGATAAAATATGTTACTAACATATTACAGTTGACTCTAATAGGTTCACAATCTCTGAAGAATATTGATATAAATATATACTATAGTGGACCCCTTGTCAATCCTAAAGAGATTGATGGATTCCCATTTAAAGGGCCGGGTATCCAGTGCTATTATATCATGATACATCGTAAGTTGAAGACGTTGAATGATTTGAAGATGAAAATAATGGAAGAAATAAATTTGAATCCTGCTTGTTATGACATAAAGATTATTTACCGTTACCCACAAGAAGTCTTTCATGAACGGGTACTCCATAATTTTTTCGTTCTTTTTTTATTACTCTTTTTGCTTAATTCCAAACTGACATTCTTAATTTGTGTTTAGGCTGATGTAGATGGGAATGGAACAATCGACTACATTGAATTTATCACTGCTATGATGCATAAACACAAGCTAGAAAGAGAAGAACATCTTTATAAGGCTTTTCCATATTTTGATAAGGATAATAGCGGTTAAGTATTTTTTAAATGAAAACAATCCACCCCTAGGACAGAATAGTCTTACTACAGTATAGCTGAAGCTTTTCTTCTTTACTACTGTGGCTGATTGACAAAGAATTATTATTTACTATAATGTGCCAGATAAATTCCTGGTATAGAATGTTGTTAGAATAGCTGAAACTTATGATGGGAAAATACAAGTTAAGATATTGTATATGCAAATCAATCAAGGTTGTTAGTTGATTCTGAAATATTGGATTTTGATTTGGGCAC
Organism: Quercus gilva; assembly: GCA_023621385.1. Lineage (NCBI taxonomy): Eukaryota > Viridiplantae > Streptophyta > Magnoliopsida > Fagales > Fagaceae > Quercus > Quercus gilva. The sequence goes on along the minus strand of CM042482.1, from coordinate 48,029,339 downwards.
ACTGACTGTGCACCATATTTTAAAAGTTTGGTCACTGTTAATGCATATATGTCAGGGAACTCTCATTAATTAGACAAATATGAACAGGTTCTTCTGCAGTCAAATGAAAGATATTGAGGTCTTTTTGGGATTTCATTTGTAGATTTATTACCAGAGATGAACTACAATCGACCATGAAAGAATATGGAATGGGTGATGATGAAACAATCACAGAAATAATATCTGAATTCGATGCTGATAATCGAAGGGTATGAATAGGTAAAATAATTTGAAACCAAAGAAGGATACAACAGACACTATGTATGGTGACTAATCAGTATCAATCAAATATTTATGAAATAAAGAAAAAATACTAAAATTATGAAATTGATACTCCTGCCAAAACCATGAATGTGAGAAATCTAAATGATAAGGAACAAAAACAGAAGGAAAAAAAAAAGTAAAAGAGAGGGACCCAATAGCAATATCAATCAATAATTAGACATTTTCCTTCATTCTTTACCAACAATCAATAATTAGACAATCAATAAGTAAAACAAAACAAAACACACAATCCCAAATGCTATGATTTTGTAAAACCCAACCTAAAAACAAACAAACAACATTTTAGATGCAGATAAACGCAGACAAACCCACATGAAAAAATCACACAATAAGAAAAACAACCGAAGCATGGTGCAAAGAAAATTTACTTCAAAATTGGGTTTTGGGAAGAAAAGCACACCTGAGAGAATTGGAGAAGGTTGTGAGAGTGGAGGTGCGTGAGAGTGGAGAATGAGTGAGAGTAGAGAGGGTGAGTGAGAGTGGAGAGAGTGTTTGTGTGAGAGTGGAGAGGATGAGTGAGAGAGGCATGAGAGTGGAGAGGGTGTCTGTGACTGTTTAATTTTGAATAAGCCCTTTATGAAATCAAGTCTTAGATACTCAGTTTCCAGGTGGATTCTACGTGGATAAACCACGTCATTTGAAGAAAACAGAAATCGACGCTAAAAGGGTCAAGATATAACTCGAGCCTCTAATACTTGAGTTCCAAGTGGATGCCATGTGGAAAAAGCCAAATTAGAACATAGAAACCGAGTCTTTGAGGCTCGATTTATGAGTCCTAAATCTTTTAAACTCGAGATGTTACTTAAAAATATAGTTTTGAAATGTTGCCAACTAACTTATAAGTTTTTACAAATATATATATATATAAACTAAGTTTCTAAGCATTATGTTTATAGCATTAACTTAGAATTTAACAGAGGACTGTAGCATTAAGAATAATAATCCCTTAATTTCTAAGTATAATACATTTCTAATTTATTACCTAATGCTATAAATTAGCTGTTATCTATAAAAAAAAATAAAAAATAAATAAAAAACTTATTAAGTTTTTATCCAAAAAAAAAAAAAAAAAACTAATGCTATGTTCAGTTTTTTATGGGGAATTAATTAGACGTTAATGAATATAAGAATAATAATCCATTAAATTAAGATTAATATACATTTGTAAGGACTCAGATATCAAACAGCCCAAGTCCCTTTCTCTGGAAATTTCCTTTCCTTTATATACTACTTTTTACTTCACATCTTAGCCCCCCATCTTTACCTAACCAAATTCTCATCATGACACCTGTCCCCTTAAACATCTGCTGAAGGTGGTAGAATGAGCTACTTAGCTGTGAATTACATTGTTCAGGACACTTCCTCATCAATGCAGCTGATAAAGCTATTATCAACCATTTAATGCGAAGGCATCAGGCTACTTCTCGCTGGAAACTTCCCTTACCCTACATGATTCTCTCTCCTCACCTTGTCCTTCACAACTGGATCTCCCAATAGTCCTTTGCCTCTTCCCTTCCTCGAGTAGATTTCCTCTTCAGGCTTATGATGCTTTAGTAATAACGATAACAGCCCAACAATCCCTTCATCGGTCCTCGGGCCCCCACAGTAGCCCCCTAAAACTTTGCTATTAATTCTGAGATAAAAACAAGGTTTTAGTTGTACAATCTAGCTTGATACGTGCCATATGCATTCCCACGTGGTAACGTCCTTTCACTTGTCTCCAGCACACTCCTAACGCTTTGGTATCCACGATTTCACATTTATGGTGTCAAGCGGCTACTTGTCCCCCCCCCCCCCCCCCCACATTCTATGGTACGATGATGATCCTACGGTCCTCGTTTTCCCTCATTTATGGGCAGGAAATTTACCTCTCTTTTTTCACCCCTATATAAGGAGAGCTCGAGGCTGGCTTTACCTTATTTACACATTTGGTAATTCTTGTTGAAGTAGCTGCCCGAGGAGAGATTCTTCGATTGCTCGTAGGTGTGTTCAAATTCACATTCTTTTGCATAGATTTGTATTTCTTATACTATAAAATTCCATGGGTAGATTCACTAGGCTAGTAAACACCTCTAAAAGCATGGCCGCCTTTAGGGCTCAGTATAGGATCCTTAACGATGTTGAACTCCAACACTGCTTATTGGGCGAATGGCTGGTCATGAACATACCTCCTGGCTCTGTAGTTATTTCGATAATCGCTTTCATAGAAGGTGGGATGGAAATCCCCATAAGAAGGGTCACTAGAGACTTCTTGATGAACTATAGGCTGACCCCCACCCAATACTCCCCAAACATTTTTAAGGTCCTCAGGAGCATAGATATGATAAACCGAAAAATGGGGCCAACCTCACATGGCATGGTGTGAATTGGGTGCACAACTTCCCAAAGGGGAAGGAGACTAAATACTACATCAAATGTAAGGTCTCTTCCATTAGGTTAATCTCCTGTTTGCTTGATTCAAGCAAGGGTATGGACGAGGACTTCCTCATCGTCTCAAGAGACTGGTATGATGGATTGCATTGTCCTACCCAAGAAAGGGAACCAAGTAAGGTTCCCACGGATCATAGACGTGCATAGGATCTTTCCTAATTTTTATAGGTTTTTTTAAATTTTTTTTTTTTTTTAACTGGCTTATGACTCTTATTGTTTCTTCATTGGCAAATGAATACCACACCACCCTATCCAATCATCTCGTGAACTTTACTGACCTAAACAAGATCCTTAGGTTAGAAATTTTTTTGCACAAGGACGGTTAACTTCGGGCTATGCACGTCATCCTCGGGTTTGAACCCTTTTCAAAATGCTTCCAAAGCCCGAAGAATGTCATTAGAGCTAAAGACCCACAATTAGCCTTAATTGACGTTGCAGTCCTAGGCTTCTTATTAACTGACCCTCTTCCAGTAAGAACCCAAGATGCTTAACTTCCAACCCCACTCGTAGCCAAACTCCTCTACTCACAAGAGCCTCCCATACCTTCCGACGAAGAGACTACAGAGCCTACTGCTGAGCCTGTCTAGGAAGTGATAGACAAAGACTTTGAGGTTTTTTACTAGCAAAAGGACCCCGAAGATGCTCCTAGCACCTCACGCTGCCCTTTACTTCCTGTCCAAGTTAGCACCACCCAAGAGGGAATTAATATTTCGGAAGGGATGGGGTTCGAGGAAAAAAACTCAAAACCTCTTAACTTTGCTAACAGCCCATGCTGGGGGCGCTTCTCCATCCATCCCGATAATGCCCCAACCACCAATGCCTGCTCCAAAGCGCGCATCCTTTAGTGATGCCATTGAAAAGAATAGGAAAATGGGCCAGGGTGGTAAAGGCCTTGAAGGTGCTAAGGAAGGCGAGATCACTCACTCCTTTCAGCAGCCCCCAGTTAAAGAGGCCCAAACAACCAGGGCCCAACAGAAGAAAAGAGCTTCTTCTAGGACTTCAAAAGAATCCGAAGGGAAGCAACCCCTAAAGCCTTCTGTATGGAGACCCTTCTTTACACTAAGCTCGGGGGGCCTTGTCATGAACGATACCAACTTAAGAAACCCCTAAACAAGCAAGTCGGGCCTTGTGGCTGAGTGTCTGGAGAAAGCTATGTGCCTCTTATCTCTAAAGAAAGACCTTGCCAAGGTATGTAATCACTTCCTTCTTTCCATGAATTAAAATTACACTTATATAAACACTAACTTGTATCAACCCTGTAGTTTGTATAAGCTACCTTTGTGGTCGAGGAATGGGTAGACCATGCCCTAGACCAGGCTTGAAAGGCCAAAGGCAAGCTGGATGCAACTGAGAAGGCCCATGCTGAGGTTGAGAAGAAGCTTAAAGAGACCCTCACTTAACTAATCGAGGTAGAGAAGTCTCAAAAAAATGCTGAAGCTACTCTGAATAGCTTTGAAAAATAAGTTGCAGAGTCCTTAGAGGCTCAGAAAAAGGCTGAAAACAAGCTAGCCCTAAACATGGTAGAGCTTAAACAGCTGCAAAAGCAACTTGAGGCTAAGGATACTAAGAAAGCTAAGGCCAAGCAGGTGGCCTATGATGCAAGCATGACTAAGACTGCCCAAAGTCTAGCTACACAACTCAGGGACATCGCTTGGACCTTTTGCCTTGAGGTGTGGGGCTAAGCTCTCACCACAGCTAAGGTCAGCACTGAGTTAGAATTTAGGGCTCTTGACAAGGTGTATTACCCTCTAGCCCTATGCTTGGCCCCTAGCCCCTCCCAGCCTTCAACAGACCCCAACTCTACCCTCACCTCCTCCTCGCTTAACCTGCCACTACTCCATCTACCACACCAGCTACAGAGAAAGGGCCAGAACAGCCAGCCCTAGTAAATGATGTGGATGTGGAGACTGAAGAAGTAGCTGAAGTGGCTTAGCATAACTTGGCTCAAGATTTAGAAGCAACTACTTAATTTTGTAATTAGGCTTAGGTCTAGGTGATGCCCTCTTTAACTTCTATTGTAAGCCAACTCCTAAACTTCAATGAAAATAGTTAATCTTTATTTTATTACTTTTCATTTATCTAAGTTTTACTTGTCTAATTGTAGCTTTGGCTATTTTCTTTTCCTCAGAACATCTGCAACATACTAACCTTTGCCTAACTGAGTCAACTCCCCTTGCTTCATTATTTAATCTGACATGAATTTTAAGAAAACTACTGGACTAACTCATAAAGCAATGTATTAACACTTAATAAAAATTTCAAGCAACACTTACCTCAAGATAGGTTTGGAATTCCAAAAAACCAATGCATAGTACTTGTAACCCGAGGAAGCAAGCAAGCTTCATAACTTTACTCTATACTTAGACAATTTCATGCGAAGGACAAGTTGTCCACAGTTTTTGACCCAAAGAGCCAAACCAAACCCAGATCTTGATAAATACTTAGAAACTTTTTGCATAAATGTTAATTTACCTAAGGCTTGTGACCCGAGGAGTCAAACAAGACCAAGGTTCTGTTTAACACTTAGAAAATTTTCATACAAAGGTTAATTTACCCAAGACTTGTGACCCAAGGAGTCAAGCAAGATCGATGTTTTGTTTAACACTTAGAATATTTCCATACAAAGGTTAATTTACCCAAGGCTTATGACATGAGGAGTCGAACAAGACCGAGGTTCTGTTTAACACTCAGAAAATTTCCATACAAAGGTTAATTTACATAAGGCCTATGACTTGAGGAGTCGAACATGACTTAGGTTCTATTTAACACTTAGAAAATTTCCATACAAAGGTTAATTTACCTAAGGCTTGTGACTCGAGAAGTCGAACAAGACCGAGGTTCTGTTTAACATTTAGAAACTTTCCTCACAAAGTGATTACACCACCCATTGCATCCACACTAAAGCGCAAATACACCAGACATGAATAACAAAGAAGTTCATATCATTAATAATAACAAAGTTGCAAAATATTTACATTCCAAGGATGTGGAATTGAATTTTCATCTAGGTCTTTTAAGTAATAAGCCCCAATACCAGCCACAGACATTATCTTGTATGGTCCTTTCTAGTTGGGACCCAATTTTCCCCAGGCTGGGTTCTTCGCTGTCCCCACCACCTTTCTCAAAACTAAATCTCCTAGAGCTAGTGGCCTTAACTTCACTCCCTTGTCATACCCTTGCTTAAGTCTCTACTGGTAATGTGTCATTTTTACTGCAGCCACCTCTCTTCTTTCCTCAACCACATTCAAGCTATCCGAGAGCAAACGGTTATTTTCCTCAATGCTGAACTAATCAGTTCTTAGGGTCAAGAACCTTGACTCAAGAGGGATTACTACTTCTGCCTTATAGGTCATTGAAAAAGGAGTCTCTCCAGTTGATCTTCGGGGTGTAATACGATAAGTCCACAGCACATGGGGCAATTCATCCACCCATTTCCTTTTTACATCATCTAACCTTTTCTTTAACCTATAAACTATGACCTTATTAGTAGCCTCGACTTGGCTATTCCCTTGAGGATAAACAGGTGTAGAATACTTGTTCCTGATCCCCAACTCCCCACAATATTTTCGAAGGGCTTTACTATAAAACTAAAGACCATTATCTGAGATCAGTGTATATGGAACTCCAAACCTGGTAATGATATTCCTTTAGATAAACCTCTTAGCATCCATGTCTCTAATGTTAGCAAATGGCTTAGCTTCTATCCACTTGGTAAAATAGTTCGTCCCGACGAGGAGCCACCTTCGGTTCCCTATAGCTCAGGGAAATGGTCCAACTATATCCAAACCCCACTGAGCAAATGGCCAAGGGTTGGAAAGTGGATTCAGGACTCCCCTTAGTTGATGAATATTTGGAGCATATCTTTAACACCAATATCCTTGGGTGAGGGCTCTATGGGCCAAAATCCTCCCTCCTGTATGATTCCCACATATCCCCTCATGCAATTCTTCTAACAAAGGCTCCACTACTTCAGAATGCACACACAATAAGTATGGCTCTGTATAAGAATGCTTGTACAACTTTTGTTCTTCGGATAATCAATAACAAGGACCTTTCCTATGCACCTTTTCTGCCTCCCCCTTGTCTTCAAGCAACAAACCTTGCTTCAAAAAAGTTACTAAGGGGTCCATCTAGCTCAGCCCAACTTGGATGCTATGTACCCCAACCAAGGGCTTCTTCATAAGACTGGAACTAGCCATGTCTTCAACAATAATAATCCGAGGTAGATTTGACCCTAGAGAAGTTGCCAGCATAGCTGAAGAATCTGCATGATAGTTCTGTCCTCTTAGGATCTGTTTTAAAGTAAAGCTCCTGAAATGGACCCGAGCTTGTTTTACTTTAGCAAGATACCCCTACATTCTTTCATCCTAGGCCTCAAACTCCCCGTTGACTTAGCCTACCACCAACCGAGAATCAGAATATAACTCTCCTCCCCTCTCTATTGACCAACTATTGCCATTCCAGCTAGCAAAGCTTCATATTCAGCCTCATTGTGGGTAGCTAGAAAACCCAACTGCAGTGTTTTTTCCATTACCAACTTTCGGGGGTTACTAACACAATTTCTACCCCTGCTCCTTTTTGGTTAGCTGCACCATCAATGTAAATTTCCCAAGGGAGAATAACACAAGCCGAGGTGGTCATAACACCCATTGTTTCTTCTTTCCCACTTGCCACATCCTCAGTAAACTCTGCCACAAAGTTTACTAGGACTTGCCCTTTTATGGTAGTACAAAGCATATACCTGACATCATAAGCACCTAGTATAGTTCCCCACTTAGCAATTCTGCTAAATGATCTTCAACCTGCCTACTATTTATAACTACATCATCAATGTACGCCTCCACATTTCTCCCAATTTGTGACTCAAACATCTACGTCACCATTCTTTGATATATGGATCCTGCATTCTTAAGGCCAAAGGGCATCACATGATAGTGGTAATTCCTAATGGGAGCTCGAAAAGAATTTTTTTTTCCTAAAGGTATCTGATGATATCCTTGAAAGGCATCCAAGAAACTCATTCGAGGATATCCAACTGTTGTATCCACCAATTGATCAATCTGAGGAACGGGGAAAGGGTCATTCGGACAAACTTTATTCAAATCTGTGAAGTCCATACACACACACTATTTCCCATTTTTCTTCTTTACTACCACGATATTTGCTAACCGTTTGAGGTAAAAGATTTCCTTGATTGCCCCTGCTTGCTCAAGTTTGTTTACTTCTACCGTTACTACCTCAACATGTTCCTTTGATGAAAGCCGAGGTGGCTGCCTATGTGGGGTTGCCCCAGGATTCACATTCAAGTGATGACATATAAACTCGGGGTCAATCTCAGGTACATCATATGCACTCCATGCAAACACGTCAATATTATCTTCTAAAAACTTCATCAACGCAACTTTTTCTAGCGATGGCAATTGTGACCCCACCTAAAAATATCTCTCTTCATCTTGTCCAATGACAATCCTTTCCAACTCCTCTGACAACACTCCCTGTGACTCAGTCCCAAGTTCTACCTCAGGACCCTTTAGTTGCTATGGGGTTCGCTCCCCTTCCTCCACAACAGGATCCACAAGATGTTGTGTGATGGCTAACACCAAACATTGCCTAGCCATTGCCTGACTACCAACTAGCTCCCCTACTCTTCCTTATGTGGGATATTTAACTTTCAGATGCAAAGTTGAAGACACCGCACCTATAGCATGAAGCCAGGGTCTAGGCAAGATAGTTGTGTATGGAGAATAAGCTTCAACAACAATGAAATTGACCTACACCTCTTCATCTCCTGCTTGTACAAGTAACCTTATCATCCCTCGAGGAACTACCATTCTCCCATCAAAGCCCACCAATGGTGAATCATACCTTTCTAAATCCTCGGGTTTTATATTTAACCCTTTATACAAATCTGGATACATAATCTCAGCTCCACTGCCCTAATCAAGCAAGACCCTCTTGACATCATAGCCACCAATCCTAATAGTTACTACCAAGGCATCATCATGTGGCTAGAATGTTCCTTCCTTATCCTCCTCTAAAAACCCAAAGTGGGGTAGCTCCCACATTGGCTTTTTTAGGAGCTCGACTCCCATCTTCTGAATCGGGACCCATCACCATGGACATGACCCTTGAACACGTCCTAACATCACCCCTGGGCTTAGCAAAAATCACATTAATTGTGCCCAGTGTTGGCCGAGGAGCTCCATCCCTCTGATACCTAGCTCCCGAATGCCCAAACTGACCTGTTACCTAATGCAAGAACTAGTTCAGCTTCCCTGCCTTCACCAGTTGGTTCAAGTGATCTCGTAAAGTCCGACATTCCTCAGTTGTATGCCCTTTATCCTAATGATAATGGCAATAAAGGCTCTGGTTTCTCCTGGACAAGTCCCCACCCATCTTATTGGGCCACTTAAAGAACAGCTCATTTTTTATCTTCTCCAATATTTGATAAACTGGCTCTTTGAAAAAAGAATTGACTACTTGAGCCCCCAAGGATGATGTCTGGTTGGGGAAGTCTCTACTGGGATGATTATTTCGATATCCACCTCCTTGAGGATCCCTTTTCTCCGAGAAGACCTTAGCCTTGCCCTTACCCTACGTCTGATCTTCCTCTACTTTCTTATACTTACTAATGTGATCCATGAGCTGGCGCACACTAAGGGCAAGCTTCATTGTCAACGACTTCTGTAATTCATGGTCTGTTGGGAGTCCTACTTTAAATGATCTAACTGCTACATCCTCAAAATCTCCATCTATTTCGTTGTGCGTTTCCCAGTATCTGTCTGAGTAGGTCCTGAGAGTCTCACCCTCCCTCATAGTCATGGACAAAAGAGAATCCAAAGGTTTAGGAACTCCACTACATGTTACAAACCTAGCTCTAAATGCCCTCGTCAACTCTTTAAAGGACCTTATTAATCCCTCCTCTAGAGCATCAAACCACCGCATAGCCACATGCTCGTGGTTGGAGGGGAAAACCTTGCACATGAGGGCTTTATTGCTAGAATGGACTGCCATCTTCTGATTGAAGTGGCTCACATGCTCCACAAGATCAGACCTTCCATTGTATATGGTAAAAGTGGGCTGTGAAAACCGATGAGGAAGCCTGGCCTTATTGATTCTCCTAACAAAGGGTGACTTGGAGATTTGTAGGAGTGCCTTTGCTCATTGCATCATTCCCTATGCCGAGGTGAGATGACCCTTTTCTCACAGTTGTACTTGTCCTTTTCCAGCTTGTCTTGGCACGAAGACACTAAGAAGGATTCGCTGGATGGAGTTCTAGACCTATGGTGGTATGAGCGATCCCTACTTCCGCCTGATCCATCACTTGATGGGGGTGAAGGACTTCTTCTAACACACTCCTGCAGTTTCTTGCGCAAGTTATCTATCTCCCACTATAAGAAAATGTATTTTTAGTGACGAAAAAATTCGTCACTAAAAGTCCAATTTTTCGTCACTAAGAACCTTTAGTGACGAAAATGGACTTTTAGTGATGAAATTCGTTTCGTTGCTGTAGCCCCATCGCTAAAAGTCCTAGCAACGAAAATTTTCGTTACTAAAAGTCCAATTTTGTTTTTTTTTTTTTAAAAAACTTTTAGCGACAAAAACGTTTCGTCGCTAAATGTGTTCCTCGCTAAAAACAGTATTTAGTGACGAAAATATTTCGTCACTAAAACCATTTCAGTTTATTAAACTATATTTAGTGAGGAACAATTTCGTCATTAAAACTATTTTCGGGCACATATAGTGACGAAAAAATTCGTTACTAAAACTATTTTTAAGAAAATCCAGGCACATATAGCGATGAAAACTTTCGTCATTAAAACCATTTCTTACAAAATTTAGTGACGAAATATTTCGTCACTAAAACAATTTTTGTTGCTATATTTGTGACGAAAAAATTCGTCACTAAAACTTATTTTCTGTTTTTATTATTTTCATGGCGTTGATATTAACATGTAACCTGTCATTACATTATTAAAACCTCACATTTGATTAACACATTTATTTCAACAACACATTTATAAAAAATCAATCCATACATTCCACAAGTTAAAATTAAAACAAGTATCCAATTCAAACTCCTTCCATACAATAATTGTTTGCAACACATACAATAACTTAAGATGTTTTATAACAATACAAAAAATGTTGCATAATATAATTAAAACCAATGGAAGATGTCCTCATATGTCTTCAAATAATGCCAAAAGTAAATCCCTTAAAGCCACCAATAAGAAATCTGCACAAATATAAAAACACTACATAAAAATCATCAAGTGTAATATAATACAATTAGTTTCAGAGCCTTCATTATCTCGAAAGAATCTGCCCAAAAAAAATATAAACATCATGCCATAGGATCATGTGCATAATAATACATAGAGAGAGTTGGTGGCAAAAGGTCACAGGCATTAAAAATCATGTGCATATTGCATAGTTCCTAATTGTCAATTCTAGCTCCCAAAACCTACAATACATTGTAGGACATAGAGGCAGGGGTCAGCCATGATTTGTGGATCTATGTCCTTCAATGTCTAGTTGGTTTGGAATAGCAATCATACCATAGAAATGTATTTGAGCACTAATATGATGACTACAGCATCAAAGAAACCCATGTTTTGATAAATGCTATGCACCTATCAAAAAAAAATGTTTTGATGAATGCTTTGCAATTGGTCATATTATCTTCTAACTTGGCCCACTCAACTAACTAAATCAATGTAGCATATTGCTAAACCATAGCATTTGGGCATATACATATAAACATATATGGGAAGTATATAGAGTAAGATATCAAAGGAATTAGTTTCAAATGAAACATAAAAAAAGAAGTGTTTTAACTTAAAGATAAAGTACTAACTAATAAGTGATTTAACTTGAAGATGAACCACCTCCATAGGTAAAAGCGTCATCATAACCCTTGCTCCTCAAAAAATTAAGAATATTCTTTTGGACCTCATTTACTTAACTCACGCCTCTTACTCCTTAGCTCGCTCCTCTTCGTCCCTAACTCTTGCCTCTTTGAGCTCAATTATCCCATTTTCTAACCGATGAATATACTCTACCGAGGAACTAGATGAGGCAGTGGTTACTAGAGAAGAGAAAGGTCTCATTTCAAGTCCTTTTACAATACCAGATTTCTTCTTAAAAACCAAGTTTGAGATCTCCTCTTGTCTAAGGGGAATTGCATTAGGATCTTGACAATGATCCTCTTGCACTTTGAGAATAGTTTCCTACAATTTGAAAGAGGAAAAAAACAAGCAATCACAACATTAATACTACATAGGTTATAGCTTTACAAACAAGATAAGGATGGAATAATAGGGATGGAATGATACACATACATATGCCGCTTCATCATCATGGTGTATCCACCTATTTGTATTTGGATTGAAATGAACATCTTTGTAGATTTTTGCCAATTCAGGAACTTGACCGCCATTATTATTTGTCTAATTAATTAACATTCGAGTGTTAGTTAGTTATAGTTAATTAATCACAACATGTAATATACTAAGGTTTAAGAAAATGAAAAAACACGCACCTCCTCATCAACCCTAACAGCAAGTGCCTTTGTCCCGCATCTATGTTTGCCTGAAGTTTTGCTCCTATTTTTAGAGTTAATTCTTGATTTTTCCTAATAAAGAACATTCAAAATATTTATTAAATTATAAATAAAATAGTATACATTTACTTCATCTAAGTATACTTAATCTAATCATTTGACAACATAATATAGTAAATATTGGATAATAATAATATACGCATAAATAATTTACCAGCCAATCCTCATTGGTCCATTTCCCTTCAATGAGTCCAATCCACCGCTCAAGTGTGGCATTCTTTGGCGGGTGGCTTTTTGCATAGTCAGCACTATGAGATTGTAAAAACTTTTTATAAGTCTGATACAACTTGTTAGAGCCGCTACTCAATAATCTTCCACATTTTGTATTTATTGTTTTCATTACTAAGTTGGAATCTCCTTCTAGCTCAAACTGATCTTGTAAAATGAAGTATATAGGTAATATAAAAATATTATTATATGAATTTAATATGCTTAGTGACAACAAAGACGAGTTAGAAGTTATCAATATAAATTTACCGCGATATTTTAAAGCACCACATCTCTAGTAGCAGCATCAACACTTTTCCAATTTTTTACATTGTAACTGGACAAATTACTTCGCACTTGTATATGCCAATTTGATTGATAAGCTTGCACGCATTCTTCCCAACAAGAGCATCATACTCTGCAGCTATACGTATCGGTAGTTTACCACTTTTTTCAACAAATGCTCGTACTGCTATACCACGTGTTGTTCCACGGGTATTTCTACTAGTAGATCCTATTTAAAAATTATCAATGTTATAAAATTATACATTCTATGTACATTAAGTATAATCTCAATAGTAAAGATAAGGTACAGTTGTAATTAAGTATGTTCTATGTAATTACCAGTTGTGCTAGTTAATGAGTTGGTAGCCTCTGCACTAGAAGAACTTTGGACAATAGGATTTGCTTCAGTAGGTGTTTCCGTAGATTGAACTATAGATTGGACCACTGGGATAGATGCCTCACCTCGCGAGCGTGTAAGTCATCCTAGTGCCATCTGTAATTAACAAACATACATATAATGGAACAACAAAGTCATTATAAATAATAGAACAACAAAGTTATTATCTATTGTACCTTATAGAACATCTATTGTACCTTATGGATTAAAGAGTTTGAAGACTCAACATCATTCTCATTGTCACCAATAGGTGGAACATAATCATCATCTACCACAACACTAGTTCTACTTCTTTTTCCTTTTGCACAATTGGACTGAGCGGAATCCTTTAGAGAAGTTGAGATGTGCTTCAATCCCAAAGCATCAATTATCTCTTGGTTTTGCCTCATTCTATCCAATCTTGCCATCTTATACCTCGGTATATTATGAGTGTATTTGGCCTTTTTAGGTAATTTTTGAAACTATGTATTAACATGAAAGATAAGTACAATTGCTACTAACTTAACATTATAGTCCACACCATTATCTATATCAAGCAATTCACAAGTACAAAATTTGAACACAATTGCTACTAACTCAACACAACAAATGACCACATTAATATCCATATCAAGTTCAAAACATCTTAATAACAATTGCTACGTAAACAAGCATAAAACTTTAAGACAAGCATAAAACATCTTAATAACAATTGCTACGTAGACAAGCATAAAAATTTAAGACAAGCACATAACATTTAAGACAATTGTTATAAACTCTACATTTAAGTCATGCTCTTCATTTTGATTAGCGTCTCTTGAAATTCCACCTTCAGGTACAACCTCAGTTTCAACATCACCCATACAATACTCAATAATATTGTCTTCAACAATGATAGGGACAACATCAACAATTGCTTCTTGTTGGAATGCATCATTATCTTCTGTATTATCATTAGATTCTCCGCCCCCGACTTCCAGGACATTAAACACTCCCCTATGTTGGATGCATTGCACAATTTTCCAAGGGCCACGTAATTTCATATCTTGAAGGTAGAAAACTTGTTTTGCTTGACTAGGAAGTATAAAAGGGTCATTTTGATACCATCGACTTGTAACATCGATGCTCGTATAGTGTGCATTGGTTCTTATCATTCTCCTTCGACCATTGGTACTAGTATTGTACAATTCACAATGGAACAAAACAACTTTATGGCGAAACATATACTCTAATTCCCAAATTTTGCACACATGACCATAGAAGTTGTGCATTTCTCCCTCATGGCCCCCTTCAGTACATACACCACTGTTTTGGGTTACACAACGATTGTCTAGGTCTCTTGTATGGAACTTTACACCATTGACCATACAAACTGTGTACTCCTTCACATGCAGCTTAGGACCATTTGCTAATGACCATAACTGTTTAGTAGCTTTTGATGACTCGTTAACTTTCAATCTATTCATCTATAATGACATATAACAAATGATATTAATTAGTAATAAGCAATAACGAATAAATTTAAATGTTTAAATTTATTAGTGTGTGATTAAATTTCAAATGTCTTACACGTTCTCTGAACCACTTGGGAAACTCTTGTCGTTGGATTTGAGTTATGGCTTCTCTAGTAGGATTATGCAATGTGCTTTTGTGTTTGCTATTAAAAATAAAGTGATTTATTTTCAGCTAAGCATTGCAGATAATATTCAAAACTTGATTAAACAAAATATGCATATAAAATCACATACTTTAAATAAGGCTCTAGCTCAGGACTATTGTATAACAAGTACCAATAAGCAGTATCAAGCAATGCACGAGACAAGTCGTCATCATTCTGCCTACCACCTATAGGTCGAGCAGTCTGTGAAAAAACTATCAATCCTTCACTAGATTCACCAAAATCTTCATTTCTTTCTCTTCGGTTATGCACAGTTTCGATCCCATCAATATACAAAGACCAGTTGTTAATACATTCTTTAAGAATGTAAGCCTCTGCAATCGAACCTTCTGGTCGAGCTCGATTGTGAACGTATCTTTTCAATTTTTCCAGGTACCTACGAGGAAAAAATATGCACAGAATGTAATTTTATACCACATGGGAAAGATGCAATTGATGAATGCATCAAATGATCTAATTACCTTTCAATTGGATACATCCACCGATATTGTACCGGCATCCTAGAATTGCTTCTCGAGGCAAGTGAATAGCAAGGTGGATCATAACATCAAAGAATGCTGGAGGAAAGAACCTCTCAAGCTTGCATAGTATAAGAACTATACGTTCTTCTAGTTTCTCTAATTCACTCCGCTTTAGGGTCCTTGAGCATAAGTCTTGGAAGAAGTTGCCCAACTCAAACAATACAATACTAATGTCTTTATCTGCAAACCCTCGCAACCCAATTGAAAGAATTCGTTGTAGTAACACATGACAGTCATGGCTTTTCAAACCAAATAATCTACCATTTTTTGCATTCACAGTCATGACTTTTCAAACCAGATAATCTACCATTTTTCAAACCAGATATGTTGGCTGCATAGCCATCAGGATATTTGACTGATTTCAAAAAGTCATAAAAACCATCCCTTTCATTGGGGCTTAATGAAAAGAATGCCCGAGGCTTGTCATATGATCCATCAGGACGTTGTTTCAAATGCAACGTGTGCCTGAAGTTCATATTTTTCAAGTCTATCCATGCCTTGTCAGTGTCCTTATTTTTCCCCTCAATGCCCAACAAAGTACCATAAGTACTCTCACTAATGTTTTTCTCCACATGCATGACATCAATGTTGTGCTTAAGCTTCTTATTTTTCCAGTATGGAAGTTTGTACAAAATACTTACCTTTGACCAATTGGGCTCCCTAATGAGTTGTCTCTTCTTGTTACTTGGATGCTTTCCTGAAATTATATTTGGCATTCTATCTAGCTGCTCTTGTATCTTTCCCACTTGTAACTCTAAAGATCTCTTCCATTTCTTCGGTAAACCATTATGCAACCGATTATGTCTCCAACGATGTTCCATAGGTAAATAAGCTCGATGATTAATGAATCCAATTTTACTTTCCAAACATTCTGAATATGGTTGATCGTTGCAAGTGTAACAAGAATAATAACCCTTTGTCCTCCACCCGGACACATTACCAAATCCAGGATAGTCATGTATTGTCCACAACAAAGTTGCACGCATCTGAAAATGCTCTTTACTATAAGCATCATAAGTTTCTACACCTTCTTCCCACAACTCCTTCAACTCATCAACCAATGGATTCAAGTAAATATCAATCACATTCCCCAGTTGATGAAGACCCAGAATAAGTAAGGACAACATAAAATATGGCTCCTTCATAACCAACCAAGGCAGTAGATTATAAGGGATAAGTATGATAGGCTACATACTATTGTTGTTGTTCATATTCCCAAATGGATTAAATCCATCTGTAGCCAACCCCAACCTTACATTGCGAGGTTCGAGGGCAAAATCAGGATTTTGTAAATCAAACTCCTTCCACTCCTCACTATCGGCCGGATGCCTCATTATCCCATCATCCACACGTTTGTCTATATATCATCTCATGTCCTTAGCTCTTTGGCCTAACGTATACAATCTCCTCAGTCTCAGTGTTAACAAGAAGTAACGCAATATCTTATGAGGAATCTTCTTACCTTAGGTATGTGTATCTTTGTACCTAGGTGCCTCACACACCGAACATTTATCAAGGTTTTCATTTTCCTTCCAAAATAGTGCACAATCATTTTTGCATGCATCTATATGCTCATATGACATGCCACGTCACGTAATATCTCCTTTGCTTCATAAGTTGACCTTGGAACCCAGTTACCTTTTGGTAAAACCTTTGTCAGCAATTCTAGCATCATATCAAATCCCTTATTACTCAAGCTCGTCATTACCTTTACATTCAACATCTCAATAACAAACTTCAAGATACTATAATCAGTGCAACCCGGATACAACTCACACTTTGCATCTTCCTCAAGTTTGTCAAAATGACGTACCTCCTCATCTTCAGTTGCATTTCTTGGTTCCCCTCTAAATCGGTCACCTACCAAGGTATCGATACCATCCATATGATCACCATCTGACATTTCATTATCATGAATGTTCTCGTTCAATACACGAGGTTCTCCATGATTATACCAATTAATGTAAGATTGCATAATTTTACGATGAAACAAATGGATACGCACAGTTTGAGGAGATTGTTGATAGCAATTCACACAGTGAATACACAAGCATGGAATATTACCACTTAGTCCACAACCGCTCTTGCGGAATTAATAAATGCATTGACCATGGATGACTTAATCTACCATCGGGTGTCTTACCCATTGTCATCCAACTTTTTTCCATGTTTGACTACAATTATAAGATGAATCCTACTTTATTAAAATAAGAACAACTCATGCATAATGTATTCTAACATCTAAATCTATAAGCTACTTAGATAAAGTTCTATCACATTCATGAACACACAAGTCTATATTAATACTTAAACAAATATACGTTGCACACACAAATATACACTCCCAATATATATTTAAACCACCTTATAACACCATGCAAGCCACCCGCTTGCTCCAGCACAACAACCCACCACAAAACCAATCACAAACATCACAAGTATAGAGTGTTTATAAGTATTGAAATCAAATAAAGTAATAAAATTCATATCTAATTAACAAGTTCCATTCAATTTGCAAGAAACTAAAAACACTCCTAATATGAATTTAAATCACCTTATAACATCATGCAAGCCACCCGCTTGCTCCAACACAACAATCCACCACAAAACCAATCACAAACATCACAAGTATAGAGTGTTTACAAATATTGAAATCGAATAAAGTAATATTCATCATATCTAATTAACAAGTTCCATTCACACTTGCATGAAACTAAAAACACTCCCAATATGAATTTAAACCACCTTATAACACCATGCAAGCCACCCGCTTGCTCCAACACAACAACCCACCACAAAACCAATCACAAACATTACAAGTATAGAGTGTTTACAAATATTGAAATCAAATAAAGTAATATTCATCACATCTAATCAACAATACTCATTCACATTTGCAAGAATTGAAAAACACTCCCAATATGTATTTAAACCACCTTATAACACCATGCAAGCGACCTGCTTGCTCCAACACAACATACCACCACAAATCCAATTTCCAACATCACAAGTATAGAGTTTTATAAGGTTTTCAACTAAAATTTACTTACTTTGCTCAATCTAAGCTTACAACTTTCAGAAAAAATCCAAAGTTATTGCAAACAATATGTATTTAGCCTGCAAAAGGAAAGTTAAGTTTATAAGTACTTCAGTTTTTATAACGAATAGCTCTTATGGAATCCTTATGAAAGGGCCCACTGGTATCATCCACCAAAGAAACTGCACTAACCCACTTTTATTAACTTTCTCTCACATTTCTTGGCAACCAAATAAACGTCAAATAAAGTGCTAAAAGAGTGAGGAGAAGGAGATCTGAATATCATCAAATCCCACTTCATTTTGTAACTTTGTTCACTCGTAGGGACAGTAGACAATAATTGCTAAAAGAGTGAATTCAAGATGGAAAAACCTTACCCTTGCCTTAGGGCATATAGCTATTTATTTTCATTATGTAATAATAACACTACATTGTTTTATCCTCAATGTTCAAAATAACATGAATTTCTAAACTCAAAATACTGTACATTGGAAAATGTACTAAAAAATCACCATGGCTACAGTATCCACAACATGGCATTGCAACAAAATACTATAACTATTGAGTTTTTGACATAACAGTAATTTTGCCATTACCAAACCAATTAATAATATTGCTCAACGACTGTAGCACACCTCAATTACGTAAAGGGGAAAGCAAATAAGAAAGTAAATGAAACTAATTGTGGTTCAATAACTTACGTGTTCTTCACTGTAGAAGACCAAACTTTTATCATGCAATCCAATGAACCAGAGAACAAATACTTATCCAATGAACCAGTATCATAAAACATTGCCAATTTTCTTGATCCCAAACCTGAAACAAAATGAACTTCATGCTTGAGCAAACACCAACACATTATTAAACAATAAACACATACAAAAAGATTCTAGACTAAGGAAATAGCCTAGTCTAGAATAATTGTTATTTTGAATGGCTTTTAATCTATAAATCTATATAATAGGAAGATTAGTAATATAGGAATATAAGAGTAGTAAAACAAAGATCACCATAAGTGGTAAAGTAAAAATCACCATTCACACCACAATGGACAATTCACATGGTGAATATGACAAAACTTCCAAAACATAAAAACAAAAACAGTAAAAACTGTTTTTAATACCAATACGCCAAAGTCCGTAACAAAGCTCAGCCAAATCTCTCAGGTGCAATGCTGCTTCCTATACTCATTTTATTTGTTACCTGAAAAATAAAAAGCCAAACATGGAAACCCATCTCATAGTTTACACACATGGAAATTAGTCCAAACCCAAAAAAACACAATAAGCACATGAACCCAATATCTTACATATTTGCACAACTATTATATATATTGACATATATTTCAATTGCAATAGACTGTGTGAATTCACTCAATTGTCACCTAGCATTAACCAAAAGAGAAAGAGGAAAAAAAATTAAAGAAAGGTCTTTAAACAAGATATCACAGAAAGTACTGCATAACACATCAATATCATCTTTAAAATATGTAACAATTACACATAAAAAAAACTCAATCACAACAATGAGAGTATATGAGTCATTCTCAACAGAAATAAAACATGAGCCAAAGGGAATGAAAAAAAAAATAAACAAAAAATAAAAATAAATAAATAAAACCTTACCGATTCCAGATCATTACGAATGGTCCGAATCAGCAGTGAAGACTTCGTCGCAAAGGGTCCGAATCGGTGACGAATGGCTGAAATAACACTTCAAAACCGTCGAGAATCGGCGACAAATGGGTTGAGAATCAGCAACGAATGGGAATTTTTAGGAATCGGTGATGAATGGGTCGAGAATTAGCGATGGTGGGAGCTGAAATAACACTTCAAAACCGTCGAGAATCGTTGAGAGTCGGCGACGAATGGATTGAGATCGGCAACAAATGGGAATCGTCGAGAATCGGCGACGAACGGTTCGAGAATCGGTGACGATGGGAGTTGAAACGACATTTTCAAGCGTCGCCGATGCGAAGGATGGCGAAGCGTCACCGATGCGGAGGAAGGCGAAGCGTCACCGGTTCGAAGAAAGCGAAGCGCCGCCGGTTCGAAGAAGATGAAGCATCACCAATTCAAAGAAGACGAAGCGTCGCCGGTTCAAAGAATGCGAAGCATCGCCGGTGATTTGGAGTGGCTTTTCGGCGACGATGGGCAGCTTATCGGTGATGGTAGGCTGCTTATCGACGACGGTAAGCAGCTTTATTGGCGACGGTTCATCTTTGGGTTTCTTTTTTTTTTTTTTTTGGGTTTCTCTATTTTTTGACCAAAATTTTGAGTGGGTGAGTGTTTTTTTTTTTTTTTTGGAGAATTTATAGTGGTATTTAGCGATGAAAACATTTCATCGCTAAAGACCACTTTTAATGATGAAACTGAAATTCGTCACTAGAAGTGGGCAATAGCAACGAAATGTTTTCGTCACTATTGCCCACTTTTAGTGACGAATTTTTGTTTCGTCACAAGAGGACACAGAATTTGTTACACTTTTAGCGACGAATTTTATTTTTGTCACTAAAGAAACCATATTTTGTTAAGATTTTTAGCGACCAAATTCAACTTTCGTCGCTATAGCATACTTTTAGTGACGAATTATGATTTCGTCACTAAAAACATATAAGTGCAAAACTATTGTTATTTTTAGTGACGAATAGTTTTCGTCGCTAGTTCTTCCTTATAGCGACGAAATGATTTTTGTCACTAATACTATCACAGCAATACCTACAGTGACGAAATATTTCGTCACTAAAAATTTCAACTTTTAGTGACGAAATATTTCGTCACTATAGCTTAATTAAACTTGCGCCAAAATTTCCCTCCACTGGCGCCTATTTTTTAGATCACAATAGCAACAAAATTTATTTTTCGTCGCTAAATGTTATAATTTTTTTCACTATTAGTGATGAAATTCATATTTCGTCCCTAAAGTTGTATTTTTAGCGATGAAAAATATTTCCTCACTAATTTTCGTCGCTAAAAAGACATTTTGTTGTAGTGTCCAGTTGTAATTTACGTGTTTCTTGGTCATGGGAAACATGACTCCTAATCCTTGAGGGACTCCTCTCTGTACATCCTGTGTGGTAAGACTCCACCATAACACTCGGTGTATGTTGCCTATCTCTCCTTCACTCCAAGTTGACAAATTGGTTTTGCCTTTGTGAACCTACGGATTCCTCCCTATCTTGCCCTACATTAGCCATGACTAATCAGGACAATCCCACAACACCTTGATGTTCCCACAAACGACGCCAATTGTAAGGACTCAGATATCAAACAGCCCAAACCCACTTAGAACATTGAGGTTTGCACAGTTCAACTAGGCACAAATCAATATATTTGTAAGAGAGTGGATCAAACAAAAAGGGAGGGCTTAGCCTAAGGATAAAAACAAGGAAGAAAGACTAAAGATCATGGATTAATGTATGTAATAGGCTTATTACAAGCTTGCCCGATGAGGCAAATAACACACAGAATGAAACATTGTTCACGCTCTTCTCTCACTGTTCTTATTCTAACTCTTCCTTTTTCTAATACTTGTGCTTGGATCCCTTTCTCTGGAAATTTCCTTTCCTTTATATACTACTTTTTACTTCACATCTTAGCCCCCCATCTTTACCTAACCAAATTCTCATCATGACACTTGTCCCCTTAAACATCTGTTGAAGGTGGTAGAAGGAGTTGCTTAGCTGTGAACTACACTGTTCAGGTCACTTCCTCATCAATGTAACTAATAAAGCTATTACCAACCATTTAATGCAGAGGTAGCAGACTACTTCTAGTGGGAAACTTCCCCTACCCTCCACGATTATCTCTCCACACCCTGTCCTTCACAACTAGATCTCCCAATAGTCCTTTGCCTCTTTCGTTCCTCGGGTAGATTTCCGCTTCGGGCTTATGAAGCCTTAGTAATAATGATAATAGCCCAACAATCCTTTCCTTGGTCCTCGAGCACCCACAATATTCTTTTTATAGGAAAAATAAAAAAGGAATAATGATAAGTAAATGAATATTAATAATTAAAAGATAAAAACTAATGAATTTTTAGGGAAGAATTAATTAATAGACTTATTCCAAATATACATAGATTTGATAAATTTTAAATAACATAAAATTTTCAAAGGACTTGTACAAGACTATCATAGATTTCAAAAATACTAACAAATAAATAATGCAAGCATAAAAATTAAAATTAGGCCGTTAACAAAATAGATTGTTGGAAATTTTGAAAATTATGCCATTAAGTCTAAAATATAGCTATTAAAAAATTTAAAAAATATAACGAATAAATAAAGAGTAAAGAATTGATAAAAAAAATTAATATTTAAATGAGGTAGAGAAATGATAAAAAGACTGCTAAAGATGCTCTAGATTAAGAAACTGTGTCCTATTTTGGAGAAAGATGTTGAAGTAATATTTTGTGGTGGCATTCTGGTCATTGAAATGGATTTGGATGGAGTGTGTTCATTTTTAGACCCTTTAAAACACAACCAGATTAACCTAGTTAATTAGCTAAGTGATTACTTAGTCAAATTATCAGATCTAAGTTAACACAAATATATCATATCATTGTAAAGTGCGAAAAATAAAGAACACAATGATATAATAACCCAGGAAAACCAAACCGGTAAAAAACTTGGAAAAGATTTAACCTACCTATCCTCAAGTTAAAACAGATCAACTATGAAAGAATTAAAGTTTACACAATAGCGACTTAGACCACTAACATCCTGTTGCTACCTCAAGTAGGAAACTTACTACCATGACCACGTGACAGCTCCGAGTCCATGAAATACTTCTTTCTTAGATTTCCAACAAGCACAAGCACTCCCACTTGTATATCTTTAAGCTCTTGAATCTGCAATTGAATTGATCACCAAGCTCTCGACATCAATCTTGAGATTGGAAACCCTAAGTGTGTATGAAGGCAAACACCTTTAGATCTCACAAGAAATTCACACACACAGCATAAAGAGCAACCTCAAAATGTGGCTAGGGTTTTCCCTTTTATACTTAAGACAAAACATAAAACCCTATACGTCAAACGGGCTTGGGCTGAGTTGAAAAATTCTGCAGAAAAACAATCTGCACATGCTTCGATCGATTGAGTCTAATTTTCAATCAATCGAGCCAGGCAGATTTACACAGTAAATCCTACAGTACACTCGATTCCAACTTTACACTTTAAACATACTTTGAGCAAGTCTAAAACAAGACTAAACGTTTTGATCATGGTTTGCCAACATTACATAATGAAGTTCTAATACATTTAAACCTAAAGTCTTAGAACCCAACAAACTCTCCCTTTGGCAATCCGTGACAAAACACAAACTAAAAAAAGTGCTCAAAGTTTACAAAAAACAGCCCATTACAAAAACATTGCCCAAGAAAACAAATTCAACCTAACTACTATCTATCAGTTGCAAGTGTAGATAGCAGCACAACTGAATCAACTTGTATATTCCTAAAACACTCAACAAACGCATAAACACATGTATGGAAAATACAAGTAACACAAAATAACTTCTTAAATTCACATAACTCAAAATAAAGACATATATCATGAATAACCTCATAAATATAACTCAATAAGCAATGTGAAACAAGAAACATAAATAAATACATCATACTATCTCCGTCTATCATAGACAATTCAAATGAAACAAAATACATCATGAGCCAAAAAAAATATAAATACATGATGAAGCACCTAGATACAATCTAAAGCTCCACAGCTCCAAAACAACAAAAATATCCTCCTATCAACAAAATCTCCTATCCATATGTACTCCCCCTTTTTGTGGCGAATTGCCAAAGGGCACTTACTCATCATCAAAAGGAGGTGGTGGAGGTGATCGCCTAAAACTCGCCAAATCTACTCTTAAAGCCTGAAGCTCAGTAAGCACATCCACCAAAAGCTGACCATGTGTTAGGACATACGTGTTTCACTTGTTAAGAACATATGTCATTCTTTGATATAATTGGCTAATCCTTTGACAAAACGCACTTTACTTATAATTGGGTAGATCTAGGATGTGTTTACTACTTCAAGAAACTGTGTTTCAAGATCAAGTGGTGTAGTCATTAAGTCTGTCCAAGAAACAAGCTGAGAAGTGCAAGTTTACTAAAGCTCGATGTAGGTGGGCTTTTTGTGTGTTATATTGGGCTACTTGTTGCAGTACTTATTGTTGTACTGGGCTGGGATGCCTCTTGCTGTGCTAAGCCCGGATATTCTGAATAAGGGAGTTAAGACCGGCCCAACTGAAACTTAACTTGGTCCGGCTTGTGCGCAAAACTATGCCTCGTCTACTAGGAACGTGCTTACGATAGGCAGAGCCATTCTGGGTGGATTGTGGCAGATAGACATGATAATAATAAGACAAAAGAAAGTGTTTTTCTATTTCTTGTTTAATACAATCAATTAGTCTTTAATCAAGTGGAATAATCATAATAACAACAATTACTTTTGTAAATAAAGCAAGAGAATAAAAGGTTCAGTATATGGGTCAATCAAGGAACAAGAAGAAAGTAAATTAGATTGAGTTTAGCCCGTAGGACCGAAACCAGAGAGAGAAGAACGCTCATTCTCAACGCAACTAATCTCCCAAGGAAGATCCTGCCGTGGAAATTAGTCACCTTGAGGGAAGCAGACCTGAATGGTTGGTTCCCCGAAGAAATCCTTCTGTTTTTGGCAAAGAGCAGGGTTTTAAGAGGTAGAGAGGGAAAGAAACCTATTACTGCATGCCTGCCTAATTAACTATCTATTTTTTCTTATTTTTTCTTTCTTTCTTCGTTTTAGTTTTCTTTTTATCCTTCCTTCCTTTTCTTTTCTTTCTTGTTTTCTATTTTGTGATTTATCTCAGTTTCTAGTATGATTCCCTTCTGTCGTTCCTCTCTTTTGCGCACGACAAGGGCCTCCATTTATAGTGCCTGCTGTGGCCGAATTTTATTGTTTTAGTCCTTAACCACCTTTGTCTGGTCTGGGTGTACTAGCCGACTACCATTGGACCGTCTGCGTGCCACTCCCTATCATCAAACAAAGAGGACTTTTTTGTTTGTTTGTCTACTATGGCACCTCTTCCTACCATGGCGTGGGTGCTTTCTCTCTCTATCCCTCATGGCATGCACCTAGTGGTTCTAACTTAGCCTTGCTTCTTTTGGGATGTATGTCATCCCAACAAGACGTATCCCCTAAAATAGTTTGAGCAGGAACCCCAAAATAGGTTTTCCCCTCTCCTCACCGCCAAACCATGCACTCTTACCTTTGACCCATGACCTCACCATGTCCCATATTGGCTGGGTACATGCTGGTGGTGCCTAGGCCTTGCGCGTGCCTTCTTTCCGTATGTGTCCAAAGTTTGCTTACTGCTCATGTGTCCGCCGTGGTCTGAAGGCTTTATCTGCACAGTCTGCCGTCCGTTCTTGACCTTTTATGAGCTGCTTTTTTTTATTTCCCTCTCCCTTAGGGGCTGGGCTTTATTTGGTACTGGGCTTTGCATTTCTTTCAGCCCATTTCTTGATTGCCCTGATTTCCTTCCACATCACTTGTCATTCCTATCATAATGACTTACTCCTGCTGGGCCTCTTTTAGGCTTGCCATTTTATTCTTTCCTCCAGGGGCTTAGCATGGCCACTAGTGTTCCTACTCATGGGCTCCTGTGTCCCTTTTCTCTTGGGCATCTTTGGCCCATTTTTGCTTTCCTTGGGCTTCCTTGGCCCTTTTGCTAACTTTGCATTCCCATGGGCTTTTACTAACTTCATTGGGCTTCCCTGGCCCAATTACCTCATTCTCATTCTTGGTGTTCATGGGCTTGCCATTAACCCCTTACTTTCTTTGTTTGCATTACTTTGAGCTTGCTGTGGCCAATTCTCACTTTTCTACATCATATACTGCCCATGGGTGCTATTTCTCTCTTTTCGTGCCTTTTTAAGCACATTTGCCTCCTCAAGACCCATTTGTTTATATTATAGGCCTATAATCCATTATTCCTGCCGCTTGGGCTTAATGGTTTTACTCTATGTTTGCCATTCCTTTGGGCTTTCTTCCTTCAATTCGGATTCCACAAAAAATGACCATCAACACTTGACAGCTAGCATGTGTCGAAGTTTAAGAAGTTGTTCAGCTGCTCGACACCTCCCATCTGTCGAGGTTTATGAAAGAAACAAAAATCTTGATCTGTTTTCTTGGAATTCGTGAATGTGTCTTTGGGCCTTCTTTTCTCCTAACCCTAGACATATAAAAGGATTATTTTAAGGGACATCAAAGTGTACACAAGTTGCACAAGCTTTAAGAAAAAGTTTGCTCAAGCAAATTGTGACCAGAGACAAAGTTTCGCCCATGTTCATCATTCTTGAAGAAGTTGCTGTGTATGTGCACCATAGGGTTTTGACCAAGCATCTTCTTGATCTTCATCGTGGATGAACTGAAGAACTTTGCAGCCAACAATCTTTTCTAGTTGGTGATTGAAGTTGTGTACTAGAATTCGCGCAATTGGTTAGTCACATCCTTGGTAACCGTGCATCAAAAGGGGAAATTGTCACTACAGAACAAGTCCAATTGGATATTGGAGTAAAGGTTCAATTGAATATTGGTATAAGGTACTGGGATTCCTTTACTTGTAACCGCTTTTTGTGATAATAGTGGAATTTCGAGAGTGGTGACCTGAAAATCACCCGGTAGGGTTTTTGCCATGTAAGTTTTCTCCATTCGTAAACAAATCACTGTATCAAATTTATTTTCTCTTGCACTTATATTAATTGGTGATTTGTTTATGCTACCACGCGTTTGCATGTTAATTTGATTAATTAATAACTTGGCTGATTAATCAATTAATTTAATCACGAGGGGTCAATAGGTTTTTGGCCTATCACCATGAGCCACCTGAACGGTTATGACAGTGTCCAAATCAAGACGAATGCTCGAAACATCCAAAGCAGGTGGAGGAGCAGCAGCATTAGTCGGATCGACATAAGCATCAGCAGCTGAATCATTTGTAGAGGAAGGAGAAGGAAGAGGTACACTAGAAGAGGAAGAATCGACTCTAGGGTGTTTAGAGCTAGCTCGCATCTAAGCAGCCCTCTGCCAAAGAAAGGTGGCACCTATAGAAGCTATGATATGAATGGGCTCAAATGCCGAAAACTGCTCTAATCCTAAATGTAACAAAATCCTATGAATGAAAACAGGAAAGAAAAAAGCATAAGCAATAGAACTACTCCTTTGAACCTCAATCAAAGAACGAATAAAAAGATGAGGAAAACTCATAGGAGCATCTGAGACTGGCATACAAAAATGCACATCTCTCCAAAGGAATAGTGTGCAAGTGAGAGATAGGCCAAATGGAATGACAAGAAATCCGAAAAAAGAGATAATGAATCTCAGTCAACTCATGAAAGATGATTCGAGGATCAGAACTCCACCAGATAGAAGTCCCAGTAATAAATGACATAATGTCATCAAAGGGTGGAGACTCATCGTAAGAATAAATAAGATGCTAAACTAGTGGCACCTAAGAGCATCAGCCACTACCGAAGGAGTAATGGTGTACTATTCACCCCGTATCCAACTCTTCACCTGAGTGTTGGAATCATAAGAGTGGATCGAGAGGTTCGAGTAGAACTCACTAATCAAAGCAGCTAGAGAGGGATGTGAAAAGTCCAACAAAGGAAGCCAACCCCTATGCTCAAAGTTTCTCCAAATCTCACTATCTAACTCATCTAACAAAACCTTCCGCTTAGCCCATACATTCCTACGAATGTTCAACTTTTCATAGGTTTCCTGGTTTTTCTCACTAAGGAACCTTTCACTATCAAAGGTGGGAGAAGAAGCAAAGGTGGAGGTCCTATGAGCTCTAGTCTTCCTAACCATGATGCTAAGGATCAAAAGGACAGACACATAAGAGAGAGAGAGAGAGAGAGAGAGAGAGAGAGAGAGAAGAGAAAAAAAAAAAAAACAAACAAACAAACAATCAAAGAGCAAACGGCAAGTTAGCACAAATAATATAGAAAATAATAATCTATATGATGGATGAACAATAACAACACATGATGCATGCCCTAATGAGAATAAGTTCAATTGCACTTTAAAATCACAAAATTGGCTTGAGTATAGAGTTTATATCAAAAACTCCAAATTTTGAAAAACCCACTTTCACAAAACTCAACAAATTGACCAATTGATCATTACACAAGGTAGATAATAGATTATAATGAACAAATCAATCAACCTAACAAGCCAATTTCATCAATTAATGCTCAATTGAACAAAAACCCAAATTCGAGTAGTTTCAAGCCCTAGAAAATTAAAATTCTCCCAAATCAACAAATTGATCAAATTAATTCACAAAGAACAGTAGTATATCATCCCACAACAAAAACCCATTGATCAATTTCCAAAGAAAAGATTGACAACATCAAAATCCCCAAATTTTCATAGGTTCAAAAATTTCCCAAATGCATGACAAAAATGCATGAAAACGTGAAAATAAATGAAAAGGGAGGGGTATAAAGGTCTTACCTGCCTTAGAGGACAAAAACCCTTGAAGAAATTTGAGGGAAAACGAAAAAAATTGAGCTTTGAATCTTAGACCGATCGAATAGAGAGAGAAAGAGTTTTGAAAATTTGAAAAAGTGTTTGAACACAAGAAAAGTTAAAGGTTTTAAAAAACTCTCCATGCAATTTTCGATTGATCCAAAATTCGATTCGATCGATCAAAAATTACATTCGATTGATTCTGGATCAATCTAGCAGTGATCGAAACGGTCAGATTCAAACCAAAATTTTAATCGCATTTTCGATCGATTGAGAAACATATTCAATCGATTGAAAATCTGGAAAACACAATTTTTTGAAAAACATAGCAATACTCAGAAACTCCTCAAAGCATGGTATTATATGAATAAAAATGCATGAGTATGAGATGAAATGCTCTTCAAAAACACTTGTATTGAACCCAGATCTCTCAAAAGTAAGATTTTCAATCAATTTTCCTTAAATTCTCAAATTCAAACACATTTTGCATTAAACTCAAGGAAGTTTCAATCTTGGATGGCCAAAACAAAATCACACACACTAACATGTACAATGTTTAGTAAAGAGTAACTTGTGTAGTGTATGCAACTAGCAAAAGTTTGAGATACATATGAGGTGATATGTGAATAGTAAGCAACCACAATTTCTACAAAATTCATCACATAAATTTGAGAGAGACTATCAACTAAAGAGTTACATCATATAACTCCCACATCTTCTAGAATAAAAGCTTGCAATCATGGAAGTTTCTTGATTTGCCTTATATTGTACACACCAATATTATTTGATCAGAAACTTATTAATAATAGCCAGGATAATGTACACACCAATTTTATTTGATCGATTTAATTATAGTCCAATAATGTACACACCAATTTTAGCATTTAAACCGAGGCTACACCTTATGTTCTTTTGTGCATGAGCTACACTTTCTCAAGCACAAAATCTTATGATATGCACTAAGGTGTTCATGATTGGCTAGTAAACAGTGGTAAGATGGTTATTGATGCTTTTCTCGATAAGTTCAAGTCCAACAATCAAAGGTATGTGATTTCAAGATCAAGATCATGTGATCAAAAACTATAAACATCTTCCCACACAACATGCACTACAATCATCAGTTAATCGTGTGTGTGACTATGTGAAATAATCCTAGTTCCACACTTTCACATATATTTTACTACAATTATCTTACTAGATAGACTATGATTAGCTATTTGTTACTATTATGTAAACTCATCATTTTTTTTTATTCACTACTCATAGTCTAGTACATAGAGAAGTTGTGATAATTTGCCAAGTGTGTGGAAATATTTGATGATAAAATATATATACGAAGTCTTTGACCATAGTGTAAGAAAGAAATTAAAAGTGTTATGACCACCGTCTGACAGTAGAGAATAGTGGAAGTGAAAAGTTGACGGCTCCAACTTAGACACGCTTAATCAAAAGAAACTCTCTAATCTTATCTATTTATAATCTTTAATATATATATATATAAAACCGAAGCTTTTGAATCTCCCACAATTTTCCACGTCAGCACAACATTAAAAAAAAAAAAAAAAAAACAAAACAAAACAAAAAAAAGCTCCCACAATTTTTCACGTCAGCACAACATTTAAATAAAAAAAAAAAACAAAAAAACAAAACAAAAAAATTAAAACCAACCAAAAAATTAGACGTCATAAACCCAACACCATCTTCCTCTACCCCTGCCTTTCCCTTTGTCTCCCATCCCCATCTTCTTCCTCAATCCTCTACCACCGATCCTCCATACCCAAACCATACCCAAACAAAAAAAACAACCAACAGCAAATCTTCTTCCTCAATCCTCTACCACCGATCCTCCATACCGACAAACCCACAAACATCGAACAACCAATAGCAAATCAAGCATCGATCTCCTTCCTCAGACCACCGATTTGCCACCGATTTACCTTTAACCCACATTCAACCTCTACAACCCAGAAACGGCCCCCCATTTGCCGTGGGTCTCATCTCTCATCCAGCCCATGGCCCATCAACTATGTAAGTTCATAACTTTTGATTTCATGAAAGTATCTGTGTAAGCATTTAGCATTGTGGGTTTAAAGATTTTGTCTTGGTTCATTGTTATTGACATATTTGTGTTTGTCCTCTATGTGTTTGTTTAAATTCCCCAGAGAATAATTTGATTTAGATTAACTTTTTTCTCTTCTCTCTGAACCTTGGGTTTTTCTTTTTCGGATTTAGGACTCAATTTTTTAATAAAATTTTGTTATTCAAATTTAATCTTCTCTACTTATGCAACACACAGTAAATTCTCTCTAACCTCCACTACCAATTGAGTTTGGTCCTGTGCTATATTATTGCTTTAATTTATGTTTTCATTGCTGCATTTGAATTTGGAACATGATATGATCAAGGAGAATAAAGTTGTAATGGGGTTGAAATAAGTTGTATATATTTTTAATCTGTACATGCATGGTATTTGGTGGTTGAGTTGCATTACCTTATTGTGTGTTTGCTCTTCTTGCATATATGGCAGTTGGGAAAGAACATTTTTTTCTTTTTTGAGAAGTTAGGAAAGAACTTGGTTCAAACAAAACATTTTTCATATTCTAAAAGTGACATAACTTCTGTTTTCATGGATTTTTAAAAGATAAAATTTAGTTATATTTGCATTTATGGTACAGAGTGACAAAATTTATTTTGCAGGTCCTACTCTGTGAACGGTTTAGACCCCTTAAATTATAACCAGATTGCGTAGCCTAGATTAATTAGCCAAGTTGTTACTTAGTCAAATTAAACAATTCTAGGTTAAAACAATCACAAAATCATATCATGCATGTAAAACATATAAAGCAGCGGAAAATAAATAACACAGTGATATGATCACCCAGGAAAACCAAACCGGTAAAAAACCTGGGGAGGATTTTACCCACCGATCCTCAAGGCAAAACGGAATCCACTAAGAAAGAATTGAAGTTCTTACAAAAGGACTTACAAGCTCCCCGCTTGACTTCCTAATGCTACCCACCAGTAAAACTTCCTGACACGACCACGCGCAGGCTCCGAGTCCACGGACTACTTCTTTCTTTGTATTCCTTCAATCAGGTACAAGGACCCACGCTTGATATTCTTTAAACTTCAAAGGCAGCAACCAAGTTGATCATCAAGATGTTGAAGTAATCTCAATCTTGAAAACCCTAAGCTTTGTGTAAAGGAAAGCTCCTCAAGATCTCACAAGAGATTTACACAAAACCGCAATGTATGAGCAACAATACAACTTGTGCAACTCTGAAAACGTGGCTAGGGTTTTGCCTTATATACCTAGGGCAAAAACAGAAAACCCTAAACGTTTAAAAGAGTTTGGGTTAAGTTGGAATTCTGCAGAAAAACGCATCTGGGCCGACTTTCGATCGATCGAGAATTACCTTCGATCGATCGAGCCAGGCCGAGAAGCCCCAATGCTTCTGCAGTCACTCGATTCCAACTTTACAATATTAAACCAACTTTGAGCAAGCCTAAACAAGACTAAATACATTGTTTTGATCATGGTTTGCCAACATTACAAATTAGAGTTCTAAATACATAAAATCCTAAGACTTTAGAACCTAACAAACTCCCCCTTTGGCAATCCGTGACAAAACACAAATCAAAAGCTCAAAGTTTACAAGTAAACAGCCCTTTACAAAATAATGCTCATAAACAAAAGTTCAACCTAACTACTATCCATCGGTTGCAAGTGTAGACAGCAGCTTTGTTGAATCAACCTGTATATTCCTGAAATACTCAACAAACACATAAACGCATGTGTGGCAGAAAATAGTATATAAACAGGTATAATATTCTTGTAAGATTCACACAACACACAATAAAGATATATATCAATGAATCAACTCATAAATATAAATCAATTAAGCAGTGAATCATGAGACAACAAGAATCAAATAAGAAAAATGTATATCAATATATCAATCAATGTTACTCCTCCTAACATGAATATCTTCAAAAATGATATACAAAGTGAAGCACCTAGATACAATCTAATAAACTCCATAAAAAATATCCCATGCTAAAAAAATATCTCTCCCTAACACAAAAATATCTCCTCAAAAAGTCAAAACTCCTCTACAAGTCAAAAATATCCACTCCCCCTTTTTGTGACGGAATGCCAAAGGGCAATCAAGAGTCGCCATCAAAAGGTGGTGGTGAAGGTGAATGAAGTCGCGCCAAATCTGCCCGCAAAGCTCGAATCTCATCCAACAAATCCATCAAAATCTGACCATAAGCCGCCTGAACGGTCATGACAGTCTCCAAAGTACGACAAACATCGAAGTCGGCCGAAGGAGGTGGAGGAATAGCAGCAGCAGCAGCAGCATCAGCATCATCACCAACTGGATCAGGAATATCCTCACCAGCAGGACCTGTAGAAGATGAAGGAGGAGGAGGAGCGCTAGAAGAGGGATCAGACCTAGGGTGTTTAGAACCAGCTCGAAGATGAGCGGCCCTCTGTCTAAGAAAAGACGCACCTATAGGACCTATAACATGAACAGGCTCAGAAGCAGGGAAATCCTCTAAACCTAGATACAGTAAAATCCTATGAATGAAAATAGGATGGACAAGAGCATGAGCAGTAGATGAACTCTTATAAACTTCGTTCAAAGAATGAAGAAAAAGATGAGGAAAACTAATAGGAGCATCAGTAACAAGAGCGTACAGAAAAACACACCTCTCAAGAGGAATGGTGTGCAGATGAGAAATGGGCCAGAGTGAGTGACAGGCTATCCTAAAGAAAAGATAGGTAGTCTTGGGAAGCTCAGCGGTGGTGATCCTAGGATCAGAACCCCACTAGATAGATGACCCAGTGATGTAAGACATGACATCACTCAACTCTGGTGACTCATCATAGGGATAGGCAGGATGCTGTACCAAAGGTACCTCAAGGGCATCAGCCACTACCTGAGGAGTAATGGAGTACTCTACGCCTCGTATCTAACTCCTAACTAGAGTGTTGGAATCATAGATGCGGATTGAGATGTTCGAAAAGAACTCTCTAATCAAGGTAACCGGAGGAGGAGGGTCAGACACAGCAAACAAAGGGAGCCAACCCCTACGCTCAAAATTTTCCCTAATGGCAGGATCAAGCTCATCAAAAGAGACAGAACGCTCAGCCCAAATCTTCCTCTTAAGGTTTAAAGTCTCGTAAAGCTCTTGGTTTTTCTCACTAGAGAATCTCTCACTATCAAAAGAAGGAGGGGGTGGAGAAGGAGAGGGAATAGTCCTACGTGCTCTAGTCTTCCTAGGCATGGTGCTAAGGGAAGGACAGAGACACAAAGAGAAAAACAAAAAGAACAAAACACAACCAAGGGCAGACTGCAAGTTAGCACAAAAAAAATATAGAATAAAATTCTATATGATGCATGAACATTAACAATGTTATGATGCATGAACTAATGCAGTAACTAGGATCAAATTAAGTTCAAATTCACAAAATTGGCTTGAACATAGAGTTTCTTAACAAAAACCCTAAAAATTTGAGAACCACTTGAAAATTTTTGTACCAAATTGATGAATTAATCATTACACACCATGGAAAATAGTTTATAATAACCAATTACATCAATTAGACAAGCCAATTTCATCAATTAAACTCAATTTCACAAAAAGCCCCAATTCGGATCAATTATAAACCCTAGAAATTTCAATTTTCCACAAAACACAAAATTGATCAAATTAAACAATCAAGAACATGTCTATAGGGTGTCCCCATCAAAACCCATTGATCAATTGCAAGCAATTTTGTCCGAAACAACACAAATCCCAAAAAGAAAAGTTCCGAAAATTACTCCCTCAAATGCATGAAAAATGCATGTAAATGTGAAAATAAATTGAAAAGGAAGGGCAAAATAGACATACCGGCTTGAGTAGAGAGAGATTGTGCAAAAAATCCGGAAGAAAACGACAAAAAATTGAAGTTTTGGTCTTGCCTCGTAGGAGAGAGAAAAAGAAAAGTTTTTCAAAAAGTTTGAATACTTTGAAAAAGTCAGATTTCTTCTTTTAAAAAAGCTTCTCCACGATCTTCGATCGATCGAAAATTACATTCGATCGATCGAATGTGACAATCATTTTAGCACATTCTGAGGCACTTTTTCGATCGATCGAAATGGGCAGAGGCACACTGAATTTTGGGAAAAACACAGTTTTGAAAAATCGCAAACCCAATTTTGAAACAACTCCTCAAAGCATTTGAACAATGAATACAAAATGCATGAGTATGAGATGGAATGCATTTTAAAAAAAAAACCAAAATTTTTAAACCCAATTTTCTCAAACACAAGTTTCAATCATCTTCCAAATAATTTTCTCAAGCAATAAATATGTTGTGCACAAATCTCAAGATATTTTCAAACTTGGTTGGTCAGACCAAAGACACACACACTAATATGTACAGTGTTTAACAAAGAGTAACTTATGTAGTGTGTGAAACTAGCAAAGACTTGAGACACATGTGAGGTGATATGTGAATAGCAATCAAATACAAAGTCTACACAATTCATCACATAGAATTTAAAAGAGACTATCACCTAAAGAGTTACATCCTATAACTCCCACATCTCCTAGAACAAAAGCTTGCAATCATGTAAGTTTCTTTCATTTTTGCCTCTTATTTATATGAATTGGCATTCAGCCTAATAGTACACACCGGTTTGAATTAAGTGAATTGGCATCAAGCCTAATAGTACACACCAGTTTTTAATTTAATTTGAGGCTACACCTTATGTTCTTTTTGTGCATGTGCTACACTTTCTCGAGCACAAAATCTTATGATATGCACTAAGGTGTTCATGATTGGCTAGTGAACAATGGTGAGATGGTTATTTATGCCTTTCTCAAAAGGATCAAGTCCGACAGTAAAAAACAAGTGACTTCATGATTAAGGCAAAGTGTTTAAGAACCACACACATCTTTCCCACACAACATGCACTACAAAGTTTCAACTAGTCAAGTGCAGTAAATAAGCTCATCAAAGTTAAACAAGGTACACTAGACATGACATGTGTAAAAAGAATGACCAACCTTGTTTTCAAAAAATCAAGAAAAATAGTGTTCAACAAAGTTTTTGCTTTCTCCTTTTTCTTTTTCTTTTTTTTTATTTATTTATTAAAAGAGAAAACAAACAAATCCTAGAATGAAATGCATGTATGTAATGCAATGCAAGTCCTAGAACAAAAGAAAAACACAAAAACCAAATAACAATGGTCACAACAGAATAGAGCAATGAAGCACAAGGACCATGTCAGAAAGACTCAGTTAGTTCGAGTCTTTTTCATCCAAAACTTTTTAGATGCACCCCAAGCACTGGAGTTCTTATTCACATTAGAGTGATTCCCAACTTCAGAATTGGAATAAAGGTTTAACGCCTTTACCAATTCACCAATTAGTGCCATAAGATCTTGTGCTTGAGGCACAAGCACTTTTGGTCTTTTTGCTTTCTTATCAGCTTGAAGCTTGTAACAGTTAGGACGGATATGTCCAGACTTACCACAATAATGACAAACCCAAGCAGGTTTACCATGCATCTTGTCCTTAGGTTTGGTAGGCTCCTTAGGTTTGGATTCTCTTAAGTCTACCTTAATCTTCTTTGGTGGTGAAACTTCTACAGGTTTAACAACTTCACTCACAGGGGGTTTAATGGTTTCACTCACAGCCTCACTCACAAGAGGTTCAGAAGAAGAAGAAGAAGAAGAAGAAGGAACAAAGACAGTGGAATGGGTCCAGAATCAAAGATGCTTTCAACATATCCTAACCCAGCTTTATCAGAAGGATACTTTTGAACATTCAGCATATGATCAAGTTTAGAACTAGCAGATCTAGCAACAGATAAATCATGTTCCAAAGTTCTAACTTTATCAAGCAAAAGCATATTTTCAGATTTAACATTATTCAAAAGATCATTAGCATCAAATAGTTTTACAAGCAGATTTTTCTTTTCAAGCTCAAGAGCATCAATTTTCTTCAGGCCTAGATCAACTTTCATAGCATCCTTTGCAGCAATTTTGCAAAGTTTGTTATAGGCCTCTTGAAGATCTGCATCTTCAGAGAGTTCCCCATCAGCAGGGTTCTCATCAGCAGATATGCCTTCATTTACTGTACCAGTAGCAGTGAAAGCAATGAAGTTTCCATCCTTGTCACAACCGGACTCATCATCAGAAACCTCATTATCACTAAGGGTTACAGCCATAGCTTTACCCTTATTTCTCAAGAAAGTAGGACATTCAGATTTGACATGACCATACCCTTGACAACCAAAACACTGAGGACCCAAAGAGTTATTAGAAGATTGACCTACTTGTTCTCTAGGTTTTTCAAAATTATTAACCTTAGTGGGATCATTCTTCCTAAAGTTTCTAGGTTCAGCAGTGTTGGTATTCCTTGCCTTCCTATTTGTGTTTCTAAGGAAATTTCTAAAGTTCTTGGCAAGGTAAGCTATCTCCGTGGGAGAAAGCTTATCATCAAATCCACCAGCTTCAACATCATCAACAGATTTAAGAGCCATTGATTTGGATTTGGCAGTCTTGGGTAGGTCAGACTCATAGGACTGAAGAGATCCTACAAGCTCATCCACAGGGATGGAGTCAACATCCTTACTCTCAGTAATGGCTGTCACTTTGGGTCTAAAGTCTTCAATTAAGGATCTAAGAATTTTCCTAACAACTTTAGGTTGATCATAGACTTCACCCAAATTATAAGCAGAATTAACAATATCATTAAGTTTAGCATAAAACTCATCAAAGGTTTCATCATCAGACATTCTAATGTTTTCAAACCTAGAAGTTAATTGCTGCAATTTGTTAATTTTAACAGCCTTTGTGCCTTCATGCACAGTTTGGAGGATTTTCCAAGCAGTATGAGCAACCTCAACATTAGAGATTCTCTTAAATTCCTCCATTGAAACAGCATTAAAAATGGCATTCATAGTTTTGCTATTAAATGCAGCTGCTTCTTTCTGAGAAGTTTGCCACTCACTCACAGGAGTAGTGGGCTTCTCCCAACCATATTCAACAGAGTTCCAAACTCTCTCATCAATGGATTTCAGGAATGCTTTCATCCTTACTTTCCAGTAGGCATAATTGTTCCCATCAAAGTGAGGAGGAACAAACAGAGAGTGTCCATGCTCCATGACAACCGGGGTCAAGGATCAGCTCAGAGATGAAAATCTCAAACAAAAGAGCAACCTGCTCTGATACCACTTGAACGGTTTAGACCCCTTAAATTATAACCAGATTGCGTAGCCTAGATTAATTAGCCAAGTTGTTACTTAGTCAAATTAAACAATTCTAGGTTAAAACAATCACAAAATCATATCATGCATGTAAAACATATAAAGCAGCGGAAAATAAATAACACAGTGATATGATCACCCAGGAAAACCAAACCGGTAAAAAACCTGGGGAGGATTTTACCCACCGATCCTCAAGGCAAAACGGAATCCACTAAGAAAGAATTGAAGTTCTTACAAAAGGACTTACAAGCTCCCCGCTTGACTTCCTAATGCTACCCACCAGTAAAACTTCCTGACACGACCACGCGCAGGCTCCGAGTCCACGGACTACTTCTTTCTTTGTATTCCTTCAATCAGGTACAAGGACCCACGCTTGATATTCTTTAAACTTCAAAGGCAGCAACCAAGTTGATCATCAAGATGTTGAAGTAATCTCAATCTTGAAAACCCTAAGCTTTGTGTAAAGGAAAGCTCCTCTAGATCTCACAAGAGATTTACACAAAACCGCAATGTATGAGCAATAATACAACTTGTGCAACTCTGAAAACGTGGCTAGGGTTTTGCCTTATATACCTAGGGCAAAAACAGAAAACCGTAAACGTTTAAAAGAGTTTGAGCTGAGTTGGAATTCTACAGAAAAACGCATTTGGGCCGACTTTCGATCGATCGAGAATTACCTTCGATCGATCGAGCCAGGCCGAGAAGCCCCACTGCTTCTGCAATCACTCGATTCCAACTTTACAATATTAAACCAACTTTGAACAAGCCTAAACAAGACTAAATACATTGTTTTGATCATGGTTTGCCAACATTACAAATTAGAGTTCTAAATACATAAAATCCTAAGACTTTAGAACCTAACACTCTGTTTTCTGGATAAAGAGCTACATGTTTAATTGCGTCAAATCCAAGTTTGTTAATAATTTCTTGAAATTTTTTAAAAACAATTCACTGCTGCATTTGTTTTCTACATATTAGGAATAATTCTTTCTATTAAATAAAAAGAGAAATGTTCTTTCCCAACTTTTGCTAATACTGTTGTTGGGTATTGTTAGTGCGACTTTTATTAGGATTTTGCTAATACTGTTGTTGTGTATTGCTAATTGAGTTTGTGGCTGGTGCAACTTTTCTTCTTTATTTCCTGCTTAATTTAACCATTTGAATAATTGTATAATATATCTATCCAAAGTAGGATTTACTCTTTACGATATGTGCGTAGGTTTACAACCAAAACTTCTATGATTACAAGAAATTCTGGGCAATCCTTTGTGTTGAACACTACCCAAATGTAGTGTAGTGCAAAAGAAGAGGAAAGAGAACATCGTTCATTGATTGTACACTAAACAAGTTGGGAAAGTTGACATTCATCATGCATCCTTCAATGGAATAGTTTATCTCTTTCCTCTACCATTGATTATTTTATTAAAAAGATGAAAACAACATGTTTGTTATGCAAACAAATGTGCAAGATAACATAGATTATATGTGTGAAGTCATTACCCTAGCATTTTTTTTATAGCCAAGTTATAGTAGCAAAATAATTTTTTTTATTTTTTATTTAACTATCCCGTGCATCGCACGGGTTAGCGACTAGTATTATATATAATAAAAGTTGGGCTTAGACATCGTGGCTGCGCCTCGTGGCTTCACCAAATTGCAGAAATTTTAATAGATTTATGAAAAATAAATATAATTTTTTATGCTCTTATCTTTTTCTCCTATAATTTCTAAGTTGATAAAAATTTTAATTTAAAATCACTTCTTTAGATAAAGTTTGATAGACACAAAAACTCAATAATTTAATATCAACGTAACTTCTTCTCATCCATTAAGAAAAAATATATATATTCTTAAGCTTCACACTTTCATAAATTTATATATATATATATATATATATATATTGTTCTTATCTTCTTAAATTGTAGGATTTTTTTTTTTTAGATTTTAA
The DNA here is from genome assembly GCA_023621385.1 of Quercus gilva. Classification (NCBI taxonomy): domain Eukaryota; kingdom Viridiplantae; phylum Streptophyta; class Magnoliopsida; order Fagales; family Fagaceae; genus Quercus; species Quercus gilva. The sequence goes on along the minus strand of CM042482.1, from coordinate 47,989,119 downwards.
AAAAAAATAGATTTTCTTTTATATATTAAAAATTGCAATATTTTGGATAAAATAGAAGTTTAGTTATTATTATCAACTTAAACTCTAATCCTTAATCAATTTTTAGGATGTACACGAAATCTTAATCAATCATTGAATGTTTATCAATTTTATTTAAATTACCATTCATTTGTAGTTTTGTATTTTAATTCATTAAAATAAAAACGTCTATCCTTATTAATACTTTCTTTCTTTATACTAATATGAAATTCTGTCCATATTTATCCAATAAAAATCATCGAAGGAGATTTAGTTTAAGTATAAATCATCTAAATTCAAACTTTATCGGATTAAGAAGTTACCTCCTTATAAAAACAAAGATTTAAAGTCTTATCTCACTCTAAAATACAATACAGGTATTATTTTGCTTAGCCGTGTTTGTCTCTTTACTTTTTGTTTTTTTTGGCTTTAACAATGTTGGTGTGGTAATGCTTTTCATGAGTACTTATTTTTTATGTTGCAGCTTTCATAATAGAAAAGTGCTACGTTTCTCCTCTCTGCCCTACCTACAACCTTGCAGGTAATTTTTTTCTTTCATCAAATTGAATAGATTTTGTGTATTTGTGCCTTTTTATTATATATAATATGATTTTTATCAACAAGTTTTATAGATAGGCTGAAATTCTACGTTTAATCACACCTTTTAGTGTTTTTTTTAGAAGTCAATATAACAAGCAATATATTTGTTTTTTTTTAATTTCTTATTACATGACTATTTGTTGTTGACATCAATATTTTATAATGGATTTAATTTGTTATGGCTTTATTTGGTGCTTTGTTTCATGTAATCTATATTTTTTAATTAAAAGCAAAATTTTCTGTCAAACTTAAAATTGAATACGAGAGAATCCATCCATCCAAATTTCTATGTAAGTCTATCTTTACTTAACTCCGGTTTTTTTTTTTTTTTTTTTTTTTTTTTTTTTTTTTTTTTTTAAGCTCAAAAATTTGGATATTTTTTCATTAATGAATTGAGGTTTTGGCTTAATTTTGTTTTCAACCGCTTCAATTATTGAATTCATTATTTTTTCATGAGTAATATTAATATCTGTGTTTTTTTTAATGATAAAAAAAATAATATATGTGTTCTTAAAGGCTAAAACACAATACAATTATAAACATTACTTTAAGTTAGGGTGTTATATTTATTTATTAGTAAGTTGGAATGTTATATTAAGTTAGAGTATTATATTTTTATTTATTATTAATTTAGAATGTTACATATGGATACATATGCTAGTTTAGGGTTGATATAACTTAAAAACATTTGAATGAAATCAACACTAAAACAAATGATTTAAATATCAAAATTAGAAATAAAAATTAAATTTCTTTTAAGTGTACAAGTACAATTTATTTTTTAATCTTAAATTTTAAATTAATTATTTTTTTCATTTTATTTGTTATTAAATTTAATTATATTATCAAAATATTTTTTATTAAGCCGTGCATCGCATGGGCATAATACTAGTATATATATATATATTGAGATTCTCTAATATATATAGAATTGAAGAATTTTGGCTTTTATTTAACTTCATAATATATTTTACATAAGTTTTTGAGGCTACACAATTTTACACATCAATATTCTAAAATATAGTATATTTTTATTTTTCAATTGAATTTAAATTTTATTCTATATTTAAACCCTTAAGTAGAATCTTACCATATTATATTTTATCAAATTTTATATTTATATACAAAATAAAAGAGAAAGCATTATTTTTTTTAAGATAAAAAAAAAAAAATCATATTTGATTAAACTTTCCCATATTTAGAGTATAGAAACATATAAATATTTGAATTTAACTAATAAACTTTAATTGTTCTAGAATTTTCACACAATAAATTTCATTTTGATTTGATTTATGGGTATTTTCATTATTTAAATGTGGCATGTGATATAGTGATCGCTGTCAATAAAAATGTTTTTCTATCACAATTTTTCCATTTTCTTTATAAAAAAAAATATATGAGAGGTTTGTGTATATTTAATTGTTTGTTTGATATTAGTTTATAAACTCAGCTGTTAGCTTTTTAACTTTTATATATAACTTTTTAAAACTTTACTTTTTCCCATCTTTTCTCACTTTTTCAAAAAATTTCAAGATACAAATATACTTAAGCACACTTTCAGCAAAATATTTTCAGTAAAAAACTAAATAAGTTATTCCTAAATGGACAATTACTATATATGCACTTAACCTTAATGGTGTTAGTCAATGATGCTTATTTAAAAGCTATATACAGACACATTGGGTTCCATGTATAGTGAGTAAAACATGTATATGCTCAAGAATGAATCCACCTTCTTTAAATGGGATAGTATATTCAGTTAATTTTTATATTAAATTTTGTTTGACATGATTAATTTTGTCAATTTATTTTACTCTTCAGCTTATTTTTACTACTATTCATGAGTTCCACTATACTTTTGGTACTATTTATGGGTTACACTATACTATTTTAGCAAACTTTTATTTTTATCTACAGTACTTTCAGAAAAAAGTTTTCAATTTTAGCAAAATAAGTGGATTCAAATAGACCCTAAAATTGGACGACAAAACCAGCAAATGACATTTTACTAAGTAGTTTTCATATAAAGTCTTCGTGTACCGTGATTGATATATGTGATATATTGATTACTGTTTGATTCGGAAAACCATCAACAATATCGGTTTAACTTTGATATTTGATTTGTTATTGATTTAGTGCGAGTTTAGTCAACAATATCTGTTTAACTTTGATATTTGATTTGCTATTGATTTAGTGCGGGTTTAACTCTTAGACAATATGGTTCTATTTCGATTTCGATATTCATATATATTTGTTTCTTGATGTTGTGTGGTCATAGTCATAGCCTAGAAATTTGAATTGCGTGGCATCAACACCTTGTCAATATCATTATGTCGGAATCAAACAATATGTGTTGCTTTCATGATTTTATGATTTCGTTGGACTCAAAAATACAATTTTGAAAACACTTTTTTTCTTTTCTTTTCTTTTCTTTTCTTTTCTTTTTACAATTTGATAGTCAACAGCCTTATAGTTCTACTAATTGACACATCCTAATTTATCTATGACATCCAAGATTTATATATAAACTTTAGACGTCTTAGATACATTAGGATGTGTGTGTGTGTACATATCAAGGGAATCAATCTCGTGTCGGAAGCTATACCAGTTTAGCCAATAAAACGATATAATTTGGTACCGGTCAATATCAATATACCGTTTGGTGTTTACCGTTACTATATATATATATTATAATAAATATAAAAGTTTACCTTAAAACATTAACTCAATTCAAAACAAATTATTCATGGTTTTAGACCTTAGCATCAATTAAAAAGAAAAAAAGCACAATATAAAAAATAAAAAGCTTAAATGTTCATTGCATACTAAGAAAACAAATAATACTAATAAGTTAATGCAAATAAGTTTCCATTCTACCTTTACAAAAATTCAAAAATTACAAAACTAAAAAACTAAAAAAAATAAATAAATAAATAAATTTTTTTTTTTCCTGTACAAGTCGGTATGCCCGGTCTCGACCGGTAATGCCCGAAATCGGCCGATAAGACCGGTACAACCAGTATTTAAACCGATACAAAACGTTGGCATTTCAATACCAGTATACATACTAATACGGTACATACCGGCCGATACAGCTGGTACCAATATGGTATTGACCACCTTTGTGTGTGTGTGTGTGTGTGTGTGTGTGTATTTCTGAATGTTCAATATGGGTATGAAACACCCTTGAACGTTTAGACCCTAAATTACAAATTATCAATTCAAGCTTATTATCAAACAATTAATGTGCGGAATATGAATATAAGCCAAACACAGAATTGATAAACAATCTAAGCCAAATATAAACACATTCATATCAGTAAATATAAGGTAAAGATAAAGTGAAGGAAGATGCAAATACACGGACAACACAAGATGTGTTATCGAAGAGGAAACCGAAGCCCTTGGCGTAAAACCTCTCCGCTGCCCTCCAAGCAGTAAATAATCCACTAAAGAATGTAATTGGGATACATGAACAGCAATAGACCCTCCAAGCCTAATCTACCTAGGTACCTAAGCCCTCCAAGCTTCTTACTCCAACGAGGTTGTACTGAACCTATTTCTTCTTTAGCTTACCGGATTCCGCTACTAAACCATAACATCAACCAATGTAGATTGGTTCATTCCTAACTGCTTTCCAAGGCACCAAATAAACCTTCTCATAGACGTGGATGTGGTGAGATAAGGATTTGGCAAAAGACCTCTCAAGGTTGTGTCAATGGAGAAGAAGAGAGTTGAGGAATTGTAGAGTCTCTAAGGTAAAGATTGGGGATGAATCAATCTTGTTTTTCTCTAGGGTTTCTCTCACAAAATTCTCTTTGGAATCTCTCTACATTTGGTAGGTATAAGGGTCTATATATAGTGGGATGAGAAAGGAATGCGAAGAGTCAGTTTTTCCCAAATAGGGCTGATTGGTGGCTTGGCCTAGCGACTAGTTTGAGTCGCGAGTTCGAGTCGCGAAATAACAGCCTGGCCAGCCTGGGACTTTTGTCCTGTAGTGTGACAGCAGGTGCGACCCTTCAGCTCCTCTGTGTGCTTCACACGTGCTTGCAGTTGGCGGCTTGCCAGTCGCGAGTCAGCTGCAAGTCCTAACCGCGAAACTCTGCTTCTTTGCACAAACTTGAGCTTTTTTTCACATCTTCTCACACACTACACTTACATGAATCCCACCTAAATACAAGGTTACTAATTGCTAAAATATAAGTAAATTTGACACGGAATAAAGCCAACAAGATGGTTGATTAAATTCAACCTTACAATTTCTATCACAAGACAACATTTACGTCGATTGGCAATTTACCTACGTTTATAGAATTGCAATGATTTCACTATTCACAGGAAAAAAAAATACAAGATGCGGCAGTATAGTTTTTTCTCACTCAAAACAACACAGCAAACCCTAATATAAAAATAATGATATTTCACTCTTGCATAGAGGATTCATAATGAGCTAAATATGGGCCAAAAATTTTCCTCAGGGTCCGAGGGTGATGGATTAAGCCTCAAAAAGAGGAAAAAAAAAATCTCATTAAAAAACCGTAATACTTTTATATAAGATCGAGTCATAATTCAAATCAAACACAATTAGGTTCCACATAGCCCAACATAACTCTAATATGAAAATCATCTTACACTATCTCCTTTAGATATTAGTGAATTTATTGTTAAGCATTTACCTATTTTATTTATTATACATATAACTCAACATGCTTATATATAGTTTTTAAATGAGTGTCATCAATTAACATCGATAAAATTATATGCATAACAAATAAAAATACCCACGTTTGAAAATAATAATAATGAAAAACCTTTTAATTGATCACTTTACAAGGTGTTTTTTATCAAATTGAGTTTACACATGCTTGTCCTTTTAAATAAGGTTACTGGTCAAGGAATATTCTACTAAATTTGAAATAAATAATGAGTTATAATCTCCTGCGACCATAGGTCCACAGCACATTGAAAAAGAACGCCAGTAACCTTGTATCTGGATTCAAGCATGACACACGCACGTTGGGTTTTGTCTGCCTCTGCCCTCTTCGTGTTGTGTGCAAAAGGCCCGAATCCACTTCTCTTTTTCTTTTTTTGAGAGAAGCCCGAATCCTCTTTTCTAACATACATCTAGAAGAGCGCCGCCAACATTCATCTAAAAGCCTGTTAACAATTTATTTTTAAAAAATTTTTATAAAAAAAATAATAATTAATGTTTTGATAGTTGATAAAGTCCAAATTCGTCAGTGATAGTGAACACGCTCAGATGGAGCCGGATACTTGTCTGTGTCACAATGAAAATAGCAAGCCCTTAAGATGGTCACCGGTATGGTGTCTACTACAACACCTCCGATGCTAAAGTCAGTATAAAAAGATTATAATAAATAACAGAACGTAAGAATAACTAGGGATGCCTTTTTTTTGGTGTCAAATGTATCTTCTGTTGGAGGTGTGAGGGCTATATATGTATTCTCATAGCTTCTAGCCGTTGTGGCTGTTATGGTGGTTTTAATGCTCCTTTGGGTAACGCCTCATTCCTAGTAATGTGGTCTCATTCCTAGTAATGTGGATTTTAATGGGCTTCCAACGGTCTGCACAGTTGGCCTTGTAACTGCCCGAATCATTTATTGACTATAATGAATGGTTTATCTACCTTTGTCAGTGGTGTGGTTATATCGCCGAGGATGCTTAGTTGTTTCGTCTGTCAAGGTGACTTTCGTCAGTCTTAATAGATTCATCCAAGGAAGTTAATCTCGTCAGTCCCATCAGCTGCCCCCCCAGGTTCTGTGGTCGTCATGACGTGCCATGATGACCATGGAAGATGAAAGGTTTTTATGAACTGTCTATGACGCTTGGGGTTTCGCTCCGTATTAAATGCACAATGGCGGTGCCATATGCGTCGTGGCCACGTGGCACATTCTGACTGGTGGAGTCAATGCTTCAATTGTATCATCCTTAGGTTTCCCGCTGAATTTCAATTTTTTGAGCCTTGGTTTTTAAACTTCTCTTCTCATTTTTCCCTTTCACCTTTTCAAACTTCCAATCATTGTTCTAAATGTTTTCTTCTCCGATCTTTCTCTGTGATTCTTCTCCAAACCGGTGCGTGGCAGAACTTTCTGCATTTTCTTTTGGGTATGTCTCTTTTCTCACTTTCTGGTTCTTTTCTCTTTTCGGCATAGACATACACTATGGTGAATTTCTAATTTTCTCTCCCTTTTCTTTTGGGTTTCGGGGTTTTTAGGATTTATCTTTTTCCCTTGGTTTTCTGGTTTTTCCATAGTTAGTGGCTCTAAGGTTAGTATAGCTTGCCCTTCAATTTCTTTTCTTTTTACCCATTTAAAGGGTTCTTTAGGGGTTTTCCCACACCTTGAGAATTTCGTATTTGAGGGTAACAATCTGAGCGTTGCATTGGCTGATTTGTTGCCTTTGCTTCGTCAATCAATTGATTGGTTCGAGAATTCGGTGAGAGAGCAAGAGATAATGTTTGAGGTTAGGTCTAGTGAACTCGAGACTAGGTTATCGTCTAGTGGTGACCTAGTGGAGGGAGATATAGTCATCTCTAAGCCTTAAGAGGTTAGGGCTTTTTACGCCCTCGAGGAGGTATGTGGGCTAGATGCTGATATACTAGGTAGGTTTAAGAATAGATTCCAATTCCCTGAGCGAGTTAGGGTTCGTCTGCCTAATGAGGAGGATCGAGCCTATCACTTCTTCCTTGAGGAGGTATGCTTTTACAAGTCTACCTTCATCTGTGGGTTGAGGTTTCCTATCCATCCCTTCCTCATGGAGCTGTTAGACTGTTTTGGTATTACTTTTGGGCAACTTATGCCCAACTCATGGAGGATAGTGGTCAGCTGTATGGGGATATGGCTGGCCACTACAGACAGAGGCATGCTTAAAGTAGACGAGCTCGTCTACTTGTACCGTTTGAAAGAGTCTAAAGAGTACGAGAACTATGAGTTGGTGCCTTGGGAGAGGAGGACCAGGATCGTCAGGGGTCTACCTTCGTCTTTCAGGTATTGGAAGTCCAAGTTTTTATTTATGTCCAGGGACAACTTTGAGACTCCTTCTGGCGAGGTTTGGAGTGATCTCCTAAGGTTGCTTCGTCGATGGGGAACCCCAACCTTAGGGGCACGTTTGGTAGACTGTAATAGACACTAATATGTAATAGATATTCCTATGGCATAACTATTCGGTTGTTTGGTTATGTTTTTATTACAATAAATAGTTATTCCTTATGAATAGTTATTCTTCAAAATGAGGAATAACTATTCCTTATCACAAGTACTGAATGTCTATTCCTTCATCTTATGTAATAATTTTTTTAAAAAATTTCCTAAAAATCCATTAGTTGCCACATCTTCAAAAGGAAAGAAAATAAATTTTCCTTATTGTTAATTATTAGCTCTATTTTGAACACGACTTTAAAATGATTTAATTACACCTTCTTTTTATACTCTACTAAATTGTAGATGCATATTTAGAATTCTATTTATAAATGGTCACAAAACTAATAAATAGTAATACTTATTACATTCCAACTTAATGTATTCCTTGTAATACAAATTCTTATTCCCATGTAATAATCATTACAGTGTACCAAACGTGCCCTAGGTGTGTCATTATTTCCTCTCGTCATTTGAGTTTCGTTGCGTTTACTTTTATCATCACTAACTCCTTTGTTCCTTGTTTTGCGCAATTAAGAGATGACCCAAGCTTAAGAGCAAGTATAAGGAGCGGGTGGAGAAGGCAATTGCATATGCGAAGACAATTGAGGACTGGGACGATCTGGTGGACCCAAGGACTCTCTCCTTCTATTGCCTTGGTCCAGAGCCTTTTGCTTTTGTCCTGCGCAATATTGATATTGAGGGAAAAAAGAGTAAGTGTTAGGTTCGTCAATATTGAAAAGTGTTTTCCCCTTTGTAGAGATGACAACCAAGTTTAACAAGGACATATATGCAAAGATGAGATCAAAGAAGGACGAGCCATTGTTCAGCATTGAGAAGAGGGGGATACGCGACACAGGGAAGGGCCCCTTCATTACTCCAAGTGTCTCCATCACTCCCATTATCTCTAGTGCTGAGACGACGAGGACGGCTTCTCCAACCACCTTAGTTGAAGAGATCCTTACTCCTGTCTCTAAAAGGCCGCGCTTATCCAATAAAGAGAAGGAGAAGGCTGATTCTTGCTCGTCTACCGTCTGGGACAACGAGAGACTGGCGATGGAAAGGGCACACGAGGTCATGACTGAGGAGACCTTGAAGGTATTTTCCGGCGTGCCCGTCAACGAGGTTGCGACTCGCCATGTCCACAAACTTATTCAGGTAAAATGCTCGTGCAACTTTTAGTCTCTTTCTTTTTCATTCTCATTGTACTGTCAGTTTCAATTTTCTTTTCAAGTGTTGGGGGAGAGTCTTCATATCACTTTTGAGTACCTTATTCAGGAGGCCAAGGTGGCGTCTCTAACATCCAGGATGGAATCTTAGGAGGCGAAAAATTCTACGTTGAAGAAGAAACTAATCGATTCTATGGACAAGGCGAACACCCTAAAGGAAAAAGCCAAGACCTTGAATGACGACTTCAAAGCCGAGTGTCAGTTGACCCTAGAGAAAGACAAACAATTTCTGGGTGCCAAGGAGAAGCTCAAAACCATTGCTACTAAGGCCGTTGAGGCTTTCCAGCAGACTGACGAGTACAACACAGTCCTCTTCAACTGGTACTTCAAGGGTTTTAAGCTTCTGAGGAGACACCTTGTCAAGCATCCCATCGGAGTGGACCTAGAGAACTTAGATTTAGAAGAGGTGGACAAGGAGATGGCGATTGACGAAGCTGCCCAGTCCTCGGCTCCAGAAGGTGATGCTTCTAAGGTGCCCCCACTAGAGATGACATCGCCGCCGATGCCTGAACTTATCACTTGCAAAAAATTTCTTCCTCTTTTTTTTTTTGTTTTTTCTGTTTTTTGGGTGCCCGCTGTGTTTTGGGCCATTTGTAAGTCTAATTTTAGAACATTTTTTTTCTTTTGAATCTACTTTGAGAATAATATCTTTAGCCCAGTGTTTATGAGCCTTTGGTTTAAATGTAAAAATAATGGTAACTGCCCGCTGTTTTTGGGCTTAAATTAAATTAGCAATTATATACTTAGTTGCTTGTGATTTCTGTTCCTGTAGTTTTCCTTTCTGCGTTAATGCTTCGTACTTAGCAAGAAATTTTTAGTTGTGACCTTACCTTGTCGAGGGTTTTAGTGAACTGGTTGAGAGCTTAGATTCGGCCTGAGCCTTTTTCAAAGGATGCTCTCTCTTTGCAACCTTGTTTTTAGGCCTGCATTTGAGTAGCATCTTGACCAGGTTTGTTGCAAGGTTCTTGTCTTTTGGCTTTGTCAGTAACTTACATCCGTCTAGGCAGAATCTTGTTACTTAGCCATTTTTTCTTTTCTTTTTGTGACTTACACCCTGTTAGGGATCTTGTCATTCTTTTGGCTTCGTTAGTAACTTACATCCGTATATGCGAAATCTTGTTACTTAGCCATTTTTTCTTTTCTTTTCTTTTTGTGACTTACACCCTTTTAGGGGTCTTGTCATTCTTTTGGCTTCGTCAGTAACTTACATCCGTCTGGGCGAAATCTTATTACTTAGCCATTTTTTCTTTTCTTTTTGTGACTTACACCCTGTTAGGGATCTTGTCATTCTTTTGGCTTCGTCAATAACTTACATCCGTCTATGCAGAATCTTGTTACTTAGCCGTTTTTGGGCGACTTTCACATTACAAGATCTATTCTCATTAAGACATTGGCTGAATAGTTCTTTTTATTGCTTTCAATAATGAGTACAATTGTCTGTTACATCTATTAGTGGTATTTCTTCAAGTGTTCAATGTTCCATGGTTGCAGGAGTCTCTGTCTGTCTAGGGTCTCTAGGTGATAGCTGCCTTGTTTAGAGTAATGGACGACTCGGTAAGGTCCTTCCCATGTGGGGCCAAGCTTTCCTCGGGCAAAGTCTCTGGTTGCTCGGGTGACCTTGCGCAGGATGACGTCTCCTATGTCAAGTCGTCTGAGCTTCACTCTCCTGTTGTAGTACTCAGACATCTTCTGTTGGTACTTCGTCATTTTGTCAGAGGCTTTTTCTCTCACTTCGTCTAGACAATCTACGTTGACTCGTAGTTGGTCGTCATTATTCTCCTCATGGAACATCTTTCACCTCATACTGGTTATTCCTACCTTGATCAGGATTACTGCCTCGATGCCATAGGTGAGTCTGAAGGGGGTTTCTCCTGTTGGCGTTCTTGCCGTGGTCCTGTAAGCCCACATGATGTTAGGCAATTCTTTCGACCAGACGCCCTTTGTGTCGTCTAATTTGGCCTTGATAATCTTAAGTAGTGTTCGATTCGTCACCTTCGTCTGTCCGTTTGCCTGTGGATGTCCCGGGGATGAGAACTGGTTCTTGATCCCTAGGCCTGAACAGAAGTCCCTGAAGCTTTGGCTGTCGAACTGTCGCCTATTATCTGATATGATTATCCGTGGAATCTCGAACCTGTAAATTATGTTCTTCCACATGAAGTTCTGGATTCTGGCTTCAGTGATGGTTACTAGTGCCTCTGCTTCGACCCACTTTGTAGGAATTTTACCTGTCCTTTACCTTGAGGCAACGGGCCGACGATGTCAATTCCCAAACCTTTGGCACTTGTCGCACTTCTTGACAAGCTCCCTTGCATCTACCTGCATTGTAGGCCAAAAATAACATGTTCTAATAACTTTACTTACCAATGATCTAGGGCCTGCATGGTCTTCGTAAACTTCTTCATGGATCTCCTTTAGAATATATTTGGCTTTTTCTTCATCCCCGCACTTCAGGTAAGGCATGGAAAAACCTCTCTTGTATAGTGTGTCATTCAGGATCGTGAACCTGGTTGCTCTCTTCTCGACTTTCCTAGCCTCCTCGATTTCTTGAGGGGGGATTCCATCTTGGAGAAAGGATATGATTGGTGTCATTTAGCTACTTGTGCTATGGATTGCGAATGTGGATATTTCCTCGATGCTGGGGCGTTTCTGGACTTCCATCACTAAGCCCACGCTTGCCGCTCCTTCTTCTAATGATGCTAGCTTTGTGACTTTATCTGCTTCCATGTTCTAGCTTTTAGGGATCTGCACAAATTCCGCTTTATCAAAATCATGAGTCAGATACTTCGTCAGCCTGAGGTATTTCTGCATTCTTTCCTCCTTTGCTTTATATTCTTCTTTAATCTGCCCTATCACCAGTTTTGAATCACTTTGGACTAGTAGGTTCTTAGCTCCGAGTGCCTTCCCGAGTCTTAGTCTAGTTAGTATTCCTTCGTACTTGGCCTCGTTATTGGTGGCCGGGAATTTCAGTTGAACTCTGTATTTGAGCATTTCTCCATCAGGAGTGGTTATGACGACCCTTACTCTCCCCCTCTTTTAGGATGACGAACCATTGATCTGTACTGTCCATCATTCTATCTCGTTGGTGAGGCTGTCCTCGTCTGGGAGAGTGAACTCGGCGATGAAGTCCACCAGAGCTTGTGCCTTAATGGCTGTCCTAAGGTGGTACTCAATGTCAAACTGGCTGAGTTCAATTGCCCATTAGACCATTCTCCCAGCTGTCTTAAGTTTGTTCATGGACTTCCTGATGGGTTGGTCTGTCATTACTAGGATGGTGTTCGCCTAAAAATATGGTCGCAGCTTGCGTGAAGCTACTATTAGTGCAAATGCAATCTTCTTGATCTTGGGATACTTGGCTTTTGCTCCTTGGAAAGCTTGACTGACGTAGTAAACTGGGAATTGTTTCCTATCTTCTTCCCTAATCAGGGCTGCACTCATGGCTGTGGTTGATACCGCCAGGTACAAATATAGGTTTTCTCATTCCTTAGACGGACTTAGGAGGGGTGGAGAAGGGTAAGTATTTGTCTGTCACTCTAGAGACGAACCTATTGAGTGCTGCTATCCTTCTTGTGAGCTTCTGGACTTCTTTAACGATCTTAAGGGATGCCATATCGAGTATGGCTTGTACCTTGTCTGGGTTTGTTTCTATTCCCCTTTGGGACACCATGAATCCCAAGAACTTCCCCGAGGCTACACCAAAGACACACTTGCTAGGATTCAACTTCATCTGGTATTGTCTGAGGGTGGAAAACATCTCCTTCAGGTCATCCAGATGGGCAAGTTCTTCTCTACTCTTGAGGAGCATGTCATCCACGTATACCTCCATGTTCCTGCCAATTTGCTTGCTAAACATTTTGTTCACTAACCTCTAGTAAGTTGCACCTGCATTCTTTTCTCCAAAGGGCATCACCTTATAGCAATAGAGCCCTTTTATCTGGTTGTATCCTGAGAAAGCGTCCATGAACGTCAGTAACTTATGCCCGGCTGTAGAATCCACTAACTAGTCTATCCTTGGTAAAGGAAAACTATCATTTAGACAAGCTTTGTTTAAGTTTATGAAGTCCACACACATTCTACACTTCCCATTTGCTTTCTTCACTAGGATGATGTTTGCAAGCCAGTCAGGATAGTAGACTTCCCAGATAAAGCCTGCCGACAACAGTTTGTTAACCTCATCTGTAATTGCTTGGTTCCATTTTGGGGCGAAGACTCTTCGTCTTTGCTGGACAAGCTTTCTCTCCGGGTCCACATTCAACTTATGCTGACTAACTTCTGGAGGTATACCTGGCATGTCCTCGTGACTCCACGCGAATATGTCCAAATTCTCTTTGAGGAACTAGACGAGCCTTGTTCTCATCTTGGGACTTAATACGTCTTTATTCTTGTTATCTTGGTTGCTTCTCCTTCGACCAGTTCCATTGTCTCTAGGGCTTCTACTTTATCTTCCTCCTTCTCCTCGATCATCTATGTATGGTTTTCCTTTACGGCCAAGACGGCCTGGTAGCACTCTCTGGCTAGGACTTGATCTCCTTTTACCTCACCAACACCGTTCTCTATTGGGAACGTTACCTTTAAGCAATAATTGGACGTGGCTGACTTCCATCGGTTAAGTGTGGGCCTCCTAAAAATCACATTGTAAAATGAAGGGCAATCTACCACCAAGAAGTCTAACTGACGAGTCAACTACTTCGGGTAGGTTCCCACTATTACAGTCAACGTCACTATGCCCTTGGGATATACTCTGTCTCCACTGAAACTAACAAGGGGGGAGTCGAACGGATGCAGTCTTTTTGGATCTAGCTTCAATTGCTGCGGGAAGGTAGATGATGTCTGTAAAGCTACCATTGTCTACAAGGATCCTCTTGGTATTAAATCCTTCTATTGTGAGCATTATGACTAGGGGATCGTTATGTGGCTACTTCACTCCCCTAGCATCTTCCTTGTTGAAAGACATGTCCTGGTCTGTCCATCTCTGCTTAAACGGGGGTATCATGTAAACGATGTTCACCTGCCTCTAACAAGCTTTCCTGCGGGACCTTAATGACCCGCCTGTGAATGGCCCTCCTGCAATCGTCTTTATCTCTCCGATCACATTCTGCAGAGGTTGGAATGTGTGATCCTCGTCTCTGGGCGAGGACTCACGCTGGTATTGTTACTGTCTCTGAACCTACTAGACTCTCCCTTCTTCACATACTTCTGTAGTTTTCCTTTCCATATCAACTCCTCAATCTGCTCCTTTAGGTTCTAGCAATCTTCTGTGTAATGGCTATGATCCTTGTGAAACCGACAGTACTTCTTCTTGTCACAGACGTTAAGGGATGAATGTAATGGCCTTAGCTATTTGAGGTAATGCCCATCCTTAATCTACGTCAAAATTTTATCAACAGACATAATTAAAGGAGTGAATTTTACTGTTTTGAGAGTTCTCTCGTCTTTCTTTTATTCTTGTCATTAGACCGACAATCTGCGTGCTCCCTTTTTTGTTCTCTGCGATCATCATCTTTCCTCCCCTTGTCTCCTGGCTTTTCCACATCCTTTATGGCGACTAACGCGTCCTCAACATTCATGTACTTTGGTGCCTTCATGAGCATCTCTGCCATCGTCTTAGGAGGATTCTTCGCAAGTGAAACCACGAACTCTCTAGACTTCAACCCCGCCTTAAAGGTCGTCAATTGCACTTTGTCATCAGCTTCGTCTACCTCTAAGGTCTCCCAAGTGAAACATTTAACATACAACCTTAGGGTTTCTTTCTCCCCTTGTTTAACGGTGAGCAAGTGATCCGCTAGCCTCTTAGGGCATTGTCCTCCGACAAAGTGGCGTAAGAAGGCGTTGCTCAACTACTCGAAGCTATCAATAGACGACGTTGGTAACTTCGTGAACCATTCCCTTGTAGCTCCTTTGAGAGTGGTGGGGAAGGAATGACACAGTATCTCGTTAGGGGGGCTGTTGAAGGCCTAGCGTCATCTTGAAGGTGTTGAGGTGGTCCTGGGGGTCCTTAAGTCTATCAAACGGCTCAAGTTAAGGCAATCAAAATTTTAACGGCCCTGGGCATTCCAGGACCGCCGTAGTGAAAGGTGAATCTGTTGCCCTGACCATTCTATCCAAGCTGCGGTCCATTTTCTCCTTAATGGCATTCCTCAGCTCGTCCATCTCTCTCCTCATCTCCCGAAGAAGATTCGAGTTCTATCATTTGAAGTAGTAGGTCCTCAGCAGTCACTTCTTCTATTGCTATCCCCTTCATTCTCCTAGTTGGCTCTGGACTAATTCTCCTTCTGCTGAAGCCATAGCCTCATTTCTTGATTCTGTCTGGTGAGCTCTTCGATGGTGGCCGCAAGAGCCTCAACTTACTGGGCTAAGGCTGCTGAATCCTGGTTGGAATCCATCTGAGTGTAGAAGTTGATAGGAAACTATGCTTTCGAACCTAAGTATGAAAAAATGTCGTTCCCCACAGATGGCGCCAAACTGATGAAGTCTAATTTGTTAATTATAGTGAATACGCTCAGACAGCGTCGGATACTTGTTTGTGTCACTGTGAAAATAGCAAGCCCTTAAGATGGTCACCAGTGTGGTGCCTGTCACAACGCCTCTAATGCCAAAGTCAGTATAAAAAGATTATAGCAAATAACCAAACGTAAGAATAACTAGGGATGCCTTTTTTTTTTGTGGTCAAATGTACCTTCTGTTGGAGGTGTGAGGGCTATATATATATTCTCATAGCTTCTAGACATTATGGCTGTTATGGTGGTTTTAATACTCCTTTGGGTAACGCCTCAACCCCAGTAATGTGGATTTTAATAGGCTTCCAACAGTCTGCACAGTTGGCCTTGTAATTGCCCAAATCATTTATTAACTACATTGAATGGCTTCTCTACCTTCGTCAGTGGTGTGGTTATATTGTTGAGGATGCTTAGTTGTTTCGTCTATCAAGGTGACTTTCATCAGTCTTAATGGATTCGTCCAGGGAAGTTTATCTCGTCAGTCCCATCAACAATATTTTTCTTTTCGTATAAAAGTGGTGTTAAAAATTTCTTAAAATAAATTATTAACTATTGCTTTAAAAGTACTCGTTAATGACCCTTTATTATATCAAAAATGCTAACAAGTGTTCTTTGGGCAATGGTTAACAATCCATTCAAAGAACGTTTTTATGGGAAAAGACCAAAAAAAAAAAAAAAACAAATTAATGTTTTGACAGTTTTTTTCATTTCTCATAAAATTTGTGTCAAAACTTTTCTATAATAGATTGTTAACCATTATCCTAAGGGCACTCGTTAGCATGACCCTTGTTATATTAGTGAGTCCAAAATTGATTCAAATAATAGATTTTTCTCTAGCAGATAATGAATTTGACCATCCTTGGCTGATGGATCATGTATTGGCCCTCCCCAAATTTGGTAGACAAAGTAAAAAATATCTCATTTTAGCCTATTAAATTTAAAATTCACTTACATTAACTTATTGTTACAATAATCGTGTAAATTTTCGTTGATACTATTCATTTTTTTTTAATGTATTTTGAAAATAAATAATTAGAGTAGATAATGAATGTTATGTACAAAGAAAAAGAAATAATTAAAAGATCAAAAAAATTTAATATTTTAATAAAATATAATATAAAATAAATAATCCAACATAAGATTTTTTTTAAAGTAAATACATGAAGGGTTCAACGTGTTTGTTAGGTTTTTAGACCCCTTAAACAACAATTGGATTAACCTAGTTTATTAGCCAAGTGATTAACTTAGTCAAATTATGCAAATCTAGGTTAACACAAGCATATAATCATATCAAATATAAAACAGCGGAAATATATAAAAAACACAAAGATATGATCACTCAGGAAAACCAAACCGGTAAAAAACTTGAAGAGGATTTAACCTAGTTATCCTCAAGGTAAACTTGAATCCACTATATGAAATAATCGAAGTTCATACAATAAGACTTACAAGCATCCACGCTCGACTTCCTATTACTACCCACTAGTAGAACTTACTGACACAACCACGTGCAAACTCCGAATCCACGAACTCCTTCTTTCTTGGATTCTCCACAAGATACAAGCATTCCCGCTTATGTTTCTTTAAGCTCCAATGGCAGACTGAATTGATCATCAAGATGTTGAAGTAATCTTTACCTTGAAAACCCTAAGTTTCATATCAAATATAAAACAGAGGAAATATATAAAGAACACAAAGATATGATCACCCAGGAAAACCAAACCGGTAAAAAACCTGAAGAGGATTTAACCTAGCTATCCTCAAGGTAAACTTGAATCCACTATATGAAATAATCGAAGTTCATACAATAAGACTTACAAGAATCCACGCTCGACTTCCTATTACTACCCACCAGTAGAACTTACTGACACAACCACGTGCAAACTCCGAATCCACGGACTCCTTCTTTCTTGGATTCTCCACAAGATACAAGCATTCCCGCTTATGTTTCTTTAAGCTCCAATGGCAGCAACTGAATTGATCATCAAGATGTTGAAGTAATCTTTACCTTGAAAACCCTAAGTTTATGTGAAGGAAAGCTCCTCAAGGATCTCATAAGAGATTCACATAAATAGCAATATGAGGAACAAGAGCATCAATAAAACGTGGCTAGGGTTTGCCTTATATACCTAGGGCAAAAACATAAAACCCTAAACGTTTTAATGAGATAGGGCTGAATTGGAAATATGCAAAAAAATGCAATCTGGCCGACTTTCGATTGATTGAGTCTAAGCTTCGATTAATCGAGGCAAGCCGAAATGCGCAATAGCTTCTGCATTAGCTCGATTCTAACTTTACATGAATTACACAACTTTGAGCAAGCCTAAACAAGACTAAACAAACTGTTTTGATCATGGTTTGCCAACATTACACATTAGAGTTCTAAATACATAAAATCCTAAGTTTTTAGAACCTAACAGTGTTTACATCTCTATTCTTCTTTCCCCACATAATGATTTTGCACAAAATATTTCGTTGGGTCAATGACTTCGTAAAATTAGAGCTCGAGCGTGTTGAGGATTTTGAAAAAGTAAAAACCCACTCTTGTTGCCCAATGTTTTATAAAGCTTAGGGCAGTTGTCACAATCTTATATATAGGTCCTCCAGTGAAAGCAAGGTTACAAAGATATGGACTCCTCTTTGAACTCAATCTTCTTAATCTTGGACCACGTGCAATCACTCCCTCTTCTAAATAATTTCCCACATTTTGGAGTATTCTATTTTGTCTAATTTCTTTATTAAAATATGTTTTTGACTTGTAATCTAAATTTTTTACTTTGGTGTTCATAAGGGAAGTACTCAAAAAAGGTCAACGATAATTTGAATTTGAATTGTATATTGAATATTGATTGCTTCAATCTCATGACAATCAATTCTTTGATTTATGAAAGTAACCCTACGATTATCTCTAACAATTGAAATCTTGATTTGGTTTTCAAAGATATGACAAGTGAATTATGAAAATCCTCTTTAAGTTGTGCTTTAATTATAATAATATATATATATATATATAACTTGTAGATATAGAATCCAAATCTTGATTGTCTTTCAAAGTTATACAATTTTTTTTTTTTTTTTGAGTAAGAGAAAATTAGCTAACAATAGACACTCAATTTTGCACTCATGATTCAATCAAGGAGAATAACTTGAATGACCAATCCATGTACCCCAAAAATCATAATTGCATTACATGCATCAATTTGTTCTTGCATTACATGCATCATTTTCTCTTTGCATTACATGCATTAATTCATTCATTGCATATCATAAGAATGATCTTGAGATTCTAACGATTGCAGCGGTGTTTTCGATTATCAAATCGGACCATCGAATCGAAAGATATCGCATGATCAAGTTTGCAACATGCATTGTGTCTAGGTATAATCGACCACACATGATTAATTTAAATTAATTTTGATTGGTTAAACAATTAAAATTAATTAAATAATTTTGTGATTGGTTGATAATTAGTGTTTAAAATAGGGATGCATGCGTGGGAATAAAAGAGATGATTGGATAACAATAAAACTATGGATAATCTAAACTTTATCACAATTTATTTTTAGAGTATTTATCTACAAGATAATTATTCTTAAATATCCTAAATTATCCAAAAAAGAGATGAAAAATCATAGACGGGGGATGAAAATGCGTCTAGGTACAAGGACTGACCAAAAAACCCTAGAAGAGGAAAGTGCATTCGGAGCTAGAAGGCATTCGGAGCTGGAAGGCCAATTCGGCACTTTTGCAGTGCCAAACGGCACTCTAAAAAGGCTGAATTTCCCTGATGTGGGCTTTGGCCCAACGGCCTTCGGGTGACGATTATGCATACCCTTTTTGACCTTTTCGCAAAAGGATGCATCCGGATTCAAATCCTAATCGTCCGTACCTATTTTTTAGAGTCCTCTTAGCTCTATAAATAGAGACTAAACCTTATAATTCAGGACCTTTTTTTTTACGCTCTGGGAGGCATACGTTTTGGAGACTCACAAATTGCTAAGATTAATTAATCCTCTCTGAGATTTGCTAGGAGAATTAGGGTTTTTAGGTTTCAAAGATAGTTGAACAAGTTTCTTTGAACCCTAAAATATCCTCTCAAGCAGAAGAGTTCTCATGCAAGAGATTGCTTTCTAACTCTTTTGTTCTTATGTTCTTTAATCATGATGATGCATGCTTTCTTGTTTTAAATATTCATGTTCTGATTTGTTAATTCAGATTATCAACATATGTTCTTCATTCTTTTATGATTGCTATAATTTGTTTCTTAGTTTTAGAGATCTGCATGTACTAAATTGATTTTTTTCAAAAAATAAAACAGATCTACATCTTTCTTAGATGTAGATTTGAGTTTGATAGGCCAAAACGTATTGACCTCTTATGATGAATTAATTGATTAATTAGCCAAGTTTAATTAATTAATCAAATTAACATATAAACGCATTGTAACACAAACAAATCACCAATAAAACTAAGTGCAACAAAAAATAAATTGACACGATGATTTGTTTACGAATGGGGAAAACTAACACGGCAAAAACACCACCTGGTGATTTTAAGGTCACCACTCCCGAGAATCCACTATTATCATAACAAGCAATTACAAGTAAAGGAATCCCTGTAGCTTATACCAACCTATAGTTGAACCCTTACCCCAATATCCAATTGGACTTGTTCTATACTGACAATCTTTCCTTGTAATGCATGGCTCCCAGTACGTGACTAACCAATTGCGCGGATCCCAGTACGTGACTTCAATCACCAACTACAGAAGGTTGTTGGCTGCAAAGTTCTTCAATTCATCCAAGTGATGAAGATCCAAAAGATGCTTGGTTACAAAACCTTACGGTGCACAAACACAGCAACTTCTTCACAAGAATGATGAACTAGGGAAAATTCTATCTCCGGTCACAATTTGCTTGAACAAACTTTTACTCCACACTTGTGCAACTTGTATCCACTTTGACGGCCCTTAAAATAATCTTTTTATATGTCTAGGGTTGTGAGAAAAGAAAACTTAAACACATAATCACGAATTAGAGTTAAAACAGAACTAAAAATCTATTTTTCTTAAACCTCGATAGATAGCCATCTGTCAAGTAGCTGTCGAGTCACGGGGCTAGAACAGCTCTTTAAGCTCGATAGATGCTAGCTGTCGAGCTTTAATGACAGGCACTTTTCAAACTTGAATCTCGGATAAACTTGCATGACTTTAACACTTAATCTTGAAAAAAAGTTTCTTGAAGTATTAAACACATCTTAAATCTACCCAAATACAAGTAAAGTGCATTTTGTCAAAAGATTAGTCAATCACATAAAATAGTAACATATGTTCCTAACAAGTGAATCACATATGTCCTAACAATCTCCCCTTTTGGCAATCCGTGACAAAACTACAACAAACAAATGAACATATGAGAGAAGTCATAAATCACTCAACTCATATTTACTTGTTAAATATAATAAAATCTATTCTAACACAAACTCTTGAAAAACTTTGCAAGAAGAGAGTTTATAGCAAGAAGACTTTGACAACCTGTATTTCTAAAACATTTTAAACAAAACTTATTAAGGCATCTTTGTGTGAAACATAAATAATAGATTGCATACAAATAATAAGAAGCATGTGCATAAAGAGAGAAAAGAAATAACACGTGTAAGGGTAGGTTAAAGAACCATACATCAACATATAAAGAAGATAGGTACAATGTATGTCAATAATGGTCACAAGACCTAAGGTACAAGAATAAATGTTTCTAAAATAGAGAAAAGAATAAATGTTTCTAAAATAGAGAAAAGAAAAAGATACATATAATCCTCACTACATCCCTCAGATATCAACACTCCCCCTAACAAAATGGTCCTATACTAACTCTCCCCCTAAGTATGACTACTCTCATATACAAAACTACTCCCCCTTTTTGTCATGAGTGACAAAGGGTAAGAGTGTCAAGTAGACATCTCATCAGTACCGAAAGAGCTAGCATCTCCATCATCATCATCCTCAGAATTAGAAGCCTCTAGAGTACGTAGAGGAGAATCAACAAATCCACCCATGACCGCCTGCTGTTGTGCAATATGGCCAACACGAATGTTCACCTGATATAGCTCAATGGAGAGTGTATCAAGGTGAGCATCCATGCGTTGAAGCTACGTCATGATGTCTCCCAGAGTCATATCGCCCGTAGAAGAAGAGGGAGTGGATGTGGATGGAGCAGATCGGGATGGAGTCGAATGGGAGGGAGGAGCTGCTGACCCAGACTGCCTCAACCTAAACTACACCTCGCTACGTTTAACAATAGCGGCGTCTATGGCACAAATATGGGTAAAGTGGTCAGACGATGGAAAAGGAACAGAAAAATGGCGTAAGATCCTTGCAATAGCCGAAGGAAAGATGAGCTTATCACGGGACGCCGTATCCCTATAGACAACTAAGATAGAAAGAATAAAGTGAGAAGGAAAATCTGTGGTAAGATACTCAAGAAGGGACAGCAAAAAGAGAGCACGAGGTTCTGTGATAGAGTTATAGTGAGAGAGAGGGTGAAGAAAAAAAGTCATAACCATGTTCAAAAACTGAGGACCTTTTGCAAAGTCCGAATAGTAAGTGAACTGACACTCACTCTAATCAGAATGGCACTCACAAAAAGCAGATTTGAGCTCATCTTTGGACACAGTCCTTAGACGCTCACAACCAGGGTAGTAAGGAAACTCTACCCTAGGGACACGAAACACATCCGCTACAAGTTGCGGTGTGACAGCAATGCACGTACCTCGAACGCGAATATAAAAGAGAGGTACTGAAAAATCAAACCCATGCATGTTGGAGTAAAACTCCTGGATCAGCACGGATGGACAAGTGACCGAGACGTCACACAGTGACTCCCATTCCCTACTATGAATGACATCGGGAAAGTTAGTGTCAGTGAAGTCCGCTAAAATGACTTGGCGTTCAAAATGAATGCCTTGTCGAGAAAAGTTCTCCGAGAAGGTATTACGGGCATCCTCATCACGGAATCGAATATGTGATGGAGTAGAATCAGAAGAAGTGGATGCCCTAGAATGAAGAGGGTTTGAGGACAGAGTAGACTTACATTTATGTGCCATAGACACGACTAACGTAAACAAAGAGAGGGAGAAGAGAGAGAAATAATCAGAAAAGTCCCAAAACAATTCAAATATAGCAAGTATATTGAAAAGAGAGTACGTATGCATAGGAAATGCATGAACATGTGACATGCAATATAAAAAGTATCATAGGCTCAGCCCAATCCATTCCTACTAGCACACAATCATTTTGCACACATCTAAATGAATGATAATACTATTATAATACTTGTGTGATGCAATGTATAAGATTTTAAACTCATTTAAGCAAAAACCCATCCCAAAATTTCAACAAAAACTCAACAATTTTGAAAAACCCCAAAATTTTTCAAAAACCCCAAAACCTAGATCTAAATGCATGAAATGCATGAAGAATGAAAAGAAAAGAGAGCATACCAAGTGATTTGAAGCAAGGAGAGTTTGAAAATCATGTGGGTTGAAGGTTTGGAGAGAGAAAAGAGTGTTTGAGAAGTGAAAAGATGGATCTGTCGAGAGAGAGATCGAGAAAAGTAAGAAACGGATCGCACTGAACAAATAAATAGTAGCTCAGTAAATCTCGACAGATAGAGGTGTCAAGACAGGTGTCGAGAAATAAGGCATCAACAGATGAAGCTGTCGAGAATCTGTCGAGGAACAAATCAACTAAACAGATAAAAAAAGCTTGATCGATCCACTAGCTGTTGAAAAGCTATTGAGGAGACAGAAGTTTTCTCGATTGATCTACCAAACTGTCGAGAAGCTATCGAGATTGTAATAAGAAGAAGTTGAAAAGCTCGATATATAGCCAGGTATCGAGAAGCTGTCGAGATTGCTTAAAAACAGTTTTTCAAGAAAGAAAAAACATGGACATGAATGCAATCAAGCATGCAACTCAACCAATGATCCAATCAAAATTTTAAGCTCTCAAAATCATCTCTCAACAACAATTTTAAGCACATGGATCCCAAAAACACACACACAAAAAACAAGTCTAACCAATTTTATATTTCAAAAATAAGTCAAGACAATTTAGTGAGCATACATTAACACATGTAAAATCTTATGATGGCCAAATCACATTGTACCTGCACATGTATCAAGAGTAGCAAAGAATATTGTATGTTGTGTGTGAAAAATATCGAAAGATTGCATAAGTGTATACATGTTAGGACGATTTGAGATACGAGAAAATCACTTTAACTCACACACAATCATAACTGTTTGATGGGGACTATCACCTTCGAGGTACATCCTATAACTTCCACATCTTCTAGAATACACGCTTGCAATCATATTTAAAAGCATTTTGATCTTTTTGCTTTTGATATTTCTTTGCATATTTTTCTTTTAAGCAAACCATGCATGGGCATATAAGAGAAAGAAAAGAAATACCTAATTATGTTAAGCATTTGACATTCAAATTTTGCAATGCCGAAGCACACAAATGTCATTGACATTGCACTTTTTCTATGCCGAAACATACAGATGTCATTTTATGATTGGCAAGCAACAGTGGTGAGATGGTTATTTATGCCTTTCTCTTAGGATTTTCTAGTCCTTCCTATCAAAAAGAGTGATACGAGTGTTAAGTACAAGAGTTACTTAATCTAGCTCATCACAAATGCAAGCCACAAAGCTCACTTGCTTAGCTGTGCATAGAGATGCTCATCTAAGCTACAAAAGGTACAAAGTTTAGAAAATTTTGTTTCAATGGCCATCCAAGGTACACAAGTACCAATGTACGCATAACACACACTATTTTTATATTTTTATGATTTTTTCAATTTTTTTTTATTTTTATGTCAAAAACAAAATAAACAAAACTAAAAACAAACAAACAAAAACATGTTAAGCAAAGCAAAGCATAAAACTAGACTGACACAAAATAAAAGCAAAACACATAAGTTATGCAAAAACAAAAACACGAAGAGAGAGAAGAAAGTGATAGAATCACTTGGAGTCCTTTTCCTTCCACACCTTGAAAGAAGCTTTTCATCTAGCAAATCCTTGATCCGGTGGTGAGGGAGAAGAATTGAAATCGTTCAAGTTCGAAAGGAACGTGAGGGCTTTAAGAAGATCTCCAAGGTGAGCAAGAGTGGATTAAAGCTGATTCTGGCTTCCAAATACTATCATGTCGTTGCTTTATTAAGTGGCTAACTACTTTTAGCAATTTGGCCGAGTATGACCGGCAACTCCACAATGATGACAGAGATGCTGCTTTTTCTGTTTAGGCTTTTGAGAGTTAGCCTTTTTAGCCCTAGGGTTTTTAACTTCTTTCTTATCCTACTTAGGGGATGCTCTTAAGATAAATTTACCATTGTTTATGTTCTCACTAACTAAATTAGTTTTAACATTAGTGTTCTCAATTTCAATATTATTAGCAGGGGGAACAAAGACAGTAGAACTAGTAGAAGCAATACTAGGAGAAAAGAAATCATACCCTAAACCGGTTCAATCTAAAGTAGATTTCTGAATGCTGAGCATCTCATCAAGCTTCACACTTTAAGTCCTTTCCAGCTGAGCTCTGACTTGGAACATTTTTGCCTCAAGCTTTTTAATCTTCTCAGCCAAAAAGTTGTTCTCAAACCTCAGTGCTCCAATAGTCTGATTAGATTCATCAAACTTTGTGGAAAGCTCTTCACGCTCAAGCTCCACATCACTAAGCTTCTTAGTGGTCAACCTATACAACTTCTCATGCTTTTCTAAGACTCTGTACAACTTTGCATAGGCTGTGTGGATGTCATCTTGTTCATCCATCTTCTCAAACTTGGACTCCACCAATTCCTCTTCTTCATCTACATCTCCAACAATCCCCTCAGTAGGATTGACAGTTGCAGTGAAGGCATTTAGGATTCCGTCATCCTTATTATCGGAATCATCCTCAGGCTCAGTGTCGCTCAAGGTAACAGCAAGTGCCTTGCTCTTCCCAATGCTTTTCAGATATGTAGGATACTCCTATTTCATATGTCCAAAACCTTGACACCTAAAGCACTTTGGTCCTAAAGGAACAATATACTGACCACCATCCCTAGCATCCTTCTTTCCTTTATCTTGGCTCTTGTACTGTAAGGAGCTAGATTGCTTGCGGTCCTTGTCGAAGCCCTTCCCATTGGCATTCTTCATGAATTTCTTGAATTGTAATGTAGGACTTCATCTTAGAATCCTCATCATCTGAAGACTCATCAATGTCACTGCTCTTGGCCTTCAACGCCATTCTTTTGCTCTTACCCGACCTACCAATCCTTGTTAACCCTAACTCATAAGTCTGCAAATTACCAACCAACTCTGTTAAAGAAATCTTGTCAATATCCTTTGATTCCTCGATCACCATAATCTTGGCATGGAATCTCTCAGTAGAGATCTAAGCACCTTTCTCACAATCTTGGGTTCAGGAATGGTTTCCCCAAGATTGAAAGCTGAGTTCACTATGTTCTTGAGCTTGGCATAGAACTCATCAAATGACTTATCCTCCTTCATCTTTATCTCTTCGAAGCTAGTAGTGAGCCTTTGAAGTTTCGAGTCCTTAACAACATTTGTTCCCTTATAGGTTGTCTAGAGGATGGTCCATGCTTCCTTAGCAGTTTCAGTGGAGGATATCTTCTTGAATTCCTCATTAATGACCGTACTGAATAAGGCATTCAATGCTCTGCTATTGAAATTTGCCGCATTGATCTTAGCATCATCCCAATCGGCCGGCGCTTCCTTTGGCTTGGTTTAGCCAATCTCTACAACTTGCCACACTTTTTCATCTAAAGATTGCAAGAAAGCTCTCATGCTTACTTTTCAATATGCATAATTAGTACCATCAAATAAAGGAGGTATAATTAATGACTGTCCTCTATCCATGACAAACAAGGGTCAATGGATCAACACAGCAAAGATTAACCCTAATCAGAGTGTGCCTGCTCGAATACCACTTGATAGGCCAAAACATATTGACCCCTTATGATGAATTAATTGATTAATTAGCCCAATTTAATTAATTAATCAAATTAACATAAAAACACTTGGTAGCACAAACTAATCACCAATAAAACTAAGTGCAGTGGAAAATAAATTGACACAGTGATTTGTTTACAAATGGGAAAAACCAACACAACAAAAACCTCACTGGGTGATTTTAAGGTCACCATCTCGAGAATCTACTATTATCACAACAAGCGGTTACAAGTAAAGGAATCCCAATACCTTATACCAACTTACAGTTGAAACCCTACCCCAATACCTAATTGGACTTGTTCTGTAGTGACAATCTCTCCTTGTAATGCACGGCTCCCAGTATGTGACTAAGCAATTGCACGGATCCTAGTATGCGACTTCAATCACCAACTAGAGAAGGTTGTTGGCTGCAAAGTTCTTCAATTCATCCACACAATGAAGATCCAGAAGATACTTTGTTACAAAACCCTACGGTGCACAAACAGAGCAACTTCTTGACAAGAATGATGAACTAGGAAAAATTCTATCTTCGGTCACAATTTGCTTGAACAAACTTTACTCCACACTTGTGCAACTTGTGTCCACTTTGACGATCCTTAAAATAATCCTTTTATATATCTAGGGTCGTGAGAAAAGAAAGCCCAAACACATAATCACGAATTAGAGTTAAAACAGAACTGAAAATCTGTTTTTCTTAAACCTCGTTAGATAGCATTCTGTCAAGCAGCTGTCGAGGCACGGGACTGGAACAGCTCTTCAAGCTCGATAGATGCTAGCTGTCGAGCTTTAATGACAGGCACTTTTCAGACTTGAATCTTGGACAGACTTGCATGGCTTCAACACTTGATCTTGAAACAAAGTTTCTTAAAGTATTAAACACATCCTAGATCTACGCAAATACAAGTAAAGTACATTTTGTCAAAGTATTAGTCAATCACATAAAAAAGTAACATATGTTCCTAACAAGTGAATCACATATGTCCTAACAAAGTTTTTCATCAAAATAAAACGAATCTACATCTTTCTTAGATGTAGATCTGAATTTTTTATCAAAATAAAACGGATCTACATCTTTTAGATGTAGATCTAAATTTTTTATCGAACAAAAAACTTATCTCCATTTTTAAATGTAGATCTGAATTTTTCTTAAAATAAAGAACGAATTTTGTATCTTCTTTAGATACAGATCTGACTTTTTAATGCATGTAGATTTTTGGAATAAAGAAACAGATCATGAATTGTTGTTTGTTTTGTTTGAGTCATGTAACATGAAATTATTTTGTGAATGAGATCCTCTTCATAACAAATATATCTTTTCAAAAATAAAAAACAGATCTGATTTTTTTGTTATATGACAAACCATTTTTTATCATCATCAACATAGATCTGATCTTTTACAAAACTTAAAACCTTTTTTTTTTTCTATCTCTTAAAAAACAGATCTGAATTTTTTAACAAACCAAAAAACTTTGTGTTTTATTAATAAATACATATCTGAATTTTCTCTTCAAAAACCATTTTTTTTTACTCATAAAAGCATATCTAATTTTTTTTACAAACCAAAATCAATTTTCTTAACCACCAAAACAGATCTGAATTTCTTTAAATAAAAGAAGAGATCTCATTCACAAATAAATTTGTGTGATTTGATTTATTAACACGTTCAACATATCATTCATGACATGCATAACATAATACATTGGACACAAGAGTCTAGAAGACCAGACTTTGTCGGGGCGGAATAGGTGCCTAACACCTTCCCATTCCGTAACCTAGCCTCCGGATTTAGGTTTTTGGTTTAGTAGATCTAGACTTGTTTTATTTATTTTGGGTAGAATGTAACTAAGACAAAAGCCATGTAATTATTTGGTAGATTGTAACTAAGACCCAAAGCTATGTAATTTTCAAGTTTTTCAAGATATGTAATTTTTTATTCAATCAATGAAGAGAACAATTCAGTCATGTATTTAGTTTTTCTAATTTTTGGTGTAAAAAATAAGTGGCGACTCCATACCACTTACCCAAAAAGAGAGATGCCCCAAAAGGTACCTGAATCTCTTTTTTGAGGGACACGTCTCTCACACTAACAAAGGAGGTATAAGTGTATAACTAAGTAGAAACCAATGTAGGCATTTCAGTGTAGGTGGATTTGATGGATTTCTAACAAAAACTCATTGAAAAATGCTTAAAGTTGTCAAATTTTTCTAGGTTTTATGGTCAGATGGGTTGAGTCAGGTTTTAGAGAAGAGAACTCATTCACTGACCCGTTCGTAGTTGGTTTTTAATATCTGGAACCCACCGCCGACTGCCAAGGATCTCAAATTGGTTGCAGGTGGGTCAAGTCTGGTCAGTTCCGGTAGGTGAGTCGAGTCCAACAGGTGGATGGACACCCCAATCTAAACCCAACTAAGAGATTCAAGAATTTCCTAATTAACCCACTCTAATACCATGCAGAATTTTGTGATAATGTGAAGAAAAATAGAGATGAATGAAAACAAATAATAGTCTATAGGGTTCAGCTTTGTGGCCTCCATCCATGAGACAAGTGCCCAAGTGGTTACATTTTCTCTTTCGCTTTTCTTAATAATATATTGCAATAGAACCCATATTTATAAACGGAATTGCACATAAAATTCAATGATCAATTGAATTTTAATTGCATATTGATCGATTAAATTCCCTGATTTTTTTTTCTAGAAATCAAACCCTCGATTTATTAAGCAATCCCAAAATTTTCTTTTGCAATCAATGTACAGATTTGGTTTTCAATGACTTAGAAAGTGAATTATACTTTTTTTTTTTAAATAAAAAGTAAAAACCAAACCCCTTCCCTCTCACATACAATTCCTAAAAATATATGCTTTTGATATACAATCTCTCATTAAAAAGCTATTGATACATTCAATAAGAGGAGCAATGACGGCTTTACACATATGTTTCATATGAATATTCTGATTTGCAAAAAAAAAAATTATATACATAATTCTTTTAAAATAACTTGTTTTATCTACTCTAATATATATACACACACACCTAACTTGAGAATCTTAAGAATTGGGTTTCAACAAAAGTAGAGTAATACTACATCTATAATATTTTTAAAACAAATTATAAGTGGTAAATTATTATTGGATTTAAACTAGGCCTACCATTGACATCATTTTTTTATCCATTAATAACAGCTTGCCACCTTAGATTTGTTAATGGTTTTAACAGCTTTTCACAATAAACTGTAGGTGAAAAATTGTTATTGGTTTTAAAATAGGCTCACTACTGACATCATTTTTTTTATTCATTAGTAACATAATTTTTTTTATCTATCAATAACTAGTTGCCATCATTTTTTTATCCATCAATAATAGTTTGCCACCTTAGATTTGTTAATTGTTTAAAAAACCTTTCACAAAAAATTGTAGGTAAAAAGTTGTTATTGGTTTTAAAATAGGCCCACTACTAACATCATTTTTTTATTCATAAATAACATAATTTTTTTATCTATTAATAACAACTTTCCATCTAGAATTTATTGTGAAAACGTTATATACGTAACATTTCCCACAAAAATAATCCTAAGCCCCCAAACAAATCCAGAACCCCTCAAACAAAAAACGAAATATAAAAAGTCCTATAACAGCAAAAAATAACTCAAACAACAACATATTTAAACCAAACAATAGCAATGAACAAAATATTCAACAAAAAGCTCATTCAAACAAATAAATAAAAACTTCTAATCATTCAAATTCATAACTCATTCAACTCATTCTATAAAAATAATCTTTAATTTAATATTTCCTTAAAAAATGGTAATAAGAGAGATATTGTAGGCTTGAGTTATCTTGGATGATGCTAACAGCTCTGCTATCCTTAATGGCTTGACTTGCTGACCAGTAATATAAAATCGTGGTATTGGTTTTTGGGAACCAGTAAGCCCAGCCATCAGGACGTATGGCTCCGCGAACTTTGACAAGACCATTTTTTTTTTTTTCCCCACATTTTGAACTTCTGGGCTCTCTTCCCCACCAGTGGCCATACACATCAATGGCAGGAACTGCTGCCTACCTAATGAATCTCCTATAAATGCAATTGTTTTGTCCTGCATTCTGATATGAACAGCAACACTTTAGATCATGAACATAACCAAACACTTGGCTTTGCATATAACCAGAGCATCAAATTTCAAACTTATGACTAAATCATGTCCAACTACATATTAGGAGTCAGTAAACTATTGCCTAAATGATCATTAATAACTCCCCCCAAAAAAAAGGGAAAAAAATCTAAAAATTTCAGAGTTATAACTAAACCTGAGCGGGGTGCAATATAAAGCATCTGGCATCAATGATAAATTAACATCAGTTTAAGATTTGATTTCATACTAAAATTGAGGCAATCTGAAAATTAAAGAAGTCAACTATGTTGCTCATACTTGGTTGTAGTAAAGTAAATTCTGTGCTCAAGTCAGGATTTTGTCAAAATAGGAAAAACAGAAAATCAAATAAATGAGATATCAGATATATTATACCAAGGCCATTGAAAGTTCTTTGAATTGAATTATAAAAGCCATATGATACACAAGATAGAGAAGAGACGAAGGGAAATTTCAAATAATAAGAAGAAGAGATACCTACCTTCTTAAGAAATGTAGACCGCTCAAACTCTGGCATTTCACAACTTTCTGGCTGCCACCGATATCCCTCATAAGAAGAATCTTTTCGCTGTGTTAATCTACATGCCCACATTGCTGATAACCACTTCTTACATCCTAAACCAGAATACAATGGCCTTCGACTGTCAGCAACCCATCTACCCTTGGCATAGTTGCAGACTGCAGAGGTGAAAACCAGACAACCTTAGTATTCATTTGATAAGTTAGAACTTTACAGAGATTTTTTTTTTTCTTGATAAGTTAGAACTTTACAGAGCTTTATATTTTGTTACGCTTCGTTTACAATTCCACCAAACAATTACATTTGGAGTATGAATGAATAAATCCACTTATAACCCCACCCCCGGGGGGGGTGTGGAGGAGGAGGGAAGAAAAAAAGGACCACAAAGGGAAGTTTAGAGTATAACAAATCCATTAGAAAATCCACCCCTTTCATCTCCCAACAACAACAACAAAACCTTGTTTTTAGAAGATCAACAACAAAACTTCAGTCCCAAATTTTTAGGGTCGGCTATGGTCCTTGACGGATTAGTTCCACATGTATTCTTTTCCTCTATTCTATTCTATCTAAAGCCATACTCTCTGTCATTTCCCAATTTGACATATTGTGAGCCAGATGCTAAGAGTTGCAGCCCCTGACACTACTGAAAACAATTGAGAGTTGATACCATGAAGACTCTTAAAAAAGCACTGGCTATTACCCTTTAACAGACTCCTAAATGAACCTCTATTTTTTGCTCTTTTTGCATAAAGTAGCTTTATTAATATAGACTTTTCTCCTTTATAAAAATTTGAAAAACAATTGAAAAGCAAATCTAATCATAGGTGCAGCACCAATCATTATGGGTTTAAATGAGAGGGAAAAAAATATTGTACTTGCAAAACCAGTGTGTAAAGATGTCAAAGGCATGCTTATATTGAAGTATAAAAATATAAGTACCTTTAGTTTCCGAGGAGGATGTTATATCCTCATTTCTGTCTATCGTTTCAGGAGAGAGTGTGGATATAGAGTCTACTGGTGCAGTACCGAAGTTTTCTTCTGCTTTTGTTATGATGGAATCTGAAATATTTACCACATTTTTCTCTGTTGGCTTCATGGACACTACAGAATCATTTCGGGCATCCACATGAAACTCTATGCCACAACAAAAAATAAGTCATTAGCAGGCTTACAAACCTATAAAAGCAAGTTAAAAACATGTTGACCGTAACAAGAACATGTCTGGATATTAAAAATATTACCAGTCAGAATCAAATCAAGTTTAAACTGGTGATGTCGCTGAGCTTATACCACTCCATCAGTTAAGAGGACATGTTTCACTAAACACACTACTTTTAACATGCAAAATATCAAGTTGATTGGAGCAATACATACACCACTCCTACTGTAAAACTCTTTCCATCCTAAATAGATGGGATGCATTCCTTTTAGGTTTGTCCCCAAAATATATGGGTTTTTGAAAAAATAAAAACATCTATCTATTTTGACATATCACTCTTAAATTAAACACATCCCCCCCCCCCCCCCCCTCTCCCCCCTTCCTTTTTATAAATTTGAATCAACCTTTCTTGGCCCACCTATGAGTATTTTAGGAAGATTGTCATGTTTATTTTTTGTTAATGAAAAATAAGGGGCAAACTATTAGAAAAATGCTTAAATAATTGGATTCACCATTTCCTAACAGTGTAAGCATTTGGTACAACTAGTAATTTATCATGGTGTTAGAATAAGTAGTATTGAGTTAGAACCATGTATCCATTCTACCTCCCATTCAACAAGTTAAAAATCTCACATGTTGGACCCCATTTATTAAGTAGGAGTCTAAGCCCACACATGAGAAGTAATGTTAGAATAATGGTTAAATGATTGAATTCAAAATTTCCTAACTGCTTAAGCTTTTGGGATAGTTACAATTGGTAATCTATCACAAATAAGAAGAAAAAGATGATAGAGAATGGGTTGTTTCTAGATATCAAGCCCTCACCCAATCCATTCCATATATATACAGAAGAAAATTTACAGTATATAATATATTGTCTTTTTCAAAAAATTATACTCTAATAGTAATAGTTGATAGGGACACATCATAAATAATATCTTCTAGAAGAGTCTAGAATAGGGACACCTCACCTATGGTATCTTTCTAGAAGGATAGAATTATCTCTCTTTCTAAAAGTCCCCCCTCAATTGGAGCATATATGTCATATAAACCCAGCTTCGAACAAAAAAACTAATTGACTCCAACAAGGTGCTTGGTCCTTCCATGAAACACAAGATTGGAAACAATATGTATAGCTACTTGACTATCACATGATAGTGGGATAGGAGTAGGCACTGCATAATTCTAGAAGAAAGTGCCGTAACCAAGTCATGTCACTGTCACTCTGTATTATGCTTCTACACTAGACTAAGAAACTACATTTTACTTTTCCATGTTACAAATTTTCTTCCCAAGGAGCAAAACCCCGTGATGGACCTTCTATACAAAGGTAATGCAGCTCAATCTGGATCAATGAAGTCTTCTACCCTAAGATGG
Organism: Quercus gilva; assembly: GCA_023621385.1. NCBI lineage: Eukaryota > Viridiplantae > Streptophyta > Magnoliopsida > Fagales > Fagaceae > Quercus > Quercus gilva. The sequence continues at coordinate 47,955,396 of CM042482.1, read as the reverse complement.
CCATGCTTTCTTAGGGTAGCACACCAATGTTAAGAGTTTTGGGACTTCTAAGAGCTGAGTCATCACACTAAGTGTGTGTTTGGCTTGGGTTTATAAGCTCAACTTTTAGCTTTTATGTACAGCTTTTTAAAATCTCACTTTTTCTTACTTTTTTTACTTTTTTAAAGTATAAGTATACTTTAGCACACTTTCAGAAAAAGCTAGATAAATTGTTCCCAAATAAACACTAATTGTATATGAAGAGTATGGCCTTGTGATAGTGAGATAACTAAGCCTCCCAGCCAATTAAAGATATCGGCTTGGATTTGAAAGAAGTTTCATTCATCTTTTAAGAGTTTCTAACTTGGAACCATAGAAGTTTCAACAAGACAAGAACCCAACAATCAAGTCACCTCAAGGATATCAAATGCATACTTCCTTTGAGATAAATTGATGTCTTGCTTAGATCTTGCAACTACAATTCCTAAAAAGTAACGAAGCCATGATCTTTGGTGTGAAAGTGTAGTTATAAAACTGCATTCTAATCATCCCTAATAATTACTATGTCATCCACATAGACAACAAGTAATATGCATCCAGCATCAGTGTGTAAATGGAAACTGAATGATCCATCTGACAACAATGGAGTCCAAATCCATGAAAACTTCACAAAACTTCCTAAATCATAATCTTGGTGACTGCTTAAGACCATATAATACTTTCTTCAACCTACAAACATTGCCCTGATATTACCTTAGAACAACAAACACAAGTGGTTACTCCATATATTCTTCTTCAAGAAGGTCATCATGGAAAAATGCATTTTTAACATCTACCTGATGTCAGTTACAACCAAGATTGGCCGCAAGTGATATTAGGACTCAAATAGAAGAGACCACAAGAGAGGTGGTCTCACAATAATCAATGCCATAAGTTTGGCTATGGCCCTTGGAAACCAACCAAGCTCTAAGTCAATCATCAAGATGGAACTTAACAGTATATATCCATTTACTAGGGGTGTCAACAGGTTAAGGCTCAACCCGTCACTTGTCTTGACCACATTGGGTGAGGGAGGAAGACACCCGCTGCTAACCCAGTAGAAATGGTGGCTCAACTGTTTGGAACTCCAAAGATGGCAGTTAAAACTGGTTAAGACAACAATTTAATGGGCAACAACGATACGGATTTGGCAACAAGGAGAAGATCTCTATATCTCCTTTCAATTTGGATAGAGATCTCTGGATCCCCTTTCTCTTCATAAAAAGTTGGTAATTTTATGAAATCTAGGTCAGACGAATTGGGTGTGTTGGATTCTCGTGTGGAAAACCCAACAATCAACCAGACCAAGTCAGGTTTTGAAGCATTTAACCCACCTCTGACCACCAAAGCCATCAAAACAGGCTAAATCTTGTCAAGTCTAGTGGATGCCCGCAGTTTGTGCAAGTTTTTGGAAATTCATACCATTTACAACCAACTCTATGTTTCCTATGTTGCAAGGGAACAAGATCTGAACTTCCACTTTGATGTAAAGCAGCCATCTCCCAATTTCATGGCCTGCCTCCAATCCACGTCAGAGACTGCATCCCAAAGAGGGAAAGAAATACAAGAAAGGTAGGAAATAAAACAAGAAAATAGGATTTTTTTTTTTTTTTTTTTTTTTGGTTTCATATTTTCATGACTTCTATGTTATAATTATTTTTCTTTGTCATTGATACCCCAAATTCATATTTTGTATTGAATATTATTTATATTCTTCTATCATTTTGTATCATTTTTCTTGTGAATATAATTATAATAGAATTGCAATGTGAAATAAAAAGGATACTCAAAAGGTCAAGGACACCAAGACCAACTCAAGTGGTAACAACCAATTCAGAATTTATTACTTGAGATACTTGCAAATGAGGCTCTTCATGGAAATAAGTATTCCAACATATTTAAACATGCATCATATGCTAAAGTAGCTAAAGCAATTACCGAGAAATTTATGACTAAATGTACCCCAAAGCAAGTGGAACATCGCTTTAAAACACTTAAAACCAAATGGAACACAATTGCATTACTATGTAATAAGAAAAGCGGGTTTGGATAGAATGATGATTTGAAAATGATCACTTGTGATAGGACAATGTATGACAAAGAAGTTGCGGTAAGAAAGTTTTATTTTCTTTATTTTATAGGTAGAAACTTTTTAGGTTGTACCATTTTAAAGCTTAAATTTTTTACTATTCTTATTGCTCTCATATTAGTTTTTGACTCTTTTCCTTTTTATTATAAATTATTTCTTTTCCTTTCTTTACACAAGTACATCCCAATCATGCATGCACAATTTCTAAACAAGAAAATTGAGATGTTTGATGAGATAGGTTTGGTTGTGGGTAAGGATATGGCTACGGGAGGTTTTTCTAAGGGAATTTGTGATATAGGTGTAGAAGCATTGGACGAATCACCTCCGCTTGTTGATGCTGATGTTGATGATGTATCTAAAAAGAAGCAAGTTGTTCCCTCACAAGTGGCCTCAAATGAAACAAGGTCTCATAGGAAACAACATCATGCTACTATGATTGAAGATGAAGTTTACTAAGATTTGTCTGCACAACTTGGTAAGGTTGCTTCTGCAATAGAAAAGATTTCTGAAAATCAACTAAATTTTGGTAATCTTTATGAAAAGGTTATGGAGATGGAAGGGTTTGAGGAAAATATGTTTGCATTTGCATTTGACCATTTCAATGAGGATGAAAAACAAGTAAGGTCATTCATGTTAAAAAATGACAAGCTCCGTAGACAATGGCTACAGAACTTCTTTGACAACTATTTAAACCAACATTGATTATGTACATGCATTTTTATTAGAACTTGGGCATTTCTGTTTGAACAATTTGGCATTTTGGTATTTATCAAACTATTTGTTCTAGATTATTTTGCAAGTTAACTATTTAGCCTATATGGCATTTTGAACTATTTGAGATGGAGCTTATGATTATTTTGAATAATGAGAACAATGGGTATTTTGAATTATGAGCTTATGGAGCTTGTATGTGTGAGAATTATATTCTGAAAATTTTAGCTTGAGAACCAAATTCATTCTTGTTTTTATATTTATTTATGTTGATTACATTAGTTGGGTTTACATAAATTTTATATTATACATGCTTTAAATTATACAAGAAATGTTATAAAAAGTTTGTACATACCAAATACTAGAAAACATTCTCAAGCCCATTTTCAAGGTCATTACTATGCAAACACCGAAAAATGAGATAGTTTTCAAAAAAAATGTTCTTTAGAAAATGATCAATTTTCCAAAAAATATTAATACTGAAACAAACAGACCCAAAAAAATAAATACGTATTAATATCATTCCAATTGCCATTACAAATGAGTGTTGTTGCAAGCTGTCTATTATTCTTATCCCATCCTTATTTGAAATCTCTTTAGGTTTGTCATTTCAAATCAATATCCAACTCTTGTTGGATCAAGATATCCATAACTTGTATTGTCAATTGCCAAAATTATTTATTCCATCAAATTTGTTTACCTCGAATTTGGCATTAGAAACAATAGTTCTATCTAACGAAGGTCTTGTAGAGAATTCCCAATAATCAGATTCGTAAACCAATTAACAAAATTTCCAAAGAGCAAATCTAAATGCTTAGGTAGTGAACCTTGGTGCTCATACCAATTTGGGTGGCTAAAATCCCAAATAAGGTCAAAAATTTCAGCTGGAAAGCATGTCAAAATATCCTTCCCACAAAAATGAATTTATTCTTTAGAAAGATCACTGATGACCCGGTTTGTGAAGAGTGTGGTTCAGGCCCAGAAACAACCTTACATTACATGTGCTGTGTCAGTGCAGGAAGGCGCGAGAGGTATAGTAGCTAGAAGGAGGGAGTTTACTGATATTCTGTTGTAGCTTATGATTAGATGTTTGCTGTAAAACTGTGCATATGGAAGAATCGGAATGAAGTGAGACATGGGCAAAGAAAACAGACAGCTACCGAAATTTATGAAAAATCAACTAGACTACTAGATAACTCATCTCCAGTCAGATGGGTTCCTCCTCAAAATGGATGGTATAAGGTGAATTCTAATGGGGCTGTATTTTGAAATTTTCATCTTTTGAACACTACATCAGCTGCATTTCTTTCGCCAAGCTGAAGTTATCTACACTAAAAGGGAAGGCAACAAACCAGGACATGGTAGTATGCACAGTTTGTTGATGATGTAATTCATATTTTTCAAACCTAAAATGAAATAAATTTCACTGGGTTTTACTTCAAAAAAAAAAAAAAAAAGAGTTTGGAGAAAGACCTTGTCCAAATAACATTTGGTTTTGTGCTGAACACGTGGCTGCGTATGGCATCCATTCAGAGATGATAAACTCCACAAGTTGAGCGTGAGCATGATAGTTGGCTCCTCACTCTGACCTTCAGCGGGCATGGTTACCATTTTTTTAATTAGCTCTTGAGCCCTATATACACGCCTTGCTGAGATTGATTGTATATGTTTGGCACTCAATATTTCATACTCAAGTTTCTAAACGTTTTATAATCGGTTGTGTAGCCAACTTTGTCCATTAGTTATAACACATATTCTCTCATATTAGTTTATAATTTATATACTGTTTTTAGAAAGTATTTTATAGATTATTGGAATGTTATCTATGTCGGTCAAGATTTAAAATATAGCTTCAAACCAGTTTGAAGGAATCTTCTCCATTTCTTAGAAGATTGCGTGTATATTATTTATGCATAAGATATTTCTCCAAATTAGTTTGGAAAAATTTTCTTCAACCCACTACATACTTGTTTACAATATTATCTACATGTATTGTTTAAGCAAGTCACAGGAATCATTGTATATATAAAAGCAAAGACCTCATGTAGAAAAGTATGAGGTTTTGCCATATAGCACACTCTATGAAGAGAATTGAAATACTCTTAAGTCATATCAAAGATAAGAACAAATTTAAAATAGAGACTCTTTATTTCCTTTCGTTCAATGTTTCAAAACTACTTTTTGCTACATTTTTTGTTCAATGTTTTAATACTACTATTTGTATCATTTGGTTCAATGTTTCAAGACTTTTCTTCTCTCTCACACGCAAAAAACTCTTTGCATTTCCATTTACCATTTCCACTTTTACTCATTTATATACACATGCCTATAACCCTTCATGCTATCCCATCTCAAATACACTCATACAAAAAACGATGTTATTAGGTTTTAAGGTCTTAGGATTTTATGTATTTAGAACCTAATTTGTAATGTTGGCAAACCATGATCAAAACAATGTATTTAGTCTTGTTTAGGCTTGCTCAAAGTTGGTTTAATTTTGTAAAGTTGGAATCGAGAGACTGCAGAAGCATTGGAGCTTCTCGGCCTGGCTCGATCGATCGAATGTAATTCTCGATCGATCGAAAATCGGCCCAGATGCGTTTTTCTGCAAAATTCCAACTCAGCCCTAACTCTTTAAACGTCTAGGTTTTTATGTTTTTGCCCTAGGTATATAAGGCAAACCCTAGCTACGTTTTTCAGAGTTGCACAAGTTGTGTTGTTGCTCATACATTGCGGTTTTGTGTAAATCTCTTGTGAGATCTAGAGGAGCTTTCCTTTACACATAACTTAGGGTTTTCAAGATTAAAATTCTTCTACATCTTGATGATCAACTTGGTTTCTGCCTTTGGAACTTAAAGATTAACAAGTGAGGAGCTTGTACCTGATTGAAGGAAGACAAAAGAAAGAAGTAGTCCGTGGATTCGGAGCCTGCGCGTGGTCGTGTCAGGAAGTTACTACTGGTGGGTAGCATTAGGAAGTCAAGCGGGGTTGCTTGTAAGTCCTTTTGTAACAACTTCAATTCTTTCTTAGTGGATTCCGTTTTGCCTTGAGGATCGGTGGGTAAAATCCTCCCCAGGTTTTTTACCGGTTTGGTTTTCCTGGGTGATCATATCACTGTGTTATTTACTTTCCGCTGCTTTATATGTTTACATGCATGATATGATTTTGTAATTGTTTTAACCTAGAATTGCTTAATTTGACTAAGTAAAAACTTGGCTAATTAATCTAGGCTACGCAATTTGTTTGTGGTTTAAGGGGTCTAAACCCTGTCAAGTGGTATCAAAGCGGGTTGCTCTTTTGTTTGAGATTTTCATCTCTGAGCTGATCCTTGACCCCTGTTGTCATGGAGTCTTGGAAAATCTTTTTGCTTATCAGTCAACTTATCTACTTACTGTCTTTGCCATTTGTTGTTTTTGTTAAATCTTTCCTTAAGTATTTTGGCATAATCTCATGTGATAAGAATTATGTTTGTTATACTGCTTTAACCGCCTTAAAGGCACATGATTCTTGTCATTAGTATTTGGATAGTGGTTGTTCCAGGCACATGACAGGAAATAAAGATTTGTTCAAAACACTTTTTGAAGGAAAGATTGGGACAGTCACCTTTGGAGATGGAAGTAAATCTGTGATCAGAGGCATTGGTACTGTGGATATTCCAGGTTTGCCAATGTTTGAAGATGTTTGGTATGTTGATGGATTGAAGGCCAATTTACTCAGCATCAGTCAGATTTGTGATAAGGGTTTAAATGTCCTCTTCACCAAGTATGAATGTGAGATACTTGATGGAGGAGGTGATTGTATGAGTGTTGGTGTGAGGACAGCTGACAACTGCTATGGAATAACACCAAGTGTAAACAACAAGTGCTTTAGTGCAAAGATAGATCAAGTTGATCTATGGCATCAACGGTTGGGGCATGCCAGTCATAAGCAGTTAGAAAAGATTTCCAAGTGTGAGGCAGTTATAGGTTTACCTAAATTTGAGAAAACAGAGAAGTGCATTTGTGGACCATGTCAGATAGGTAAACAAGTAAAATCCAAGCATCCATCTGTGTCTAGTGTTCAAACGTCAAGACCTTTAGAGTTACTACACATTGATCTCATAGGTCCTGCAAGAGTTCAAAGTATGGGTGGAAAGAAGTATATTCTAGTTGTTGTGGATGACTTTACTAGATATACTTGGGTTATACTTTTGAAAGATAAAGCTGAAGCTCCTGAGAAGATGATCCATCTGTGCAAGAAATTGTAGGTTGAGAAAGATACTGTGATAGCCAGAATCAGAAGTGATCATGGAAAAGAGTTTGAAAATACCAAGCTGGCTACTTTCTGCAATGAGCAAGGTACTCATCAAGAGTTCTCATCTCCTAAGACTCCTCAACAGAATAGAATTGTGGAAAGAAAAAATAGGGTTGTTCAGGAAATGGCACGAGTCATGCTTCACAACAAAAATTTGCCAAAGTCCTTCTGGGGAGAAGCAGTCAACACTGCTTGCCATACACTCAACCGGGTGTATTTTAGACCTGATTCTAAGAAGACTCCCTATGAACTCTGGAGAGGGAAGAAACCTGTTGTCAAATATTTCAGGATATTTGGCAGTGACTGTTACATTCTGCGTGATAGAGAAAACCTAGAAAAATTTGATGCCAAGAGCGACAAAGGATACTTTCTAGGATATTCTACCACCAGTAGAGCTTATAGAGTGTACAATCTGAGAACCAAAACAGTCATGGAATCTTCAAATGTTGTGATAAATGATGAAGTGTGTTCAGAAAGCACTGTTCCTGCTCAAGATACGTCTTTAGAAGTGGATGACACTCTTCTTACTGAGGATGTTGTCAAACATAGTGAGGAAGAGCTGTTGGTGTTAAATGATACAGTCTCAGAACCATCCACTCCAGTTCGTGACACTCGACAGGCACAAAGTCAATCCAGTCCCCCATCTGCACAGAAAGGAACTTCCACTTCTTTAGTCAAAAGACCATCTTCTAGAGTGAGACTGAATCATCCCTCCACAAATATATTGGGTAGTCTGAATGATAACATGAGGTTGAGATCAAAAGCATTGAATGTGATCACTCACTCATGCTATCTGTCCCAATTTGAACCGAAGAAGGTGGATGAAGCACTTCAAGATGCTGATTGGGTAAATTCTATGCATGAAGAACTTCATCAATTCGTTCGGAATGATGTGTGGGAACTAGTTCCTAGACCAAAGGATGTAAATGTGATTGGAACTAAGTGGATCTTTAAGAACAAGTCAGATGAACATGGCACTGTGATCAGAAACAAATCAAGACTTGTTGCACAAGGGTACACACAAGTGGAAGGAATTGACTTTGATGAGACCTTTGCACCAGTAGCAAGGTTAGAATCCATCCGGATATTGTTGGCTATAGCAAGTCACCTGAACTTCAAGCTATATCAGATGGATGTCAAGAGTGCTTTCTTGAATGGAATGATACAAGAAGAAGTGTATGTTGAACAACCTAAAGGCTTTGTAGACCCTCATAGACCGGATGACGTCTACAAACTGAAGAGAGCTCTCTATGGGTTGAAGCAAGCTCCTCGGGCTTGGTATGACAGATTGACTGCATATCTCACTGAGCATGGATTCAAAAGGGGATCTGCAGATACAACACTCTTCATAAGAAATGATAAAACTGGCTTTGTTGTAGCTCAAATTTATGTTGATGACATTGTTTTTGGTGCTACTAATGATTCTCTTGCTCATTCTTTTGCAGATGAAATGAAGGCGATGTTTGAAATGAGCATGGTTGGAGAACTAACTTACTTTTTGGGATTGCAGGTAAAGCAAACTGAGACAGGAATTTACATCAATCAAGCTAAATATGCAAGGAATTTGGTTAAAAGATTTGGACTGGACAAGGCTGCTCATGCTAGAACGCCAATGGCAGCTAATGCAAAGTTGACAATTGATTCATCCGGTGAGTCTGTTGATGTTACTTTGTATAGAAGCATGATAGGCTGTCTTTTATATTTAACTGCTAGTCGTCCTGATATATCTTTTAGTGTTGGTGTTTGCTCTAGATTCCAGTCTAATCCTAAGGTTTCTCATTTAAATGCTGTTAAAAGGATTATAAAATATGTAAGTGGAACCTGTGATTATGGATTATTCTACAGCAAGGAGTCAAACTTGTCTCTTGCTGGCTTTTCTGATTCTGATTGGGCTGGGAATGCTGATGACAGAAAAAGCACCACTGGGGGGTGTTTTTATGTAGGAGCCAATCTTGTGGCTTGGATGAGTAAGAAGCAGAATTCTGTTTCTCTATCCACTGCTGAGGCAGAATATATTGCTGCCGGGAGTTGTTGTTCACAGCTTCTTTGGATGAAGAAACTTTTGGGTGATTATGGGATTCCTCAAGATACCATGGTGGTCTATTGTGATAACTCTAGTGCTATAGATATATCTAAGAATCCGGTTCAACATTCTAAGACCAAGCACATTGAGCTTAGGTATCATTTCATTAGGGATCTGGTTGAAAAGAAAATAGTTGCTCTTGAATACATCCCTACTGATCGTCAAAATGCTGACATCTTTACCAAACCACTTGATGGAAGTAAGTTTGAGACACTTCGTCAAGTGATTGGTGTGCTTCGCTGTCCCTAGCTGTTTTGTCTTTTTTGGTCCTTGTACTTCATTGCTCTATTCTGTTGTGACCATTGTTATTTAGTTTTTGTGTTTTTCTTTTGTTCTAGGACTTGCATTGCATTACATACATGCATTTCATTCTAGGATTTATTTGTTTTCCTTTTAAAAAAAAAAAAAAAAAAAAGGGAAAGCAAAATCTTTGTTGAACACTATTTTTCTTGATTTCTTGAAAACAAGGTTGGTCATTCTTTTTACACATGTCATGTCTAGTGTACCTTGTTTAACTTGGATGAGCTTATTTACTGCACTTAACTAGTTGAAACTTTGTAGTGCATGTTGTGTGGGAAAGATGTGTGTGGTTTTTAATCACTTTGTCTTGATCTTGAAGTCATATGTTACTTGACTGTCGGACTTGATCCTTTTGAGAAAGGCATAAATAACCATCTCACCACTATTCACTAGCCAATCATGAACACCTTAGTGCATATCATAAGATTTTGTGCTCGAGAAAGTGTAGCACATGCACAAAAAGAACATAAGGTGTAGCCTCAATTAAATTAAAACTGGTGTGTACTATTAGGCTTGATGCCAATTCACTTAATTCAAACCGGTGTGTACTATTAGGCTGAATGCCAATTCATATATAAATAAGAGGCAATAATGCAAGAAACTTACATGATTGCAAGCTTTTGTTCTAGGAGATATGGGAGTTATAGGATGTAACTCTTTAGGTGATAGTCTCTTTTAATTCTATGTGATGAATTGTGTAGACTTTGTGCTTGATTGCCATTCACATATCACCTCACATGTATCTCAAGTCTTTGCTAGTTTCACACACTTCACAAGTTACTCTTTGTTAAACACTGTACATGTTAGTGTGTGTGTCCTTGGTCTGACCAATCAAGTTTAAAAATATCTTGAGATTTGTGCACAACATACTTGATGCCTGAGAAAATTAATTTGGAAGAAAATTAAAACTTGTGTTTGAGAGATTTGGGTTTAAAATTTTTGGGTTTTTGAAGATGCATTCCATTTCATACTCATGCATTTTGTTTTCATTATTCAAGTGCTTTGAGGAGTTGTTTCAAAATTGGGTTTGAAATTTTTCAAAAGAATGTTTTTCCCCAAAATTTAGTGTGCCTCTGCCTATTTCGATCGATCGAATGTATTCTTCGATCAATCGAAAAAGTGCCTCAGAAAGTTCTAAAATGACTGTCACATTCGATCGATCGAATGTAATTTTCGATCGATCGAACATCGTGAAGAAGCTTTTTAAAAAGGGAAAATCTGACTTTTTCAAAGATTCAAAACTTTTTTAAAACTTTTCTTTTTCTCTCTCCGACGAGGCAGGACCAATTCTTCAAGTTTTTGTCGTTTTCCTCCGAACTTTTTGCATAATCTCTCTCTTCTCAAGCCGGTATGTCCTTTTTACCCTTCCTTTTCAAATTATTTTCAAGTTTTCATGCATTTTCCATGCATTTTTTAGGGAGATTTTCGGAACTTTTCTTTTTGGGATTTTTGTTGATTCGGACCATTATGTTTGCAATTGATCATTAGGTTTTGTTGGGGACACCCTCTAGACATGTTCTTGAGTGATTAATTTGATCAATTTTGTGTTTTGTGAAAAACTCAAATTTCTAGGGTTTATAATTGATCCGAATTGGGGCTTTTTGTGCAATTGGGTTTAATTGATGAAATTGGCTTGTGTAATTGATGCAATTGGTTATTATAAATTGTTTGCAATAGTTTATAATGATTGGTTCATCAATTTGGTTCAAAAATTTTCAAGTTGTTCTCAAATTTTTTAGGGTTTTTGTTAAGAAACTCTATGTTCAAGTCAATTTTATGAATTTGAACTTATTTTGATCCTGATTACTGCATTAGTTCATGCATCATAACATTGTTAATGTTCATGCATCATATAGAATTTTAATTCTATATTTTTTTGTGTGCTAACGTGCAGTCTGCCCTTAGTTTTTGTGTTTGTTCTTTTTGGTTTTCTCTCTGTGTCTATGTCCTTTTCCTTAGCACCATGCCTAGGAAGACTAGAGCACGTAGGACTCTTCCCACTCCTACTCCTTCCCCTCCCTCGTTTGATAGTGAGCGGTTCCCTAGTGAGAAAAACCAAGAGCTTTATGACACTTTAAACATTAAGAGGAAGATATGGGCTGAGCGGTCTGTCTCTTTAGATGAGCTTGATCCTGCCATTAGAGCAAATTTTGAGCGTAGGGGTTGGCTTCCCTTGTTTGCTGTGTCTGACCCTCCTCCTCCTGCTACCTTGATTCGAGAGTTCTACTCGAACATCTCGATCCGCGTCTATGATTCCAACACCCTTGTTCGGAGTTGGATACGAGGCGTAGAGTACTCCATTACTCCTCAGGTAGTGGCTGATGCTCTTGAGGTACCTTTAGTTAGGGATCCTGTCTATCCCTATGATGAGTCACCCGAGTTGAGTGATGTCATATCTTACATCACTGGGTCATCTATCCAGTGGGGTTCTGATCCTCGGATCACTTCTGTTGAGCTTCCTGAGACTACCTATCTTTTCTCTAGGATAGCATGTCACTCACTCTGGCCCATTTCTCATCTGCACACCATTCCTCTTGAGAGGTGTGTTTTTCTGTACGCTCTTGTTACAGATGCTCCTATGAGTTTTCCTCATCTTTTTCTTCGTTCTTTGAACGAAGTTTATAGGAGTTCATCTACTGCTCATGCTCTCGTCCATCCTATTTTCATTCATAGGATTTTATTGTATCTAGGTTTAGAGGATTTCCCAGCTTCTGAGCCTGTTCATGTCATCGGTCCTATTGGTGCGTCTTTTCTTAGACAGAGGGCCGCTCATCTTCGAGCTGGTTCTAAACACCCTAGGTCTGATCCCTCTTCTAGCGCTCCTCCTCCTCCCTCATCTTCTACAGGTCTTGCTGGTGAGGATATTCCTGATCCAGTTGGTGATGATGCGGATGCTGCTGCTGCTGCTGTTCCTCCACCTCCTACGGCCGACTTTGATGTTCGTCGTACTTTGGAGACTGTCATGACCGTTCAGGCGGCTCATGGTCAGATTTTGGTGGACTTGCTGGACGAGATGCGTGCTCTGCGAGCTGATCTTGCACGTCTTCATTCACCTTCACCACCACCTTTTGATGGCGACTCTTGATTGCCCTTTGGCATTCCGTCACAAAAAGGGGGAGTGGATATTTTTGACTTGTAGAGGAGTTTTGTACTTTTTGAGGAGATTTTGTAGTTAGGGGGAGACATATAGTTAGGGGGAGACATATGTTTAGCATGGGATATTTTTTTTGTGGAGTTTAGTAGATTGTATCTAGGTGCTTCACTTTGTATATCATTTTTGGGGATATTCATGTTAGGGGGAGTAACATTGATTGATATATTGATATACATGTTTTCTTTTGATTCTTGTTGACTTATGATTCATTGCTTATTGATTTATATTTATGAGTTGATTCATTGATATATATCTTTATTTTGAGTTGTGTGAATCTTACAAGAATATTATACCTGTTTATATACTATTTTCTGCCACACATGCGTTTATGTGTTTGTTGAGTATTTCAGGAATATACAGGTTGATTCAACAAAGCTGCTGTCTACACTTGCAACCGATGGATAGTAGTTAGGTTGAACTTTTGTTTATGAGCATTATTTTGTAAAGGGCTTTTATACTTGTAAACTTTGAGCTTTTGATTTGTGTTTTGTCACGGATTGCCAAAGGGGGAGTTTGTTAGGTTTTAAGGTCTTAGGATTTTATGTATTTAGAACCTAATTTGTAATGTTGGCAAACCATGATCAAAACAATGTATTTAGTCTTGTTTAGGCTTGCTCAAAGTTGGTTTAATTTTGTAAAGTTGGAATCGAGAGACTACAGAAGCATTGGAGCTTCTCGGCCTGGCTCGATCGATCGAATGTAATTCTCGATCGATCGAAAATCGGCCCAGATGCGTTTTTCTGCAGAATTCCAACTCAGCCCTAACTCTTTAAACGTCTAGGTTTTTATGTTTTTGCCCTAGGTATATAAGGCAAACCCTAGCTACGTTTTTCAGAGTTGCACAAGTTGTGTTGTTGCTCATACATTGCGGTTTTGTGTAAATCTCTTGTGAGATCTAGAGGAGCTTTCCTTTACACATAACTTAGGGTTTTCAAGATTAAGATTCTTCTACATCTTGATGATCAACTTGGTTGCTGCCTTTGGAACTTAAAGATTAACAAGTGAGGAGCTTGTACCTGATTGAAGGAAGACAAAAGAAAGAAGTAGTCCGTGGATTCGGAGCCTGCGCGTGGTCGTGTCAGGAAGTTACTACTGGTGGGTAGCATTAGGAAGTCAAGCGGGGTTGCTTGTAAGTCCTTTTGTAACAACTTCAATTCTTTCTTAGTGGATTCCGTTTTGCCTTGAGGATCGGTGGGTAAAATCCTCCCCAGGTTTTTTACCGGTTTGGTTTTCCTAGGTGATCATATCACTGTGTTATTTACTTTCCGCTGCTTTATATGTTTACATGCATGATATGATTTTGTAATTGTTTTAACCTAGAATTGCTTAATTTGACTAAGTAAAAACTTGGCTAATTAATCTAGGCTACGCAATTTGTTTGTGGTTTAAGGGGTCTAAACCCTGTCAGATGTCATTTGCTTTCAACCTTTCAATGACACCTATGTAACTCCGACATTGTGGTACCATTTAATTCTAACCCGTATGAGTAGGCTATGACAAAGGAAGGGAGCTTGCATTTTTTATTCAATAACGGTAGCTTATGATTTGATGTTGAAGTCAGACATTTTGGATTTTGGAAAGGTTGTAATTCGTTTTGAGTCTTTGGGTGTTTGGGATTTTGGTTTGGGAAAGTCATAAATGTATTTTGTTTTAGAACTAAAGAAAAAGAAACATTTTAATTGATTATTTATGAAATTAGCTATTTTTTCAAAAAAAAAAAAATTTTGTGTTAGAACTCATAATTTGTAGGTTTTTTTTACTGCTATTTTATGCAATATGAGCCATAGTGATAAAAAAAAAAAATAAAAAAAAAATTGATGATGATTTCAAATTATTTTTAGTTTTTTTCAAGGGTATGGAAGCACAAATAAAAACTATTAAATTTTGATAAATGGATGTGTTTTTAGCCAATTTCTCTTTCTTTAATCACATTCTTTTTATGTTAATACTTACAAATAATTTCTTTAATTTCATTGAGACAATGAGTTAGGTGTTTGCAACTGAGGTCTCCATATTTGGTTGTGAGAATAAAGTGGTTGAAAAAGTGTTTGGGAGGTTGTGTAAATTTGTGCAATTTCAGAATATAAAAGTATTTTATGCTTTAAATTATTATTTATAAATATCAAAATCATTTAATCAGTTTAAAAAATAAATCTACTTTTAATGGTAAATATTATAATATGTTATAGTCTTATAGTGTTATATAATTTTTTAAAATAAAATATGAATTAAGAAAATAAATTTTCAAAGTATTCAAAAATATTGTGGCCAAACATAAATATTATACAACAAAATAAATATTATATGATGGTCTTAATATACATAAAAATGATTTCAAGTGAAATCGTAAAGTAGTTTACGTATCGCGCGAGACATCATCTAGTTATTAAAAAAGTCATATAACCAAAAGTACTCATGGATAAGTTTTTTAACCGCTATCTAGTGGGTTGAAAGAAGTTTCCTCAAAACTGGTTTGAAGGTAAATTATTTACATTATTTAAGTAAGTTAAGGGCCAGTTTGGTAAGAGATTTCAAATAACATTATTTAAGTTTTGTGGAAATACATGTAAGTGTAAAAGTATGTGAAAATAACTGTTGTAGTGTTTAAACAACAGTTTTTGTTGTTTAAACACCCTTACCAAACGGGGCCTAAATAACTTAATAAAGAAGTTATGTAACTAAAATTACTCGTGAGTGGTATTTTCAATTGCCACATAATGAGTTGAAGGAACATAACTCCAAATGGTTTTGAGGTTAAACCTTTCCAAATTATATTTTCCTATAAAGTTTAAAAAATACTCTCTAATAATTAATTATTTTCCTCCATAAATATAATTAAATTATTAGGAGACCAATTGTAATGCTTATTTATTGCACATTCACAATATTTCTTTCTACTACCAAAATATTATATGGGTGCCCTTAGAGTATTTGTTAATAAACTATTTTTTAAATTTTTGGATACTATTTTTATAGGAAATATCAAAAGATATATATATATATAATAAAAAATAAATAAATAAATAAAAACTTAATTACTTATTTCCTTTCCTAGACAAAGTTTAGCTACAAAATTGATTGTAATCTAAGGCTATTTACCTTACTCAATATCTTTTTATTGTAGGTGAATTTTGACAAATTCATCATTAAATTACATCTTCTTCTTTTATCCTCTATGCTTACAAAATTTCTAGAAAATTAAATATCAATAGCTATGCCGTCGATAAATTGTTAAAATGCAAGTTTTTGTAATTTAAAATTATGCATAAAATATAAGCTTAAAGATCATATAGTAAATAATGTCCAATTGATACAAAATTTGACATGTGTATTAAGAGTATAAAGAACATGCAACTCAATAATCAAATTTTCAAAATATGTAGTAATATTTATTTTATTAAGTAAGGCTACAACCAATTTTGTAACCTTAGGCTACAACCAATTTTGTAACTAAATTTTGTCATTTTTTTCCCATAAAAAATTTTTATAAAGTATTTCCTAAAGGATAAGATTTGGCTACAAAATTGGTTGTAACTTTAGGTTACAATATCTTTTTATTGGAGATAAATTTCGACAAATCCACCACTGGATTACATCTTCTTCTTATACTCTCCATACTTGCAACGTTTCTAAAAAATTAAAGATCAATAGCTATGTCATCAATAAATTGTTTAAATTGCAAGTTTTTGTAGTCTAAAATTATGCATAAAATATAAGCTTACAGATCATATAGTAAATAATATCCGATTAACACAAAATTTGATATGTATATTAAGAATGTAAAAAACATGCAATTCAACAATTAGATTTTCAAAATATGTAATAAATTTTTTTTATTAAGTAAGGTTGTAGCCTTAAGTTACAACTAATTTTGTAGTTAAATTTTATCCTTTCTATAAGATTACAACCAATTTTGTACCTAAATTTTTTCCTTTTCTTAAACTAATGTCTTTAAAAGTTAAAACATACTAACAAAATCCTATTATTATATAGGGAAATGCTAACGAGTGCCCTTAGGGCATTCTTTAATAATCCATTTAAAGAAAGTTTTTATAGGAAAAAAGAAAAAAGCAATTAATGTTTTGATAATTTTTTTCATTTCCCATAAAAGTAATATTAAAACTTTCTTAAAATGGATTCTTAAAGAGTGCCTTAGGGGCACTCGTTAGCATGACCCTATATAATAATAGGATTTTGTTAGTATGTTTTAACTTTTAAAGACATTAGTTTAAGAAAAGGAAAAAATTTAGGTACAAAATTGGTTGTAATCTTATAGAAAGGATAAAATTTAACTACAAAATTAGTTGTAACTTAAGGCTACAACCTTACTTAATAAAAAAAATTTATTACATATTTTGAAAATCTAATTGTTGAATTGCATGTTTTTTACATTCTTAATATACATATCAAATTTTGTGTTAATCGGATATTATTTACTATATGATCTGTAAGCTTATATTTTATGCATAATTTTAGACTACAAAAACTTGCAATTTAAACAATTTATTGATGACATAGCTATTGATCTTTAATTTTTTAGAAACGTTGCAAGTATGGAGAGTATAAGAAGAAGATGTAATCCAGTGGTGGATTTGTCGAAATTTATCTCCAATAAAAAGATATTGTAACCTAAAGTTACAACCAATTTTGTAGCCAAATCTTATCCTTTAGGAAATACTTTATAAAAATTTTTTATGGGAAAAGAATGACAAAATTTAGTTACAAAATTGGTTGTAGCCTAAGGTTACAAAATTGGTTGTAGCCTTACTTAATAAAATAAATATTACTACATATTTTGAAAATTTGATTATTGAGTTGCATGTTCTTTATACTCTTAATACACATGTCAAATTCTGTATCAATTGGACATTATTTACTATATGATCTTTAAGCTTATATTTCATGCATAATTTTAAATTACAAAAACTTGCATTTTAACAATTTCATATATGTAATTCTTAAAGAGTGCCTTAAGGGCACTCGTTAAACTTTCTCCTTTTCTTAAACTAATGTCTTTAAAAGTTAAAACATCAACTAACAAAATCCTATTATTATATATGAAATGTAATTTCACTAATCTTCAACATCCTTACGCACCCAACCTCTTTTAAATACAAACGTCTCTCTCTTTATTTGATTCTTTATTTCAGTAGCATTACTCAAATATTAATGGTTTGTTATTAAAAAGTTAGCGATAATTTATTGAAATGTCTAACTTTAAAGCGACAACTAACTTGTCATTCGTGCTTAAGTGTAATGATAAATTCATTCGTAGTCATTACCAATGTCCTTTGGTCTAATGGAATCTCCAACTTTATGGTGAGTACACATTCAGGGTTCGATCTCAGCGTTTTCAATTAACAAAAAAAAAAAATATATATATATATATATACACACACACACACACACACGTTTGTCATTGTCCTAGAAAGCAGCAGACTAAATAAACGATTTACATATATTATAACTAAATGAGTTTAGTAATTTTAAATGAGAGATTTAAAATGTGGTTATTTAAAAAAAAAATTGTAAGTACTAAGATTTGGATATACTTGATATTATTAAATTTTGTTGTCAACCATTTGGTTGAGGCGGCAAATTGCTCATCCTGGACTATGTCATTCTTATATAAAAAATAAGTATATTTCTTTGTGACCTACTTATAAATACTTAATTTGCATATAGTTATCAGAACTGTTTCGAGCGTTGACCTATTAAGGGTGTGGTATGATGGTCACAGGTTCAATCGTAGGGTCATAAGTTCCTCATTGGATTAATAATTAATTTTTAAAATATATATATAATTAATTAAAGAATAAATAAATAAAACAAAGACAAACGATTAAAAAAAAAAAAAAAGGAGACGTTATTTAATTTCAACACAAACATGTAAGTATAAAAAAAGATTGAAATTAATAAAAAAAATTATTAATTGCTGAGAAAAATATTTCAAATATAGACTTAATGTTTTTTTATAAATAATAAACTGTTAGGTTTTTAGACCCCTTAAACCACAATTGGAATAACCTAATTAATTAGTCAAGTGATTAACTTAGTCAAATTATGCAAATCTAGGTTAACACAATCATATAATCATATCAAATATAAAGCAGTGGAAATATAAAGAACACAAAGATATGATCACCCAAGAAAACCAAACTGGTAAAAAACCTGGAGATGATTTAACTTAGTTATCCTTAAGGTAAACTAGAATCCACTATATGAAAGAATCGAAATTCATACAATAAGACTTACAAGCACCCCCGCTTGACTTCCTATTGCTACCTACCAGTAAAACTTACTGGCACGACCACGTGCAAGCTCCAAATTCACGGACTCCTTCTTTCTTGGATTCTCCACAAGATACAAGCACTCCCGCTTGTGTTTCTTTAAGCTCCAATGGCAGCAACTGAATTGATCATTAAGGTGTTGAAGTAATCTCTACCTTGAAAACCCTAAGTTTATGTGAAGGAAAGCTCCTCAAGAATCTCACAAGAGATTCACACAAACCGCAAATATG
The DNA here is from genome assembly GCA_023621385.1 of Quercus gilva. Lineage (NCBI taxonomy): Eukaryota > Viridiplantae > Streptophyta > Magnoliopsida > Fagales > Fagaceae > Quercus > Quercus gilva. Next base: position 47,936,228 of record CM042482.1, on the reverse strand, counting down.
AGCAACAATAACAACTAGAGCAACCTCTAAAACGTGACTAGGGTTTGCCTTATATACCTAGGGCAAAAACATAAAACCCTAAACATTTAATGAGATAGGGTTGAGTTGGAAATTCTGCAGAAAAAACATTTTGGCCAACTTTCGATCAATCGAGTCTAACCTTCGATCGATCGAGCCAGGCCGAAAGTAACAAATACTTCTGTAGCCTCTCGATTCCAACTTTACATGAATTACATAACTTTGAGCAAGCCTAAACAAGACTAAACAACCTGTTTTGATCATGGTTTGCCAACATTACACATTAGAGTTCTAAATACATAAAATCCTAAGTCTTTAGAACCTAACATAAACAAAAAAAAAATATTACACTTCAATTGATCTTTTAACTACCCAAAAATAAAACTGCAAAATTGAAGTCTTTTTTGTTATTGCAATATAATAAATTTTATTAATGTTTATTATCTTTTTCAAAAATTTTATTTAAATTCATTCATTATGAAAATCTATTGAAAAGAAACAACTACTTTTCTAGAAAATAATATTAACTAGAAGTACTTTTAAATAATATAAAAATAATTTAAAATTGGCTTAAAGTGGGTCTTTTGTTGAATATTTTGTTTATTTGTTGTTATTTGGCGTAATTTTGTTATTGTTTGAGTTATTTTTGTTGTTATCTAGGCTAATTTTATTGTTGTGATTTAGGCTATTATAGTTTTATTTAAAATATTAAGGATTATATTTGAGGGTCAAAATTATTTTTGTGAGAAATGCTATATCTACAACATTTTCATTAAAAATCATAGGTAAAAGGTTATTATTAAGGGATTAAAAAAAAAAAAAAAGTAATGTTAGCAGTGGGTCGTCAAGTTTAAAATCAGTAACAACTTACCATCTAAAATATGTTATAAAATTACTATAAAAATGTTATGAATATAATATTACTTTATTTTTATTAAACAAAAATTATTAAGATTCTTAAGTCAAGGTATTCAATAACGTTTTATAAGGTAGATAAAACAGATTAATTTAAAACTAATTATATATATATATATATATATATTAATTTTTTTGACAAGTCAGGTTGGTCATATCACATACGACCATCCTCACTTGTATGTGGCGCAAACATTGATATCACCCAGCTGGCTGGATGATGCCGGCCATGAGAAAGAAAGAGAGATAGTCAATGTACTAAAAGCCCTGAAAAATCAAAATCTTGAATTGTTTTTTTCTTTTTCTTTAATTGTTTGACATCACTTGCATTGTTGTGTTGGTTGAATGGATCTTGCTTTTTGTTTTGGCTGAATGAATGTTAGCATTGTTTTTTATTTTTTGATGAACTTAGCATTGTTTTTTATGGGGCCAAAATGAACACAAACATATATTGTATTCCATTATTATAATGTAGAAAATCCCACAAAGTGATGAGAAAATCTTTAGATTCTTTAGACCTTGAACTTGTCTGACTGAAGAAAACAATACAAGAAACCATATATATAGCAACCTAGTAGAAAGTTTTGACTCACAAAACAAAACTATCCCATAATTCTCGCATTATTTTCCAAAAGTCCAACCCTTTCAACAAATAGAAGCAAAGCAAGCACTGCAAGAAACACAACCTACCTTAATATATACAAACATAATGCAATTGAAATATTCTTCATAAGATAGAAACAGCATATTCGCCTATAATAATAGACTCAATCCGTCTATACTCAAAACTAGTCCACGCTTCCATCACTATCAACGAAACAACCTTATACCGTCGTGTTGAACTCTAACTAAATTAAACCCTATATATAGCTCTAAACTGTCAACAAAAGAAAAGACAACGACTCTCTCTCTCTCAAAAAAGAAAGAATCCTTTTTTTTTTTTTCTTTTAGCTTACATGAAAGTCTAAAAGAACGAAGTATAACTTTTTTTTAAGAAATTTGGTGTTAGAACTCTTTGAATATCTTACTAAATGGCACGATTGAAAGTTCTTTTAGCGCTCAACTGTGCAAGAACACAATTTTACCATTTCAAGGCAATCATCATAGCAGGCATGGGCCTCTTCATGGAAGCATACGATCTTTTCTGTATCCCTCCGATTATGCAACTCATCGGACGGGTTTACTCCTAGAATGAGCCAGAGTCTAGAGAGTACCAAATCCAACCAGCTGTTTAGTCAACTTTGTTGGCCATAGCTCTTTTGTGCACGGTGATAGGTCAACTGGTGTTTGGTTGGTTTGGGGATCGAATTGGAAGGCGCAAAATGTATAGACTGGCATTGATCATCATGGTTTTGAGCTCATTCGGATGTGGTACTTCTATACGTCACTACAAGAAAATGTATTTTTAGTGACAAAAAATTCATCACTAAAAGTCCAGTTTTTCGTCACTAAGAACCTTTAATGACGAAATTGGACTTTTAGTGACGAAATTCGTTTCGTCGCTGTAGCCCCGTCGCTAAAAGTCGCCAAAAATTTTGTCACTAAAAGTCCAATTTGGTAAAAATAAAAATAAAAATAAAAATAAAAACTTTTAGCGACGAAAATGGTCGCTAAATGTTTTCCTCGCTAAAAACAGTATTTAGTGACGAAAATATTTCGTCACTAAAACCATTTCAGTTTATTAAATCATATTTAGTGACGAAAAATTTCGTCACTAAAACTATTTTCGAGTACATATAATGACGAAAATATTCGTCACTAAAACTATTTTTAAGAAAATCCATGCACATATAGTGACGAAAATTTTCATCACTAAAACCATTTCTTACAAAATTCCACTGCATTTAGTGACGAAATATTTCGTCACTAAAACAATTTTTTGTTGCCATATTTGTGACAAAAAAATTCGTCACTAAAACATATTTTCTGTTTTTATTATTTTCATGACGTTGATATTAACCTGTAACCTGTCATTACATTATTAAAACCTCACATTTGATTAACACATTTATTTCAACAACACATTTATAAAAAAATCGATCCATACATTCCACAAGTTAAAATTAAAACAAGTATCAAATTCAAACTCCTTCCGTACAATAATTGTTTGCAACACATACAATAACTTAAAATGTTTTATAACAATACAAAAAATGTAGTATAATATAATTAGAACCCCCAAAAGCCAAAAGATGTCCTCATATGTCTTCAAATAATGCCAAAAGTAAATCCCCTAAAGCCACCAATAAGAAATCTGCACAAATATAAAAACACTACTACATTAAAATCGTAAAGTAAAAACTTTAACTATGTTATAAAAAAATTTCTAACAATTAGTTTCAAATGATACATAAAAAATGAAGTGTTACCAATAAGTGATTTAACTTGAAGATGAACCACCCCCATAGTTAAAACCGTCATCATAACCCTTACTCCTCAAAAAATTAAGAATATTCTTTTGAATCTCATCTTGCTTAGCTCGCGCCTCTTGCTCCTTAGCTCGCTCCTCTTCGTCCCTAACTCTTGCCTCTTTAAGCTCAATTATCTCATTTTCTAACCAATGAATATAAGAGTTTATGATTGATTTCAAAATTGAGACCCAAAACCATTTCACAACAATCACCATTCCACAACCACAATCACCATTCCTGTTCACAAACAACAACAGCACAGCCCTCATCCAAAACAATTTGTACAAAATGAGACCGGTCTCTATTCAAACTTAGACAAATTATCCTACCACAGAAAACAAATTTCAAACAAAAAAAAAAAAAAAAAAAAAAAAAAAGGAAAAAAAAAATTAACATCAAGCAGAAAAATTAACATCAAGCATTTAGAAACAAAAATTAATAAAACAGTTTCACAACAAGAGCTTGAAGAAAGTCAAAACAACGTGAAGTGAAATCCAATTCTTTATAGCTCCAAGATAATTTCCAAGGTGAACTCCGGACACTAGTCTCTTCCTGTAAAACAAAAGGGTTCAAAATTGAATTTCATTAAAAAAAAAAAAAACTCAAATATTAGTTTTTTGGGTAATAATCAGTCATAACCAATTTAAAAAGAGAAGAAGATTAGCATTGGACTCAAAAGGAGAAAGAAGAAAAAAAAAAAAAAAGACTTGAATCGGTGAATGGAAGCTGAACCGTCGCCGGTGCGTCGCCAGTGCGCCGTTGAAGCGACACTGAGTGCGACACTTAGATCGTCGCGAGTACGACGCTGGGATCGTCGCTTTCGCGTCATCGGTGCGTCTCCAAAGCGTCGCCGGTGGGCCGCTAAGCGCAACGCTGGGATCGTCGCCTTCACGTCGCCAGTGCGTTGCCGAAGCGTCGCCGGTGGGCCACTGAGTGCAACGCTTGGATCGTCGCAAGTGCGACGCTGGGATTGTCGCCTTCGTGTCGCCAGTGCGCCCTAAAGTGACGCTGAGTGCAACGCTGGGATCGTCGCCGGTGCGTCGCCTTCGCGTCGTCGCTAGGCCAAGCGTTGCTGAAAAGAGAAGTGAGGGAAAAACTAGAAAAGACCAGAAAAGTATGTGTTTTGGGGGAAAGTTTTTTTGTGGGTATGTGAGGGAAAGACCATAAAAGAGAAGTGAAAAACCAGAAAAGATAAAAAATAAAAAATAAAAAAAGGGGCTGAAGCTCATATAAGTGTTATCACTAACACCTTTAGCGACGAACGTTTTCGTCGCAAACAATTAAACTTTTAGCGACGAAATGGTTCGTTGCTGAAGCTCAATTTAGTTTGGTGGAACTTTTTTTTGGTTGGCGCCTAATGAGTTCATATATGTACAAAGCTTTTAGTGACGAAATATGATTTCATCACTAAAAAATCTATTATTGTTTTTAGTGACGAAATTCATATTTCGTCACTAAAGCATACGTTTAGTGACGAAATTAATATTTCGTCATTAAAGCAGACTTTTAGTGACGAAATGTTATTTCGTCGCTAAAAACATATAAGTGCAAAACCTTTATTTTTTTAGTGACGACTATTTTTCGTCACTAATACTTACTTATAGCGACGAAAGTATTTTCGTCACTAAAACTATCCACAGCAATACCTACAGTAACGAAAAATATTTCCTCACTAATTTTCGTCACTAAAAGTACATTTTGTTGTAGTGTGTTCTACTAGGAACTGTGTTCTGGTGAGTCTTGCCCTTTTTAGGTGTTAGGATTAGTATCTTAAAATCCTATTGTAAGACGCTATGTATGACATTATGTATGATTTAATGTTGTGATTAATAAATTTGTTTTATTATTATCTGAAATAATGGTAAAATGAATATTCAGACATTATCATATAGTCCATGAGATGCATAGTATGTGATTTATGTGAAAAGTCACAAAAGATATAAATCACAAGTTCTTTGTAAACTCATAATTTTAGTTCATAGTTGGTGATGAAATTGGGCATTTCGTTTGCGAATACTATAACATATCAACTAAGATGATTTGTCTTGATCATGAAAGCGGAGACTTCTAGTTGATATATTAATATGTTTTAAGAGTTAAAACATATTGAACTGGACTGCTGTGAGATTTATTATTTTCCTAACGACTGTCAAATGAATAATAAATCTCACGACTTTTATTCACATGAACTCTTAATCTTGAGAGAATAGTGGACCTGATTATGAAGTGTAGGTTGCTTTGATATATCAGGAGTGAGATCTAAAGTAACGGTCAAAATCTCAGTATGTTAGACAGCCACATTTAGTGTTGACGGAACATATATTCTCAAAATAGAATTCATAATCTCTTAACGGAAATATAAAATATTTCCTTGAGATAAGTTTAATGGGTTTGTTATTTAGAATGTTAGGCCTATCTACTTTACTAAATAGTTACTAAAGTATATATTTATGAAATTAGATTTCATAAATATATGATGAATAACTTAAAGGATTAAACCGAGTACTCAAAGATTAAGATGTAGTAATCTACAAAGTGGCAGTCTTCATTCATGACTTTGTATTATTATGAATATTTTATGAAATGGTTGCATGTATAATAAAGTCTTGGGATATAATTTATTAATAAGACCTAGAGTGCAATTATATTTATATAGTGGTATAAAATATAATTAATGGTAACTTTGAACTTGTCAAGAGTTGACAGAAAAACCCAAGACCCATTGGAGCTAGTGTCTTATTTATTCCCTTTTGATCTAACTCCAAGTCACATACTAAAACCCAATTGGGAATGCCCAAAAGGCTAGACCAATTAAATAATCAATTATTATGAGAGAAACATACAGAATTTTATATGAACATGAAATGGTATGTATGTGAGTGTTGAACGCTTTTTCATTCTCTCTAGAACATACACATATAACTGATTGAGAAATCACACATCTTGGGCATCAAGTGGAATTGGAGTGAAGATTGAAAGTCTTCTCAAGAACTTCTGATCTTTGGTTTTGAATTTCACCCTATCAAGGTACACTCTCTTATTCTTAATTCTCAAACTTACATAGCACATGTTATCAATCGCAAATGAAGTAGATCTGTTAATTTTTCCGCTGCGTACATTCATATATCTTTCAAATGGTATTAGAGCGGTCTTCAATTTCCAATTTTATAGCATGTTTTGTGAGTTTTGGAATTAGAGATAATAGTTTTATGATGTTAGAAGATTATATATGTATTTAATTTTCTGCATGATTGTTGAAACTATGATTTGATGAAAACTAATATTGATGTTATGATGTTGTTTAAATTTGAATTTAAGTATGTTAAATTGAACTTTAAGGCTATAGCATCAATGAAATTCAGTTTTGATATCAAATTCTATATACCATGTTCATATGGTGATTGTTTGTTCATGGAAAACCATAGAAAATTGTTCAGATCTTCCCTTTAAAAACTAAAAACACGGGTTTTTCGCAGGTTAGCTTTCCGCAAAGTTACTCGCGAAAAATGCCTTTAAAGCATAATATTTTTTGCTGGTAAGCTTTACTCGCAAATTGGTCGCGAGACAGTAGCGAAAGTTTCTGTCTGAATTTTGAGTTTTCATTATTTTGCCTTAACTCAATTTTGCGGGAAGAGCTTAGTCACAAGACAGTAGCGAGACAGTCGCGAAAGTTTCTATCTGAATTTTGTGTTTTCACTATTTCATTTTCGCGGGAAAAGCTTAGTTGCGAGATTCTCGTGAAAATGCCACTGAAGGGAATTTTGAACTTTTTCTAATTGTTTTCAAATTTAAAAAGTGCAAGACTGTGTGTGATTGGTTTACACATGTTTACAAAATAAAAACCTTTAATTTAAAACATCTAGTGGAAGAGAGATACAAGGGTTGGATCTCACAGCCTTTATTGTCGGTTCATAGTAATGTGAAATATGTACTTTGTCTTTGCTTCGAGCTTAGCATTCCATGCAGAGAGTATTTATTTCATGGTACTACAGGATTGAATTTCTTGGTTTATAGTAGTTTGATCAAACACCTTGTCTTAGCCTCAAGTTTGGCATTCCATGCAGAGGGTGTTTTGTATCATGGTACTACAAAATAAGCCTGTTAAAGGGATGAAATGTGGCTACACATGATTCTAGACAATGGTATACACTAGACTAAATATTATAGTATCCTCTGTGCTGAGTTCTTACTATTATTATTTAGAAGCCAAATATACAACGGCATATTATTAGTGTTTGATAAGAGTTTTTATGATAGCACTAATAATGAGAATAGTTCTCAATCAATCATAATATTTTATATTCACTCTATGCTAAGGGATATTGAATATGGGATTGGGTTGTCATTGCATATATTATATTATGGTTTTATTAAGGTTCCATGCTATATGTTTATATGCTAAATTGATAATGTCCAGTTTACTCATTATATTTATGTTATTATTTTCAAATTTGAACATGGCATCTTTAAGCCCACTTGTTACTATTTCTTAATAAAAACAAACTGACTGGATCCAACTATGTTGACTGGAAAAGAAATTTGGACATTGTTCTTACTGCTGAAGAGCACAAGTATGTGCTTACTCAACCATGTCCTAGCTTTCCTTCATTAGATACTTCTGCTGAGGAAAAATAGTGATATGGTCGTTGGCAGAAATCTAATGAGATGACCAAGTGCTACATCCTAGCATCTATCTCAAATGTTCTTCAGCATCAAATGCAGGATGTAGAACTAGCTTCGAACATAATGTTCAATCTAAAGGAGATGTTTGGTGAGAATGGCTGATTTGCAAGGCAAGAAACCATGAGACAAATTTATAATACCAAAATGGCTGAAGGCAGTTCAGTGAGGGAGCATTGTCTTACAATGATCTCTAATCTAAATACATTAGAGGTTTTAGGTGCCGATATTGATGGAAAATCCTAAGTGGATATAATACTCCAATCACTACCGGAGTTATTCAAGGGATTTGGACTTAATTATAATATGAACAAAAAGATTTATTCTTTGTTTGAATTAATGAATGAATTGATAGCGGTGGAAGGCATTCTTGGTACTTCTAGCATTGATGCTAATATGGCTGAAGTTTCTACTTCTCAACCTAGGTCGAAAGGCAAGGGTAGGAAGAAGAAGAAGAAGAAAAAGGAATTCACTAAATAAGATAGTAAACAAATTGCCTTAGGGGTTGCCGACAAATGAAAGAAGATCAAAGGAAAATGTTTCCACTGTGGTGAAAAAGGACATTGGAAGAGGAATTGTCCAATATTTAAGGCTGCCAAGAATAAAGGTATGAAAAGTTCATTCCTTCATGAAATATGTTTAGTGCAGAATCCCATAGATTCCTGGTGTGTGGATTCAGGTTATATTAATCATATCTGCAATTCTTTGCAGAGGTTCCAAGAGACCAGAAAGCTTAATGAAGGAAAATTGTTTCTTACTTTGGCTGATGGGAGCAGGATTCCGGTTGTAGCTGCTGGAGTGTTTAATTTATGCTTTGAGTCTAGGGTTTTAATATTGGAAGACTGTCTATATGTACCTAATGTTCGTAGGAATTTCATTTCTGCAACTTATTTAGGTAAACATGGATATTGTGTTATCCTTAGAGACAATGTTGTAATAAAAAAGGATAAAATGTTTATCTGTTCTGGCAATATTGTGGATAGTCTTTATATTTTAACTCTTGATAAGCATGAATTATATAATTTTGAATTAGATAATAGCTCTCACGTGAAATCATTAAAGAGAAAGTTTCCTTCTACTAGTGATGCATATCTTTGGCACTTGTGTTTAGGTCATATTAATTTAAACAGAATTCAAAGACTGATCAAAGATGGTCTCTTAGAGCAATTGGACTTTGATGAATTTCCAGTTTGTGAATCTTGTTTGGAAGGTAAAATGACCAAACGACCTTTTAATGCAAAAGGTAGAAGAGCACAAGATTTGCTAGAACTAATACATTCAGATGTATATGGTCCTATGTCAATCCAAGCAAGAGGTGGCTATGAGTATTTCATTACTTTCGCTGATGATTACTCTAGATTTGGTTATGTGTACCTAATGAAATGGAAGTCTGAAGTTTTTGAAAAGTTCAAAGAGTTTAGGGCTAAAGTTGAGAATCAATTGGGTAAACACATAAAGACCATTTGATCTGACCGTGGTGACAAATAACTTCTTGTGGATTTTAAGGATTACTTAACTGAAAATGGTATTGTATCCCAATTGACTGCACCTGGAACTCTACAACAAAATGGTGTAGCAGAAAGAAGGAATAGGACTCTTTTAGATATGGCTAGGTCCATGTTGAGTTATTCGACTCTACCAATTTCCTTTTGGAGATATGCCTTAAATATTACAATGTATCTTCTAAATTTATTACTTTTGAAGTCTGTTCCTAAAACACTTGTAGAGTTGTGGAATGGGCGTAAGCCTAGTATGAGACATCTCCATATTTGGGGTTGTCCAGCACATGTGTTGAAAGGAAAGTCTGACAAGTTACAGTCTAAAACAGAAGTGGTATTCTTTGTAGGGTATCCAAAAGGAACTGTTGGAGATTTATTCTATAATCATAAAGAGAATAAAGTGTTTGTTAGCATAAATGCCAAATTCTTGGAAAATGACTATATGAATGATTATACTCCTAGAAGTAGAGTTGTGTTGGCTGAAATGAATGAACCTATAAATAAACAACTAATAGATAAAACTAGGGATGATGTGGTTGTATTGGATACACCACAAGATACTATCATGAGATGGCTAGTACGCAGTTGCCTCGTCGTAGTGGGAGAATTGTTCGGCCTCCTATAAGATTTATAGGTTTGGGAGAAACTTATGAAGCTATCTCAGAAGAGCCTGAATCGAATCCCTACACTTATGAAGAGGCAATGTATGATATAGATACACATCATTGGGTCCAAGCTATGAAATCTAAATTAGATTCAATATATTCCAATCAAGTTTGGGATCTTGTAAAGGTGCCTAATGGCATTAAACCTATTGGTTGCAAATGGGTTTACAAGAGGAAAAGAGGGATGGATGGAAAGGTTGAAACCTTTAAAGCAAGGCTAGTGACGAAAAGGTATACACAAAAGGAAGGTATTGATTATGAAGAAACCTTTTCACCAGTAGTAATGCTTAAATCTATCATAATTCTCTTATCCATTGCTACTCATTATGATTATGAGATTTGGCAAATAGATGTCAAGACTACATTTCTTAATGGCAATCTTGAATAAAAAATCTATATGATACAGCTAGAAGGTTTCATTGCAAAAAACCAAGAGCATATGGTATGCAAGTTGAAAATGTCCATTTATGGACTTAAGCAAGCATCTAGGTCATGAAACATCAGATTTGATCAAGCAATCAAGTCATTTGGTTTGAAAAAAATCTTGATGAACCATGTGTGTACAAAAGACATCAAGATAAAGTAGTAATGTTCATGGTGTTTTATGTTGATGATAATCTACTCGTTGGGAATGATGTAGGGGTAATGTCATCAGTAAAGGTGTGGTTGTCAAGTCAATTTGATATGAAGGACTTAGGTGAAGCTAACTTTATTCTAGGGATCAAGCTTTGGCAAGATCGCAAGAATAAAATGTTAGGCTTATCACAAGTTAGATATATAAATAAGGTTCTAAAACAGTTTAGCATGCAAAACTCCAAGAAATGATTGCTTCCTTTCAAACATGGAGTTCCTCTACCTTATGACCAAAGGCTTAAGACACAAGAGGAAGAAAATATGATGAGACAAGTTCCTTATGCTTCTGCAATAGGAACTCTCATGTATGCCATGCTTTGTATTAGACCAGATATTTGTTATTCAGTTGGCATGGTTAGTCGATATTAATCAAATCTAGGACCAAAACATTGGCAAAGTGTAAAGCATTTTCTTAAGTATCTTCGGAGAACGAGAGATTATATGCTTGTTTACCGATGTGAGGATTTGATTCCTATTGGCTATACAGATTCAAACTTTCAATTGGATCTAGATTTCAGAAAATCCACTTCAAGATGTATTTTCACCTTGGGAGGTGGAGCCATAACTTGGAAGACTATCAAGTAATCTTGTATTGCAGACTTCACCATGGAAGCTGAGTACGTTGCTGCTTGTAAAGCAATAAAGGAACCTGTATGGCTCAAGAAATTCCTTTCTGATCTTGGTGTAGTGAGAATGGAGTAAGTTCCCATTACATTGTTTTGCAACAATAGTGGAACAGTTGCACAATCCAAAAATCCAAGGAAGCATAAGAAAGGAAAGCACATTGAGAGAAAGTACCACATCATTCGAGACATCATTGCTCGTGGAGATGTGGTGGTGGCAAAGATTGAAAGTGCAAATAATCTAGCAGATCCCTTTAGCAAAGCCTTGCCTCAAAAGACTTTCAAGTCACATTCGAAGAGAATGAGAGTTAGATTAGTGCACAATAGTCTTTAGGGCAAGTGAGAGATTGTTAGGATTAGTGCCCTAAAATCCTACTGTAAGATGTTATGTATGACATTATGTATGACTTAATGTTGTGATTAATAAATTTGTTTTATTATTATCTGAAATAATGGTAACATGAATATTTGGACATTATCATATAATCCATAAGATGCATAGTATGTGATTTATGTGAAAAGTTACAAAAGATATAAATCACAAATTCTTTGTAAACTCAAAATTTTAGTTCGTAATTAGTGATAAAATTGGGCATTTCATCTACGAATACTATAACATATCAACTAAAATGATTTGTCTTGATCATGGAAGTGAAGACTTCTAGTTGATATGTTGATATGTTTTAAGAGTTAAAACATATTGAACTAGACCGCTATAAGATTTATTATTCTCCTAACGACTGTCAAATGAATAATAAATCTCACGACTTTTATTCACATGAACTCTTAATCCTGAGAGAATAATGAACCTGATCATGAAGTGTGAGTTACTTTGATATATCAGAAGTGAGATCTAAAGTAACGGTCAAAACCTCAGTATGTTGAGCAGCCACATTTAGTGTTAATGGAACATATATTCTCAAGATGGAATTCATAGTATCTTAACGGAGATATAAAATATTCTCTTGAGATAAGTTTAATAGGTTTGTTATTCAGAATATTAAGCCTAACTACTTTAGTAAATAGTTACTAAAATATATATTTATGAAATTGGATTTCATAAATATATAATGAATAACTTAAAGGATTAAACCGGGTACTCAAGGATTAAGATGTAGTAATCTACAAAATGGCAGTCTTCATTAATGACTTTATATTACTATGAATATTTTATGAAGGGGTTGCATGTATAATAAAGTCTTGAGATATAATTTATTAATAAGGCCTAGAGTGCAATTATATTTATATAGTGATATTAAATATAATTAATGGTAATTTTAGACTTGTCAAAAGTTAACAGAAAAACCCAAAACCTATTGGAGTTAGTGTCTTATTTATTCCCTTTTGGTCTTACTCCAAGCCACATACTGAAGTCAATTGGGAAGGCCCAAAAAGCTAGCCCAATTAGATAATCAGTTATTAGGAGAAAAACATACAGAATTTTATATGAACATGAAATGGTATGTATGTGAGTGTTAAACACTTTTTCATTCTCTCTAGAATATACACATATAATTGATTGAGAGACCACACTTCTTAGGCATCAAGTAGAATTGAAGTGAAGATTGAAAGTCTTCTCAAAAACTTCTGATCTTTGGTTTTGAATTTCACTTCATCAAGGTACACTCTCTTATTCTTAATTCTCAAACTTACATAGCACATGTTATCAATCGTGAACGAAGTGGATCCACTAATTTTTCCGCAGCGTACATTCATATATCTATCATTAGGTTCATTCTGGGGTTTGAGATTGGTGGAGATTACCCTTTATCAGCTACGATTATGTCGAAGTTTGCTAACAAGAGGACCCGTGGAGCTTTCATAGCCGCTATGTTTTCAATGCAGGGATTTGGGATATTGGCTGCTTCAACAGTGACGATGGTGGTGTGCCATATTTGACCATGTATCACACAATGTTTCGAAAGATCCAACGCCCATGGCAGTTGATTTTGCATGGAGATTGATACTGATGCTGGGTGCAGTCCCAGCTCGATTGACATGTTATTGGCGGATGACCATGCCTGAAACTGCAAGGTAGTAACATCATTGTCCTTGTCCTTTCTTGTTTATTGTTTTTATTTTGGAGATAGGTTATTATTCTTCATCAATATATAATTATGTCCATACTTTTCCTGATTTAACTCTTTGGTTTTGTTTCTCGAAAAAAAATATATATATATATATATATATATTTTTTTTTTTCCTTTGGTTTCATTTAAGTTATTTTTCTTTCTTTCTTTCTTCTTATTATTATTTTTCTAAAAAATTAGGTCTAATATAAAAACCAAGCTTAACGTTGTCAACAAGAAATCAAAATTAATTCACCTTCCCCCAATTTTTATAGTTCATACCTTGATTTTTTTGCTTTCTTTATTATTTTCAACATTTCTTGCGGTGTTTTTTTGTTGATATCTCATTTATATGTCAAAGAAAACCAACCATATTTTATCAATGTTTATTAAGGTTTAAAATGTATCAAATTTTGTAATATCTAGACTGTCTATATATATATATATATATATATACACGTTTGTGTGTGTGTTTTGATTGGATGCACAACATATGTGCATTTATATTTGTATGTCCATGAGAGTATAGAATGGATACATATGTGTGTGGTTATAAATTAGTCCCTCTTAAGAGGAATCCTCACTCCACAACTAGCTGTCAAATTTTAATTAATTAGTTTTTTTTTCCATTATGTATTGCTGGATTTCAAAATAGAATTGATTGTACACTTGTACCAACTACCAAGTACCAACAGATAGACATGATCAGGTCAAAATCATCCAAGCTTTAAATCCAAGGGATAAAAAGTACGATATTTGTTATAATTCAAAAGTGATTAGAAAAATGATTAGAGGAACTTAAAATCTATTCATGCTAATTTCTTATTCTTCAAGAAAAAAAAATGTTTAAGCAATACGATCTCAAAGCAATTAATTAATTACAAAATTAAACTCTAGAACTTAAAATTGTTTTTAAGTTAAAACTATGATGATTCAGGTTTATAAATGTTTACATTTTAATAAAATTTCTCACAAATTGTACTTAAAGTTTGTCTAATGGCTACAGATCATTTCACCTATATCCTAATTGGAATCTTAACTCTGAAAAATAAATTACAAATACAACTTTTTATTATTCATATGTAAAAACCCTTATAAATAAGTACAATACTGTCTAGTATTCACATAAATGAGTTTTTGGTGCTAATTGATCCAATTATATAAAGATGGTTTTACACTAAAAACCAATTGGTGTTTATGTCTGATAATAAGAAAAAACGATCACAATACAAACGTCATGGGTTTGAAATACTATTCTATCCATCAAATTAATAAAAGAAAATGATGCAATGAATATATTAATGCCCATATCTATATATATAATAATAAGTAAAGTTGAAAGAAACTCAAATTAGAATTTCAAATTAAAATTTCAATTTTGCGCCATATGTCATAAATTATTTATTCTTCAAGAATTTTATTTCTTAATTTTGGAATCAAATGTGAGATCACATCATAAATATTCATCCAAGTAAGTTATTAAATACAAAAACCAAAGAGTTTAGAGCAAATAAATCATAAATAAAAAATAAATAAAAAAAGTGCTTCACAATAATAAATAAATAAATAACATGGACAATTTACATTTTATATCTAATAATATCCTTAAAAAAAATTTAAAAAAGTTAACAAAATATAAAAATTACTATCAGTAGTATTTTAAATTATATATATATATATAAGAATTATATTATGCATCTTATTGTATATCTTTAAGTGTATTCATGCAAATGCATAGGGTTACAAGCTAGTTACTCTATAATGATACCAACATGAATTTAATAAAAATGAGTTAAAATGGAATTGGAACATTATTGAATAAATTTTGTTTGATAATACAATTGTTAAAACATTAGATAATTAGATAATTCAATTGTTATAAAGAAATTAAATATACTACTGAATTTAAAAAATAAAAAATAAATAAAAAAACTCTTGACGAAGATAGTTAAATATATGGTTCTTGTTCGAGAAAATAAAGTTATGGGGTCTCTTTTTAATTCTTTTAACTGAATAAAAGGTGTAAATGTTACTCTGTTTGTAAATAGCGAGTCTTTGTAGAGCCAAAAAAAAAATGTAAATAAATAAAACCACATAGTGAATCCGGTAACAAACAAGGTAGGTCCAGCTGCTACGGCATGTTTCATCAAACATTCTAATTTTGTTTGTTTTTCCTAAGGTAGTTTTTCTTTTCATGTAATGGGTATTTTGCTTTCATTATATTTGTGCACATATATGAATGTTTATAGGTAAATATGAATGGTATGCATGTAAATAATTGGTATTACACACATTAATTTTAATTCAACCCTTGAATTATATGTTCTAAATCTTGACGTGTCTGTAGCATCTTTCAGAATTGAACTTCAGTTAATAACCCAATTGATAAACTCACATTCTCTTAATATATTTATTTAAATAAAAATTAAAATTTAAAAATTATTGTAAAGTTAATAACCCAATTGATGAATTTAATCCATATTTTGTTTTTGGACTAACAATACCAAATGCCCATTAATTTTCTCCATGGAATTGGAAGAAGACAGAAAGAAAAGAGTGGATGCTACCAGAATGAAATTTGAATCAACAGTTGCTCTTCCGTAGTATGAATGTTTCTTAACAAGTCAGTTCCTTTTGACCTATTATTATTCATTTGTTTATGACAGATATACTGCTTTGGTGGAGCAAAATGTTCTCCAAGCAGCCAAGGACATGGAGAAAGTGTTAGATGTTCCAAGAAGCCAGTTTGTAGAAGAAAATCCACCCCCACTACATCCACCATCCAATCCCCTTCTGTCAAAGCAATTCTTTCGTCGCCATGACCGTGATCTATTCTCTTGTGCCGCTTCATGGTTTCTTGTTGATATTGTCTTTTACTGTAGCAATCTCTTCCAATCTCAGATATACAACCAATATGTGCCAAAAGCAGATAAATTCAATGCCTATCAAGATGCTTTCAATATAGCAAAACTACAAGCAATTGTAGCAATATGTTCCACAATTCCAGGCTATTGGGTCACTGTTTGCTTCATTGATCGCATTGGAAGAGTCAAAATCCAACAAATTGGTTTTTTTTTGCATGGCAATTGTCTATTTAGTAATTGGGATACCCTATTACATATTTTGGAAGGATAACACAAATATAGGATTCATGATCCTCTATAGGCTCACATTTTTCTTCTCCAATTTTGGTCCAAACACTACCACTTTTATTGTGCCTGCAGAACTTTTTCCAACTAGATTTAGAACAACATGTCATGGCATTTCTGGTGCTGTTGGGAAGGTGTGGCCAATTATTGGATCTGTTGGATTTTTGTGGGCTTCGCATGACCATAAAGAGGAAGGTTACCCCAAAGCAATTGGAATGACAGCCTCTTTGGTGATTTTGGGTGTAGTTTGTATTATGGGATTGTTGGTAACGACCTTTTTCACAAGGGAAACAATGGGGAGATCATTAGGGGAGAATGAGAATGATAATTAGAATAGCGAGCAGTCATGTTCATCTATCAATGAAGTCTTGGACCTCTCTTCTTCCTAAATGTGCGTGTAGTTTATTTATATCAAGCATGATGAGTCTCTCTTTCCTCCATCCCTCACAAGATAGACTAATGCAATGCATAGAGTTCATTCCAGGGTAGGTTTTTAATGTATCTAGTCTATCTCATTTTTTAAACCAAAAATATAATTTCAAGAATAAAGGGGTCAATGTATAATATATATATATATATGTGTGTGTGTGTGTGTGTGAGAAAATTTTAGCTAAATTTAAGGGTAATTATTGAAGCATATATCTCAGGTTTATTTAAGGTTTAAGAAATAAATAATATTATGTGTTCCAGTTAGCTCATTTAATAAAGTCTCTTGTCGTCGAAGACAATCTATAGGGTATCTTTCTTTCCTCTAAACCCGTAAGAGAGAACTAGTGGATTCCTTTAGAATATTTGAATAGTGAGGCAACAATTACTGAGTTGCAATCTGAGAATAGGAAGATCAAATTTTTCTTCCATTAATTCACAACTAGGAAACCAAATTTACTAAAGGAGGCTTTCTCTTTTACTTCCTCTAGAGCTCTAGAGGAGTGTGGTTCTTTGGAATGAGAATTTCTCCTCATTTTATAGTTTTTTTTTTTTTTTTTTGGGCGGCGTCCACGGGGGGTGGGGGGAGGTTTTGGAGGGGGTTGTGATTAATTAAGAGTTGACATGTGTGGGGGGTTGGTGACTTGATTTCAAAGCAAATTTGGAGCAAAGAGCAAGTGAATTTTAGTTCTTCCTGAAGCTTCCCATAACAGACAATAAGGCCAATTTCAAAAAATCATTCTCAATAATTTATTGAAAATGGTCTGTTTTTGTGCTCTAATTGAAGCCTACTCTTTAATAATAAAATAAAATAAAATAACTTATTCAAAAAATTTTAGTGGTTTAAGAGATATTTTTTAGAGAGTAAGAAAATGTCATTTCTTGGAAATGAGTTTCAACACAATTAAAATTAATAGGCCCCTAATTAACTTTATTTTAGCATGAATTGGCCTAAAGCAACTAAATACCATAATTAATAGGCTTTCATTAGCTCCTTTAAACAGAGTAATTTCACCAAAATTTAAGGGCTCATTAATGCTTAACAATCGGATTAATCAAGTATGTTATTGATTATGAATTGAATTCTTATGGGACAAATCTAAATTAATTGTTCATAATCATTAGTGGTCGGACTCCATCATGTGAATGCATCTTAGCCATTAACAGTTGATTTTGTAATATTTTTCAACCTGATGGCCTGATTGAGATTTGTGACCTGTCATTTTGATTATTAAAACTTCAAGATTTATTTAATGTAAATTGATTTAAATTCAACGGACAAAATTATGATGATACCTTTGCGGTCTGAATTACCCTATTACCCTCAAGATGAGGTTAAATGCGGAGTGTCAACAATAATGAATTATATAAACTCTTTCGAAACTGATTAAATTATTGTATTCAACTTCTAATAAATTCTTATGAAAGCACTATTAGCAATGATATTCATTTTCTCACTAAACTCATATAAAAGCATTTGCTTTACTAAAATTGTAACATTATTAAGAATATTTTCATTTATTGCAAGTGTTAATAACTAGTTACATTAAAGTTTATGTCCCTAATTGAAATCTTCACTTTGACTTTCAATTTTATGGGATTGTTTGGCCCTAAATGATATCGAGCTAGTTTCAACCACATCATTTTGCCCCCCCACACACACACAAAAAAAAAAAAAAAAGTATTTACTAATGCGTTACACCAAGAGTTTTGTGCTTCAGTTTTATTGTCTTATCTTCATTTTGAAGAGAATTAGGATTCGATTGCTGCCTATCCCTATTATAAAAATTAAATTATTTAATAAATAAATATAAACTTATCTGGATCTCCAAAAATCAATCGCATACATCGTCTCATACACAAGCAAATGAGAGAAGGGTGATTGCTTTTACAAAAACCGTAGTTTATTCTCGTGGCTATTGTTGGCACATCAAAGTTTGATATTTCATCTCGGTTCAGAATACATAAAAACTGTTACAAATTCAGTAACAAGTTTGGCTAATCTCATATTTTTGAGACTATGAAAAGTACACATCTTACTAGATAATCTTACAAATAACACATATCATGATTGCTCATATATTATTTCTCCATCCACCACATATTCGACTTTCCTAAAAACAAACAAACAAAACTCTCGTACAAAACTTCTCACCTAGTGCATGCATAGCCTTCCCCCATATGTGTGTGGGTGAAAGAGGAAGACAAGTCGCCAGCTAAGAAGAAGATGTGCATGTGAGCATGTACATGGAATTTGGATAGCGTGCGTGAACGAGGAAGAGGAAAATGAGCTAGTTGTGATTGCTGCGTTTGTGACGAAGAAGAATACTCTTCATTTTCTTGATGAAAGATGCCCATATTTGGCGCTTGATGCTACCTCTAATGGGTTTGCTACTCTTTTTCGAGGCTGCAGCCATTACTTCAGATTGATGCGGCTGTGAAGACATGGTGGCTATCGCGCTTTCCTGCCTTGTGCTATATATAAATATGTAGCAAGAGAACTTCAGAGATAGATATTTGAGAATTGAAGGATTTAGCAGCTGGAAGCAAAGAAAGCAACCATATATATAGGCAACTAGGCATCCTTATTTCTTGTCATCAGTTAATCGTGTGTGTGATTGTGAAATAATCCTAGTTCCCCACTTTCACATATATTTTACTACAATTATCTTTCTGGATAGACTGCTATTTGTTACTATTATGTAAACTCATCCTTTTTTTTTATTCACTACTTACAGTCTAGTACATAGAGAAGTTGTGATAATTTACCAAGTGCGTGGAAATATTTGATGATAAAATATTTACGAAGTCTTTGACCGTAGTGTAAGAAAGAAATTAAAAGTGTTATGACCACCGTCTGACAGTAGAGAATAGTGGAAGTGAAAAGTTGACAGCTCCGACTTGGACACGCTTAATCAAAAGAAACTCTCTAATCTTATCTATTTATAATCTCTAATATATATTTTTTTGAGATTCTCTAATATATATAGAATTGAAGAAGTTTGGCTTCTATTTAACTTCATAATATATTTTAAATAAGTTTTTGAGGCTACACAATTTTACACATCAATATTCTAAAATATAGTATATTTTTATTTTTCAATTGAATTTAAATTTTATTCTATATTTAAATCCTTAAGTAGAATCTTACCACATTATATTTTATCAAATTTTATATTTATATACAAAATAAAAGAGAAAGCATTATTTTTTTAAGATAAAAAAAATAAAATCATATTTGATTATACTTTCCCATATTTAGAGTACAGAAACATATAAATATTTGAATTTAACTAATAAATTTTAATTGTTCTAGAATTTTCACACAATAAATTTCATTTTCATTTGATTTATGGGTATTTTCATTATTTAAACGTGGCATGTGATATAGTGATCATTGTCAATAAAAATGTTTTTCTATCACAATTTTTCTATTTTCTTTATAATAAAAAAAAATATGAGAGATTTGTGTATATTTAATTGTTTGTTTGATATTAGTTTATAAACTCAACTGTCAACTTTTTAACTTTTATATACAGTTTTTTAAAACCTCATTTTTTCAAATATTTCAAGATACAAATATACTTAAACACACTTTCAGTAAAATATTTTCAGCAAAAAACTAAATAAGTTATTCTTAAATGGCCAATTACTATATATGCACATAACCTTAATGATGTTAGTCAATGATGCTTATTTAAAAGCTATATACAGACACATTGGGTTCTATGTATAGTGAGTAAAATATGTATATGCTCAAGAATGAATCCAGCTCCTTTAAATGGGATAGTATATTTAGTTAATTTTTATATTAAATGTTTGTTTGGCGTGATTAATTTTGTCAACTTATTTTACTATTCAGTTTATTTTTACTACTATTCATGGGTCCCACAACACTTTTGGTACTATTTATGCGTCACACTATACTATTTCAGCTAACTTTTACCTTTATCTATAGTATTTTTAGTAAAAAGTTTTCAACTTCAGCAAAATAAGTGGATCCAAACAGACCCTAAAATTGGACGACAAAACCAGCCATGACATTTTACTAAGTAGTTTTCATATAAAGTCTTTGTGTACCGTGATTGATATATGTGATATATTGATTACTGTTTGATTCGGAAAACCATCAACAATATCGGTTTAACTTTGATATTTTATTTGTTATTGATTTAGTGCGAGTTTAGTCAACAATATCTGTTTAACTTTGATATTTGATTTGTTATTGATTTAGTGCGAGTTTAACTCATAGACAATATGGTTCTATTTCGATTTCGATATTCATATATATTTGGTTCTTGATGTTGTGCGGTCATAGTCATAGCCTACAAATTTGAATTGCGTGGCATCAACACCTTGTCGATATCATTATGTCAGAATCAAACAATATGTGTGCTTTCATGATTTTATGATTTCGTTGGACTCCAAAATAAATTTTGAAATCACTTTTTTTATTTTCTTTTCTTTTCTTTTTACAATTTGATAGGTACAATGGATTTGAACTAAAAGTCAAGAGTCTTATAGTTCAACTAATTGACACATCCTAATTTATATATGACATACAAGATTTATATATAAACCTTAGATTTCTTAGATACATTAGGATGTGTGTGTACACATATCAAGGGAATCAATCTCGTATTAGAAGCTGTACCAGTTTAGCTAGTGAAACGAGATATTTCGGTACTGGTTAATATCGGTAAACTGTTTCGATTTTACCGTTATTTTATATATATATATATATATATATTATAATAAATATAAAAGTTTACTTTAAAACATTACCTCAATTCAGGACAAATTATTCATGGTTTTATACTTTAGCATCAATTAAAAATAAAAAAATACAATATAAAAAATAAAAAGCTTAATTGTTCATTGCATACTAAGAAAACAAATAATACTAATAAGTTAATGCAAATAAGTTTCCATTCTATCCTTACAAAAATTCAAAAATTACAAAACTAAAAAATAAATAAATAAAGTTTTTTTTGTACAAGTTGGTACGCCCGAAACCGGCCGGTAATGCTCAAAATCGGCCGATATGACCAGTATGGCTGGTATTTAAACCGGTACAAAACGCTGGTGTTTCGATACCGGTACGTACTGGTAGAGTACATACCGACCGATACAGCTGGTACCGATACGGTATTGACCACTTTGTGTGTGTGTGTGTGTGTGTATATATATATATATATCACAAGACAATATTTACATTGATTGACAATTTACCTACATCCATGGAATTGCAATGATTTCACTATTCATAGAGGAAAAAAAAATACAGGATACGGCAGTATAGTTTTTTCTCACTCAAAACAACACACCAAACCCTAATCTAAAAATAATGATATTTCACTCCTACATAGAGCATTCATAATGAGCTAAATATGGGTCAAAATTTTTCCTCAGGGTCCGAGGGTGATGGATTAAGCCTCAAAAAGAGAAAAAAAAAAAAAAATCTCATTAAAATACCGTAATACTTTTATATAAGATCAAGTCATAATTCAAATCAAACACAATTAAGTTTCATATAGCCTAACATAACTCTAATATGAAAATCATCTTACACTATCTCCTTTAGATATTAGTGAATTTATTGTTAAGCATTTACCTATTTTATTTATTATACATATAACTCAACATGCTTACGTATAGTTTTTAAATGAGTGTCATCGATTAACATCGATAAAATTATATGCATAACAAATAAAAATACCCACGTTTGAAAATAATGATAATGAAAAACCTTTTAATTGATCACTTTACAAGGTGTTTTTTATCAAATTGAGTTTACACATGCTTGTCCTTTTAATTAAGGTTACTCGTCAAGGAATATTTTACTAAATTTGAAATAAATAATGAGTTATAATCTCCTGCGACCACAGGTCCACAGCACATTGAAAAAGAACGCCAGTATTCAAGCATGATACACGCGCGTTCGATTTTGTCTGCCTCTGCCCTCTTCGTGTTGTGTGCAAAAGGCCCGAATCCACTTTTATTTTTCCTTTTTTGAGAGAAGCCCGAATCCTCTTTTCTAACATACATCTAGAAGAGCGCCGCCAGCATTCATCTAGAAGCCTGTTAACAATTTATTTTAAAAAAAAATAATTAATATTTTGACAATATTTTTCATTTCTTATAAAAGTGGTGTTAAAATTTTTTTAAAATAAATTATTAATCATTGCCCTAAGAGTACTCGTTAATGACCCTTTATTATATCAGAAAAGCTAACAGATGTTTTTTAGGCAATGGTTAACAATTCATTTAAAGAAAATTTTTATGGGAAAAGACAAAAAAATAATAATAATAATAATTAATATTTTGACAGTTTTTTTCATTTCTCATAAAAGTGATATCAAAATTTTCCTAAAATAAATTTTTAACCATTGTCCAAAGGCACTCGTTATTATGACCCTTGTTATATTAGTGAGTCCCAAATTAATTCAAATAATGGATTTTTCTCTAGCGGATGATGAATTTGACCATCCTTGGCTGATGGATCATGGATTGGCCCTCCCCAAATTTGGTAGACAGAGTAAAAAATATCTCATTTTAGCCTATTAAATTTAAAATTCACTTACATTAACTTATTTAAAATTGTATAAAAATATATGGTTGTTACAGTAATCGTGTAAATTTATGTTGATACTATTCATTTTTTATTTTTTATTTATTTTGAAAATAAATAATTAGAGAGATAATGAATGTTATGTACAAAGAAAAAGAAATAATTAAAAGATAAAAAAAATTAATATTTTAATAAAATATAATATAAAATAAATAATCTAACATAAGATTTTTTTTTAAAGTAAGTACATGAAGGGTTCAACGTGTTTACATCACTATTCTTCTTTCCCCACGTAATGATTTTGCACAAAATATTTCGTTGGGTCAATCACTTCGTAAAATTAGAGCTCGAGCGTGTTGAGGATTTTGAAAAAGTAAAAACCCACTCTTGTTGCCCAATGTTTTATAAAGCTTAGGGCAGTTGGCACAATTTTTACATATATGGGTCCTCCAGTGAAAGCAAAGTTACAAAGATATGGACCCTCTTTGAACTCAATCTTCTTAGAGTTCGTTTGGATACAACTTATCTTTACTTATTGTTGCTGAAAACTAATTGTTGCTAAAAACACTATAACAAAATAATTTTTAAATGTATGAATAATGCCTCGAGACCCATTTTTAATATTTTTTAGTGCGTGAACAGTGCTGTAAACAGTGATTTTTGTCTCTTGCACAGTGGACCCATGTGAAGTTACTGTTCACGCGTAGGAAGAAAAAAAAAAAAAAAAAAAGAAGGCAAAACGCGAAAGCTGAAACGCAGCTTTCAGTGGTATCCAAACGGGTACTTAATCTTGGACCACATGCAATCACTCCCTCTTCTAAATAATTTCCCACATTTTGGAGTATTCTATTCTGTCTAATTTCTTTATTAGAATATGTTTTTGACTTGTAATCTAAATTTTTTACTTTGGTTTTCATAAGGGAAGCACTCAAAAAAGGTCAACGATAATTTGAATTTGAATTGTATATTGAATATTGATTGCTTCAATCTCATGACAATCAATTCTTTGATTATGAAAGTAACCCTATGATTTTCTCTAACAATTGAAATCTTGATTTGGTTTTTAAAGATATGACAAGTGAATTATACTTTCAAACAATTAATCCTCTTTAAGTTGTGCTTTAATTATAATAATAAAACATATATATATATATATATATATATATAACTTGTAGATATAGAATCCAAATCTTGATCCGTCTTTCAAAGTTTTACATTTTTTTTTTTTTTTTTTTTTGAGTAAGAGAAAATTAGCTAACAAAAGAGGTATAAATGTATAACTAAGTAGAAACCAATGTAGGCACTTCAATGTTGGTGGATCTGACGGATTTCTAACAAAAATTCACTGAAAAATGCTTAAAGTTGTCGAATTTTTCTAGGTTTTATGGTCAAATGGGTTGAGTCAGGTTTTAGAGAAGAGAACCCATCCACCAACCCGTCGTAATTGGTTTTTAATATCTGGAACCCATCGTCGACTGCCGAGGCTCTCAAATTGGTTGCGGGTGGGTCAGGTCTGGTCAATGCCCGTGGGTGAGTCGGGTCCAACAAGTGGATGGACACCCCAGTCTAAACCCAACAAAGAGATTCAAGAATTTCCTAATTAACCCACTCTAATACCATGCAAAATTTTGTGATAATGTGAAGAAAAAGAGAGATGAAGGAAAACAAATAGTAGTCTATGGGGTTCAGCTTTGTGGCCTGCATCCTCGAGACAAATGCCCAAGTGGTTACATTTTCTCATTTGCTTTTCTTAATAATATACTACAATAGAACTCATATTAATAAACGGAATTGCACATAAAATTCAATGATAAATTGAATTTTAATTGCATATTGATTGATTAAATTCCATGATTTTTTTTTCTAGAAATCAATCCCTCGATTTATTAAGCAATCCCAATATTTTCTTTAACAATAAAAGTATAGATTTGGTTTTCAATGACTTAGAAAGTAAATTATATTTTCTTTTTAAATAAAAAGTAAAAACCAAACCCCTTCCCTCTCACATACAATTCCTAAAAATATATGCTTTTGATATACAATCTCTCATTAAAAAGCTATTGATACATTCAATAAGAGGAGCAATGACGGCTTTACACATATGTTTCATATGAATATTCTGATTTGCAAAAAAAAAAATATATATATATATATATACACATAATTCTTTTAAAATAACTTGTTTTGTCTACTCTAATATATATACACACACACACCTAACTTGAGAATCTTAAGAATTGGGTTTCAAAAAAAGTAGAGTAATACTACGTCTATAATATTTTTAAAACAAATTATAAGTGGTAAATTATTATTGGATTTAAACTAGGCCTACCATTGACATCATTTTTTTATCCATCAATAACAGCTTGCCACCTTAGATTTGTTAATGATTTTAACAGCTTTTCACAACAAATTGTAGGTGAAAAATTTTTATTGGTTTTAAAATAGGCTCACTACTGACATCATTTTTTTATTCATCAATAACTTAATTTTTTTATCTATCAATAACAGCTTGCCATCATTTTTTTATCCATCAATAACAATTTGCCACCTTAGATTTGTTAATGATTAAACACAAGTTTTCACAAAAAATTGTAGGTGAAAAGTTGTTATTAGTTTTAAAATGCACCACTACTAACATCATTTTTTTATTCATCAATAACATAATTTTTTTATCTATCAATAACAGTTTGCCATATAGAATTTATTGTAAAAATGTTATAGACGTAACAATTCCCACAAAAATAATCCTAAGCCCCAAAACATAATCCCAAACCCCTTAAACAAAAAACAAAATATAAAAGTCCTATAACAACAAAAAAAAAAACTCAAACAACAACATATTTAAACCAAACAATAGCAAATGAACAAAATATTCAACAAAAAGCTCATTCAAACAAATAAATAAAAACTCCTAATCATTCAAATTCATAACTCATTCAACTCATTCTATAAAAATAATCCTTAATTTAATTTTTCCTTTAAAAAAATGGTACTAAGAGAGATATTGTAGCCGTGAGTTATCTTCGATGGTGCCAACAACTCTGCTATCCTTAATGGCTTGACTCTGCTATCCTTAATGGCTTGATATTGTAGCCCTTCGATGGTGCCAAGGGCAGCTTAATGTATTTAAGGGACAAGGTGAAAAATGAAATTGTGGCATTTTATATATTTAAATATAACTTTAAAAATTAAATATTACTTAAACTCTATTATCTTGTTTTAGATTCAATTTTTTTACTAATTAACATGAATCAAGCAATTTTTTTTTTTTTTTAGAAAGTCTATAGACTCAAAAAATTTAACAAAACTTTTCACACATATTGATGTGGTAGATTGATAGTGGTAAGTTTGCTAACTCAACTATTGTGAAAAATGTTATAAATTTTTTTGTGTATTGCCTTTTTTTTTAGAAATGCTACTTTCACAATATTTTTCACAACAAATCCTAGGTGGCTGGGTATAATTTGAAACCACCATTGGAATTTTTTTTTTTTTTTAACCATCAATAATAGCCTGTAACAACATGCTACTTACGAGGTGCTGTAAAATTATTGTGAAAAATGTTGTAAACGTAGCATTTCTTTCTCGTTTTTCTTGTTTTTCATTTGATAAAAAAAATATTATTTTATTTATTGGCTAATATTTGGGCTTAATTAAATTAAAATTTGGAGCCCTTTTTCTACTTGGGGCCTTAGAGGACCGCATCAATTGCTTATATAGTAGAGTTGGCACTGATTCCCCCCTCTTCTCTACATCATTTTAGACTTTCTCTCACTTTATAAAATTTTATACATTTGCATGTTTTTTCTTTTATTTTAGATAAAAATATATTCAAGTTTTCTTTTTATTAAATTTTGTATAATTTAAACTTCTCAATTACTACCCTAGAAAAAAAATTCCTACAACCGCCTTAGAGGAGGACCATGTTATCTTATGTTGTATCATCTAGCTACATATATTTCAACTCCCAATCTCTCCTTCAATGGAATATTTGAAGTTGGCGATGTTGGCTTTTGTAATTTGAAAATTTACGGACAACTCTTAAAACTTGATAGCCAGACATCTCTTCTCAACATTGATCATTGGTAGGCATCTCTATTTTGTACTGTAATTCAAAAGTTGGTGTGGACTGATCCTTTGCCCCATGTTTAAAATGGGTCTCTAATGCAAAAAAGATAGGTCTTGCTCGTTCTTAGTTCAACATTAATTTTTTTTATATAGATTATGAACATTATTCGTTTTACATTCTACCTTTATAATGGAAAATCTCTTTTGTACCATATCTCTATCTCTCTTACACACTATTTATTATTCTATTTTCAACTATGCATTATGTTAATTTATTGTTTAAAAAGAAACATAAAATTAGCAACAAAAATAATAATTTGATTCATTGGCATAACTTTCGTAATTAACTATCTCAAACAACTTTAGTACTTTAAAATACCCCAAACAGAAGTCAAACACATACTTACATAACATAACATGTTGCATGCATGATAACTTTGTACAATCTGAGGCATGCTCGGGCGCCTTTATATAGAAAACTTCTGAGATAACAGACAAAAGGAAAAAGGAAAGTAGGCAAGCCATTAAATGCTACCACCAAACAGATAATGCTTAAAGTCAAACTTTGCAACTCAAATAAAGGGGTAAGTGCCCATAAATGAATCATGCTACCAGAAAGAAAATATCGCACTAGACCTCAGAAAAATGGCTTATAAGCCTACAAAAGTACACATGTCATCTAAAAAACTACTTCCCTCGACCTGAGATGAAGTTCTAGCCCGCATATTGTTTAAAGTGACTATGCTGCTGACCTTGAAAGCAGAGACAGTTGCTGATTAACCAATGTCAAACACTATCAGAGCCGCCAAAGACCATAAATCCATGAAACTGACACCACAGGAGTCTTCTACGGCCTTCTATCCACCAAACCTGCAAATTCCAGGCTCAGATGCCCAGCCACATGCGGCCACAAATTCCCAACATCTTGCGGGTTTCTCATTCAAATCTGCACAAATCTAAGAAAATTTTTACAAAACCAATGCCACCACTAGATCAATCGGCCCACGATCTACAAAACCTAAAAATTTCAAGACAAAAAACGGTTGCACGCGCCCCCACACAAAGCCACAATCTTTCAACAACCCGCGGCGTAGTCCTTCAAATCTGTGCAAATCTGCCCACAATTTTAGAAAACCGACAGTACCAGGGTCTTCCATTGCCTTAAATCTTCAAAACCTGAAAAATTCAGGCCCAAAAACTGAAGCACGCACTTCCACGCGTGGGCAAAAGATCTTGCGGTGGCTGCCTTTAGCAACATGTGCCAACACGCACCACTAGAAGGTCTAGTAATCACCAGCGTCATTTTACTCACTCACATGCCCCGATGCAGATTGCCACACATTCGAAGTGCCAACGTGTTGCACGCTCCACACGCGCCTGCCAGCACTATGACGTCATGGATGACGTCTTTATGATGTCACCATCCACTATGGTCTGACCCATTTGTGCAAGCCAACCCGGTTTAACCCGTTCATCTTGACTCGGTCTAAACCTCCTAAAAAAAAAAAAAAAAGTTTGACCAAGTTGAACTTTAACTTTGACCAAATAGTCAAAATTTTCAAAATGGACCTGTCCCACTCAATTTTTCAAGCACATTCCAATTTTGGGATCCATTTTGTTGTTCGAAACTCAGAAATTGCGTAAACGTCCAATTTCCAAAAAGTTAACTTTTTCATAAATCTTGACCGAAAGTCAAAATTTTCAAGAAGGACCTATCTTGCCTAATTTTTCGTGTAGATTCCAATTTTGGGGTCTTTTTCTTCATTTGAGAATCCAAAATTGCTCAAATAGTTTGATTCTATAGCTGTTGACTTTGATGTGAACTTTGACCAAGAATCAAGATGTCTGAACAAAGCTTGTCCTATTCAAATTTTCTCAATCCAATCTGACCCACTTCTCCGAAGTACTAGCAGTGTCCAAAACTTAAGCTCCCAAGATCAAAATTGGAAATTCATCCATTTGGTCTGGATTCCTTCAGGGTTATTCTCTAGACTTCATCAAGGCTTCCCTTTCAAAATACAGATGAACTCTCACAAGTGGGTCTTAAACTTAAAATTACATTGGGTCATCAATTCAACCTACCATTCCCGTTAGGTACCTACCAGTCTCCAACCTACCATTTCCATTCAGTGCCTACCGTTCTCATCCACCATTCTCACCAAAAATTCTCATTCACCATTCTCAACTACCCATCTACCATTCTTCATCTCTCTGCTATAAATAGAAGGGTCAGATTCATCAAAAACTCACCAAGAAAAACACACTGAATCATGAAATGAAGATTTGCTTCTTTCAAATTTTCAAGTCCTCCTTCTCATAGCCATTTCTCACTATGGCCTCATCATTCTTAACACCTAACAACCAATATTGCTTCATAATCAATTTGAAATCAACCCTCTCATGGTTTAGTAGAAACCCTCTTCACAACATCATTGTAGTTTTGAGATTTAAACAAATTTTGTTTCTCCCCTTAACAACCACATTTGTCCATAAAATTACTCATAACAAGGCTAGTATTGTCGTTCCATGTTTCCTTAGACTTGGTTGGCCAGGAAATCTAACTCTAGCAGAGACACTTGTTCCTAAGATCAGGGCTCCCGTAGTCTCTCTCTAATTGCTTGGTCTTTTAGCAAAAGCAACGGTTCGGAACAAACGGTGGTTTCTAAAATTAGGATCACAAGTTAGCTCTACCTTTCATTTTTCTGTGCTTTTCCAACAAGTGGCATTAGGTGAAGGTGGTAAAAGGTGTTGGGGTATCCTACAAATTGTCTCCCATCCAAAACCTACGATGACCTCCAAGGTACTAGCTCATCAGAAATCAGCCTTTGGTCTCGGTAAATGGTTGCCAAAGCCTCATTCCATGTTCCCACCAGCGTGGGGCCCAAAGGTCATCGTTGCTAGTACCTTAAAACACACTTTCTAGAATTACTCCAACTTAAAACCAACTTAAAGAATTTCAACAAATATACTTCTGAAATTACTTCAACTTAACGTCCGTCGGCATGGTCCCATCACACAGGCGCATTCTACGACTTGCTGCCAAGCCTCATTTAGCATGCGGTCAGTCTCGTATGCCAAGGTGTACTTCCCGAAAACATCTACACCAAAGAGTCCCCAACGTACAGGGCCAGTGCCATGGTGTCATATGTTTCACCCATTCATTTTGCTTCATCGCCATTTTTTTCACCACCAACATCAGCATACCTAGAATCCATAAGCTTCTGAAATTACTTCAACTTAACCTGAGTGAAACAATGACACATGCGCATTCAACCACTTTCCCACATGTCCTCGCTGTAATCAAAAGTATATTCTTCGGAAATTACTTCGCCTGGACTTCTTAAAAATGCTAGGCTAGCCCCATGACTCTGCATGCTGTACCTAGCCACCATCCTCACATCTTCCCCATCTTCTACACCCTGTGATCACTACCAACGATCCAAAATACTCTTCTGAAATTACCTTAACTCAACCTCTGCTAGAATGATTCAATCTTGCAAGTACATCCAACTTCTTGCAAATAACTTTCAGCCTCACCAACCCATTCCAAGTACTATGGAACACTCTTTTGAAATTACTTCAACTTAACATCTGCTGAGAATGCTCGGTCATACAAGTACATTCAAATACTCGCAGACCCCTTTTTGGTCTCATCAAAGCCTTTCATATGAGTGGATCTACTCTTCAGAAATTATCTCATCCTGCTGAAAACTCCACCACCTTCAACTACACTCGAAGAGTCAAGTGTAAAAAAATCCGTTTTCGAAACTCATTCCCACACCACACTCCGAAACTGTGTGCGTGAATGAGTCTCAATGGGGCATTTATAAAGAGGGAAATTTCCGACCTATCACAAGCTGACACATCATACTACCAAATCCACAAAATACAACCAATTACAAAGCTCTACATATTGTTGCTAGGTTTTGCTATCACTACTCAGAAACCAACAGAAATTTGCCAAGTGTCATGCAAAAACCAATCACACATCAGTGCATGTAAGTGATGACATAAGCAGTCCAGCACGTGTAAGCGATGACATATACAATTCAACATGTGTAAGTGATGACATAAGCAGACCAATCAGGTTGTGACATGTGTCACCAATCAGACTCCGCCACGTATCGCTCACCCACCCCCAAACTCCTATAAATAGAAGCCTTCCTAAGGCATTTAGAAGGGATCAAGCCATCTAGAGCATAAGCAGCAACAGAGAAGATTCAGAAGCACTCAAAAGTACAGAAGCTCTACAGGAATCAAGCCTTAAAGCCTTCAAGAACTTCAACCTCAAAATCGAAGAACATTCGAAGTAGAATCATCCAAACTATATGCTTAGATCCTAAAGTTTGCCGAAATCAAGCTCAAAAGCCTCTAGAAATCTCAACAAACCATAAATCAACGAAGCTCTACAGTTTCAAGCCTCTAAAGCACTAAAGAACTTCCACCACAAATCTTTGAAGACAAAGAACGCACCAAGAACACAAAGAACATACGAAGAACACGAAGAACAAAGAATTTCTAATAAGCTCATAGCCAGAGATTCATTGTGATTCTGTTTCAAGGGTCTTCGATCCATCCTTTAGCCAAATTGAAGAATATTTTGTGTTTGAGTCAAAATTACATTATTCCAATTCCAATCAACAAGTCTTTCAAAGGGATCGAATCAAGGGATCACTCTTTTTTAATTTTAGAGAATTGGACCACATATTCATCAATACAAATTCACATTTGTGAAACTATTTTACTTGTTTGATTTATTTCAAACTAGAAATTTAGTCGTCTACACTCTTAAAGGAAGCCTAAGGGATTAGGCGAAAATGCTTTCAAAAAGCTATATGCAATTGTTGGCTATTGGGCTGAGAGATTGATAGAAGTGCCAATTGCTGGAATTTATAATGGGAGAAATCAAGCTGAATTGGTACATGCAAATATATCTGAAGTTATAAGACAGATTTTCATGGTGTGAAAATGTGAATAACACTATACAAAATAGGACCCCCTGCATACCATGTAGTCTGTGGAAGATCTATGTTTGTCATTGATCCTTGAATAGGCTGTTGATGCTACAAGTATTTGTAATTTTTATTTTTATTTTTATTTTTTGATAATTCGGTAGTTACAACCAAGGAGGGGGGTTTGAACCCTTGTTTGAAAATATCAGGAAGTGCAATAATTACCAACTGATTAAGTTACAAGGCTCTTAGCAAGCTTTTGTAAATAATGTAAATGCTGTCGAATTAGGTTTTTATTTCAATGAAAGTTTATTCATTCATTAAAATAAATAAATACAACTTTTAAGGCCCTAAGGGTCTTGATTTCTTTTCGCAAGGCTCCCCTAGACCTCGTGCATGATTTTTTTTTTTTTTTTTTTTTTTTTTTTTTTTTTCAGAAAAGGGTGTGAACAAACAAGAAGTTGAAGAAAAATTTAACTCTATAGGCCAGTTTTCATTACGATTAGTACACGAGAGACCACAGAAAAAATCCAAACACACTATCGGGGACCTTCATTGTTGTGGATTATGTTTTTTATTTCCAGTAGAAAATATGAAAGAAGAATGTAACTTTATTCCCAAAAGAAGGGAAGAAAGGAAGAAGGAAAAGCATAGATGTAGAAGAGAAGGAAGGGATTAAGATTTAAGGTTCAATGTACCAAGTATCCGTTTTCCATCGACTGTGTTCATGTCTGTTAATCTGGTATGCCTCCTTGCTTTGTACACCGAAGGCTGAAGCTGTTTTCAAAACAAAACAAAACAAAACAAAAAATGCCTCTAACATATGTTACAAAAATTCTGGAGAGAAAAAGGGGGGGAAGCCTCGTGGATATTTTCTTATAACAATGTGATGAATTGATGATACATACAACAGCCCTTAAACTGCTAAAGTCACTACTCTGAGTGGAGCTAAAGCCCTTGGGTATTCTTTCTTCTGGCAGTCTCTGTGTCCATAAAATCCTATGAAAAAACAACTATAACACTGAAGAATACATTCCCATGTGATTTGGATTGGAATATGGTGCTTTAACCATTAGGTAAGAAAGCTAAATTACATTTTTTTTTTAATTATGAAGAAAAATGGTCTTCTTAGACCATAAAGAATAGATGATTCAATTTGTCTTTGTCAATGCATACTCGGGCATGGCTGAGCCTATATTTGTGCAACAAGGAGCTCATTCCATGTGTCAGGAATGCCGGGTAGGCACCAATGTAAGCAATCATTTACATCAGGTGTTCCTCTAATACTGTAGCGGGATACGTGACCCTCATCCCTCAGTTTAGAAATAGAAGTAATATCCAAAATCTCTACTTTTGTACCCTTTACAGCACCCTCAATAACTGGATCACTTGATCCATCTTGCATAACTTCACATCCTCCGGACAAGGGAGTGGTATTATCACAGGTACCCCCAGTGTTCCAGTCTCCATTAAAGAAATGCCTCGGTGAGATAGTCCTAAAGAAAACTTTGAGATGGGGATATGAGGGAAGATGAGAATCAAGCCATCTGACGATGCTATGCACTGTAAAATTCTTGGCATTCCCAATTTCATCACGTTTTTTATCTTCATTGGGCTTTCCATCCACGCTCATCACCCATCGATTTGCATTAAGCTTCCCCCTGTTCCAGTGGTGTCCTGTATTAAGAATCAACACATCAAAACAATGGATGAATCGTCTCATGAAAGCTGGTGGACGCTCCAAATGCATAGCCACATTGGTGTTTCGGTCTGAGGTGTTAAGGGGCTAGATCACACAGACTTGCTGACCAGTAATATAAAATGGTGGTATTGGTTATCGGGAACCAGTAAGCCGAGCCATCAGGACGTATGGCTCCGCGAGCTTTGACAAGACCATATTTTTTTCCCACATTTTGAACTTCTGGGCTCTCTTCCCCACCAGTGGCCATACACATCAATGACTGGAACTGCTGCCTACCTAATGAATCTCCTATAAATGCAATTGTTTTGTCCTGCATTCTGACATGAACAGCAACAATTTAGATCATGAACATAACCAAACACTTGGCTTTGCATATAACCAAAGCATCAAATTTCAAACTTATGACAAAATCATGTCCAACTACATATTAGAAGTCAGTAAACTATTGCCTAAATGATCATTAATAACTCCCCCCCAAAAAAAAAGGGAGAAAAATCTAAAAATTTCAAAGTTATGACTAAACCTGAGCGGGGTGCAATATAAAGCATCTGACATCAATGATAAATTAACATCAGTTTAAGATTTGATTTCATACTAAAATTGATGCAATCTGAAAATTAAAGAAGTCAACTATGTTGCTCATACTTGGTTGTAGTAAAGTAAATTCTGTGCTCAAGTCAAGATTTTGTCAAAATAGGAAAAACAGAAAATCTAATAAATAAGATACCAGATATATTATACCAAGGCCATTGAAAGTTCTTTGAATTGAATTATAAAAGCCATATGATACACAAGATAGAGAAAAGACGAAGGGAAATTTCAAATAATACGAAGAAGAGATACCCACCTTCTTAAGAATGCAGACCGCTCAAACTCTGGCATTACACAACTTTCTAGCTGCCACCGATATCCCTCATAAGAAAAATATTTTCGCTGTGTTAATCTTCATGCCCACATATGCTGATAACCACTTCTTACATCCTAAACTAGAATACAATGGCCTTCGACTGTCAGCAACCCATCTACCCTTGGCATAGTTGCAGACTACAGAGGTGAAAACCAGACAACCTTAGTATTCATTTGAAGAGTGAATAAATTACATTTGGAGTATGCATGAATTAAATCTGGTCGATGGATGCTTCGTAACAAATTTAAACTTGTCACATAACCAATTAATATTAAAAAAAAAAAAGTGTGAAGCTAGAACTTTACAGAGTTTTTTTTTTTTCTTTTTTTTTTTTTTATTAGTTAGAACTTTACAGAGCTTTATATTTTGTTACACTTCGTTTCAACAATTCCACCAAACAATTACATTTGGAGTATAAATGAATAAATTCACTTATAAAACCCCACCCGGGGGGGGTGGTGGTGGTGGGGAGGGAAGTAAAAAAGGACCAGAATTTTTGAGCAACTAAACAGTGAATCTAAAGATGATCAACAGGGTCTCTAGGGTTCACTATTTACATTACACATACAAGGCCAATTAACCAATGCTATATTCCTATTTATAAGGTTGTCTATAGTCAAAAATTTATTCAACCCTACTGTCCACACAAATTAACACTTTCTTGTTCATGTAATTCATCCAAATGCATCTCCACTGAAATGCTCCCTAATAGCATTCTCAAGATTTCATAACAAGATCAAACACTAAATTCACCATTCGTATTCAAAACCCATCTAATACAGACAGTGCTTCCAACAAAGGGAAGTTTAGAATATAACAAATCCATTAGAAAATCCGCCCCTTTCATCTACCAACAACAACAACAAAACCTTTTTTTTAGAAGAACAACAACAAAACTTCAGTCCCAAATTTTTGGGGTCGCTATGGGTCCTTGACAGGTTAGTTTCACATGTATTCTTTTCCTATATTCTATTCCATATGAAAGCTCGAATTTGTATGAAAACACAAGAGCTGTTTAGATTCCCAAATTAAAATTACGGCTCGGTTGATTTTACTCTAATTTAAACTAAGTGCGGAATAGAGTAAATGTGAGCAAACAAACAAGATGACTACTCTAAGCCATATTCATCAAATCATAGCAGTAAAATGAAAGTCAAAAGAGTAGGGAAGAAGAATGCAAATACAAGATAACACGCCAATATGTTATCGAAGAGGAAACCAAAGAACTTAGCGAAAAATCTCTCTACCACCCTCCAAGCGGTAAATCGTTCCACTAAAGAATAAGTTGGAGTACACGAATAACAAAAGACCCTCTAAGCCTAGTCTATCCCATGTACTCGGGCCCTCCAAGCTCCTGCTACTAACTAACTTAATGAAACCTTGTCTTCTCTAGCTCTCCAGATCACGCAATTCAGCCTGATTGCATCCACCAAACAAATAGCTTCTTCCAATGCTTCCTAGCAGCACCAAAACCTCACTTTCCACTCAAGATGGGTGTGATAAGTGTTTGGCTAACAACCTCTCAAGAATTTGGAAATGGAGAGGTAGGAGTTGAGGAAAACCACAATGGATTATGTAGAGAATTATGGGTATGACAATCTCTCACTCTCAAAGGTAATGGCTAGGGTTTTCTCTCTGAAAAACACTTCTCTCAATATGTGGGTAATGTGGGTAGAGACCTGGTGTATCAGATATGACAAATTGGCAAAACAAAATGTTTCGTGGGCATCTCGCAAGAAGGCCTTACCCGCGAGACACTCGCAAAAACCAACTATCACCATCTGTCACAACTCTTCGCATTCTAGTCATGTGCTGAGCACATGCTTCACTTCGCAAGAATGCTTCTCGCGAGCTACCCGCGAAAACTTCTTTGGTCTTCAATTTGCCTTGAGTTTTCACACTCTCTCACACACACAACCCTTACAAAGAAATTCCATATAAAATATAGGGTACATAAGATTGAACAAAATTACAATCAAATTTGGCATGGAATTAAAGTCAACAGAAAATAATTGTAAATCATAACTTTACAATCTCCCCCTTTGGCTATTTCATGACAGAACCCTAAAATAGACTCTAGACTTAAACGTGAGTTTGGGAACAGTGATAAAACTCACTCACACCTAATCTAGAAGCTGTGAAGTACTTGCATGTATATACCTGTAACCTGAAACACTCGCACACAAACAAAACTTTCATTAAGCTTATGACAAGTTGAATACAAGATACGTATATGAGCAAGTAAAGTATGATCAAGGTAATAAACACTATATAAACAGTTTAGCATATCTTGATCAGACAGGAATAGTCATTAAGGAATGACTACCATGAACATTTAGCTAGTATATGATCATCCGAACACATAATGTAATTAAAAGCAATGCAGAAATCAATTGCATGTCCAACACACAACCAATGCGAAATACAAGAAGTATTTGCATCAAGGATATAAGATCCAACAAGGGCACAAGTGTGTCGTACTCAAGGTAATGCAACAAAATCTAAAAGTACTTGAAAAAAAAAATGCTACAAAGCAAGGATATAAAACACAAAGTACTGAAATTAAACTGAAAGTTTTAAACCAAAGTACTTAAAGTTTTAAAAGAAAGTAATGTAAATATCCAAGAGTAATAAAACTATAAAGGTAAAAACAAATAAAACTACTAAACCACCAAAAATAAACCAATATCTATGATCTGTTCTGCTCCCCTCAAACTGTGCATCTACCCCTCAAAATTTTTCTCCCCCTTTTTGACTAGAATGGCCAAAGAGGCTAGAACTGTTCAGATTCTAAATGAATCCCCGCTCCATCGTCATGCCTTGAATCTGTGATGATAGTGCAGTAATTTGGCCTTCGATATAAGCAAATTGATCTGAGGTTTGCTGCACATGGGATTCGAGCATGCCATACATCTGCTTTACCCTTGCAATAAGGCGATCAAGACAATCAGGTCCCCATGCTTGTACTTGGGAAGATGGTTGTGCAGAATTCTCTAGTGCTGAGGTGAACTTGTCAATCTCTTCCTCTGTGTCCCCACCTTCTTCCTCAACATCATCCTTTGGGATTTGAGAAATGCCGGTTCTTGATCCGATGATGTGGGCTTTGCTTCGGGACACGGTATGAGCACCAATGGGATAATCTCTTTGCATAATGGTAAGACCGCTTGGAATTTTCAGCTTGGTCTTTGCTATGATACCCATAATGAGACTAGGGAATGGTAAATACATGTTAAAATGCCACAGTTGGCCAACACAAACACAAACAGATCAAATGGGACAAAGCCCAATCAAGAAATTGAACGAATTTGTACAAAATTTAAAGTTCCCAACCCTTTTAAAAAAAAAAATCTCAATTCAAGTAAAACCTAGAAATTTCCTCATAATCTAAGGAAATAAAGAGAAAAGATTATATGAACATACCTTAGAGAAGTTTTTGAAATGATTGCACTTGAAATTTGTTGGGTTTTTGAGTGAAAATCAATTTTGGGTTGGAAGGAGGCACGAGGAAGGAAAAGTGAGAGAAATATGATATGTTTGAAAAACTATCTACATCAGCCCTTTAAAACTGAAAACACGCGTTTTTCGCTGGTTAACTTCTTGCAAAAAATGCCTCTAAAGCGCAAAACTTTTCGTGGGTAGACTTTACTCACGAAACAGTAGCGAGACAGTTGTAAAAGTTTCTATCTGAATTTTGTGTTTTCATGTTTTGCCTTAATCCATTTTCGTGGAAAGAGCTTAGTCACAAGCTTCTCGCAAAAATGCCTCTAAAGGAGTTTTTGATGAAAATCATGAAAAAGGAAATTTGAACAAAAACTCAAAACACGAAAGCATAAAAACACTTTCAAAAATATATAAAATACTCAAAAATCTTTTTGGGTTTGATCAACAAGCAATTGAGTATACACATCACATTTGAACATGTACAATCACACAAATGAAATAAGCATTCATTAAGCAAAAGTCTTGTGTGTTGTGTGTGAGTATCAAATGTGGAATAATCCTTTGTCCAAAGTGAAGCTTCAATGATCAATTCAATCAAGTCATACACAACTAGTACTAAGTCAATTGGTCTATCTCAATTATAGAAATGAACATATATGACCTCCCACAAGGAAATGATTACATATCTTTGAAGCTTTTCATCTGGCTTCTTTATAATTCATAACATTTGATCATTTTTGAACAATACATCTCATTTTGAGATCTGTGCCTAAAAATTTTTGATATTTCAATTTTGTGAGAAGCTTTTGGCTTTTTGGGCACCATACATTTCAATACAAGTCGCTTTCCCTTTTTCCTAGTCAAATATTAGTATGTGCGATGGCTTTTGCAGTTCATTATCTCTTTTCAAGATTTGACATTTGTCGAGCTATAATGCAATAACATAAAAAGTGTGGGAAGATATATAGGCACAAAGTCTATGCATGTATCAAAACTATCAAAACTATTGATCAATCATTCATAACAAGCTTGAAGATCGATTTACAACAGTCACATATAGATTTCAAGATTTTTCCCACAAAAATAGATGTGCATACATAACAAGCTAAGCTCGTAATTCACTACACCATTAGTACGAAGGTACTAGGCCAAACTCACATGTGATATACACAACACAAGCAATCAAACTTTTTAGAGATTTTTCAATTTTTATGGGTTTAAACCAAGTATGCAACAGTGAGTAGAGTAAGGTCACACAAGAAATAGAAGTCAAGGGATGATACTGACACCAATAGTATTACACAAAGACTTAAACCATGGACCATAAAGAGATTTAGTAAATATGTCTGCCTTCTGATTATCAGTGTTTATAAACTTTAAACACACAATCTTCTCCTCCACCAAGTCTCAAATGAAGTGGTGGATTTCAATATGCTTTGATTTCGAGTGTTGAACTGGATTTTTTGACAAGTTTATGGCACTCGTGTTATGACAGAATACACACATAGTGTCTTGAGTGATTCCATAATCATGTAAGAGCTTCTTCATCCACAATAGTTGTGCACAACAACTCCCTACTGCAATGTATTCAACTCCGCTGTTGATAGAGAGACTGAATTTTTCTTTTTGCTCATCCACGATACCAAGTTATTTCTAAGGTAAAAACAACCACCTAAGGTGCTCTTCCTATCATCAATGCACCCGGCCCAATTAGCATCCGAATAACTAGCTAAGCACTCATTCAAGTCTCTCAAATACCAAATTCCATAGTCGGATGTGTCATTAATATAGCGGATAATTCGTTTGACTGCTGTTAGGTGGGACTCTTTGGGTGCTGCCTGAAATCGAGCACATACCCCTACACTAAGAGCGATGTCCAGTCTATTCACAGTAAGGTAGAGAAGACTGCCGATTATGCTTCGATAGAGTGTTGAATCTACTTCTACACCGACTACATCAAGGCTTAGTTTTACCGAGGAACTCATAGGAGTGGAAGTATGTTTCTTGAAGTCTAGGCCAAATCTCTTGACAAGATTTTTGGCATATTTCTCTTGAGATATAAATATCCCATTTTTTCGTTGTTTCACTTGAAGCCCTAGGAAGTAGTTTAGCTCCCCCATCATGTTCATCTCAAACTCTCTTTTCATTTCTTCCAAAAATTCTTGAGCAAGGTGATCAGTTGTGGATCCAAAGATTATGTCATCCACATATACTTGAGCAACAAGGAGAGATTTCTCATCTCTTTTAACAAACAGGGTTCGATCGGCTTGACCTCTTTTGAAACCATGATCCAAAAGGTATGTGGGGAGGCGATCATACCAAGCTCTTGGTGCTCGCTTTAGCCCATATAATGCCTTCTTTAGCCTTAGCACATGGTCTGAAAAGTGAGGGTCTTGAAACGCCTTTGGTTGCTCAACAAACACTTCTTCGTTTAAAAATCCATTCAAGAAGGCACTCTTCACATCCATTTGGTATAAATTGAAGTTCATAATACATGCTATGGAGAGAAGAATTCGGATTGACTCTAGTCATATGACTGGAGCAAATGACTCATCAAAGTCTATGCCTTCAACTTGAGTATATCCTTAGGCCACCGATCTAGAATTATTTTGGACAACTTCACCATCTTCATCGGTTTTGTTCTTAAAGATCCACTTGGTGCAGATTATATGTGTATCCTTGGGCCTTGGTACCAACTCTCATACATCATTTCTAACAAATTAATTCAACTGTTGGTGCATGGATTCTACCCAATTCTCCACTTTCTTGGGTTCAAATTAGGCAAGATAGCAATTGTATGTCACATGATTCACACTATAGCTTAGTCCTCTTCTCAAACGAAGTCCCTCATCTAAATCACCAATGATGTTGCTACTGGGATGATTGAGAGTTACTCTTAATGATGGTTTCTTGGAAGTGGAGGGTTCCCCATCACAAGAAATTGGAGGTTAAACTTCTGGAGGGGTTAGTGGACTTAAAGATCCTTGTGTTGATCTAGTCTCCCTTCTTGATGTAGGAGGTGTAGACTGCTCCGGTGATTCTCTCTCACCATCATCACCTTGAGACATGTTGTCATCACCTTATTCTTCTTAAAACTTGGTCCTTCGCCATCCTCATCAACATCCTTTTCTAAGATGATGTCATCTATGACCACATTTATCGATTCCATTACTGTCTTAGTGCGCTTATTGTACACTCTATATGCTCAACTATTTATAGAGTATCCTAGGAAGATTCCTTCGTCACTCTTAGCATCAAATTTTCCAAGATTCTCCCTATCATTGAGAATGTAGCATTTGCTTCCAAATACTCAGAAATATTTCACCTTAGGGTTCTTTTCCCTCCAAATTTCATAAGATGTCTTCTTTGTTCCTGCTCGGAAGAAAATCCTATTTCCAATGTGACATGAAGTGTTCACCGCTTCAGCCCAGAATTTTTGTGGAAGGTTTTTGTTGAGAAGCATCACTCTCGCCATCTCTTGAATCACTCAGTTCTTTCTTTCAACCACCCCATTCTATTGTGGAGTCTTTGGAGCTGAAAATTCCTTTTTAATACCGTGCTCATTGCAAAATGCCTCAAATTTTGCATTTTCAAACTCCTTCCCACGATTACTTCTAATTTTCACTATGGGAACTCCCTTTTCATTTTGGAGCCTCTTGCATAATCTTTCCATCTTGTCACATGCCTCCGACTTCTCTCTAAGAAATTCCATCGAAGATTACATTGAGAAATCGTCAACTACCACCATGATGTAACGTTTTCCACCCATGCTTTCCATTCTCGTTAGACCCATTAGATCCACATGAAGTAACTCCAAAGGACGAAAAGTGGCAACTACATTTACTTTAGGATGGGTTGACTTTGTTTGTTTTCCCAATTGACATGGACCACACACATTCTTCTCAATTTTTCCAAACTTTGGCAAA
Source organism: Quercus gilva (assembly GCA_023621385.1). NCBI lineage: Eukaryota > Viridiplantae > Streptophyta > Magnoliopsida > Fagales > Fagaceae > Quercus > Quercus gilva. The sequence continues at coordinate 47,893,570 of CM042482.1, read as the reverse complement.
CCAACCACTGCTTTAAGCTTTGAGACTTTTGCCACTTGTTTGTAATTTGCATGCCCAAACCGTTGATACCATAACTCCAAGAGATTCACTCAAGCACTTCGACATGATATGCTTGGTTTGGGAATGACACCATAACAATGTCGATGGTCCTAAGACCCTTCAATACTTGAACACCTTCTTCATTGAGGATTAGACAACCTTTCTTTGAAAATTGAATGAGGAAGTCTTCATTGCATATTTGGGTGATACTTAGCAAGTTCACTTTTAATCCTTTGATGTACAGAACATCAGTCAATAAGGGAAGTCCCAAAATATCAACGGTTCCTTTTGCAAGAACTTGTGAGTGACTACCATCTCCAAATGTCACATAGTTGTCTTCCTTCTCCTTAAGAGTTTTGAATAATGATTTATCTCCTGCCATATGCCTTGAACATCTGCTGTCAAGATACCACAAACACGAATTAAACACTTTCAATGCGGTATGTACAAAAAGACAAGCATGAGATAGGCATTCTTGAGCATCAAAATAGGACTCATCTTCCTTTACTTCATTCATAGATGAGTGAAGCTTTCTTTTCAAACAATCAAGTTTATCACACAATTGTCTATTCCTTCTCTTATATTTAGCAATTAGGGAATTCAACTCACATAAGCTATTATGAATATCATGATTCCTATGTTCTAAGGATTTCAGCATGTGTACAAAAATTCTAGCATGTTTCTTTGATTTGAATAACTCTAAAAGCTCATTGCTGGGACAATCTCCAAAGATGCTTATAGAGTCATTATCACAAACACATGAACTATGCTTCATGTTGGCCTTTGCCATAGCACTATCCATAGAAAGCCACGGGGTCTAGGATCACACTTAGATAATGAAACCACAGCAGTGTACCCACTCTGATACCAATTGAAAGCTCGAATTTGTGTGAAAACACAAGAGCTGTTTAGAAGCCCAAATTAAAATTACGGCTTGGTTGATTTTACTCTAACTTAAACTAAATGCGGAATAGAGTAAATGCAAGCAAACAAACAAGATAACTACTATAAGCCATATTAATCAAATCATAGCAGTAAAATGAAAGCTAAAAGAGTAAGGAAGAAGAATGCAAACACAAGATAACACGCTGATGTGTTATCAAAGAGGAAACCGAAGAATTCAGTGAAAAACCTTTCCACCACCCTCCAAGTAGTAAATCGATCCACTAGAGAATAAGTTAGAGTACACGAATAACAAAAAACCCTCCAGCCTAGTCTACCCCATGTACTCGAGCCCTCCAAGCTCCTGCTCCCAATTGACCTAATGAAGCCTTGTCTTCTCTAGCTCTCCAGATCACGCAATTCAACCCAATTGCATCCACCAAACAAATGGCTTCTTCCAATGCTTCCTAACAGCACCAAAAACTCACTAATAATAGCTTAATTTTGCATATTTATATCATTATTAGAAAGCATTATCATACTTATTTTAAGTTAATTCATGCATTTTATAGTTGATTTTGGAATAATGCTGAATAATCAATTTTGTGCTTAATTGAATTTTAATACATGAATTTGTCTTTTGTAGGATAATGAAATTAAATAAGTGGATTTGTGCAAAGAAGAAAGCTAATAGACTTTACTTTTACAAGGGCCATGATGAAGTCAAAGAAGGCCAACCCAATTCAATTCAAGTTCAACTAGAGCAAGGAATCAAAAAAAATTTGTATCTAATCCAAGTCCAATTCGGATTAGGATTCCAACTTACACACCAGTTAGTATTTGGAGCATAACTTTCAGGTCAGATGTCCAATCAGAATGATTGAAGTTGGGTTGGAAATCTAACTTAAAGGGCTACAACTTTGTAGTTTACCAAAAATCCGAATGCAGAAGTTAAATGGGCCAAAAATGTCGGTTAAGTGAAGCCTAAAAACCTAGGATTTTCTCCAAACGGAAATTCAACTTATAATAGGATTCCTTGACCTATTTAAAGGCTTTTTAGGGCAAAATTCAAAAGGAGAGCTACTGTAGAACATAATTTAGGTTTTCTTAAAGTTTCTTTACAGTTTTTAAAGTTTTATTTGTGTTATGGCTTGCTAGAAGCCTTGCTAAGGCAAGGGGTGAAACCCAACCGTTTATTGGTATGTTCTTAACAATTATTTATTAGTTTTAATGATTATGTTTTTATACTTTTGATTGTTTTACTCATCTAGAAAAGTATTTAATTCTGTAATGATTATGTTTTTATGTTTTTGATTGTTTTACTCATCTAGAAAAGTGTTTAGTTCTGTATAATCCTTTGATTTATCGTAGACTCCGGGAACGTTAAATGCTTAGTATTCCTTGCGAACTAATTCACTAGTTTTGTTTTGCCTAAAATCAATCAATTACATGAAACTACCTTAGACAATTAATTCTTGAGTTTTTATTGTTAAATCATCCAACTAAAATCATCCTTCGCATGAATTTTAGTTGAGTTATAAAATAAATATTATTAAGACTACCAATAGATGTGTTGTGTGTGGATCTCTAAACCTTAGTGCCTTAATATATTGTTATTTTCTCTTAATTTAGATTACCTTTACTAAACTATCAAAAATCTCTTTAGTTAAACTTTATTATTTTAGTTTTATTCTCCTGTGGCTTGCTAATCTATTCCCTTTTCCTTGTGGATTCGACCTTGGACTTTCCGAGTTATTACTTCACAATAATCCTGCACTTGAGAGCATTATTTAAGTCGCAGCACTCACTTTACACTCAGGTTGGGTGTGGTAAGTGTTTGGGCTATCAACCTCTCAAAGATTTGGAAATGGAGAGGTAGGAGTTAAAGAAAACCACAATGAATTGTGTAGAGAATTGTGGGTATGACAATCTCTCACTCTCAAGGATAATGGCTGGGGTTTTCTCTCTAAAAAGCACTCCTCTCAATATGTGAGTAATGTGGGTATATATAGTGTGGGTAGAGACCTGGTGTATCAAATATGACAGATTGGCAAAACAAAATATTTTGCAGGTATCTCACGGGAAGGCCTTACCCGCGAGACACTTGCAAAAATCTACTGTCACCATCTGTCATGACTCTTCGCATTCCAGTCATATGCTGAGCACATGCTTCACTTCACGGGAATGCTTCTCGCGAGCTACCTGCGAAAACTTTTTTGGTCTTCAATTTGCCTTGAGTCTTCACACTCTCTCTCACACACAACCCTTATAAAGAAATCCTACATAAAATATAGGATACATAAGATTGAACAAAATTACAATCAAATTTGACTCAGAATTAAAGTCAACACAAAATAGTTGTAAATCACAACTTTACACTATCTGAAGCCATAGCCTCTGTTATTTCCCAATTTGACATATTGTGAGCCAGATGCTAAGAGTTGTAGCCCCTGACACTATTGAAAACAATTAAGAGTTGATACCATGAAGACTCTTAAAAAAGCACTGGCTATTACCCTTTAACAGACTCCTAAATGCACCTCTCTTTTGTGCTCTTTTTGCATAAAGTAGCTTTATTAATATAGACTTTTCTCCTTTATAAAAATTTGAAAAAACAATTGAAAAGAAAATCTAATCATAAGTGCAGCACCAATCATTAAGGGTTTAAATGAGAGGGAAAAAAATATTGTACTTGCAAAACAAGTGTGTAAAGATGTCAAAGGCATGCTTATATTGAAGTATAAAAATAAAAGTACCTTTAGTTTCCGAGGAGGATGTTATATCATTTCTGTCAATCATTTCAGGAGAGAGTGTGGATATAGAGTCTACTGGTGCATTACCGAAGTTTTCTTCTGCTTTTGTTATGATGGAATCTGAAATATTTACCACATTTTTCTCTGTTGGCTTCATGGATACTACAGAATCATTTCGGGCATCCACATGAAACTCTATGCCACAACAAAAAATAAGTCATTAGCAAGCTTACAAACCTATAAAAGCAAGTTAAAAACATGTTGACCGTAACAAGAACATGTCTAGATATTAAAAATATTACCAGTCAGAATCAAATCAAGTTTAAACTGGTGATGTCGCTGAGCTTGCACCACTCCATAAGTTAAGAGGACAAGTTTCACTAAACACATTACTTTTAACATGCAAAATATCAAGTTGATTGGAGCAATGCATACACCACTCCTATACTCTCTCCGTCCTAAATAGATGGGATCATTCCTTTTAGGTTTGTCCCCAAAATATATGGGTTTTTGCAAAAATAAAAACATCTATTTATTTGACATATCACTCTTAAAATAAACACCCCCCCCCCCCCCCCTCTCCCCCCCTTCCTTTTTATAAATTTGAATCAACCTTTCTTGGCCCACCTATGAGTATTTTAGGAAGATTGTCATGTTTACTTTTGTTAATGAAAAAGAAGAGGCAAACTATTAGAAAAAATGCTTAAATAATTGGATTCACCATTTCCTAACAGTGTAAGCATTTTATGCAACTAGTAATTTATCATGGTGTTAGAATAAGTGATATTGAGTTAGAACCATGCATCCATTCTACCTCCCATTCAAAAAGTTAAAAATCTCACATGTTGGACCCCACTTATTAAGTAGGAGTCTAGGCCCACACATGAGAGGTAGTGTTAGAATAATGGTTAAATGATTGAATTCAAAATTTCCTAACTGCTTAAGCTTTTGGGACAATTACAATTGGTAATCTATCACAAATAAGAAGAAAAAGATGATAGAGAATGGGTTGTTTCTATATATCAAGCCCTCACCCAATCCATTCCATATATACATAAGAAAATTTGCAGTATATAATATATTGTCTTTTTCAAAAAATTCTATTCTAATAGTAATAGTTGATAGAGACACATCATAAATAATATCTTCTAGAAGAGTCTAGAATAGGGACACCTCACCTATGGTATCTTTCTAGAAGGATAGAATTATCTCTCTTTCTAAAAGTCCCCCCTTAATTGGAGCATATATGTCATTATAAACCCAGCTTGGAACAAAAAAACTAATTGACTCCAACAAGGTGCTTGGTCCTTCCATGAAACACAAGATTGGAAACAATATGTATAGCTGCTTGACTATCACATGATAGTGGGATAGGAGTTGGCACTGCATAATTCTAAAAGAAAGTGTTGTAACCAAGTCATGTCACTAGCAGTACATGTCATCACTTTGTATTATGCTTCTGCACTAGACTAAAAAACTACATTTTACTTTTCCATGTTACAAATTTTCTTCCCAAGGAGCAAAACCCCATAGTGGACCTTCTATCAAAAGGTAATGCAGCCCAATCTGCATCAATGAAGTCTTCTACCCTAAGATGGCCATGCTTTCTTAGGGTAGCACACCAATGTTAGAGTCTTGGGATTTCTAAGAGCTGAGTCATCAGACTAAGTGTGTGTTTGGCTTGGACTTATAAGCTCAACTTTTTTTTTAACTTTTATGTACAGTTTTTTAAAATCTCAATTTTTCTTACTTCTTTTACTTTTTTAAAGTATAAGTGTACTTTAGCACACTTTCAAAAAAAGCTAAATAAGTTGTTCCCAAATAGACACTAATTATATATGAAGAGTATGGCCTTATGATAGTGAGATAACTAAGCCTCCCAACCAATTGAGGATATCGGCTAGGATTTGAAAGAAGTTTCATTCATCTTTTAAGTGTTTCTAACTTGGAACCATAGAAGTTTCAACAAGACGAGAACCCAGCAATCAAGTCTCCTCAAGGATATCAAATACATACTTCCTTTGAGATAAATTGATGTCTTGCTTAGATCTTGCAACTACAATTCCTAAAAAGTATCGAAGCCATGATCTTTGGTGTGAAAGTGTAGTTATAAAACTGCATTCTAATCATCCCTAATAACTACTATGTCATCCACATAGACAACAAGTAATATGCATCCAACATCAGTGTGTAAATGGAAACTAAATGATCCATCTGACAGCAGCGAAGTCCAAATCCATGAAAACTTCACAAAACTTCCCAAATCTTAATTTTGGTGACTGCTTAATTAAGATCATATAATACTTTATTCAACCTACAAGCATTGCCCTAATACTACCCCGAAACAACAAACACAAGTGGTTACTCCATATATTCTTCTTCAAGAAGGTCATCATGAAAAAATGCATTTTTAACATCTACTTGATGTCAGTTACAACCAAGACTAGTCGCAAGCGATATTAGGACTCAAATAGAAGAGACCACAAGAGAGGTGGTCTCACAATAATCAATGCCATAAGTTTAGCTATAGCCCTTGGAAACCAACCAAGCTTTAAGTCAATCATCAAGATGGAACATAACAGTATATATCCATTTACTAGGGGTGTCAACAGGTTTAGGCTCAACCTGTCACTTGTCTTGACCACATTGGGTAGGGGAGGAAGAAACCCGCTGCCAACCTAGTAGAAATGGCGGCTCTACCGTTTGGAACTCCAGGGATGGTAGTCAAAACTGGTTAAGATAACAATTTGATGGGCAACAACGATACGGATTTGGCGACAAGGAAGAGATCTCTATATCTCCTTTCAATCTGGATAGAGATCTCTGGATCCCCTTTCCTTTCATAAAAAATGGGTAATTCTATGAAATATAGGACAGACGAGTTGGGTGTGCTAGATTCTCATGTGGAAAACCCAACACTCAACCAGACCAAGTCGGGTTTTGAAGCATTTAACCCACCGCTGACCACCAAAGCCATCAAAACTGGTTGAATCTTGTCAGGTCTAAAGGGTGCACCCGGTTTATGCAAGTTTTTGGAAATTCATACCATTTACAACCAACTACATGTTTCCTATGTTGCAAGGGAACAAGATCTGAACTTCCACTTTGATGTAAAGCAGCCATCTCCCAATTTCATGGCCTACCTCCAATCTAGATCAAAGACTACATCCCAAAGAGGGAAAGAAGTGCTAGAAAGGTAGGAAATAAAACAAGAAAATAGGAATTTTTTTGGTTTCATATTTTCAAGATTTCTATGTTATAATTATTTTTGTTTGTCATGGACTAATGGATTTTTTTGGTTTCATATTTTCAAGACTTCTATGTTATAATTATTTTTGTTTGTCATAGACACCCCAAATTCATATTTTGTATTCAATATTATTTATATTCTTCTTTCATTTTGTATCATTTTTCTTGTGAATATCATTGTAATAGAATTGCAATGTGAAATAAAAAGGATACTCAAAAGGTCAATAACACCAAGACCAACTCAAGTGGTAACAACCAATGCAAAATTTATTACTTGAGATACTTGCAAATGAGGCTCTTCATGGAAATAAGTATTCCAACATATTTAAACATGCGTCATATGCTAAAGTAGCTAAAGCAATTACTAAGAAATTTATGACTGAATGTACCCCAAAGCAAGTGGAACATTACTTTAAAACACTCAAAACTAATTGGAATACAATTGCATTACTTTGTAATAAGAAAAGCGGGTTTGGATGGAATAATGATTTGAAAATGATCACTTGTGATAGGACAATGTATGACAAAGAAGTTACGGTAAGAAACTTTTATTTTCTTTATTTTATAGGTAGAAACTTTTTAGGTTGTATCATTTTAAAGTTTAAATGTTTTCACTATTCTTATTGCTCTCATATTAGTTTTTAACTCTTTTTCTTTTTTTATAAATTATTTCTTTTCCTTTCTTTACACAAGTACATCCCAATCATGCACAGTTTCTAAACAAGAAAATTGAGATGTTTGATGAGATGGCTTTGGTTATGGGTAAGGATATGGCTACAGGAGGTTTTTCTAAGGGAATTTGTGATATAGGTGTAGAAGCATTGGACGAATCACCTCCGCTTGTTGACGCTAATGTTGATGACATATCTAAAAAGAAGCAAGTTGATCCCTCACATGTGGCCTCAAATGAAACAAGGTCTCATAGGAAACAACATCATGCTACTATGATTGAAGATGATGTTTACCAAGATTTGTCTGCACAACTTGGTAAGGTTGCTTTTGCAATAGAAAAGATTTCTGAAAATCAGCTAAATTTTGGTAATCTTTATGAAAAAGTTATGAAGATGGAAGGGTTTGAGAAAAATATGTTTGCATTTGACCATTTGAATGGGGATGAAAAACAAGCAAGGTCATTCATGTTAAAAAATGACAAGCTCCATAGACAATGGCTGTAGAATTTCTTTGACAACTATTTAAACCAAGTTTGATTATGTAGGTGCATTTTTATTAGAACTTGGGCATTTCTATTTGAACAATTTGGCATTTTGGTATTTATCAAACTATTTGTTCTAGATTATTTTGCAAGTTAACTATTTAGCCTATATGGCATTTTGAACTATTTGAGATGGAGCTTATGATTATTTTGAATAATGAGAAGAATGGGTATTTTGAATTATGAGCTTATGGAGCTTATATGTGTGAGAATTATATTGTGAACTTTTAGCTTGAGAACCAAATTCATACTTGTTTTTATATTTATTTATGTTGATTACATTAATTGGGTTTATGTAAATTTTATATTATACATGCTTTAAATTATACAAGAAATGTTATAAAAAGTTTGTACATACCAAATAGTAAAAAACATTCTCAAGCTCATTTTCAAGGTTGTTACTATGCAAACACCGAAAAATGAGATAGTTTTCAAAAAAATGTTCTTTAGAAAATGATCAAATTTCCAGAAAATATTAATACTAAAACAAATAGAGCCAAAACAATAAATAGGTGTTAATATCATTCCAATTGCTATTACAAATGAGTGTTGTTGCAAGCTGTCTATCATTCTTATTCCATCCTTATTTGAAATCTCTTTAGGTTTGTCTTTTCAAAGAAATATCCAACTCTTGTTGGATCAAGATATTAATAAGTTGTATTTGTCAAATGCCAAAATTGTTTATTCCATCAAATTTGTTTACCTCGAATTTGGCATTAGAAACAACAGTTCTATCAAACGAAGGTCTTGTAGAGAACTTACTTGACATCTTTCTTCCCAATAATCAGATCCGTAAACCAATTAACAATATTTCCAAAGAGAACAAATCTAAATGCTAAGGTAGTGAACCTTAGTGCTCATACCAATTTGGGTGGCTAAAATCCCAAATATGGTAAAAAATTTCGGCTGGAAAGCATGTCAAAATATCCTTCCCACAAAAATGAATTTATTCTTTAGAAAGATCACTGATGACCCGGTTTGTGAAGAGTGTGGTTCAGGCCCAGAAACGACCTTGCATTACATGTGCTGTGTCAGTGCAGGAAGGCGCGGGAGGTATAGTATCTGGAAGCAGGGAGTTTACTGATATTCTGTGGTAGCTCATGATTAGATGTTTGCTGTAATACTGATGGTTGCGAGGCGCATATGGAAGAATCGGAATGAAGTGAGACATGGGCAAAGAAAACAGACAACTACAGAAATTTATGAAAAATCAACTAGACTACTAGAGGAATATCAGGCCAACGCTGCACAAACTTGATAACTCATCTCCAATCAGAGGGGTTCCTCCTTAAAATGGATGGTATAAAGTGAATTCTGATGGGGCTGTATTTTGAAATTTTCATCTTTTGAACACTACATCAGCTGCATTTCTTTCGCCAAGCTGAAGTTATCTACACTAAAAGGAAAGGCAACAAACCAGGACATGGTAGTATGCACAGTTTGTTGATGATGTAATTCATATTTTTCAAACATGAAATGAAATAAATTTCACCGGGGTTTCCTTTAAAAAAAAAAAAAAAAAAAGGGAGTTTGGAGAAAGACCTTGTCCAAATAATATTTGGTTTTGTGCTGACCGCGTGGCTGCGTGTGGCATCCATTCAGAGAAGATAAACTCCACAAGTTGAGCGTGAGCGTGATAGTTGGCTCTTCACTCTGACCTTCGACGGGCATGGTTACCATTTTTTTAATTAGCTCTTGAGCATACACGCCTTGCTTAGATTGATCTATATGTTTGGCACTCAATATTTCATACTCAAGTTTCTAAATTTTTTATAATCAGTTGTGTAACCAACTTTGTCCATTAGTTATAATACATACTCTCTCATATTAGTTTATAATTTATATACTGTTTTTAGAAAGTATTTTATAGATTATTGAAATGTTATCTATGTCGGTCAAGATTTAAAATATAGTTTCAAACCAGTTTGAAGGAATCTTCTCCATTTTTTAGAAGATTGTTTGTGTATATTATTTATGCACAAGATATTTCTCCAAATTAGTTTGGAAAAATTTTCTTCAACCCATTACGTAGTTATTTATAATATTATCTACATGTATTATTTAAGCAAGTCACATGAATTATTAAAAAAGTCATGTAATCAAAATTACACATGGATAAGTTTTTTAACCACCATCTAGTGGGTTGAAGGAAGTTTCCTCAAAACTGATTTGAAGGTAAATTATTTACATTATTTAATCAAGTTAAGGGCCTGTTTGGTAAGAGATTTCTAGTAAGATTATTTAAGTTTTGTAGAAATACGTGCGAGTGAAAAAGTGTGTGAAAATACATGTTGTAGTATTTAAACAACAGTTTTCGTTGTTTAAACACCCTTACCAAATGAGGCCTAAATAACTTAATAAAGAAGTTATATAACTAAAATTACTCGTGAGTAGTATTTTCAATCGCCACATAATGAGTTAAAGGAAAATAACCCCAAATGGTTTTGAGGTTAAACCTTTCCAAATTATATTTTCCTATAAAGTATAAAAAATACTCTCTAATAATTAATTATTTTCTTCCATAAGTATAATTAAATTATTAGGAGACCAACTGTAATGCTTATTTATTGCACATTCACAATACTTCTTTCTAACCAACGGGGGCTTGGCTTAGCTAGTAAGGTTCGAACGATTCGTCTAATTTACCTAGGTTCAAGTCCCGCTGCCAGCAGGTTTCCATTGGTGGGCATACTTAGTGGTGAGGTGTACTCAAATGAGGTGACTCCCACACAGTGGTACAGGCGGGCCCCCGAGATCGGGCTAACCTGTCCCGAGGGTGTAATATGACCATAAAGACCCTCATTTTTCTTTCTCAAAAAAAAAAAAAAAAATACTTCTTTCTAATACCAAAATATTATATGGGTGCTCTTAGAATATTTGTTAATAAACCTTTTTTTTTTATACTATTTTTATAGGAAATATCAAAAGATATCAAAAAAAAAATTAATTACTTATTTCTTTTCTTAAACAAAGTTTAACTATAAAATTGGTTGTAATCTAAGGCTATTACCTTACTCAATATCTTTTATTGTAGGTGAATTTTGACAAATTCATCATTAAATTACATCTTCTTCTTATATCCTCTATACTTACAAAATTTATAGAAAATTAAAGATCAATAGCTATGTCGTTAATAAATTGTTAAATTACAAGTTTTTGTAATTTAAAATTATGCATGAAATATAAGCTTAAAAATCATATAGTAAATAATATCCGATTGACACAAAATTTGACATGTGTATTAAGAGAGTAAAGAATATGCAACTTAATAGTCAAATTTTCAAAATATGTAGTAATATTTATTTTATTGAGTAAAGTTGTAGTTTTAGGCTACAACCAATTTTGTAACTAAACTTTATCATTCATTTCCCCTAATAAAAAATTTATAAAGTATTTCCTAAAGAACAAAATTTGGCTACAAAATTGGTTGTAACTTTAAGTTACAACTTTACTCAATATCTTTTTATTGGAAATGAATTTTGACAAATCCATCATTGGATTACATCTTCTTCTTATACTCTCCATACTTGCAAAGTTTCTAAAAAATTAAAGATCAATAGCTATGTCATCAATAAATTGTTTAAATTGCAAGTTTTTGTAATCTAAAATTATGCATAAAATATGAGCTTATAAATCATATAGTAAATAATATCCGATTAACACAAAATTTGATATGTATAATAAGAACATAAAAAACATGCAATTCAACAATTAGACTTTCAAAATATATAATAAATTTTTTTTTATTAAATAAGGTTGTAGCCTTAAGGTACAACCAATTTTGTAACTAAACTTTGTCATTTCTATAAGATTACAACCAGTTTTATAACTAAACTTTCTCCTTTTCTTAAACTAATGTCTTTAAAAGTTAAAACATCAACTAACAAAATCCTATTATTATATATGAAATGTAATTCCACTAATCTTCAACATCCTTATGCACCCAACCTCTTTTAAATACAAACGTCTCTCTCTTTATTTGATTCTTTATTTCATTAGCATTACTTAAATATTAATGGTTTGTTATTAAAATGTTAGCAATAATTTATTGAAATGTCTAACTTTAAAGCGACAACTAGCTTGTCATTCGTGCTTGAAATGTAATGATAAATTCATTCGTAGTCATTACCAATGTCCTTTGGTCTAATGGAATCTCCAACTTTATGGTGAGTACACATTCAGGGTTCGATCTCAGCATTTTCAATTAACAAAAAATATATATATATATACACACACATAATAGCTAGCCTAAGCAACATGATGTTGAACTTCTATGCAAGTTAGTCATTTTAGCCTTTTCATTTGCCACAATAAAATGATATTTATTTGATAATAAAATTATAGAATTTAAGTTTAAAAAAATCATCCAATCTTCACAAATGGACACATTTTTAGTTCCTATACCCTTCATAATTGACAATTTTTTTGGTCAAATTTTTTTGCACTGGAATAGTAAGATGGGATCCAAGTAGTTTTTTCTCTTTTATTTTATGTGTTCTTTTATGTTTATATAATGTATACGTTACTATAAACATAAAAGACAATAAATTTATAAACATATGTTATAAGCAAAGTTGTTTTAAGAAAATTTATAAACATAGCATTCTATTTGTTGTTAAAATTGTGTTTATTCTAATTAAAATGTCATAACATTATAATTTGTTTTATATCAACATATGCCCTTGAGAAAGCATATTATGTACATATATGATGTATTCTTTTATGTTAATATAATTCCTATAATATTATATTTGAAATCTGTAGTAATATAAATGTACAATATAAAACGTACACACACATATATAAATATATAATTCCATGAATTTAGATTTATATATGAAAATCTTATGGACAGGTGCCAACTGAAGTTGGACCCCTAAGAAAACTAAAAAAGGGGATTTGCAATAAAAATTGATTTTGGGAAGGAGAAGACAATCATTAACACCAAAAATACTGGCAAGAGAGTGAATGTTAAGGTATTGATCAACATATATTTTATGAAAACAATACCGTTTTAGTGTCCTATTATAGATTAGTCAGCACAGAGTTAAATACAGCATGAAAAAAAGTCTTTTACGTTTGTTACCAAGAAACAAGAGGTGGGAGAGAAAAATGAAGGGATAATTTATATTTAAATTTGCAAAAAAAAAAAAAAAAAAAAAAAAATGCATTCCTAAAAAGTTGCTGAAAGTTGAAAACAAAATTAAAGCTAATTTGATTGTGGTCAACTTGTATAATCTGGTTAAATATGTATTCTTTCATAACTCTCATCTGATTTTTCGGTCATCTCCCTCAAAGATTTTGCACTGGAATAGTATGATAGGATTCAAATAGGTTTATCCCTTTATTTGATATATTATTCAATGTTTATTTTATTTATATGTTATTATAAAGATGAAATAAAATAATTTTATAAACATATGTATAAGCAAAGTCTTTTTTTAAGAAAAATTATAAACATAGCAAAAGGGAAGCGAGAGACACCAGCTTCAATTCAAATACTATTAGGATTAGTATTGGTGTTACACAAGTAGGCCAGTGATTGGATGTAAAAGTGAGTGAGTAGCAATTGAAGAGTGATTAGCATTGAGAGTGGTAGTTAGTTGTGAGTCAGTTGTGAGTGTACAGCTGGAGTGGGAGAGTTAGTTAGTAGTTAAGAGTTAGTTCAAGGGTGGGAAGACATATAAAGGTGAGAATTTGTTGTTGTACAGATTCAAGTAATGAGTAAAGCATAATTCAGTTCCTATTCTCTCTTCGATATCTCTTTTCTCTATCTCTTTTCTTCTTTGGAGGACCAGCTGACCTCGAATCCAGCTAGAGACATAACCACCATACTCTGCACCTAACGATTTCTGTTCAAAATATATGCAATTCAAGCTACAAATGTATCTTTCGAAATTGGTGGGGATATAGATATGGTGATGATTTCAGTTGACCTAGCTAGGAATGTAGGCCCTATTAATTCGTCACTCTATACTTGGAAACATTATTCTACGTAATAATCTGAATTCAATTACGGATAACTCTACCAATCTTTTTTCTCTGTCATCCTAAAGCTTCTGGTGATATCTCATCTCCTGATACCAATCCACAACGCAAGAAACAAGCGCTTCATTAAGTCAAGAAACACTCAGCTATTCCCATCACTGGCTCCATGAAGATTCTTAGCTTGAATCATCGTGGGCTTGGGATCTCACAGGCTATTAAAGAACTTTGTTGTTTCGCACTAGAAGAAGGTCCCCAAGTTTTGTTTCTATGTGAAACTCAACTTGAGAATCATGGTTTTTGTTTGAAAAAGGAATTGGGTTTGACATAAGGTCCACGTATCTTCACTACTCTTTCTGAAACCAAATGCGGAATCATGTAATCACCTGTTATGGGAATGTTCCTTTGTATAAGCTATTTGGCTTCAGGCTCCATTTTGGGACACATTCAAGCTGACTAGGCATATTCGATTTATGGAAGCCATAGATGCTACCCTTCAGAAATTCCACTCACCGAAATTAGAGATATTATGTGTTACGTGTTGGATGATCTGGAATTGTCTAACTAAACTGATTTATTCAAATAATGTAATGATATTGAGACAGGAAATTTTCAATCAATTTTTTAGTACAAAATCCTTGATTCTAATGGTTATGATCACGAGCAGCTACTTACAGATAGAGTTTGTGGGAACTGATTTTGTTGAATTAGTGGATCTCTTGAATTTATATTCTATGGAAGTGGCTTGGATTCTTGAGGATATTAAGCAACATTTTGTTAGTATATCCTTGAAAAAGAATATGCTATTTTGTTGGCTCTCTCTAGTGTCTCAAAAGAGAATGAGGGAGACTGTTGTTTAATTAGAAGAATGCTTCTCCTTCTTCTTGCTCATTATACAGAAATAAATAAATTCTACTATTTTTTCTACCAAAAAATTGTTAATATAACATAATATAATCCTATAACATTACTTTATAAATGTACAAGTAATATAAATGTACAATTTAAAACCCAAAATGTGTTTTTGTATAATTCTGCCAATTTAAATTATACATGTATTTAGTTAGTCTCTCTTTACCGCTAAAAAAAAAAAAAAAAAAAAAAGGCAAACCCGTAATCCTATTCATTCAGATCAACTAACAGATTTTCCCTAACATTTGATGCAATACTCTTTGAGATCTCTTCCCTACATGCGCAGTTCCCCTTCAACATTCTTCTTCTTTTCTGTCCTCCAGAAGCCATTTGAAACCTCTTCCTTTTTTCTTTCTTTTTTTTCTTTTTTTTTTTTTCCTTCTTGAAGCAAGGTAGGCAAATGATTATTAATAGTAGTCCATCAAAAGATAGAAAAGTATACCCCATGAACAAATTGGTGTTGAATACACAAATGCACGATAATGGTGCTCGCTCGGATTGAATAATTTCTTTTGGACTACACAGTAGAGAGAGAATCAGGTAGATTCAATAGATTTGTCCCATGTTGGCAAACGTTTCCCTTCTGTTCCATGACTAGGATTTTTCTTCAAATGTAAATTCCAGTATTTCTTGTTTACTGCAATCTCTGCCTTGAGCGTGTTGGTGTTCTTCCTTCCACAAAAACAATGACAACATGGAGTCTTTTATTCGTCGCTTTAGGTGATGATTTAGCAGCAGCAATTAAGAGTATACCTCTTTAGACTAGAGGTAAGGAGGATATGAGGGTTTGTTCAAGATCAAATAGTTGAGTTTTGTCAGTAAAATTAGCTTACAAGATAGCAGCAAGTGTTGTGTCCAACAACAAAAATTGCTATTTAAGAAGCAAGATATGGAAGATAGAACTTTGACAAGTTCCTAGAAAAGCCAATATGAAATCTTCAATCTCCGGATATTTTGATGTGGGGCATGGCCTGCTGTTTTTGTAAAAGGAAAAGGTTTTTCTCCTATCAAATTTCTTCTACATGTAAATTTTGAAAATCTAATTATTAGATTGTATGTTCTTATTATATTTTCTATGCTTCCAAATTTTTAAGAAAACCAAATATCAATTGCTATATTATCAATCAAATATTTAAATTTCAATTTTTATGATCTAAAATTATGTATAAAAAATAAGTTTATTGATCGAATAGTTAATAACATCTGATTTGAATGAAATTTAACATACATGTTAAAAACATAAATAACTTTCAATCAAACAGTTATATTTTTAAACTTCAGACCATATAAAAATGATATATGAGGCCTTATTATAAATTGATTTTGGACGAAGCTGGGACCTCCTATAGTTCCAAGGAGTAAGGGCCCTTCATTGTATGTTCTATTGTTTCTGGTTTTCTTTCCCCTGGTGGGTTTATAAAAGTTATCCTTTCATTTTTTTTTTTTTTTTTTTTAAATGGTTTTCTTAATTTTCAGTGGTGGCTTTATCAAAGCTCCTTTCATTAAAGAAAATAAAGTTGCATTCTTTGAAACAGGAGTAAAGACATTTTTTCAATAAAATTATATAATTTATTTTTCCTTTTCTTTACTTTATTTTCTTAGCTAACTTACTAAATTCAGTTTTTTGAATAAAATAAAATAAATAAAAAATCTATGTCTGCAAGTTTGGGTTTTGATATAACTAATAGATTGGAGGATAAAGTATGTTGTGAAAATCATCTCCATTTTCTTTTCTTTTCCTTTTCTTTTCTTTTTTTTTTTTTTTTTTTTTAACGTAAACATACTATTGAGGATTTATGATAGTGTCAAATTGAATATGTAATTTTTGTATCAATTTTTTTTTTTTTTTTTTTTTTTTGCGTCTTCTAAAAATTAGATTTTTCTATTACCTGTCATCTTCATAATTTCATTATTCTTAATGGTTATTTTCTTTTCTTTTATTCACAAAGACTTTTGTTTTTCAATTTCAAATTAGATGCAAGATATGATATGAACAACATAAATTTTATTTATATAAGAGAATTTATTGTAACTTCTGGCTTCAAAGTAAGGAAAATTGCTATGAAATTAGTATGCTATGATTAACTTGAAATGTATGAAATAATTATTTTTATTTATATTTTGTTAACACTAAATAGACATAAGTTTTATTTTTATGTATTAATTTATTTTTAAAATTTTGAATTAATTTATCCCTAAATCTTTGTATAAATCAAATTTTTAGAATATACTTTTCATAATTGAAGGTTTTTGTCATCCAATTTTTCACACAGAAATAGCAAGATAGGGGAATCCAAATAGGTATAGCCCGCTCTCTTTTTTTTTTTTAAGAGAGTTTCAATCTATGTCGTTTGCTCCTAATAATAGCTTATGGTGTCCGCTCTTTATGTATTCTTCTATTTATATAATTTATATGTTATAATAAACATAACAAAAAGGAATGTTAAATGTTAAAGAATTTATAAACTTATGCTACAAGCAAAGTATATTCTAAGAGAATTTATAAACATATCGTTATGTTAAAAAAATTGTATTGAAATTAAAATGCTATAATATTATAAATTATGTTGTGTTAGTATATTCCCCTAAGGAAGTACATTATGTACATATGTTATTTTATAAGTTTATGTTAATATAACATAGGGTAAATTCCATTCACACCCCCCTTGAGGTTTGAGCTTATGCCAACCAGGTCCATGATATTTCAAAGTTGACTAATTTAGCCCCTAAAACAACTTTGTCCATAAACACGGTTAGCCCTCTATTAGCTTGTCTCGCTTCTCGGTAACTCTCTCCTCCTTCATCCCTCCTTCATCCCCTCTCTCTCTCTCTCTCTCTCTCTCTCTCTCTCTCTCTCTCTCTCTCTCTCTCTCTCCTTAGATCTCTTCTCTTCAATTCACTCACCCATCAATACAAGAAACATGTTGTAACATAGAAACTAAGCAAGGAATCGGGATGGGTGTGCTTGAAAATAGAGAAAAATTGTACCATGACGAACAAAATCAAGGGGATTAAGAACGAGATCAGATTCTTTTTTGTAGTTTGGAGAATTTGTCTTCTGCTTCTTCCACTTGGTTATTGCTCATCTCTCTCTGCAAACCCACCACCATATCTCAACCCACGACCACCTCCACTACAAATCTACCCATTCTCTAACATTAGATCTGCCGTAATTACCATCTCAACCAACGACAACCACCACCTCAGCAACAAAACTCAAATCCAAAAAAAAAAAAAAAAAAAAAAAAAAACTAGCAAACCCACCGCAGCACCACCATATCTCAACCCACAACCACCCCCGCTACAAATCTATCCATAGCAAAACCCATCACCACCATCGAAAACCACCGCTGGCCACGAAACTCAACAAAATCCACAACAACAAAACCCAAATCCAAAAAACCTTTAGTAAACCCAACACTCCATCGAAACCCTCAACCACTACTGCTGCAAATCCAACTCAACCCACAGATGTATTAGTTGAGACCACAACCACCACCTCACCACCATTGCTACATTGCCCACCACCACAAACCAACACCATAAATCAGAACTCAAACCACTTCAGACCCACCCTCACACTACCCAAATCAAACCATCACGGAGACCATATATCGCCGATGATCGCCCTCAAGCTCCTTGCGTGTTAAGCTCGGTGGAGAGTGGTGTGGAGGACCTGGACGAGAGAGAGAGAGAGAGAGAGAGAGAGAGAGAGAGAGAGAGAGAGAGAGAGAGAGAGAGAACGAGAGGAACTAGAGAGTTGGAGAGAGAGACAATAGAAATATGTTAGAGGAAAAAAGAAAAGAAAATGGAGTAACAGAGGCTAACAAAGTTAGGATTAAATTGTCTTTAAAGACTAAAGTTGTCAATTTTAAAATTTTATGGACCTGGTTGACATTAGACCAAACTTCAAGGAGTGTAAGTAGAATTTACCCTATAACATAATATATTTTCTATAACATCATTTAAATTACATTTATAGCAAATATAAATGTTTAAGGTTTTTTTTTTTTTTTTTTTTTTGCCGAGAGAGAGAGAGAGAGAGAGACAAATGTTCAAGTTTAAACCCAAAGCGTACACCTTTATGATGCCTTGAATTGCATGGATTTACAAATCTGTGCACTTTTGGATTTAATTATTTATATTATGTATAATTTTATGGTTACTTGTAGACTTATTGATGAGCTTCTAGATGATTTAACAAAATTTTCATTATGCATTTATCGTCATTACTAACAATTTCATGATTAATTTTATATTTATTCATTAGTTTCTAGATAATTTATCGAGATTTTTTTTTTCATTTAAATCACGAGAATATTTCAAATTAGGAAACCACTTGAAGGAAAGTTGGAAATAGACAAAATTTGTATATTGCATAATATTTCATGGGAAATTATTGTGTACTCCCGGAGTACCATAAATGCATACTCCCTCCTCTCACATAAATGGTGACTCCCACTAATTAAATTCATGGTGGGACCCACCATTCATGTGAGAGGAGGGAGTACGCATTTATGGTACTCCGGGAGTACCTAATAATTTTCCATATTTCATGCCTATAAAACGTAAACTTTCCGTTTCGATTTTTAATATATGAAATATCTTTTTTTTTTTTTTTTTTTTTTGGTGAGAAACCACACCAGTGGCCTGGGCATATGTTGAAAACAAACAACTAATGAACATCAAAACCCACCAAGGTGGCAATGTCAGCAGGCATTACATCAGACCAAATTTGCCAACCAACCGAATCCTTAGCTTTTTTAGCCGAGGCATCCACCACAATATTACCACTACGAGGAACATGAACAAAATTAACAAACAGAAAAGATGGAACAAGGCAAAGGATGTCCTCCACAATGTTTCCATGCGAAGACAACGCTGCATTATCCTGAGTAACCGCGTTGATAACTGTCGCCGAATCACCTTCGAAGATAACTCTGTGAAGATCAAGATCAGCAGCGAACTGAACCGCTCGACGACACGCTAAAGCTTCCATATCCGTGATTGAATTAGCCGACGGAATTGACATTGATAGAGCTCCAATGGCCTGACCACACTAGTCACGGACAGACAATGACACCAAGCCCTGCAGTATTAGACGCCTTGAAGACAGCCGCATCGAAGTTCATCTTATGGATTTCTGGTTCCGGAGGGCGCCACTGATGCAGCACCGCTGGGATGGGAATTTCGGGATCATCATCCTGAACTGCCAGAAATTCCTGCAACAAGGAACCAGCATGTAGAACATCTTTTTTTTTTTTTTTTTAACATTTAATATGATATGTAAACGCCTTTATTTCTTGAATTTCATTTATACTATAATATAACTGCAAGGTTTTTAAAAAAAAAAACATTTAATGCATATGCTACATTCAAGTTATTAAGCCCCTCAACCATATTTGATAATACTAAATATCAGGCGTACGTTGTGACTTGGTCATTTTATATTCAGTTGTTAAACAGAAAAATTGGGGTTGAAGTGTTTATAATAATAAATAAATTTCTAAAAGCTCTTCTTTCTCTGTAAAAAAAATAAAATAAAATTCTTTTTTTTTCAAACAGTTGTAGGACCGTATTTAATAAAATAAAAATTGGTCCTAAAAAACAAATAGAAAGTCAAGGGGTAGTTCTTGTGAGCTAACATTAGAAACGTTTTGTTGAAATTTGCAAGTTACTCATTTTTAACCTTTTGTTTCTTCAAAATAACAGGCTTTATTTGATAATAAACTTATATAATCTGTAAAGCCTAGTATGCTAATTTTGAGTATTCATATAATTGTAATAAGTTTTTGTTTATAAAAATCATTCGATTTTCACATCTGGCCACAATTTAATATAAACATTTCATAATTGACGATTTTTGTCATCTAATTTTTTGTACTAGAGTAGCAAAGATGGGATCCAAGTGTATCCCTCTCTTTTATGTATTTTCTTTTGTTTATATAATTTATATGTTATTATAAGCATAACATAAAAGCATGTTATAAACATAACATTCTAATTTATGGTAAATATATCATATATGTTATATTCTAATTAAATCGTTATAATATTATAAATTATGTTATGTTAACATATTCCCTTGAAAAAGTATATTACGAACCTATGTTAAAGGAATGTATTCTTTTACATTTATCAAAATATACTTTCTCTAAAAGTAAGTAACATTTCTAAACCCAAAATGTATTTTTTCATAATCATGAGAACTTTGATTTGTACATCGCTTTATGAATATACGTACATGGATTCAGACATCTATATTATATATGTCCAATTTTATGGTCACGTGTAGACTTATTCATATGTTCCTATATGATTTAACAAGACTTCTTTACGAATTGATCCTCGTTACAAAATCTTAATGATTTCTAATTGATTTATCCGTAAGTTACTAGATAATTTAATTATTTAACAATATTTTGTTTATGCATTTATAGTTGTTACAAAAAAATTCATGATTACTTGAATACTCGTATACTTATCCATTTATTCCAAGATAATCTGGCAAGATTATTATTTTTTTCATTAAATATAAGAGTAAATCAAAATAGACAAATAAGTTGAAGGAAAGCTAGCTACAGATAACCGAGGCACATGCCCCGCATGATATTCTATGCTCTAAGAATTTCTGAGACTCTTTCTCTGAGTTTGCTAAAAAATATTTTGAATTTTTAGAGAGAAGCAACAAAGTGAATGATTTTTTTTTTTTTTTTTTTTTTTTTTGTGTCTAAAGATTGGTAAATTTAATTTTTGTGATTTTGTGTTTAAAGATTATTGAATTTAATTTTTGTGGGTTTGTGTTCTTATGATTTAATTTTATGGGTTTGTGTTCTTGTGTGTTCATGTTTAAAATCTAAATTCATCTGTATTTTGGGTTATAATTCTATTTATATTTTTTTCTTAAAATTGATAAATTAATTTTTTAGAATCAAATGTTCATATGGATGCTAATGTATCTTTTTTAATTATTATTTTATGTTGTCATGGCATTTTTAAATGCCAAACAATTTTTATTATTATGGACATGTTAGCATTTAGTGTGACAACTGTGCACTCTGTTTGTCACATAGGATATTTCCAGTGAAACCAAAAATAGAACGTATAAGGACCAGATTTGAATTCCTAGCCCAAGGTGTGGATGGACTTAGGTCCAAAAACCCAAAACAATGAATTTGCAGAGAATGGGTTGAAAAACTGGGCTTTAATTAATCAAACAACAAATTAGGTAGGTCTTGATGACAAAAGAGTGAAAATAAACAAGTTCAAACTAAAGAAAAAAGTCCTCAGCAAAGTTCCAGGAGACTATTCTTATATATTGCTATTAAGTATGGTTACAAGTTTGGTTCTTGATTGCTACAGTGTTTCTTTCTTGATTTTCCGATCCCCCTCCCTTCAAGGGTCTCTTACATTTCATATCTTCCTCTTAATAATCTTGACCCTCAATTTGTTGATCATCCAAGCCACTACGTGAGTACTTGTCCCAACGGACACCCTCTCGAGCTCTTTGTGATTTGGGATAGCTAAGGCAGCACTGTTCAAGAGTCTTCTCCATATAAATACGGCCAAAAAGTTAGCTGCAAAAAATTCAATGTGGTAGTAGTAGTTTTTCCTTAGATATTTCAGAGCTTCCATCCCACTTGTGCATTCACAATACACATCCCTGTCAATAGAACATCCTGGAAGGTCACCTTGAATGATAGGATATGTATTTAATATGTGCTTTGCTCATCCGAGGTGGTAAAGCTCCTCGGACTTCCTTTCTCATTCTCTCTGTTTACATCTTACTCATGGGGTCCTAAACTTGACATTCTCACTACTGTTTATCAGTCCTCGGACCAGTCAACCTCCTTGGACAAGGCCCAAGGCCTAATATACAATTTTGAACCCTTTTCCCTACAAAACGCATTTTTCATTTTGGAAACTAAAAGTTGTAAACTAAAATCTTAAGGACTAAAATGGAAATATGGTAAAAATGCATAAACCAAAAGTGCATTTTACGCGTAAAAGAAAATCTATATATATATATATATATATATAGATATTAAAAGCCAAAACTCATAAAAAAAATATCCAATTAGATTTTAAAGTGGATTCTAATTTTTGTCTAATTTTGCGCCATATGTCCTATCTTTTTTTTTCTAATTTCTAGGTGAATTAATGTTGTGCAAAAGACAAAAAATCTAATATAAATAGACCATCAAAAACCCAACAAACCAAAAAAAGAGTAAACTCATGTGTATATAAAATAAAATAAAAAGAGAGTAAAACTTATGTATATACATATCTATGACTTAAATAAAGTATAATTTAAATCCATATATGTGTAATTGTGATTATTTTGAATTGTACCATGCATATTCATGGGTTAAACACTAATTTAACATAGAACATGTAATTGGATTTTGGTGCGAGTGGGAGTTAATCAAGAACTTTTGTACATTAAATGTGTAATTTTAAATAATTGATTGATCTTTTTTAATTTAGATAACAGTTAGGTAGTGGCATAGTACGTTTGGAAGTGGAATTTCAATTCTTTTGAGATTGATTTTATTTATTAAAAAAATAAAAAAAAAATAACTTTTTAAATTTCCCTATATGCCCTTAGTTTTCTTTAAGATTTTTTTTTTTTTTTTTTTTAAGGAATTTCAACCTATGGCGTCCGCTACTAATGATAGCTCTTTATCATTAGACCAAGACACCAATCGATTTTTTGTGTAGGCAGAAATTGAACCACAGATCTCTTATACAACCATCAGAGACTTTACCTGTTAAGCTAACTGGAACCCACAGTTTTCTTTAAGATAAGTATAAAATATGAGAAGTGTACATCCATAACATTTTCACAGAAAATCATAGGTTCTAATTTGAATCCACATTTAAAATATTTTTTTGTCTACCCATAAGAACCAATAATAACCCACCACTTAAGATTTGTTGTAAAAGTTTTATAAAAATGTTGTAGATATAGCATTTCTTGTAAAATATATATTTTAATAGGGGCAATTTTAAAATTACATAAAGATGATAACTAACTTTTCCTACCCTCTTAATATATAGAGATAACTTTTCCTATCCTCTTACTATGTAGAGATAAGTATAAGGCCATAAATGAACCAAATTGTTTATGAATAGCTAAAGCTCGGCTCGAGAAAAACTTTTTTATTTTTGTTTATTTAGAAAAGAAGTCAAGCTTAAGCTTTAAGTTTGGGCTCAATTATTAACAAATCAAGTTCAAACAAAATAATGTGTTTGTGAACAAGCTCATAAACAAGAGGACTCAATTTAACTATATATAAGATTATATTTTTATATGTATACTTGTCTAAAAATATATTTATATATACTTGAAATTAGATTGTATAAGTTTGTCAATAGGTTTATATGGTATTAGATTATTATTTGTATCTAATTAATGATATAAACAATATATTCATACTTAAAGTTCATAAAATTGTGTAGAGGTAAAACATTTTAATAATGATTTCACACTATATACGAAAAAAAATATGTTAATCCAGTAGCTCGTGAACAAGACTCGAGATTACTTAACAAAAAAATGAGTCAAGTTTGAATATAAAATCATGTTTGATAATAAGTTCAAGCTTGGCTTGTGTTCAAAATAAATAAATAAATAAATGAATACGCTTGAACATTTAATACTCGGCTCGTTTATAGCCTAAATAAGAAGTTCTTATCTCAAAAATTGTTGCAATTCAATTTTTTTTCAAAATGTGTAACAAAGAATCTATGTTATGGTTTTCCATAATAGCTAGCCTTAGCAACATGATGTTGAACTTCTATGCAAGTTAGTCATTTTAGCCTTTTCATTTCCAAAATAAAATAATATTTATTTTATAATAAAGTTATAGAATTTGAGTTTGAAAATATCATTCAATCGTATAAAACGACGCATTTTTAGTCCATAATCTCTTCATAACTCACAATTTTTGCGTCAAAATTTTTACACTGAAATATTAAGAGTGTATACAAATAATTGTTTATTTATTTTATGTGTTCTTTCATGTTTATATAATTTATATGTCACTATAAACATAAAATGCATTTAATTAATAAACATATGTTATAAGGAAAGTATCTTTTAAGAAATTTTATAAACATAGTGAAAGTTCAATATGGGTATAAAACACCCTTAAATGTTTAGACCCCAATTACAAAATTACCAATTCAAGTTTTATATCAAACAGTTAATGTGCAAAACATGATAACAAGCTTATGACAAAATTGATAAACAATCTAAGCCAAATATAAACACATCCACAGCAGTAAATATAAGGCAAAGATAAAGGAAAGAAGATGCAAACACACTAACAACACACGATGTGTTATCGAAGAGGAAACCGAAACCCTCAGTGTAAAACCTCTCCTCCGCTCTCCAAGCGGTCAAATAATCCACTAAAGAATGTAATTGGGATACATGAACAGCAAAAGACCCTCCAAACTTAATCTACCCAAGTACCTAAGCCCTCCAACTTTCTTGCTCCAACGAGGTTACGCCAAACCTATTTCTTTTTTAGCTTACCGAATTCCGCTACCTAACCATAGAATCAACCAATGTAAATTGGTTCCTTCTTAACTGCTTCCCAACAGCACCAAATAAACATTTTCACAGACGTGGATGTGGTGAGATAAGGATTTGGCTGAAAGCCTCTCAAGGGTATGACATTGGAGAGGAAAAGAGTAGAGGAATTTGTAAAGTCTCTAAGGTTAAGATTGTGGATGAATCAATCTTGTATTTCTCTAGGGTTTCTCTCACAAAATTCTCTCTGGAAGCTCTCTACATATCGTGGGAATGAGGGGTATTTATACTGGAATGAGAATGGAATGTGAAACGTCAGATTTTCCCAAACAAGGCATTTTGGTGACTTAACCTCGCGACTGGGTTTAGTCACGAGTTCAAGCCACGATCTAACGGCTTGGCCAGCCTAGGACTTTTGTCTTGTAGTACAACAGCTGGCGCGACTCTTCAGCTTCTAACATGCTTGGCACGTGTGCAGACTTTTGGCAACTTGCAAGCCGCGACTCACCCGCGATATCCAGTCGCGAGATTCTGTTTCTTTGCATAATCTTGAGCATTTCTTCACGCTTTCTCACTCACTATCCTTTCAAGTTTCCCACCTAAATACAGGGTTACTAAGTGCTTAAATTACAAACAAATTGGCACGGAATAAAGCCAACAAAATGGTTAATTAAATTCAACCTTACACATAGCATTCTAATTTTTGCTAAAAATGTGCTTAATTCTAATTAAATTGTCATAGCATTATAATTTATTTTATGTCAGCATATGCTCTTGAGAAAGTATATTATGTACTTATGTTATATGCACATGTATTCTTTTATGTTAATATAACATAATATATTTCCCATAGAATTACATTTTAAATTTATAAGTAATGTAAATGTACAATTTGAAAACCTATATATATATATATATATATGTGTGTGTGTATGAAAACCTTTTGGACCCCTAAGAAAAAGAAAAAATGGAATTTGCAATAAATTTTTATTTAGGAAGGAGAAAGCAATAACTAACACCGAAAATAATGGCAAGAGAGGAAGTGAATGCTAGGGTATTGAACGACATTTATGAAGTGGTCTAGGATCTATTTGCACTCACATTCGGATTTACCTATTTGACAAATATATTGGCTATGAATCCTCCTATTTGCCGCAAAGAAGGAGTTAAAAGAGAGAGGTAGAGAAAAAGGAATGGAGATTTATATTTAAATTTGGAAAACGAAAAGAAAAAAAAAAAAAAAGTATTCCTAAAAGTTTCTTAAAGTTGAAAACAAAATTAAAGTTTTGATGATGGTCAGCTTGTACTATCTTGTAAAACATGTATGCCTCCACAACTCTCGCTTGGTTATTCAGTCATCTCCCTCCAAAATTGTTTATCCTCCCTGATAGCAATATAGAAAAGAAGGCATTAAAGCAACAACACGAACTAGGCATTCACTATCTACAACTTGATAATTAAATTATTTAATTTGAGTTTATAAAAATCATTCAATTTTCACAAATGGCCACATTTTTAGTACATGAACTTTTCATAATTTTTTGTCATCAAAGTTTTCGAACTGAAATAGTAAGATGGGATCCAATAAGTTTATCCCTTTATTTTATATATTATTTTGCATTTATTTAATTGATATATTATTATAAACATAAAGTAAAATAATTTTATAAACATATGTATAAGCATAGTCTTTTTTTAAGAAATTTTATAAAAATAGCATTCTAATTCATAGTAAAAATGAGTTATATTCTAATTAAAATGTCATAATATTATAAATTATTTTATGTTAACATATACCATTGAGAAAGTAGATTAAAAATTATATGGAAATATGAGACAAATTAACAGAACCAGTAGAGTAAAATAAAGAGATAAACAATGTAATTTCAAGTTAACATACCTCTAAAACACGACCTTTGAGGTTTTTTTTTTTTTTTTTTTTTTTTTGATAATTTATGTTGTATCTTTTTTTATTTTTAATCTTTTTCTACAAAGCCCTTTGAGTGATATTTTGCTTCGACACATTCAGACAATGATGACATGACATTATATATTATTTTATGTTAACATTATTAAAGCGTGTTATATTCACAAAATAATGGCGTTGACCATAATTACTATTAGTATTTTTAACTATATTTTCAGATGCTATCTATTTTGTAGATCTCCATGAAAATTCGCCTTAATTAGCAACATCTTATTTAGCTCTGATGCAAGTTAGTAATTTTGCCATTTTTGTTTCCCCAAAAAGAGCAATCTGTCTTGATATGTTTTGTTAGGCTGAATATTGGATGTATCCATGGTTATCAAAATCGCGATCCAGATCGTAAAATCATATGATTTTACAATCCCATCTCACCAAAAAAGTTTAAAATCGTAGCAGAATCGTAGAAATGGTAAGATCGTATGCAGGATCGTGTAAGATCATATGGAATCGTAGGATCGTATGGGATCGTAGGATCGTATGGGATCCTACCTATCCCACTGATCCTACCTTTAGTACTTAAGTTTAATGTTTTAGATGTTGATACTAGAAAGGATATAAATGATAAAATGGGATATGACAATAACAGTGATTAGATTAGAAGAACCTTAGATTGAGAATTCTCTTTTGGATTACATATTGTAAATTTGTAGTTAGCAAGTTTTTATATGCTAACTAGCCTAACTTATTTTGGATTTGGAACTTAGAATTTGGAAAACATTTTCCATATCTGTAGACAATATTTTGGTACTTAGTTGCTAATTAAACATGTACTGAACTTTTTAAATACATTATGTCAAAAGTTAAATATATTTTGTTTCATTAGAATGATATAAGAACAATGTAGTGCGTGCAAATTACATTTTATGATGCAATTTTTTTTTAATGGATGAATTCATATTTTAAGTAATTATATAACATACATAGTCACTATCAATAGATTTTTGCTTAAAATCTGAAAATAGGCAGGATCTTACAATCCACGATCCGATCCTACGATCCACGATCCAATGTAAGATC
The DNA here is from genome assembly GCA_023621385.1 of Quercus gilva. Lineage (NCBI taxonomy): Eukaryota > Viridiplantae > Streptophyta > Magnoliopsida > Fagales > Fagaceae > Quercus > Quercus gilva. The sequence continues at coordinate 47,864,993 of CM042482.1, read as the reverse complement.
CTGATTTTAACAACCTTGGATGTATCATAAACTAAAGAAGGAAAATAGGGTTTTTTTCTTCTATGAGGTTTACATAGGAAATGAGAGTTCATGTGTTTTCCAATTAGGCCCAAAAAATATGATCCGACTCAAGTACTGTTTTTCTTACCTTATTAGCCTTTTACAAATGTCCTTCACAAAGACATACTTACCCTCTACATAGGCTCATAGCCTATTTTATGGCTTGATGAATATATAGGAGAAAGGAAAATAAATAATGTCATATAGTACGAAGTGGACTCTATTGTAGATAGACATGTTACAAATAATTCTAATATTCCAAGAAGCCTCATGAATAGCTCCCCTTTTGTGGGTTACTATTGTGGCTAGGGGTGATAGGTCAACATTCTAGGCATTCTTGGTGTTGGTGGTGGTTCTTTTATGGGTTGAGATCAGGCTAAGGTGGGTTGTAGCTAAGGTGGGTTCGTTGGTTTGTCGTGGTGGTGGTGGGTTGAACTCAAGTTAATATTGTGGCAGGGGACTGTGGGTTGCTAGCAGTGGATGTGAATGATCAATGGTGGCTAGAAATCGGGTTACAATTGTGGATGGGGATTATGGGTTGAAATTGGGTTAAGATTGTGGCAAGGGATTGGGTTTTTTTATGGTGGTGGAAGAGCAAGGTGGTTGGGTTTTTTTATGATGGTGGAAGAGGTAGGTGCTTGGGCTTTGGTTGATCTGGTGGGTTTTGATTGTGACAACTAGGATGGTGTGTTGTGGGTTACTAGGTTTTGGTTGTGGCACCTAGGATTGTGGATTATAATGGCTAGAATGGTAGGTTGTGGGTTGCTCGGTTTTGGTTGTGGTGATTGTGATGGTGGGTTGTGGTGACGAGGATGGTGGGTTATGGCAACTAGGATGGTCAGTTGTGGCTGTTTGTAGTGGTTGTTTGGGTTTTATGAAGGCTTGTAATACGTGGTGGTTGTGGTGTTAGGGTTGTGGTTGGTTGTGCGTTTGTGGAGATGGTGAATGGCGAGTTGTGGGGGTGGCTGCATCAGAGAGAGAGAGATGAATAGTTTTTAGCTATGATGTGTAAAATAGAACATTTGATGTTTGATAAATTATAAAGTGAGTTGTTAAAATTTTTAACTTATTTGCTGTGAATGCTCTTAGACTTGTTAAGACTCAAAACTCTTTCTATTATCAATTGAATTTATATCTAGAGTACTCCTTCCTATTATTGCTATTCCATAGTGAGAATCTTGACATGTCTCAAAATAGTTCTTTTTAAAAAGTTAATGAACAAAAATTTTAAAAGTTTTCCCAACTTAGCTTTATTTTTATTTGCAAAGTGAATATTCACTTATTTAATCCGATTTTAAATTAAAGAGAGCAGTTTTTGAAAATTTTTATTTGTAAAATAGTGCATTAAATGTTGTTTTCTTATCAAATTGGATTAATGGTAAATTGCAAATTACACCCCCAAAGTTTGGGGATGACTGGATTTTACACCCTGACGTTTCAGAACTTAGATTTTGCCCCCCTAAAGTTTAGGGTGTTTGAATTTTACACCCAAATTCTAAAACTTTAAGGTGTAAAATCTAAACACCGCAAAACTTTAGGAAGTAAAATCCAAACACTCCTAAAATATAGGAGTAAAGTCCAAATTCTAAAATGTCAATGCGTAAAATCCAAATAGCACCAAACTTTAGGGGGTAAAAACCAAATTCTAAAATTTCAAAGTGTAAAATCCAGTCACCCCTAAATTTTAGTGGTGTAATTTGCAATTTACCATTGGATTAAAAAGAAAAAAACAAAATTAACAATATGAGATGGAAATCATGGAATGAATATTTTTCCAACTAGAAGTTTGCTTCAATCTTGTAGCTTTGGATGAAGTATCAAACCTAAACTCTCAAATCTCTTTTTGAAAGTAAATATGTATTAATATCTCATTGTGCTTATAGGACCCATCCCCTCCGAGAAGAGTAAGGAATTCAATGGTCAAAGAAGGATCTCAGAAGTCAGAAGAGAGATGGGCAAGATTGCAATCATAAAATGAGTTTTCTAGACCACAAAGATAGATATTACAAAAGGAGTTTTATGGACCAAGAAGAGGACTCTCAAAAATGGAGCATTGTGGAGAGGAAAGAATGTCATGGCAAAAGGACCTTTGTGGACAGACATGATTGTTCTCACAATATGATAAGGAGGGAAGATCGGCATCACAAAAGGATCTCCTCAAACAGGAGTTACAAAAAGAGCTCAAAGAATTGGGATCAATGCACTCACAAGCACCACAAACAATGATCATCCCCCTCGACGTGAGAGGAGGTCAACTAGTCATGATCTTTCCCTCGATTACTGATTTGTTAAAGGTTGATTAATAAGAGAGAGAGAGAGAGAGAGAGAGAGATGTGATGGTAAATTTTTTCTTTTTGTGTGATTCTCATGAAATTATGCTTCATACGAATCTTAGAAGAGAATAAATTCATATAGCATGGAAAAAATAACAAAAATTTTGACATCCAATTATCATGTGAAGAGCTAATTAAGTTTAGAGTTCGATAATGTCAAGCCCATTTTTGAAGAAAATATTGAAGACATTAAATGTGATGAAATCATAACACAGTCAAGATAATGATTTGTAAACAGGAATACCAATCATACCATGTAAAGCATGTCTAAACTTAACTCATATTTTCAATTGTTATTATTCGGGAATAGAAAAGTTAAATTTACTTTAGCCTTGGATTTCATGCTTTAAAAGAGATGAAACTTGTTTGTTAACAAATGAATCAGCCCGTGAACTAGGTTGGTTTTGTCATTTTCTTTGCAATGCACGTGGGCTTTGGTTTTAGCTAAACCCTTATATCAATCATGCCCTAAACTACAAGACTAGCCCAAAGAAAACCCAATAGTCTCCTATGTGGCCTAAATTTCATTTTTGAAGCATGTTTCCCACTACACATGATCTGCGACGACAAGACTTGAAAGAGTGTAGAAGGGAAAAAAGGGAAGGAGAAGTGATCTCTTTTCATTTCTTAAAGTTTTGGTCCAACTTGAGGAAACCATGATCGAAATCTCAAGAGAGAAATAGAAACATTGCACCTCTCCCTTCCTTGACATAGTAGATTGTCTTCTTTGGATTTATTCTTTATTAGTTTTTCCTTAAATCATCAAATTTGTATGTCTATATTATTTTATCACTTTATTTAAAGAGTTTTTTTTTTTTTTTTTTTTTTTTTTTGTTTTTTTGGTTAAGACTTTATATAAAGAGTTGGTACTTGCTGTGGTTGTGATTTAAATGGGTGTCAAAATTGGTCCTTTCAATATATATTAGTTTATTATCGTCATGAATTTCATGAGTATTTCTTTCACAAGAAAAGAAAAAAAGTCTGTTTGGTAAAGATTATTTTTGTCAATTTATTTTACTATTTAGCTTATTTTTGGTACTATTCATGGTAAGGGTGTCCATGTAACCTATTCACCCAACCAAACTGAGAAACCCGCCTGGACCAACCTACTCGCCGCTCGATCCTACGACTCTAGCAGTCAGTGGTGGGTCTCAACCCTCCAAACCTGATTCCAGCGAGTCGAGTGGCGGGTTTTCTCCTCTAAAACCGCAGTCACCCAACCACCACTTCAGATGAAAGCCTCCCCCATTCAGATTTGACGACAATTACCCATCTTTTGCTTAGATCTGGCGACAATTTTTCTCAGATCTACTTAGATCCAATGATTTTAGCTCAGATTTGGCAATATTTTTCAAAAAATCGCTCAAATCGGTGACTTTTAAGCTCGAATCGATGACATGTAAGCTCAGATTGGTAACTTTGGCTTAGATCCAGCGATGTTTAAGCTCAAATCGGTGACATTCGCTCTCCTCAAACTAGATCCGACGACGTTTCCTTCTCCTCCACTCTTTGCCACCGTTCGTCGGTTTCAACCGAACCGATCGATCGTTTTTTAAAATCTGATCCGACTCGACCCCGTGGTGATCAGTGGTTGGTTGCGGGTCTGATTCTCTCCCACCTGACCTGAGCGAGTCGAGTCCGAGTTGGGCACAAACCCGACCCGGCCCAACCCGTGGACAACCCTAATTCATGGGTTCTACTACACTTTTTGGTATTATTCATGAGTCTCACTGTACTATTTCAGTTTACTTTTTTCTTTATCTACAGTACTTTTAACAAAAAGTTTTCAATTCAAGCAAAATAAGCGAATCCCAAACCAACCCAGAATAACACAGAAAAAATAAACAAAAAGACAATTATAAGAGTTATAAAGGTCACCCACAATTAACAAGCTGGACAGAATAAGAGCCAAAAACATTACTAGACAAACCGCACTTTGCTAAATTGATGATGATGCTTCACAAAGTGGTGGATCCTTTTGAGCAACTCGAGCTAATAGAAATCTTGCAAAGACTAGGATTATCTTATCACCTTGAGGAAGAAATGAAAAGAATATTTGATGGTCTATACAATAATGATCATTGTGGTGATATATGGAAGGTGGAGAATTTGTATGCCACAGCTCTGAAATTTAGACTCCTAAGACAACATCAATATAATGTCTCTCAAGGTATTTAAGGAACCCCCCAAAAAAAAAAAAAATCACAATTGGATATTGACACTTGGATACAGTTCTCTAGGTACTACAACTAAGTTCTTCGTTAAATTGAACCATATGATTATATTAACTAATAAATCATGAGGTTGGATTTAATTATACTTGAAAATTATAACATTGGTGGCATTGAAATGATCAATGCAACTTATTAAAATTTAATTAGCAAATTCCTAATTTATAGATTTAAGTTTTACCTTATGTCGAACCTGTCATTTATGTTAACACTCCTGGTGTTGCTTATTGCAGACGTCTTCAATAGTTTGAAGGATGAGAGAGGGAGTTTCAAGGCATGCCTTTGTGAAGATACCAAAGGTATGCTATCACTATATGAAGCTTCATTCCTTTTGATAGAAGGTGAAAATATCTTGGAAGAAGCAAAAGATTTCTCAACAAAACATCTAGAACAATATATCAACCAAAATAAAGATAAAAATCTTGCAGCTATAATAAACCATTCCTTTTAGCTCCCACTGCATTGGAGGATGCTTAGAGCATCCACATCAACGGGTGTAAAGATGGGTATAATACAAAAAGTGTCCAAATTTACACAATTTTTCTCCAAAACTACCTATATCAATAGGTGTAAAGATGTGTATATTCACACACTTGCTACAGTAACCGTATAAATATACACGATTACTGTAGTTGTATATAACAATATTTTATTATTATTTTTCTCTCTCACCTCTCTTTCACCATTCACCAATCCAACAAAAGATACACAGAACAAACACAGCATTCCAATGAACACCGCAATCCAGCAAAAGAAGAATAAAAGAAGAGAAGGACAAACACCCAACCACCAACCCAGCACCATCCAATCACCACCAACGCAACCCATTTCAAAAGTTGATAATCCACCACAAATTGACCCAAAATCAACAGAAAATCAAACCAAACCGTGAGAAAACCCAACTCAAAATCAAGCCAAACCCACTGGATCTGCCACCATTGCTGCCACCAGATCTACCTTACTACTGCTCAGATCTGGTTTCTTCCGCTGTCGGCTTTTCTACCATGTGTGAGTTTTAGGTTTGATATATGAGAAAGGAAGAGAGTTCAAAGAGTACCAGGCCTTTTGGTTTGAGATTGAGACAAGAGAGAGGAAGAGAATTGAGGGAGTCCTAGAGGCAGAGAAGAATTGAGTGAGAAAGAGAGGGAGAAACACGATTGAGACTTTTTGATAATCACACGGTTAAGACTTGAGATGAGGTTAAGATGAAAAAGATATTAAAAAGATAGATATTAATAAAATAATAATAATAAAATATTATTTAAATAGAAAAGATTGTAAAATAGATGAACTGATGTGGATGCTTTGAAAAAGTGGTAGTGTAAAATAAAATAAAAAAGTAAGTTTTTAGTGTAAAATAGATGGAAAATTTTGGCCAAACTGATGTAGTTGCTCTTAGGCTGGAAGCAAGATGGTTCATTGACATATACGGAACCAAACAAGACATGAACCCTATCTTGCTTGAGCTTACAGAATTGGATTTCAACATGGTACAAGCAGCCCACCAATTCAATCTAAAACAAGTGTCAAGGTAAAATTCAATCTAATAGCATCATGAGAAAATAAATATCAAATAAGTTATTTCTTAACTATTTAAGCTATTTTTTTATTTACCTAATTTGAAAGGTGACAAAGTGCATTAACTACTATCATTCAAACACTCATATATTCTTCTTTGATTCATACAAAGGTGGTGGAAGAGCATAGCCCTTGCCTAGAAGTTGAGCTTTGCAAGGGATAGGTTGATGGAGAATTTCTTTTGGACAACGGGAAAAATATGTCAGCCCGGGTTTGGATATTGTAAGTAGGAGAATGTTAACAAAGGTCAATTCACTAATAACGACAATAGATGATGTTTATGATGTGTATGTCACTTTGGATGAACTTGAGCTTTTCACGGTTGCTGTTGAGAGGTTTGAAATAATGAAGAAGGCATCTCATGCATTCGATATATATATCATTTCTTTCACAATATATGAGTACCACAATTATGAGTTTCACATGCTATTAGAGGAATGATGCATTCGTCATATGTATAATATAATTATTGGTATTAATGACACTATACCTCAACTGCTTCAAAGCTTTCTTGACATATAGAATTATGGATGCATTTTGTGATTTTAGATGGGATATCAATGCAATGGATCAACTCCCAAATTATATGAAAATTACACTTCCTTGCTCTTCACAATTCAGTTAATGAAATGGCGTTTGATACCCTTAAGGAACAAAGATTCCACATCATTAGATACCTCAAAAAAGCGGTATGGACTGGACTTTTAAATTGATTAATATTAATCCTCAACATTTTCTTCTTCAATACATTGTGTTATACTACTACCTTTAATTCATTTTTCCACTATAAATTGGGCAGATTTATGTAGATCTTATTTGTTGGAGGTAAAGTGGTACTATAATGGATAGACACCAAGCCTTCAAGAATACATCGAGAATGCATGGATTTCCAGCTCAGCTCCAACTATATTGGTGCATGCTTATTTTTTTGTCACAAATCCAATAACAATGGAAGCCTTGGATTGCTTGGAAGAGTATCCAAACATAATTCGTTGGTCATCAATGATTTTATAACTTGTAGATGATTTTGGAACATCTACAGTATGTAAACTTTCAAATGAATCAATTTCCCATTTTAGATTAAATATTATAAATATAAAAGTGTATCCAATACCACATTATTTAAAATTTAAATAACTTGGTAGTATATACTATATGCACTAATTTTTTTTTTTTTTTTATGAAAATACTATATACACTAATAGTAGTACTACCCCCTTCTACATTATTAGTCATTTTTAGAAAATCTAACTTTTTAAGAAGACACCATTTAACTTTTAATTTAAAATGCACAAAATTTCAGAACTAGCTTTATTAATTTAAACTTCAGAAAAAGGGTGAATGTTGATTTTTTTTAAAAAGGGTAAGTTAGGAATTTTTTTTTATTGACTTTTCATAGGGGATTATATGTTGTGATATCTTAAAATGGAATAGAAGGCAAACAATTTGGGAGAAATAAAATTCATACCATGAAATGGATTATCCATTAATTTCACAAGGATCCTTGTTCGCAAACTACACAATCTTAAGTGTTTCATCATGAATATTTCAGATAATTTGCGCTAAAATAGGCTAACATTCATTTATATATATATATATATATATATATGAAAACTCATTATGAGTTAAAACAAGGTGATGTCTCAAAAGAAATCCAATGTTAGATGAATGAAACTAGTGCAAGTGAAGAAGACTTCCGTGACCATAAGTATGTAAGGGATTTGATTTGTGCAACAAGGAATAAGATGAATGAAGACCAAGTTGTGAGTTCACCCTTCAATCAATTATTTATTGAAATTGCATTGAACCTTGCAAAGCTCCCTCCTCTCACATGAATGGTGAGTTCCACTAATTAAATTCATGGTGGAACCCACCATTCATGTGAGAAAAGAGACTACGCATTTATGATATCCCGAAAGTACACAATAATTTCCCGCAATGATAGCCCAATGCATATACCAGCACAGAGATGGACATGGTATTGAGAACCATGAAACTAAGGATCATCTATTTTCATTACTTATTTAGTCCATTCCCCTAAATAAAGATTGACGGCATTAATTATTTATATGTAAGGTGTAAGTCCACAAGGGTTACACATTTTTTACAGCATAGATCTCCTAGAGATCTAACTGTTAAAAATAATACACCGATAACTATGAATACAAAGATGAGTGTATCCGGTAATACACACAAGGATGGGCTAAAGTGCGTGGGTTCCAGTTAGTTTAACTGGTAAAGTCTCTGATGGTTGTATAAGAGATCTCGGGTTCAATCCCCGCCTGCACCAAAAACTAATTAGTGTCTTGGTCTAATGAGAAAGAGCTATCATCGGGAGCGAACGCCATAGATTGAAACTCTCTCAAAAAAAAGGATGGGCTAAATTGCTAAATGACTACTATATCGTCCTTTTTTTATATATAGAAGAGGACTACTATATCATTTGTTAGACTTAGAGTTGGATTCTGTTGGTTTTTTTTTAATATTTTATTATCAATTAACAAAAGGAGATGGCCAACAAAACCACAATCCCTCCTCATCATTTGCTATATTCGTAACTATTTTGCGGATTCATTTACATCAAATTTTACACAATCAAAGCTTTAAAGGTTCTACACAAAACCAAAGTCTTTTATTTTTCTATTAACAAGTCTAGCCAAATTTGGAATTTTGGAATTGATGGCAGAAGTAATCCAAAGAACTCCAAAGCATAACAGAAAGCCTTTTGCAATTTGCACTACCTTGATAACAATCAGTCCTCTTCACTCAAATTCATTTTGATGGCCCATAGAAACCACGCTGTCGTGCAAAATTATCTCTTTTTGGTTGTTGAAAATTTTGTAGCACTCCCAATGCCAAATCATAGAATGAAATTGGATGTAATAGGATTTCACAGAGATTTAAAAGAGCATGCTGCCATACCGGTGCTTCTTCTTTTTTTTTTTCCCTCTCTCTCTCTTTCACTAAAAGTTACGATGATTGAAAGAAAGCATAGAAAGTGGGAGAGAGTAGAATCATGTGAGGAATTGCCAAAAAATAGGAGATTATAGTGAAAGATTTTAGAGTTTTTAGACTCATGAAGTATTTAATAAGGAGAGAGATAATAATATACTTTTTTTTTTTAATACAAGATAGAAATTCTACTCTATTCTATTCTAAGTATATATGTGTGTGAAATTCTCTCTTAGAAACTTGAATCTCAGTTCTTGCCTTCCACACCCTACAAGTACTTAATACTTGTGAAATAACCATCCTCCAAGGGTACGCGGTAGTTATAATAATATACTATTAATTAGATAAGTATTTAATGATAATATGGGTAATGAAGTTTTTTTTAACCAATAAATCTATAAAAGATCTATAGTGTAAAAAATGTGTAACTCTTGTGGAATAATACCATGTATAACTTGAATCTAACCTTATATATGCATATATATACACACACACATAGGGTTGGGTACAAGTTATTCATGATATAACTCTAAGCAATGCTACACCATCCAATAACTTGTTATTGAATTTATATTTTGAAAATTCAACCGTTGAATTATATGTTCTATATGTTCTTAACATGCAGACGAATTTTCATGTCAATCGAATGTAATTTACCATTCGATCCATAAACTCATCATTTATATATTATTTTAAACTATAAAAACTTGAATTTAAATAATTGATTGATGAAATGACTATTGATCTTTGATTATCTTTAAATTTTGTAAGCATAGAGAATATACGAAGATAATGTAATTCGACGATAGATTTATCGAAATTCATATTTAATTAAAAAATAATAGGCGGTGTAACATTGCTTAGAATTATACTCTAATTCATATATATTTTAGGGGAGATTTCCCGTGCACGGTTTTCTTCTCAAGCGACGTGGGAGTTCAGGATTTTCACCTCACCAAGGGCTGACCTTGTAGTGGTACACTCATGCAAGTGCCAAGCACATATAAAGCATGAGTGAGGCGCATTCCTTGCCGATGTGGGACTAAGGTGTCAAGCCTTCCACTACAAGGTCAGCCCTTGGTGAGGTGAAAATCCTGAACTCCCGCATCGCTTGAAAACAAAACCGTGCGGCCTTAACTCCCCAAAGCGGACAAAGAGCTTGTATGGAAAATCCCCCTTACAAAAAGGCGCTTTTTGAGGGCAGTGCCCATCTCAAGTATTGTCCGCTTTGGGGCAAGGGTGGGATTGGCTTGGCCATGTCCGACACTGCATGATACCTGCACAATTTTGTTGCCAACACCTGAGTACAAGGCACACCTCTACCACTACTCACACATGTGTGGTAGTGGTACACTCATGCAAGTGCCAAGCACATATAAAACATGAGTGGAGCGCGTTCCTTGTCGATGTGGGACTAAGTCTAAGTGCAACGCTTGCTTGCCCACGTCGCTTGCGAAACAAAACTGTGCAGACTTGGCTCCCCAAAGCAGACAAAGAGCTTGTACGGAAATTCTCCCCTACATATATATATATATATATATATATATATGAAGTTTAACAACTATCTAAAATTGTAGCCAAAGTTTTCTTTTCCCCTATCCTTTCACTTAATGTTTTTTTTTTTTTTCCTCCTTTGATGAGTGAGTTTTATAGGTTTTAAGTTAATTAACGTCTGCAATACTCAATAGTATTTGGCCTGTCTTAAAAAATTAAAAAGAATAGAATAGAAAAGAAAAATGATAGCATATTTCTCATAAATATGTTCCTAAACAATTCCGATATCTTGCTTACTATCACAAGTGACCAACCAACCTGCCATGACAATGATGACATAGAGGGAAATTTATTGTATTCTCCTGGAGCGTTGCTCCGTCCTTCTTATAGAGTAATAGGCTCCAGGGTAGGTCCAACGTGTAGAGCCTGCTCCTTATGTGAGAGGAGGAAGGATACTCCTGAATTATACAATAACAATCCGACATAGACAGCAGTGCTGTAAATATATGTTTTTACCTTTAAGAAAACACCTGAAAAGTTTTCTTAATTCAAGTTGTGAATAATAAAAAAAAAAATTTATATAGATGTGTGTGTGTGTGAAGTAGGAAAAAATAAATAAAAACTATTTTTGATATTATTAATTTTTTTAATAAATTATACATATTTTACAAAAAGTCAATAGTAAATTTAGACGTTCTTTTTCAAATTCATTTATGAATGCAATTTATAATTGCATGACTTAAGTTAATGAAATAAACATTCAAAACACGCAAAGTGTTTTGTAACTCAATTGGTTAGTAGTAACATCTTTTAGGGTACGTTTAGTAAGCTGTAAGAGCATGTTTGGTAAACTGTAATAAAAATTGTAATGTAATAATTATTCTGATGGTTTAGTTATTCTTTAGTTTTTTTTTTTTTTTTTTATTACAAGTAATAGTCATCTCTTATAAATAACTATTCTTCAAAATGAAAAATAATTATTCATCTTTAAAATGGTTGTATTAGCTATTCCTTAGTAAGTGCAATTGTTTCAGACCTTAATATATTTCCAGATAAACAAACTTTTCATATACATCTAACAATTATAAATATATATATATATATATATATATCTTAAATTTAAAAAAATAACAATTTTTAAGAAGATATAATTGTATGAGTAGAATATTACTAAAATAAATCTTAATTTTTATTCTAATATTATAACTCATAACCAAACTTATGAATATGTTTAGTTATTACATTATAACACATTTTATTCCTAGTACTAAAAAAAAAATTCCTAGTACTAAAGATTATAATTCTTGTTATAATTCCCATTTAACATACCAAACATACCCTAATAGGCACTATAATGTGATAGTAATTCATATGATTTAAATATTCAATAATTTGGTAATATTTATATTATAAAGAATAGTCATTTCTTATGAATAGTCGTTCTTTAAAATAAGGAATAACTGTTCATTTTTAAAACTGTTGTAATAGCTATTCCTTAGTATGTGTATTAATTTCTAAAATTAATATATTTCCAAATAAACAAACTTTCCATATGCACATAACAATTATGAAAATAAAAAATTATAAAAAATAACTAATCTCTCTTTCAAATTTAAAAAATATTATTTTTTTAGGAAATATAATTATATGTGTATGATATTTCCTAAAATATATCTTAAGTTTCATTTAAAATGCTTTTATTCCATTGTCTTCAGGATTCTATTATTGTGTTGTCACCAAACAAATGAATAGTAACAAGTATTATATTACATAGTCTTTTATTCCTTGTAATACATATTTCTATTCTTATGTAATTCCCATTGCAGTCTACCAAATGTGTCCTTGGTGTTTTCTAGGGAAATATCTAGAGTTCAAATCCTTCATTTTTCATTATAACTATCAAGTTATCAATAATATGTATATATATATATATATATCTCACAAAGATTTCACTAATTGTTTCTTTTCCCCAGTATATACATGCTTTATTTCTTTTGTTTGTTTGGACATAAACATTCTTTATTGTTTTTTTTTTTTTTTGCTGTTATTATAGTATTTGATAATTTCCTACCTAAACAAACATACAACATTTTTTTTTTTTGAAAAACAAATACACACATATAAGAGATAGGAAAATGGGTTCTAACACAAAGATACACCACAAACTCCACTTAAAAGCCATAGTAACTTTTAAGGAAGGGTGGGACACGTTATACTATACACACAACACATTCTCTTAAATAATGTGGGACAATCAGCCTTTTTTTTTTTTTTAACACACACACACACACACACAAAAGGAAAGGGAAAGAATATCTAACACAAATGCACACTATAAACTCCACTCAAAAACCATGGTAATTTTTAAGGGAAGGTGGGGCAAGTTATACTATACACAACATACTCTCTTAAGCAATGTGGGACAATCACCCATACAACAAGTTCTTATTAAAAAAATACAAAAACTTTACTAATTTCTACCTAATGACAAAGTAGCCATGACCCCCTTGACTTTTCAAAAATGCTTCATCCCTTTTGTATTTTTGGTATAATTAAAAAAATTGGACATAAATTTTAATAATGGCCCCCTAGATATATGTAATGCATTTATATAGTTGACTAATACTTTTTTAATTCCCTTTAATTAATCTTATGTCATACATAACTTATTAAATTAAAGTTTATTTAAATGTATATCATACACAATTTAATTATATTCTTTTTTTAGTGAATTTGCATGCATCTAAATATATATATATATATATATATAGTTTCAACTTATAGCATCCGTTTTTGAAAATAACTCTTTATCATTAGACTAAGACATTAACTAGTTTTTAGTGTAGGAGGGGATTGAACTCCAAATCTCTTATTCAACCATCAGAGAGTTTACCAGTTGAGTTAACTAGCTAGAATCCACAATTTGCATATATATATATATATATATATAGTTTCAACTTATGAGGTCTGCTATTGAAGATAGCTCTTTATTATCAGACCAAGATATTAATCAGTTTTGGTGTAGGAGGGGATTGAACCACAGATCTCTTATTCAACTATCAGAGAGTTTACTAGTTGAGCTAACTAGCTAAAACCCACGATTTGCATATTTATAGACATATCAAGACCTTTTTTTTTTTTTTTTTTTGCAAAGATATTTAACGTGGTCTCCAAAAAACAATTTATGGCTCTACCACTGTGTAGAAGGGAAAAAAAGGGAAAGAGAATTCTCATCTTTTCATTTCTTAAAGTTTTGGTCACAACATAAGAAAGCCATGATTGAAACATCTAGAGAGAAAGGGAAGCACTGCACCTCTCCCTTCCTTGACATAGTGAATTATTGCCTTCTTTGGAGTTGTTCTCCACTAGTTTTTCACTTTGTCTTCAAATTTGTATGTTTATAATGTTTTATCATTTTATTTACAGAGTTGGTACTTGTTGTGGTTATGATTTAAATCATGGTAATTGCAATCACATAATGTCTTATTGGCAATAAATTGATAAATCCGTTGCATTCAATATTGGGGTCTAAAAGAGGGCAGCTTGATGCATTTGGGGGCCTAAGGCAAAAATCAATTATGTACATATTGTCAGGGACGTTTTTGTGACAAGGGCCAAGAATGTGATATTAGCCCAAATCTCCCCTTGGGTTCTTTAGAAGTGTCTATTGTAGAGAATCAAGTCCAAAATTCCAAATATATAATGAGCAAAAGGCTAATGGTGCTTTGAAAAGAGAGAATCAAAATGCTAATAACAAAAGTGCAAAAAAAGTATAAAAATATAACAGGTCTGAAACTTTGACCCACAGTCACTGAAAAGAGGAAATTAAGAGAGGTTGTGAGGAAGAGAGGGAAGGTTCCCCTGTACTCATGTATTTCCACCCCTAAGGTTCAGAATTGTGAGAATCTTTCTTGACTTGTTGGGTTTTGGCTTCTCAAGTTTCAGCTCTATGGGGAAAACATGGTTTAACAGGTCTAAAATTTTTACCCACAGTCACCGAGAAGAGGAAATTAAGAGAGGTTATGAAGAAGAGAGTGAAGGTTCTCCTGTACCCATATTTTTACCCCTAAGGTTCAAAATCGTGAGAATGTTGACTGGCTGAATGAGTTTTTACTCTGAAGTTTCAAGTATGTGAGTAAAACATGTTTCAATAGGTCTGAAACTTTGACCCATAGTCACTGAGAAGAGAAAATTAAGAGAGGTTGTAAGGAAGAGAGGAAAGGTTCTCCTGTACCCATATTTCCACTCCTAAGGTTCAAAATCATAAGAATGTTTACTGGCCGAATGAGCTTTTGCTCTGAAGTTTCAAGTATGTGGGTAGAACATGGTTAGTTTTTGTTTTGAATTGATGAGAGAGTTTTATATAGAGTTTAGAGTGTTGCTAATAACTAGTTTTTGAGTAGTGGAAGAGGCTTTTATCCCCCATGATACTAATTTAGTGTTTTGGCTAGGTTGCTTTTGTTTAGAGAAGAGTTTGGCATGCTTTTAGCACGACTTTGGAAACAAAGTTGTTTCCCCTTCATGGCTATTGTCTCTGGTCTTCGCAAGCCTTGGAAAACTACATTTGGATGGCTAAGTGGGCTAGGCTGTTCAGCCTTTTTCTTAGAGTCAACTA
This sequence comes from Quercus gilva, assembly GCA_023621385.1. NCBI lineage: Eukaryota > Viridiplantae > Streptophyta > Magnoliopsida > Fagales > Fagaceae > Quercus > Quercus gilva. The sequence continues at coordinate 47,849,730 of CM042482.1, read as the reverse complement.
TGATTTGGTGTGGAAAATGGAGCTAGGTTAAAAATTAGGAGCACAGTCACCTAGAACATGAAAGCTCTTTTGAGGTGGAAATTTTGGGTGCAAGACCTCCTCTATGAACTTAAGGTGCTACTAGTGTCTCTTGCTCACTTGGTAGCACGCTTGGTCTGGGCTCATGCAAAAGGTTCGAAAAAAACCAACCTATACCCTCCAAACCATACTTCCTCAATTTCCCCCATAACTCACATGGGTTGGGCCATGCTTAAAAGAATAAAATATAATATAATACATAAATTGAGCCCAAAAGGAAGTCGAGCTTGATTGAATCAGGCTTGTAGAAAATGTGTCGCGAAAATGAGTATCAACACGTATTTAGGACCCTTACCAGAATATGTTTAACCTAATATTATACTAGATTGATTAACAAGATTGTTATCAAGATTAGGCTAAACACAAATAACCATAAACAATAAAGCAGTGGAAAATAAATAACACAAAGATCTGATGACTCAGAACAACCAAACCGGTAAAAAACCTGAGGAGGATTTAACCTAGTTACTCTCAAGATAAAACAGGTCCACTATGAAAGAATTGAAATTTGTACAATAAAACTTAGACCACTAACATCCTATTGCTACCTCGAATAGAAAACTTACTACCACGACCCCATGATAGTCTAAGTCCACAAACCACTTCTTTCTTTGATCCACAGTAACCATAAGTTCTCCTACTTGTGACTTTGAAACTCCACTCAAAGGTTTCAAATCTTCTTTAAGTTCTTCATGCAACAACTGAAGCGATTTAAGTTCTTGACATGAATCTTGATCTTAATAACCCTAAGTATGTATGAAGGTAAACACTTCTAGATCTCACAAGAAATTCAACACACAGCACATCAAAGACTTCTAAAACGTAGCTAGGGTTTTTTTTTTTTTTTTTTTTTTAACTTGGAGTAAAACATAAAACCCTACACGTCACATGAGCTTGGGCTGAGTTGGAAATTATGGAGAAAATTAATTCTGCATGATTCTCAATCGGTCGAATCTAATTTTCGATCGATCAAACCTTACAGAATTTGTCCACTAATTTCTGCAATCACTCGATTCCAACTTTATAATAAAAACATACTTTGAGCAGCCTAAATCTAGAATAAATGTTTTGATCATGGTTTGCCAATATAATACAAATTGAAGTTCTAATACATTTAGTTTCTAAAGTCTTAGAATTTAACAGATTATCTTGTTTCATATGTACAAATTACTATTAATTAACATGAGCCACATAGAATTTTTTTTTTTTTTTTTTTAAGTTTATAAACACAAAAAAAATTTGACAAAAAACTTTTTACATTTATTGATGTGGCAGATTGATAGTAGTGAGTAAAATAATGATGTTCGTGGTGAATCTAGTTGAAAACTAGTAAAAGTTTGCTAACTTAACTTTGTGAAAAATGTTGTGAATATTTTTGTGGATTACTTTCTTTCTTTTCTTTTTTCTTTTAGAAGTGCTACATTCACAATGTTTTTCATAACAAATCTTAAGTGTTAAGTTATTTCTTGTTTTCTATTTGAACCTACCACTAAAATTATTTTTTTGCTATCAATAATAGCCCTTAATAATCTACTTTTTAGGATTTTTTTTGTAAAAATATTGTGAAAAATGTTATAGACATAGCATTTCTTTCTCTTTTTCATTTGTTATTTATTTGATAAGAAAATATTATTTTATTTATTTGTTAATATTTCGGCGGCTTAATTAACACTATTGGTTAAAATTTAGGTGCATTTTTTTTCACTTGGGGCCTTAGATGGCTGCATCAATGGCTTATACCATTGAGCCGGCACTAGGTCTAAACTAGCCCTTTTAACATATACTGCTTTAATATCGTAATGAATATCTTTTGGGTTTCTTTCACAAGAAAAGATAATTAACACAAGAAAACAAAGCGCAAAGGATTAGGAACAAAATAAAGAGAAAATTAAGATTTATAAGGCCACTACAACAGCACAACCTCTGCAAGAAAATGGGAAAATTTTATTATATAATATATACACGCTATTGCATATTTCATAAATCTATGATCTCAGTTAAAATTGTGAAATCATATTTGTGTGTATGGTGAGTATATAATAAAGAGTAAATGATAATCACCACTCCAGGCAAAAAAACCAAAAACATTACCAGACTGACCCACTTTACATAAGGACTTGACTAAATTATGCTTTAAAAATCTTCGACCACCTTAAAATTAAATCTCCTGAATTCCTTACAATCACACATTTAGCATCACCAATAATATGGATTGGTTCTTTGGATATTTTTCTTGTTCTTACAGCTTATGCTTTAAAAATCTTTGACCACCAGAAGAATCTTCTAGATGACTCGCCTGAAGCCTAATGAAATGCTATCAACCACGCATGTATAGACGCCATATCTCTAGAAAAGCGGAGTCATCACTGAGGGTTTGTTCAATTGGTGGAGATTTGGAGAGGATGAAAAATAGGGGGTCGGGGGCTTGGAGGACAATGGTGAGAGATTGAGATTTTCATTTGTTTTGTACAAATAAAAAGAAAGAAGATGAAAAATGGGAATGGATGGTGATTTTCAATCTAGGTTTAATCCCCAAAATTGTTAAGGAGAAAGGAGGAAGGAAAATAAGAAGAGAAATCATAATTATAGTTTTGGCCCACAGGTAGTCATTTGACAGATGAGTTGAAGTGAAGTAGAAAAGAAAATTAGTATTTTTGATATTATTAAAAATTTCAATAAACTATACATATTTTATAAAGAGTCTATAGTAAATTTAGACATTCTTTTTCAAATTCACTTACGGATGCAATTTATAATTGCATGACTTAAGTTACTGTAATAAACATTCAAACACGCCAAGATCTTGCAGCTCAATTGGTTGGTAATAACTTTGATTTTGGTGTTTTCAATGAAAATATTTAAGATTCAAATTCTCTCTTCTCGATCATAATTATTGAAATTATCTTTAAAATAAAATAAAAATAAATATTCATACACTTTACTGTTTCTTAGATACTTTTAACTCCACATTACTAATAATTAATACAAATTTATTATATACATCCTTCATTATTTATTCTCCCATCCAAGCAAAATAAAGTTATATACAGTTACATCAAATGTCTTGTAATTCATCAATAACATTATTTAATTATGTATTTTAATTAACTTAACTTGTAAATTTTTTTATTGTATAAAACTTATAGGTTTCAATTGATCCCGCATGGTAGCATTATTGATATTTGATGATACTCTATGAATAAAGGCTCCACAATATTTTGTGGTCAATGAAGGCAAAACCTCCTTCATGGATGTTTCCTCATATTGAATTGTGGACAGTAGTGGAACCAGAATTTAAGTTCAGGGGGCACAAAATTTATATGCAATGCATACGGCACAAACACAAAAAATAACATTAGCCATATTTGCTATACTGTATTTTTCTATTAGGGATTCATTTACACATGAATAATTTTTTATTTAAAAATTCCATTTACAATTCTCATAAAAGATTTTAGCAGTTAGAAAACTCAAGTACAACTCATATGAATATGATATTGTAATATTTTAAAAAGGAAATTGTGAACTTATGTACACTTGAAAATTCAAAGTTTAACATGAAAACAATATTGAGCTTTAGAATTTATTATATAATTATCTTTACATTTTATTGCTTACACAAATTTTATTAGTGAAGAATAAATTACCACATTAGAAATTTGTGATTCTTTTATCATTTTTATCAGGCAATAATAATATTATTTTCAATCTTTTCAATTAAAACTTGTGTTTCTTAATAGTTCTTTTTCTTTTTTAATCTTTTCTATATATATATATATATATATATATTTGAGCTTTAAAATACATTGATAAATTATTAATGATTTTATTTTTCTTCCATATTTAATGAAGTTTCCATAAATAATAAATAAATAAATAAACATGTAAAGCAAATCCATATTTTATAAATGAAAAAGAAATAAGTAAAGCAAATCCATATATGAATCAGAAAAAGAAAAATAAATGGATACAAAAATTAAGATAGGCCAACCATATGAAGAGGAGGGAACAAATTGATAAAATGACAAAAACCTTGAAAATCACACAACAGTAATTCCGCTTGAGCTCTATTTCCTCGTACTCTTGTTATTTTGTATAAGGTGTAGGCATTTGACTAGAGGCGGCAAACTCATGATATATAAGTTCATCTCCTAAAAAACTATGGGTGGGCCAGGGGGGCAATTGCCCATTTGGCTCCGCCCCTGACTGTGGAAGAAGTTTGAGATTTTTTTTTTTTTTTTTTTTTTTTTATGCAAACAATTTCAATTAATTAAGAAGAGGAAGAACACAGAACAACAAAGGACACTAACTACTCTAGGAAAGGAGGCATATCTCCAATCCAAGTACAAGAGTTAGATAAGTTCTTAGCGTATTGGGCTAACCCATGCGCTACTCTGTTTCCACTCCGTGGCACAACAGAAAACTTACATTCACCAAACCGAGCTACTAGAAGTAAGGAACCAGTTATCAAGTTGCAGATATTAGAAGGAGGAATGATTGAACCTATGAGGGAGTTATAAACCACCATGGAGTCTCCTTCACAGATTGCAGCACTGACACCCTGATCCAAAGCAAACCGCAATAGGGTATGGTCCACAATATTCTGTGGCGGACGGGTTACTTATAGTTGTCTTAGAGCATCTCCAACAGGGCTAGCTATCTCTAAATTTTGGAGAGAAAAGCCACTGTTCATCCCAAAATCTCCCTCCAACAGACTCGGCATCTCCATTTTTTTTTTTTTAGATTTGCTACAGTAGCTCTCCATGTATAGAGAGCACTGTAACAATCACTGTAGCATATCTAAGACTTTTTCCCCTTAAAATAATACCGGCGGAATTAGAAAAATACTTTTTTCTCTTTCCTCCCTTTCTCTCTCCTCTCACGGCTACAAACACAACCAACTTTCTCTCAAACATCTCTAAACTCAAGCATAATCAAAATACAAACTCAAAAACATAATCTTAAAATTAATCAAACCATAACAATAAAAGCAAAATCCAATTCTTAAAATAAAGTTGAATCAGAACAAGCAAACATGGAAAAAAAAAAAAAAAAAAAAAAAAAAAAAGAACGAGCCGATCTGACCCAGCATGGTGGGGAGAAGGACGAGCGGCGATGAGGCGACGGACGTGGTAGTGTTGCATGGTGAACGCCAATCTCCACCGACTTTGTCCTTTCGGTGACCTCGATCTCCACCGGCGGTGAGGCGGCGGACGATCTGACCCAGTCTCTCTCTCTCTCTCTCTCTCTCTCTCTCTCTCTCTCTGATGTGAAGCAAATGTGAGGTTGCTGGAATGTTCTTGAGGTGAAAAAGAAAATAAAAGAACGGGGGCTGAACACTTATGTGGAGGAGAAAAATAAGAAAAAGAAAAGAAAGAGAGAGCTTCTTGCTATAGAGTAGACGAAGAGAAGAAAAGAAAAAAAAAAGTAAAGTGAAGAGAAAAGAGACGAAGTGCTAAAGAACAAAAGAAAAAAGAAAAGTGAAGATAGAGATAAGGGAAAGGTGTGGAGGAGAAAAAAAGAGGAAAAAAGAAAATAAAAGAAACGTGTGGATGAAAAATAAAAAGATAAGGGAAAAATAAAAAATCTTAATTGAAAAATACAACCACAATATTTTTACAATATTTTCACAATAAATTTTAAGTAACAGATTGTTATTAGTTAATATTGGCGAGTAAAAAAATAATTTCAGTGGTGGGTTCAAATTAGAACTAATAACAACTTTCTACATAAATTTTGTTGTGAAAATATTGCATAAAATGTTGTGAACATAGCACTTCTCATTGAAAAATATTGTTGTTAAAAAAAGAATAAATGATGATTAAAAAAAGAATAAACAATGAATGAAGAAATAATATTTAAATGAGATAGAGAATCTGTTGGAAAGTGTATTTGAAAAAGTGGGTAGGTAAAAGCTAAATGTCACTGTTCATCCTCCAAACAGGCAAAAATTTGGAGAAAATTTAGAGAGACTGCTAAAAATACTCTTACGTTCTATATTGTTTTATTTTTTTTTATTTTTTTTTTTGACGTTATTATAATATTTGATAATTTCCTACCTTAACAAACATACAACACATTTAATAATTTTTATTCAATTTCTACGTAAATGTAGGAGAGTGAGTCTTGAGGTTTTTATTTATTTTATTTTATTTTATTTTTAAAAAATATAAATTGCACTTCTTTAAATCTACCCCACACCACATGGGTTGGGCCAACTTAACCAATTCAAAATCCACACTTTTCATATGATTTGGGCTACTAAGCAAGGAAGTCAATACCATACCGATATTAGTCATACTGGAAAATATACCAAATCAGTCATTAAACTGGTATCGGTACTTCTTTAAAATGTATTGAATAAAATACTGACATGTACTGATTTGTACTGCACATGTTTTCGATGTTTCGGCCGATATTAGTTTTTCAGTTAGTACAATAAAAAAAAATTTTTAAAAAATGTTAAAAAATTAAAAAAAAAAATTTATTTTAAAAAACATGTTATTTAAGCTAATATATTTGTTAATGCCCTTAGGCTAATATTTAGACTTATAAAATATGTGGATTTTATTGTTGATAAATATAAAAATTCATAAATTCATACTTACATAAATAAATACAAAGTACAAACATATATATATATATATAGCAAATAAGTCTGAAACAGTACACTAGTATAAACTAATATCGAAATATTCCTTTCCCCTAATCAAATCGAAATAGCTTCCTGTACAAAATTGACTCCCTTAGCACCAAGCCTAACAAAAAACCAATATCCTTCCCTCCATGATGCAGGCTAGCAAACCCAACAAAGGCCCACCATCTTCGCTACACGACGTGGGTGACAAAACCCAACAAGTTTCATCACTAGGCCATCTCGAAAAGGAGCCTAAGTGTGCATTTGGAATTGCTTAAAAAAACTTTTTTTTTTTTTTACTATTCAACTTGTTTTTACTAGCATTTTTTGATACTATTCATGAGCCCCACTATATTATTTTTGGCACTTTTTGATACTATTCACAAAACGTCATGGATTAGAAGCCCAGAAAATTTCTTCACCAAAAAGACCCAAATTAGCCCAAAAGGGGGCCCATGCCTCACCAGCCAAAGAGAAGGTTGGTGGGCCAGTCTAGCTAGCCCAAATACAAGGGAAGAATATAACATTAAACCTAAAATGAACAGGAGTTGGATCGGTCATCTAGTTCAAATGAGAAAATCTAGTTTTTACTACAACTTTGTTACAACTATGATGTGCCAGATTGTGAATGATAGAAAAAAAAAATTAGTAATAAAATTGGTTGTAACCTAAAACTATAACCTTACTCAATAACTTTTTATTGAAGGTGAATTTTGTCAAATTTATCACTGGATTATATTTTTTTTCTTATATCCTTAATGTTTGCAAAAGTTCTAGAAAATTAAAAATCAATAATTGTGTCATCATTAATAAATTGTTTAAATTGCAAGTTTTTATAGTTTAAAATTATGTATAAAGTATAAGCTTATAAATCATATAGAAAATAATTAATATTCAATTGGTACAAAATTTGATATGTGTATTAAGAGTGTAAAGAACATGCAATCTAATAATTAAATTTTAAAATATGTAATAATATTAATAATATGAGTAACGTTATAGCCTTAAGCTAATACTAATTTTATAAGTGGGTTCTAGTTAGCTCAACTGGTAAAGTCTCTGATGGTTATATAAGAGATCTGGAATTCAATTCCCGCTTATACCAAAAACTGATTGGTATCTTGGTCTGATAATAAAGAGCAATTATCAGGAGTGAACGTCATAAGTTGAAACTCTCTCTCAAAAAAAAAAATACTAATTTTATAACTAAATTTTGTTCCAAAAAAATTATAAATTTATGTGAAAATAATAGACAACAATTCAAAATTTGCCGCGTCAAAATTATTGTCCCAGAACCACTCTAGCTAGATCAAATATAACCCCTTCTTAAAATAAATAAATTAAAAAAAAAGTTTCAAATATAACTAGATTGGACAACTGGACATGCAGCACTAACAGACAAAATATAATAAAAATCATTGTCTCATTTTTTTGCATTTCATCTTATATTCTATTAATCACAATTTGTTATATATATATATATATATATATTTTCCTTTCCTTACAAAAATCATTAAAGTTTAAAATAGAAAAAATAAAAATAAAAAACATGAAACGATGTGATTTTTTTTTTTTTTTTAAGTAGTTAGTTGAAGTTAGACACACACACACGGGGAGGGAAGGTAATAAAGACTCTATAAGACTGACTCTACTTATCCCAACAAAAGGCCTATCTCTTGAAGGAATAAGCATGAAACGATGTGATTGGAAGATAGAAAGTGAAATAAAAAAAATGAGACAAAAGATTACTATCGGACAAAATACATTACGAAAGGAACAAGTTTCGAAATTTTCTTTTTGTAGCATTCTGCCGACTGACACATGATGTGGGAAGACTTGAGTCAATTCCTTGGATATTTTTCTTGTATCTGACAATATTTTGTGAATTCCTTATCAATCACAGATTTTTCTTCTTCTTACAGCTTATGCTTTAAAAATAAAAATCTTTTGACTACCAGAAGAATCATCTAGATGGCCCGCCAGAAGCCGTACGAGATTATATCAAACACACATTTAGAATCACCGTCAATTATGAATTGATTGTATCCCTCTGAATTCCTTGGATTTTTTTTCTTGTATCTGACGATATTTTGTGAATTCCTTATAAATCACAGATTTTTCTTCTTCTTACAGCTTATGCTTTAAAAATAAAAATCTTTTGACTACCAGAAGAATCATCTAGATGGCCCGCCAGAAGCCGTACGAGATTATATCAAACACACATTTAGAATCACCGTCAATTATGAATTGATTGTATCCCTCTGAATTCCTTGGATTTTTTTTCTTGTATCTGACGATATTTTGTGAATTCCTTATCAATCACAGATTTTTCTTCTTCTTACAGCTTATGCTTTAAAAATAAAAATCTTTTGACTACCAGAAGAATCATCTAGATGGCCCGCCTGAAGCCTATTGAGAGTCTATCAACCACACATTTAGAATCACCGTCAATTATGGATTGATTGTATCCCTCTGAATTCCTTGGATATTTTTCGTGTTCTTAAAGCAAACATGATAACCTCCCAGGGATGTATATAAAGGAGTATATCTGAAGTAAATGTACCCAAGTAACCCATTAGTTCCACCCAAAAACCATAGTAAGCAACTAAGCTTCACAATGGCTCTTAAACTACTTACCTCACTCCCTATGTACAATTTCAGTAGAGTACCTGTGTCATCTAAAGATCCCATCTTACTTGTAACATCCAGGACCAGAAATGGCTACCTTGCTCGTCCTGTCCAATGCATGGCCGCCAACAAAGTTTCAACTAGTCCCAATATTTTGCGGAGATCAGGAAATTACCAACCTTCCATTTGGAACCATGATTACATTGAGTCCCTAAGGATTGAATATGTGGTGCGTACATTTTGTTATTGTTACTTTAGTCAGTGTTAACATTTATTGGCTTAGTTAAGTGACAAAGTTTTAGGTATTCCTTCTCTCATTTTAATATGTTTTTCTGGGTCAAAATATATTTTAGTAGAAAGTACATAAGCTTAGTCAAACTCATGGTTTTTAGACCTGGATCGTTCAAAAAATTTGTAAAGTGAGAGATTTAAGGTTTTTAAAGTTGAACTAACTGAGGTCGAGTCGCGATAATGTGATAATTACTTTAATAATTAATTAAAAGATAAATTACAAAGTTAGTCTCTAACCTTTACACCAAATGTCAATTTGGTCCTTAAATTTTCAATTATGTCAATTTGATCCCTAACATGTTTAATGTTGTGTTAATTTAATTCTTGTCGTTATCCCTTGAATGAAAACAAATCAGATTAAAAAAAAAAAAAGGCGAAACTACAATGTTAGTCCCTCAAGTTTACCCTGCGTGCGCAATTAGTCCCTCAAGTTTCAACTGAGCATAATTGGTCTGTCAAGTTTAAAAAATGAGTTGTACTAGTCCTTTTACTAGCTACCGTTAGTAGTTAAACTTAGTGGCTAACGAACAATGACTTGACATTTTTTTTAATGACATGGCATTTTTTAATTAAAAAATTAAAATAACTAGTTTCCACCTAAGACATTGATGGCTTCAGATTGCAACCAGGTTAGTTTGCTAAAATCTTAGGTGGAAACAGGTTATTTTAATTTTTTTAATTAAAAATGTCATATCAAAGATGCCAATTTTTTTAATTAAAAAATGTCATGTCATTAAAAAAAATGTCAAGTCATTATTCCGTTAGTCACGTAAATAACACCACTAACAGTAGCTAGTAAAAATACTAATACAACTCATTTTTTAAACTTGACAGACCAATTATGCTCAGTTGAAACTTGAGGGACTAACATTATAGTTTTGCCTTAAAAAAAAATTTTTTTAAATTAAAATCTACACACAGATTTGATTCTTCTCACTAAATAGTTTTAAAATCCCTAAAAGTTATTCTCTCTCTCTCTCTCTCTCTCTCTCTCTCTCTCTCTCTCATAATTTCCGTAGCAACCAAATGACAAATCATCAATGGCGGCTCCAGGAATTTTATTTAGGGGGATCATTAAAAAATTTTAATAAAAAAAGAACTCGAATATATCGAATTATTGACAAAAAAAAAATTTAATACATGAAGTTTTACAATTTTTTTCTACAAGTTTTCAAATTTTAAATTGTTAATGTTGGTAGCTATGAGGCTATGATTATTTTATTTTGTTAAGTTTATCTAACATTTTTATTTTTATGCAGTTGTTATTATCTATTTGTTATTATTTTTATAAAATATTTTAAACTAAATGACTAAACTAAACTCATTAGCTTCGTATTAATTATTGACGCACACAACCACACTCATTTATATATAAACTTATACACTTTGCGTCTACTTAACCAATCAAATGCTTGAACAATCACTAGCTTTACAATTATTTTCTTAAATTTTACTAACTTTATAACAAAAAGTTATTATAACATGATAATAATATACATACATGTAACAAACTATCTTTATTTCCTAATTATTAAATTATATAAATTTATATTATATTTATATTGTACACACAAATGTCCACACACATCATAATTCACACAAATAGCATTATAACAAAAAATAATGCACACAATCAATATTAGACACGCTCTCACACACATAATATATATTTATAAAAAAAAGTGATTTACAATTTACAAACACTGACTCTTTACTCTTAGAGTTAGAAATACTTGTAATAAGGGTGTGCAAAATTTAAGTCAGGGTGTGTAAAAATATTTTTAAAAATAAATTAAAGTATTAAACTAACAAAAAAAATATATATTTTATATATATAAATTTTTTTTTTTTTGAAGTCAGGGGGTGAACCCCCTGAATATAGAATAGCGCCACCCCTGCAAATCATTGTTTAAAAGGAACAATCCCATTTACGAAAGCTGGTCTAGAAACCAGCCCAAAAAATCTGAGTTAGTCCACTAGGATCAAACCTGCACTCCCTTGTGCCTCAGATCCCTTTGCAAACAAGTGATTTGCTACTACTCTTTTTTACTTTCCAAATATTATAGAATCATTGCGTAGACCTGCCAACAGTAAAAATAATTTACTATTCCATTTGATACATCAGCATTATTCAACCAAGGATAACGACATAGACTACATTGACACGACATTGAAAAAGTTAGAGACCAAATTGACACAATTAAAATGTTAGGGACTGAATTGACATTTGGTGGAAAGGATAGGGACTAACTTTATAATTTACCCTTAATTAAAACTCAAATATAGATATTAAATTTATAAAAGTAGCAAAATTGACTAATATATCTATATGTATGAGGGAAATTTAATGATGTTCAAGCATATTTTACAAATTTAATAAGAAATTTAATAAAATAAAATAATAAAACATGAAAACATTTAAAGTTATGATTAATTTTTGAAGTAAAGTTGAATATCTTTGAAGGATTTTAATTATAATTTTTTTATATGTTCTCTTTTAGAGATTGATAGTTTAATTCAGTAGAATAAAATTGTGCTAAGTAGTTTTCAAAAAAAAAAAAAAAAAAGAATTGTGCTAAGTTTACTTCAAGTATTTTCTTTTTTATTGTCAAGCATCAACATGAAGTCGTTGCTTAGTGGTTAGACTTTAGCTCTAACTTTCACCAATTGTGCCCAGGTTTGGTAGATAATAATGAGGGATGTCTAAGAACGATCAAGCAGTCGCAATTAGCATGCAGATAGAATGTTCTGTTTTTTCTTGATATGCTTTTCTAGTTTTTTCGTATAATCCAAAACTCATATCTTATGCATGCTAGACTAGATAGAGAGTGTGATATGATTATATAGACATTAAGATAGCTCATTTCATCCCATCCAATAACGTAGAAAAAGAGGTAGTCTTGGCCTAGAGCTAAATCTTCTATGAACCTCTCTTCTCCATTTCTTTCAGCATTATTACATCGAGAGAGTTTTGTAACCTTCCCCTCATTCACCAAATACAAACTGTTGTGAGGGGAAGGTTACAAATACAAATTTTAGCTCTAACTCTGACCGGCTGTGCTTAGGTTCTAAACCTAGAAAGCGCACTTTTATGAATTTTGGTAGATTGATTTTTGGTAGATAATAATGAGGAATGTCTGAGAACGATCAGGTCGTAAATAGCATGCAGATAGAATGTTCTATTTTTTTCTTAATATGCTTTTCTAGTTTTTTCATATAAGCCAAAACTCATATCTTGTACATGCTAGACTAGCTAGAGAGTGTGATATGATTATATAGATCTTAAGAGAGCTCATTTCATCCCATCCAACATTGTAGAAAAAGAGGTAGTCTTTGCCAAGAGCTAAATCTTCTACAAACCTCTCTTCTCCATTTCTTTGACCATTATTAAATCAATGAGAGAAATTTGTAACCTTCCCCTCATTCACCAAATACAAATTGTTTTGAGTTGTGTTGAAAGTTTGGAAATCTTTGGGGTCATTTCAAATTCAAATCTTTTGGTGGCTTTCTGTTGGCAACCCAACAATGGTGTCTCTGGTCAACTAGATCAAAAAAGAGTTTTGTGAAGTCAGTTGCTAACTAGAGCTTGAAAGGCACAATTTTATAGGGGGATATGAGCTTGGGGGTTCATAGTCTTTCATATATTGCAACTATTCATGCTAATGGAGATTTTATGATTGTGTTAGGCCCAGCTGCTTGGGTTTTCGTCTTCCTAAACACTTCTTGGTGTTTAGCATGGTTTGGTTTATTTTTCTACATTTTCATATTGTTTTCTTTATATGGTTTAGTTCATGTATGGTTATGTTTGCAATATGAAATTTGGTTAATCATTTACATTAATTAAACTAATTGGTAGTTTAGGATTAAAAGCGATTAAGCCATAAAATTTGATTATGGGGTTTCTAAATATATGTTAGGGTGTTAGTAGCATTTCTTTGTAAGTTTTTTAATAGTACTAGTAGTAGCTATTACTGGAACTGAATAGACTTTATTGATGAAAAATTGTGATGTAGGGGGAAACGTGCACTAGACAAATTAATGTGCTAAAGGAACAAGTGAGGATGATGCTTCACAAAGTGGTGAACCCTCTCGAGCAACTTGAGTTGATAGAAATCTTGCAAAGACTAGGATTATCTTATCACTTTGAAGAAGAAATTAAAAGAATATTAGATGGTGTGTACAATAATGATCATGGTGGTGATGCGTGGAAGGCGGAGAATTTGTATGCCACAGCTCTTAAATTTAGACTCCTCAGACAACATGGATATAGCGTCTCTCAAGGTATTTGAGGGTCTAACAAAAAAAAAAAAAAAATCACAGGTGGATATTGAAAGTTGGATTCAGTTCTATAGGCACTACAACTTAAGTTCTTCATTAAATTTAACCATATGATTGCATTAACTAATAAATCATGCGGTTGAATTTAACTCTACATGAAAAATATAATACTAGTTGCGTTGAATTGGTCAATGCAGCTTATTGAATTTAATTGAAACCTAATGTATAGACTTAATTTTTTACCGTTATGCCTAACTTGTCATTTATGTTAACACTCTGGTGTTGCTCATTGCAGAAGTTTTCAATAGTTTCAAGGATGAGAGAGGGAGTTTCAAGGCATGCCTTTGTGAGGATACCAAGGGCATGCTATCCTTATATGAAGCCTCATTCTTTTTGATAGAAGGTGAAAATATCTTGGAAGAAGCAAGAGATTTCTCAACCAAACATCTAGAAGAATACGTTAAGCAGAATAAAGAAAAAAATCTTGCTGCTATAGTAAACCATTCCTTGGAGCTCCCACTGCATTGGAGGATGCCTAGGTTGGAAGCAAGATGGTTCATTGACATATATAGACATAATCAAGACGTGAACCCTATCTTGCTTGAGTTTGCAGAATTGGATTTCAACATTGTACAAGCAGCCCACCAAGCAGATCTAAAACAAGTGTTAACGTAACATTCTATCTCATGGCATCAGGGGAAATAAATATCAAATAATTTATAGCCTAAAATTTTATGCTATTGTTTGCTTTACCTAGTTGAAATGTGCCAAAGTGCATTAATTACTATAATTCTAACACCCATTTGTTCTTTTTCGATTCATACAAAGGTGGTGGAAAAGCACGGGCCTTGCAAAGAATTTGAGTTTTGCAAGGGATAGGCCGGTGGAGAATTTCTTTTGGACAGTGGGAGTAATATTTCAGCCTCAATTTGGATATTGTAGGAGAATGTTTACCAAGGTCTTTGCACTGATAACAACAATTGATGATGTTTATGATGTATATGGAACTTTGGATGAACTTGAGCTCTTCACAGATGTTGTTGAAAGGTTTGTATTAATGGAGAAGGCATCTCATGCATCTAACATGTATATCACTGCTCTCACAATATGTGAGTCTCACAATTATGAGGTTCACATGCTATGATAGGAATGGTGCATATGCCAGATACATAAAATAATTATTAGTTTTATGACACTATGCCTCATTCGCTTGAACACTATCTTAACATATAGATCACTTATGGCTACATTGTGTGATACCAGATGGGATATCAATGCAATGGATCAACTCCCAGATTATATGAAGATGTGTTTCCTTACTCTACATAATTCAGTTAATGAAATGGCTTTGGATATTGTGAAGGAACAAAGATTCCACGTCATTAAATACCTCAAAAAAGCGGTATGGAATTAACTTCTAAATTCATCAATATTAACTCTCAACGTTTTTTTTTTTTTTCTTGAATACCTTGTGTTATACTACCCCTAATTCATCTTTCCGCAATAAATTTGCAGTGGGTAGATTTATGTAGATCTTATTTGTTGGAGGCAAAGTGGTACTGCAACAGATATACACCAAGTCTGCAAGAATACATTGAGAATGCATGGATTTCAATATCAGCACCAACTATACTAGTGCATGGTTATTTTTTTGTCACAAATCCAATTACAAAGGAAGCCTTGGATGGCCTAGAAGAGTACCCCAACATAATCCGTTGGTCAGCAATAATTTTACGACTTGCTGATGATCTTGGAACATCTACGGTATGTTAACTTTCAAAAAAATAAATTTCATGTTTCATATTAAATATTATAAATCTAAAGATGTATCTTTTTTTTTTTTTAAAAGAAAAGTTATTGATAGTCAATAAATCAAGCATTACTGTATAACAACAATTGGTGCTAAACAAAGGAATGGACTGCCACCATCCACACATATAAGCAATGTCATTTAAATTTGAAATTACAGGGTAGTATAGAAACAAACAGACGCTTCCTCCCTCCTATCTTGTTAGTCCTCTTTAGACAATCTAACATTTTAAGGGAACATCATTTAATGTACTAGCTTCTAATTAAAAATATACACATTTTCAAAACTACTCTTATTAAATTTTTTTAATTTTTTTAGAAACACACACACACATACACACACACACACAAGGGAAAGAAAATGAATTTTGAACGGAGTATATGGAGTGCCTTTATGTTAGAATTAACTTTACTAATTTAAACTTTAGAGAGAGAATGATTTGATTTTTTTTTTTTTTTTAAACAATGGATTATCCATTAATTTCACAAGGTTCCTTATTCACAAACTACACAATCTTAAGAGTTTCATCATGAATCTTTTGAATACTTTGCACCAACATAGGCTAACATCCATTTTTATATATGTAAAAACCCAGGATGAGTTAAAAAGAGGTGATGTCCCAAAAGCAATCCAGTGTTACATGAATGAAACCGGTGCAAGTGAAGAAGATGCCCGTGAGTATATAAAGTATTTGATTAGTGCAACATGGAAGAAAATGAATAAAGACCGAGTTGCGAGTTCTCCCTTCTCTCATATATTTATTGAAATTGCATTGAACCTTGCAAGGATGGCCCAATGCATGTACCAGCACGGAGATGGACATGGTGTTGGGAACCATGAAACTAAGGACCGAATATTGTCATTACTTATTCAGCCCATTCCCCTAAACAAAGATTGACATTATATTAATTATTTATATGTAAGGATGCATATATGAAAATTTTAACTTAACAATTCTACTATCCGAAATTGTAGCCAAATTTTTTTTTCCCTTTCCTTTTACTTTGGACGATGTATTTCTTTAAGAACGCTTTTTTTTTTTTTCTCTCTCTCCTTTGATGAGTGGGTTTTATGGCTGTTAAGTTAATTACGTCTGCAATACTATTTGGCCTGACTAAAAAAAAAAAAAAAACTGAACACATATATCACATGTTTCTCATAAATGTGTTCCTAACAAATCCATAATCTTGCTCACTGTCACAAGTCAACCTGCCACCTACCATAGAGAGTGTACATTTTTAGACCCCTTAGCACAAGTTGATTAATCTAGTTATTTACCAAAGTGATTATTTAGATAAATTATGCAGATCTAGATTAACACAATAATATCATATCATGTAAATAATGCAAAAAAATAAAGAACACCACGATATGATGACCTAGAAAAACCTAACCGGTAAAAACCTAAGGAGGATTTAACCTAACTATCCTCAAGGTAAAAACAGATCCACTATAAAAGAATTGAAGTTTGTACAATAAGATATAGACCACTAACATCCTATTGCTACCTCGTGTAGAAAACTTACTACCATGACCACATGACAACTCTGAGTCCACGGACTACTTATTTCTTTGATCTGCAACAACCACAAGTTCACCTACTTCTAACTTTGAGACTCCACTCAAAGGTTTAAGATCTTCTTTAAAGTTCTTTATGTAGCAATTGAAGCAACCATCAAGTTCTTGATGTGAATCTTGATCTTAATTGATACGTGAGAATAAAATTTTGATTAGACCCGTCAGCCATTGATATGCGAAAAGAGCCTACGATCTAAGCTGACGGGAGTAGACAACTGAAAAGCTGAAGACTCCAAGGCTGATGGACATAACTTCGGTACTCTTGAGCAGCCCACAGAACGTAGCGAGGAATTGACGCCACCATAGCTGAAGGGGATAAAAACAGCTGACGGTCCTGAGGCCAACGGTCTTAAGTATACCCATGACTTGGTCACCAAGCATGATTAATAAGGAAATAACTTGTGTTCCACGCTCAGTGTTAGAATCCTATAAGGAAAGAATTCCATGATTCACGCTCATAAAGACTCCTATAAGGAAAAGACTTCTACTCCAGGGAGGAGAGATTAACCCTCGACTACTATAAAAACCCCAATACCCTCACAAATCAAGGTATGCATAATTAACCCCTCTCTAGCACTCTAGAGTTGAAAGAAGTTCTAACTTGACCTTCGGAGGGTATTTGGCCGGCACCACACTGGTGCTCTCTGCAAGGTTTTTCTCTTCTTTGCTGTGCAGGTGCTATTTAGAGCGTGCGAGTTCCGTGTGGCTCACTGGTGATTTTTTCCCGGCATCATCATTAATAGTTCAAAGTGTGTGTGTGAAGGCAAATGCCTCTAAACCTCACAAAAGATTCAACACACAACTCATCAAAGACTTCTAAAATGTAGTTAGGGTTTTTCCTTTTATACGTGAAGTAAAACACTTAACCCTACATGTCATATGGGCTTGGGCTAAATTGGAATTTCTGCAGAAAATTAAACCTGCACGAGTTTCGATCAATCGAGTCTAATTTTCGATCAATCGAGCCTTGCAGATTTTGACCAATAAATCCTGCAATCAGTCGATTCCAATTTTACATAAAACCACACTTGGGCTAACCTAAATCTAGACTCTATGTTTTGATCATGATTTGCCAACATAATACATATTGAAATTCTAATACATTGGTTCCTAAAGTCTTAGAACCTAACAAAGAGTGGTGTGGCAAGTTTTCCTATCTCAAGTTGTTGTGAATAATAAAAGAATGTTTATATATATATATATATACACACACACAAAACATTATTTTTTCCCAAGATATTGATCAATAGTTTTCAAGGTCCCATGAGATCTATGAGAAAACTATTAAACCTTGTAGCACAAAAGAAGGTTGTTTTGCCTAACACCAGACCTTCGGGTGGCTGTCCATGCACATAGCAAGCCATGGTTGCATGATGCTCGCATGGCCCGCTAGCAGCATGCCATGGCCACCCATGCATGTAGCAAGCCTTGGCTGCTTGGTGCCTTGCTGGTAGCAACCCATTGTCGGCCATGCACGCAAGGATGGAGTTAGGATTTGGAGTTAAAGAGGGGCAGCTTTGCTACTAGTTACGTGAGGCAACTTTAGCCTCCAGCTTTGCTGCTTCAACGCTAAGGTTTTTTTTTCTTTTTTTTTTTTTTTGGTTGTTGTCTTTAATGTGTGTGTTTGCTGCTAAGTAAGGACAAAATTATTTTGTTAAATTTTTTTTAAAGGGCCGGGTTGTTTGTTTTTGGTAAAATTTGTTGATTGGACTTAATTTTTTTTTTTTAGTTTTGCTATTGGTAATTTTTGTTGTTGCGCTAATGTTTTTAGGCTTGTATATTTTCTTTTAGATTTTAGATTTATAAATTTTTTTTATGGCCTTTAAAAGGAGAAAAATGTCAAGGATATAAAACTGTTTGATAAATTAATGATGTGGTGAGTGGTATTGATTAATAAAAAAATGATATAAGTGGTGAGCCTAGATACAAACCAATAAGAATTTGCTATCTCAACACTTTGTAAAAATATTGTAGAAAAGTTTGTGACTATAGTATTACTTTTAAAGGAATCAATAATATTGTTAGGGGGTAAAGCGTACTAAAATTAATACCCATATATATACTAATATTAAAAAAAAAACAAAAAAATTAGGGGAGGCCATTGCCCCGAAAAGGCCAAGTTTAGCTCCATCCTTGCATTCATGCTGCAAGCAATGGTTGGCTGATGTCATCATAGCGTGTTGGTAGTGTGTTGTGGCTGACTATGTATGCTGCACGCCTTAGTTATATGATATTATGGCTACTTCTGCACAATGCAATCTTAAATATCTTCGTTAAAAATATTAGGAAGTATCAATTGTGTTATAAGGCTCTGGGTAGTTTCCAATGCTTCAAACAATATGCAAAGTGATGCTCCTTTACTACAAGCTATTTGGCTTGGAAGAATACACTTGAAAAATGGAGAATTTGACTCCACTTACTTTTAGTAATGTCTATTTGCTTTCTAAAGCATCTTTCCATGTCAAAAGTCTTGTTAATGGGTTTTAGTGTTTTGAATATTTGTTCATGTCACTGATTTTTAATTTTTATTAAATATTTTACTCTTAGAAATGCAATTTTTCATTACTTTTTTTTAGAAGATTGTTCCAAGTGGTTCCTATATATAACTCCTAACTCATGTATGGATGCAAAATCAGAATAGTGTGAGTGTTATCTTGAATTAATTAGCCATTGATTTGTGAGTGTTGAGGGGGAAATTGATGTCCTCAAATGAAATATGGGAAAGTCAAGCCGAAACTCAACGTTGGGCTCTAAGATGATACTCAAAGGCTTTCAGTGTAGTGATAAGCCTATTCAAGCAAGAAATAAAGGTTGTACGTTAGCAAGAACAATATTAAGGCCCAATAAAACACTTCGTAATAGTTAATTAATAGATTAGTGGCCCTGTTACAACAATACAAGAAAATAAAATTCTCCAGCAATAGGGTAAAATTAAACTTATAGTCTAGTAGTCAATTATTGAACAAATTTAAGAAAGTGTTCAATTCTAGCCGTCCTTGTGTGTCTTGGTCAAAAGGGTCTTGGGTACTTTCTGCTACTATTACATCAATATGAGGAAAATTTTCATTGTTGCAAACACATTATATCCTTCAATAGAAAAACAAAAAGTAAAGATCAATGGTTCCATGGTGAGAAGAAAATGATTATTTGACATGGTGTGAAGGGAGAGAGAGATTCCAGCTTAGTGCAGCAAATATCGAACCAAGATTCTTATAGAATATGAATGTGGGGTATGAGTGGGGTAGTAAAGGCTATTTTGAGTGAGTGGGTGTGTAAGCTTGCAATGGGATGGTGGAAATAATGCTAAAACTAAGTCTTTAATGAGGAATTTGGTTGTTTATGACTGATTAGGAAGCATTTATGAACTTAGGATATGCCGAAAAGGAAAATGGAATGTTTGAGGCTAAGTGAGTGTAGGCTAAGAGGGATGATTTATGAGCTTGGGAGAGCTAAACTACAAGATAAAATATGGCAAAGTAACATGAATAATAGAATTTTCAAAGGGATTGGTGTGTGTTTGTGGGGCTGATGTGATTACCTTTTTATAGTGGAGCTTAGGGGGGTGATTTGCAAAAAATCCAAAAAACGTAGGGTTGGCAGAATGGCAAACTGTCCATCCTAAGATTTGGTTATAAATGGCTGATCTTCTTTTGGGGCTGCCCTGCTTCTTTGGGCAACATGACACAAGGGTGAATATTTGGGTAATCTTGCATTAAATGCTGAGGTTTCTGAGGCTGTGTTCAACCAATAGTATTAATGCAGGTGTTAAGGAAGAATCTTGGTACTGCGACTAAGATTTGGACCCTAGGAAATAGGATTCAACACCCCAAGCCAGGTGTCAAGTTTTAAGCCCACTTCAGAGGGTTCCCATGGAGATCCCTTTATACCCCCCAAATTACATTTTCCCAAAATTTCCCCTTTAGGAATCATGGGCTTGGCACATGAACTAGTTCTTGAACGTTTTTGGCATTTATAGAATTGGTTTGTTGAGATTTAAGTAACTTGGTTATTGCTTCCTTTTGCTGGAGATAGAGTCTTGATGAAAATAATGAAATCCCATTACCCATTAAACTTTAGCTGCTAGTACAACCTTTGGGCACTATTCATGTCAGGGATAGAAAGGGAGAAAGTTGATGGGACAGCCCATAGTTCATTCTTAAAGATTTGGTTCTCTTATGGAGGTCTCCAGCTAGATCTTGGTCAAGGATGAACAAGAAGGAAGCTGGTTGTCCATTTTAGTCCTCTGCTTTTGTTGGAATTTTTGGATTGGTCTTGCTTACGTGGGCTGGACCATTTTGCTAGGCTGTGCTCATCCTTTTTTCACTTGGGCTTATTCGCCTTTTATAACATATTTGAACCTACAAAATGGACATCAATGACACATATTGACATGGGTTTTCATCCCTCGTGGACTCTTTTTGTTAGTGGATATTTTGGGTTTTGATAGATATTTGTAATGGATCTTTGGGCAATAAGTTGTAATATTTAAAATAATAGCATAAGCTTAAGTATTTCAAAATACTTTTGTAAATAATATTTACTATCTTTGAAATGATGAATTCCATGTCATAAGTAATGTATATGGTTCCTGATAATCATGTCATAATTTAATGGTGAACTCGTAGGACGAATAATTATCATAGAATTATGAATAATGACCATAGAATAATCATAATTTCCCATGAATTTGGAAACATGTGAGCATTCATAATTTTTAAAAACAATTGTAGTTATGGGTAAAGGTAATTCAATCATATGGTATTTCCCAAGTATTAACAATATTAGGTTTTTCACTAAATAGTATCAATATGAGTTAAGCTTTTGTATATTGCCAGTGAGAACTAGGCTTTTAATGCTGCCAATGAAAATTGGGCTTTTTAACGTTATCAGTGGGAACTGGACTTTTTGATATTGCCAGTGAGAACTAGGTTTTTTGATATTGTTAGTGGGAATTGGGCTTTTTGATATTGCCAGTGAGAACTGGGTTTTTTGATATTGCTAGTGAGAACTAGGCTTTTTGATGTTGCCAAGGAGAATTGAGCTTTTTGATATTGCAAATGAGAACTAAGTTTTTTAATATTGCAAATGAGAATTGGGTTTTTTTAAGTTACTAGTGGGAACTGGGCTTTTTGATATCACCAATGAGAATTGGGCTTTTTAGTAAATAATTTGTCATGAGATTGAATTGTGGATTTGATTATGAATTTGAATTCCATTGATAAAATTGTTTTGCCATAGATTTGAATTATAAGTTTTGATTATAGATTTGAATTCCACTGATAAAATTATTTTGTCGCATGGATTTGAATCATGAGTTTTTTAAATTTTGCTAAGCAAAAGTATTATTGGCCTTTAAAAAGGAAGAGATTTTAACTTGCTTGATAAAATAAATAATTTGGGTATGAGTCTAAATTATTGGCTTTATAAAAATATTGAGTCTTATAATATTTTATATTTGTAGCCCAATTTTATGGTGGAAGGAAGAATAGTTGTGGGCTAGCATGATAATAGGCAAAAATATTTAGAGAAGCCCAATAACTTGTTGGTGATGTTTGAAAATAAATAGACTGTATTTAAACAAAAATAGGTATAAAAAAATGTACCCTAATAGTGAGAAGAAGAATTTCATTTTTTGTCAAACTATTATATTTTGGTGGATTCCAATAAATAGCAAGTTTCTTGCTATGAGATCTCATAAGTGGAGTCCTTTGGACGACAACCTTTTCCTATTAATTGTGAGTGTGCACTTCTGTTCTTTCTTTACTCATAAAAATAAATGGTATGATTAAAAGAGGTATTTATAGTTCAATCAAAATTCCTAACATTAATTTTCGTTTTAAAATTTTAATATTATAACATACTCTTCATTATCCAATCCAATTCATCGTCTCCATTTATAGAACCCATATCTCTAGAAAAGTGAGTCCACAATATTTTGTGGCGGACAAGGTTACGTAGTTGTCTTTATTTGACATCATTTGACAATAATAAACCTAGAGGACCATAGTATGGCAGGTTCCACGGTATTTTGTGGTTGATAATACTGTAGGAATAGAGCCTCAAGATATTTGGTGCAATTTCCTTATCACAACTTCAAATATTATGTCAATTTATAATTAAATTATATCATTGACACAAGAGACCATCATTGCTACTCGGTGATAACTAATCTAATCATCATTTCACATATGTACAAATTGGAGTAAAGTGAGTGGCAAAGTTTGTGTCCATTTGTTGGAAAAATAGTTATAAATTTATTCAATTAATTAACAAAATACAAATCAAATTCAATGGCAGTGCTGTAAAATAAGAATGCTAAGAAATAATTATTGGATATATTTTGGAAACAATTTACTTGTGTGATAAAGTAATTAAGAACAAGTCTATGTTCCACTAATAATGAGTTCGGAGTTAAATTACATCGTGAAAATGTGTGAGGCACTCATGTACAACCTGTATGTCTACCGGTCTCTACTAAATAAGTAAGGGCTGTTTGGTGTTTAATTAATTATTCGATGGACACAAAATTATCAATCGAACTTTTTTCGACAAATCAAGCAAGTAGTTAATTTTATGGCATGGTGGCTTAAAGATAAATCATATGGTGAGGCAAACGATGATAAAAGAAATGACACGATAAAAATGAAATTAAAAACAAGTATAAGCAACAGGAATACCAATCATACTATGTAAAGCATGTCTAAACTTAACTCATATTTTCAATTGTTATTATTCAGGAATAGAAAAGTTAAATTTACTTTAGCCTTGGATTTCCATTTTTTTCTTTTTTCTTTTTTTTTCTTTTTTTTTTTGTGTTAAAAAAATAGAAGCTTTTATGGTTATATTACACTCCCGGATAGAGCGCCAATCTAGGGTAAATTCAAGCCGTTCTAGCCAGACTGTGCGAGGGGGTCAACCCTCACTAGCCTTGGATTTCATGCTTTTTTTTTTTTTTGCTGAATGGATTTCATGCTTTAAAAGAGATGAAACTTGCTTGTTAAAAAATGAATCAGCCCACGAACTAGTTTGGTTTTGTCATTGTCTTTGCAATGCACGTGGGCTTTGGTTTTAGCTAAACCTTTACATCAATCATGGCCTAAACTACAAGACTAGCCCAAAGAAAACCCAATAGTCTCCTATGTTCTCTGTTTGCCAAATGTCACCCACATATATTATACATACAAGAGAGAGAGGGAGTTCCCACAAGACCTCCTTCACAAATTAAATAGCTATATACATCATTTCGTACGACGACTAACATTCAATAGCAATCAATATACTAAGCCAAAACTAATTTTTTACAGGCAAGATGGAGGAATTTTAAGCACAGGTTTAAAATGCTTGATACCCCATGTTCAACATCCAACAGAATTGACCAGCAAAGTAGGCAGCATCTTTGATGAATCCGCAAATGTCCTAAAACCTCCCAACTTTGAACATTTATTTGACAAAAAAACACATGAACGCTTCAACTTTGTTCCAGTTGCAAGCCAGCAGTTCAACTCCTGAATTATAAAGAATCAATTGGTTGGAGTAGCAACTGGTTACAATATGAAATTAAGAACTGAATATGTTGCATGGCATAAGTTTACAAATCTTTTATAATAAAAAAAGTGCCGAAGACTGCAACTTTAATCACTATTACAACAATTTTTCAGAAATAAGTTGACATTCTCTCAATGTGGCAATGCTTAAAGCAAGGCATAACTAGAATCAAATAATCATGATATATTTAGTGATGAATCATGGAAAAAAGACTCTGAACCATTGGCCCCAAATCTAATGTAATAATAAATCATGCACTGCTTAGTTACTCATATATTCAAGATTTATAGAAGTAATGACCATATGTTCTCAGCAGTGTGTGTGTGTGTGTGTGTGTGTGTGTGTGTAGTAGAAGGGGGGGGGGGGGGGGGGGGGGGGGGGGGGGGGGCGGTGGGGGGGTGGGTTTGGTAGGGTCAAATAGGAGATTGAAGGAAAAAGAGCAGAGGATCTATTATTCTGTGTGCGTATGGGGTGAAAGAAAAAAAAAATTCGCTTTATTGAAGTAGTGAAAGAGTCAAAATATTGAGATAAAACTTATCATAATGCAAATGAGGAAACAAAGGTAAATATACTATGCGTAACCAAAAGACAACTATGGGAATTAGCCTAATGTAGACTAAATTATAAAAATTACTCATTAATCCAAGGCTATGATACAGAAAATCCTAAAGTTTATCAAAATAATTTAAAATTCATAAGGTGCAGCAATTAGATTATGTGACTGATAAAGAATTATATTTATTTGTACTTAATAATTCACAATTCACGTGCAGCTACCCTTATATGCAAATACATTGTGTCTCCTCGTAAGTTTCAGCAGCATATTGCAAGACATTCGCATCTAACAATATGCTAATGACAATAAACATACATGCCAAGGAAATTGATAAGTCCTTCATATTTACACATCATTTTGCAAGTGTATTACCACAAGGAAGCATACCAAAATGACATAAGGAAAATATGACCAAGATGAAATAATTACCAGAACATGTTTACTCACGTATTGTTGAATTCATTAAAAAACTTCTAAAAAGTAGTGTTAAAAGTAGTTAGCACACTCTTAAAATGACAACCATGACACAGGTCATAAATTCAGCATGGTCATACAGCACATATTTATTTTGGAAGATTCGGTTGCAATACTGCAACACAATCTACTCAGACACCTAGTAAATTCTTGCTTTCTGTCATAATGATCCTTGCCATTAACACTGACATATCTTAGATATCTTAATTTTTAATTTTCTATTTGACTTATAAGAGAAGAGTGACAGGGAAATTTGATGGATAATGAAGTGACACATTAGCAACAAGGAATCAGGCTGTACACACGCAGATCATTATTCTTATGCAAATTTGGACAAGGAGAAAAAGTATTGTATGGAACATGCAATTGTTAAGGTAGAAATGCTTATACAACTAGTAGTATCCAGACAGACTAGATTTCAATTTGCTGCTTCTCACCAGTTCAACAACTTGTCTAAATGAAGCTTATAGAAGTGCTGGTGCTTAAGAAACCTAAGATACCGGACAAAGAACAGAGGATACATATCTATGGTTTAAACTTTAAATGCAACTATTTAAGATCATATGTTCCAGGTTATATATATTCAAGAATGAGATTCCATAAATTTCCAACATTTCTATGGTTCTGTGATGAAACCAAAATACACATAAAAAAAGAACACAAGTAAAAGCAAGCAAAGACAACTTGTCTTTACAATAAAAGATCTCAATAACTACTCCTTTGTAATATCACTCAATCAGGACAGCAGGGTCACCAAACAAGAAGGGTATTGACTCCATGTGCCACACACACAAAGGAATGAAAAGGACACTGGCTTTAGGACTGGACAATGTCATGATTTAATCTAGAATTGTATCAATTCTTGCAATATGTCTCCCATATTAGAGTATCATCTGGGTGAAATGAGAAAAGCACCAACCAGAAATACAGGATCACATCAACAAATTGCTCTGCCAATTTGTGGGTACTAGATATGAACAAATTTAGAAAGAGACTCATACCAATCTCTTTCTGTAGGCATGCCTCTTTTCAATTTGCAGTTTTGGGTCTAATTACATGAAGATTCACTTGGTTAATTAGAAGGAAAGGAATCAAACAGAAAGCTTAGGGTGCTGGAACAGCCTACTCCTACAAGGTGACATGATGCTAAATTTTTTTTTTTTTTTATCGATAACATGCTGCTAAAATATGCGTGTTGTGGTTTGTGTTGAAGTTCCCAATCTCTCATGCCAACAAAATTAAAAGTTATTATGTAAACTATTACCTATTAATTTTTACATTCTCTTCCTTTCTTTCATTCTTTTTTTCCCAATCTCAGACAAATTTTTGCCTATTTATCGTTATCTCATAAGTTTAAAACATGTCTATGTTTCAATATCCACAGTATATTACAACTTGAACAATTATTACTTGAAATTGATTAAAAATAAAATAAAATAGTATATGAGAGATTGAGATAAAAGAACACTCTTTAGGTTTCATTAGTTTGTAACAAGTATTCACAAGTTCAGTCATTCTGCCAAACCTTTTGAAAAGCAATTTCCTATTCAAAATTGCAACTGCAAAACTAACACCCATTTCAAACCAAGCGTTCATTACAATTTAGCATTGAAACAATGTGTTTTCTAGGAAACACAAGTTCCATGCCTATGTTGCTTAGTAATGTTACCTTACATAGAACATTGCCTAAACCAAGAAAGGTGCCCTCAATCAAGTGCATGCCTTTGGTACCTAGGCCCTAAGGAGAGTGTCATTTGGTAACTTCATATTCTTTCTCTTTCTTTTGCTTTTTTCTTCTTCTTTTTTTTTTCCAAAGTTTTGACATTAAAGATGCAAAATTATTAGATTCTCAACCTGAATCATATCATGAGTAGTTACATTCTTTATCCAATTCTAAACTTCTTATATTCTTCTTCTGAGAAACTTAATTTGACATTTTATAATCCATAGCTTCCTTGTTTTATAAATGAAGTCAGATTGTGCATTTATATTTATTAGAATATTTCAAAAATCCTTGACACCAAATGGACATGATCGAAAAGAGTTGCAGTGGAACAGAAAAGAAAAAAGGATAAAGTCAAATTTTTAAACAAAGCTAACAAGCTTAAGAAAAAATATTAACAAAAAAAAAAATTGAAAAAACTTTAATTTAATATTGGTGAACTTTACACTGTCAAAACATAAGTTGCTTAATTTGATCAGGTAAACTTCTCACCAGAGGTTTCCCATCATTTAGAATCACTCATGCACCAGGGGTAAATAGACATGAGGCTCAGCCAGCATTTTCTTCCTTAACCACAACCTTACTTCTATTTGCCCTTTTTGCAGTCCTCCGTTTGGCCTGAATTTGGCGTACATATTCTGCCACAATGACATGGAAATTGGAAGCAAGCTTACTTGATGTGGAAACATTAAGTCCAGCCTTCTTCAAGGCTCTTGTGACATTCTTCTGAGCCTTTTGGAAGTGGATGCTACAGAGAGAAGGTACAGTGGACCTCATTATGGGCTTCCCACATGTTATCGGTCCCGCCTGAGCACTAGACAAAGAGGAAAAAGGGGGGGAAAATCAATAAACAAGTCAGTTGAGAATTCAATCTCTGCCACTCAAAACTTGAAAATGCCAAAGAAGTTGGCAGAACCAGCAAATTGTGCATTACCCTATAATAAACTTAGTCATAAAATTTAATACGTGATGGTTAGACTCTTTTTTCAACTAATGAGGACATCTTCTACAACTCCTAGTTTAGAAAAATCCTAGTGCTCACTTATATCTTGGTAATCAAATACTCGGCATGGAAGGCTTAACTTAGATTTTAATTAAATGGGGGAAGCAAATGACCACTTTAAAGTATGTTCAAATGTGAACTGAATAATTTCTAAAACTATTTTTCAGACATTCTGATTGTGGGAGAGAATTCAACCACTAGGTGGTGCATGTTAACATCATTATGTAGCATGTACCGCATTCAAACACCCAGATGACTCAAATCATTTATGGTCTGCATTTAAATTCCTAACTTTCTAAAGTCTTTCAAAGACACTTGTAATGCATTAATTTATATAAGAGAGGCCATACCTTGAGTATATGCTGGTAGCCGGGTTCATATTTGTTTTAGTGTATTAGCCTATTAGGTATGATATGTCACTAGAACCATAAAATTCTAGGCATCTGTTTATGATTATGTAGCTAAATAATTTCAATGCTATATGCAATCTGAAAAACATCAAGTAGTTACGCAAAATTTGAGAAAAAGGAGGGGAGCTAAAATAGCACTAAAATACTGAAAAATCCACAAATTTCCATGCACTATGAATTACCCAAATGCACTCAGACACGCACAAAAAAGCGTGTGTAACTCATCTATCACAGTCCAGTTCAAAATTCCTAATTCCTAAGAAAATTTTTAAAATGGGCATGCAATCTCTACGGAAAAGCAAGTATCCCAAACCGATCGCTATCGTTTTCTTGCTTTCTTGTTTTGATAAACTGTCACTAAACTTAAAAAGAAAAAAGAGAAAGAACTGGGAATTGGCACCCACATAACCAGTTGCTTGCTTACCAAGCAAATACCCATTAAAGAACACAGCAAAAAGAACAATATTCTCAAACATAGAGCCTCACCAATCCATAATTCCAAAGAATTCTCAACTACCCATTAAAGCATTAAGCACAAAGAACGAAAACTATTGAGGTGGGAAACACAAATACCTCTTGATAACATAATGGCAAGGCTTGTAAAGCTTCTGTTTGGAATCAGAGAGAATATGGAGATGGCAAAAGCTGGTCAAAGGCATAGACTTCAACTTACACCCCACAAACGCACACCTCTGGTTGCTGCTGCTGCTGTTTTCTTCATTGCCTTCAAGATTGGCTAATTGGGTGTCTCTCTCTCCGTCAAATTCAGCCGTGTCTTGTTGTTGTTGTTGTTGTTCGTTTAAGAAGGGGCTGAGACCATAGTCCCAGCAGTATTGTCTGAATTGGACCCTGAGTTGGTCCATGAGAGCCCAAAAGTGGACTCTGTAGCATTTGCAGAGCTGTTTGAGGTAGTGGGAGCGGCGGCGGAGGAGTTCTTGGCGTGTCAGGTGGGTGGCGCGTGTGAGGAAGAGGTGTTCTTGGGAAGGAGTGAGAGTGATGATAGGACAATTTGCGGTGTCAGTGTGGGTGGTGGGGTTTGGGGGTTTTAGGAGGTTTTGAAGAGGAATAGGGGTTTTGGTGCTTGGAAGCGGAAGCCATGGAGAAGAAGAATATGCTCCGATACTGTGTCTGTATACAGGCGAGAGAGAAAGCGAGAGTGAAATTTTCTATTGAAACTATTTCCTAATAATAAAGGGAAAAGTCTATACTCTAAAGTCTAAACTCCTATTTCGAGAGAGATTGGGATTTTCAAATTTTATACCTTAAAGTTTTAAATTTTGAATTTTATGCGCCTAAACTTTTTTTTTTTGGTTTGCTTTATCACTTCTTTTGTTTATATTTTGAATTTAGTGTTTTTTGCTGAAAAGTTTTTATTAAAATATACTTATACTTTTTTTTTTTTTTACAAATATATATGTACTTTGAAAAAGTAAGAAAAAAATAAAATTTAAATAAAAAGTGTACACAATAAATGAACTTATTAACTTAAGCCAAATATACAATAAGTACCATGTAAACTTGCTAATCATATTTAGTTCATCTAATAAAATGATGTCAAATGACATGGCATTATTTTACTAGACACACTAAACACGCATACCAATCTTATGTAGTATTTAATGAAAATGTGGAAGAAATAGCTACTAATGCAAACGAAATATAACTTCAGACGGTAAAGTTCAAATTCTAAAATTTTATAATTCAAAAATCTCAAAACTTTAAATACAAAGTTTACACTTTAGCCAAAAGGAAAACTTTTTTTTTTTTTTTTTACTTCAGTAATTGGGTGGGTGGTGAAATTTTATGTTTTTAGCATTAGCATTTGTTTTTATTTTGACTCTTTAACTTAATAAAAAAAATTCCTATTAGGTTTAATTTTGTTTTCAAAGTTTTTTATATTCATTAATAATTTTATGGTCCATAAATTTTTTTTTACTAGTTACAACAATATGAAAAAAAAAATATGACTGTTCATATTCATGTGTTCTATAACATTTTAGAACTAGTACTTCATGACATAGCCAAACATAAAGCACAACTAATGGTCAAATTATTAGTCTAAATGGATGACAAGATCAACAATTTGTACATAGAATCTTACCGTTCATATTCGTGTGTTCTATAAAATTTTAGAACTAGTATTTCATGAAATAGTTAAACATGAAGGACATTTAGTAGTTAGATTATTAACCTCAATGAAAAATATAACCAATTTGAAAATAAAATAAAATATAAAGGGCGGATCTGTCAATGCATGAATTTGAAGTATGACAATGTGTATGTATATACTGCACGAGAATCTGTCAATGGATGAACTTCAAGAAGTATGACAACATAAAATTTTCTTCCAAATAGAATAGAGAAATTTTCTTCAATCCAATATTTAAGAGTTCAAAAGGCCAGTTACTTGTAATTTGAATTTTTTAGTATTTTTTTTATACATATAATCAGTCATATAAACAAGTTAAGTGACCAAACTACACTTGGATATTCATTTGAGTTGTCTCATAAGAATTGAATAAATTTTCCTCCAAATTCATTTATAGGAAAAATTTATTCAAATTAATAAACCAAAGGACCTATTTAGTATGATAATTTAAACATAGTTTTTTGTTTTACAGACTATAAAATGGTGGAACCCATACTTGAATATATTGTTTGACTGATGTTCTCTAAATACAATTTCAAAGAATTCTATCATATTTTCCTTGTTCAAAACATAATTTTTAAAACGGTTGAGATGATGTTTTTAATGGTATAGTTGTAAATAAATTAAAAATAGTGAACCCCACAAAATTTGTCCAAACTCTTTTATCTTTGATATTATGGTACATATCTTTAGCAACAAAAAAAAATTCAAGAATATTTGGAATAAATCAGCAACCCTTTAACATGCCCTAGGGCAATCTGAATATTTGGAATAAATTGTATACCCCATCATTTTTGTTTATTATTTTAATAAACGTATCCGTTTGTGGAATAATCGAAATGCGTGTTACAAATCTCTCTCTTCTAAGGCATTCCATGGACAATTTGGATGACCTAATGCCACTTGTTGTGGGAGCCAATGATAAAACGTCCTTATGACTTATCAAGCCTATGAGCTCGGGAGTCGTGCATTTAAGTAGTGACAATTGACAAGTCCTGTTAGTGCCCAGATGGTTCCATGTCATAACACAATGCGAAAATTTAAGTGATGCAGGGGTTCTGTGAACCCCATTTTTTTTATTTATAAAAAAAGTAAAATGCAAAGTTCTCAAGCCCCATCAGCTAAATTTAAAGAAAAATAAGGGAAAAAAAATGATAACAACTAATTAAAACAAAAGTTCAAAAAAAAGAATGCATACCATAAGCATAAGAAAATCTCAAATCGTTTCTTATGACAAATGCATAGGAAAAAATTATAAGAACCACAACCTAAATTTACGAACACAAGGAGACATAAAATTAGAATAATCAGAAACCATATGTCAAAATCTTCAAATCTACTATTTCTATCCCACAAATATACAAAATCTACATAACCCATAAGTGCCTAGTCTTACATCACAAAGAGGACCATATATACTGAAATTTTGTATCTGCTCTATTGTCACATGAACTGATGAACATACAAAATCCATAAGATTAATAAACTACTTACTAAATGCTAGAACAAATTGAATATAGAGACTACCCGAATGAATAAAACAAAAGAGACTTCTCCAAAAAAAAAAAAACAAAAGAGACAAACTTATTGCCTAAATTTTCAGCAGATCACACATACTGTGAAGGGGAAAGCCTCTGAATCATACAATTCCTTTTTAAGTACACTTTATTATGCAACAAACGTACAAATCCACAAAACATACCCCAAAAGCTCAAACTAAGAAAACCCAAATAAAAAACTGATAAAAAAAAATATAATATAAAAAGAAGAAGAAGAAGAAAAACACAACATATCACCCAAAACAAACATCACATTCTGTGTGCAAGCTCAAATAACAAACGCATACGAAAATCCACAAGCACAAACCCAACAACCCATTAAAAAAACTCTAAAAATAAAAACTAAATATATAAAGAAGAATTAAGACATACCCTAATGAGCAAACATGAAGGAACACACACATATTCCATAAGGAAGAAGCTCTGAGCTCACTACCATTCTCCAGGGATGCACACTCTTGTTTTTTTATTTAATCTTTTTTGATATTTTCAGGCTTACAAAAAAACAAGAGAGGAGATTCAAACCCAAGTTCCCCTGCATGGAGGAGACCACGTAGTGCCACTAAGCCACAAGCATAAGCTTCCACCTGTTAACAAAGCATCTACAAAAATATCTTGATAGAGCATCAGAAATATTTTAAGAACAAACATGATTTACAGAAGGTGAATTGATACTGTAGATTCCATCTTTATTGCAGCACTCCCCTTCCCTCCCCTCCCCTACCCCCCCCCCCCCCCCCCCCCCCCCCCCCCCCAAAAAAACAGAAAGTGAATTTAGCAAATCTTAGTACATTTTTGTTTCTTTAAAAGAAAAAACCCAATTATTATAATTAATCTTAGTTGAAATTCAAAGCTTTCCAGGAGAAACTTATATCCTAAGAGATTCGTGAACTTCAAAATTCAGATCTCTAATTTTTTTTTCTTATCCTTTTCTCAGTAACCAAACAAACTCCCAATTAATTACACAAACTTCATTTGGTTACCAAAAAAATTGTTAAAAATCAAAAGAAAACAAATCCCAAATCTCAAATCTCACACTCTTCAACATTTTCATCTCACAAACACATACAAGGAAGCTAAATTGTCTGGCAAACAGAAATCGCCTTAATTACTATGGTTATGGTGGACCTACCCTGTTCTACAGGTACAAGCAGCAAAAAATATCCATTAATGAAAAAGAACATATACTAAATTGAAGAACGAATATATAGCAGTTGTCCTTCCCTGAAATTATTTTTACAATTAAATCTTATGTTATCAAATGCTACCAAGCCAAAATCAGTAG
Source organism: Quercus gilva (assembly GCA_023621385.1). Lineage (NCBI taxonomy): Eukaryota > Viridiplantae > Streptophyta > Magnoliopsida > Fagales > Fagaceae > Quercus > Quercus gilva. Next base: position 47,815,726 of record CM042482.1, on the reverse strand, counting down.
AATGGATTTTGGCTTTGGTTTCTATAAACTAAATTCGTACTTGTTTTATAAAAATAAATAAATAAATTTTTTTTTGATTAATTTTTTTTTTTTATTAAGGATCCACTAGATTGAATTTTGATTCAGAGAAAAGAAAGCGTGGAGCTGAAATAACTCACTCAGAATGTCTTTTCACATACAGGTGTGAATCTGACACAAGTTTACTACTTCATATCAATTTTTAAAGCACATAAATAATGAATTACAAATTAATAAAACCAAGAAACACTCACCTCATATCATCCTGGTTGCTGCATACTCTTGAAGACTCTTTAAAATTCATGAATTTACTGCCAAAATCTGAAGCACTTTCAATGGTTCCAAGCACCTGATCATGGCTAGTTAGTAAATTATGCTGATTAAAATCTGCCAGTGGATTCTCCTTTGCAAGGTTAGTTTTTCAAAGTAAGGAGTATAAAGGCAAATATACCGCAGCTCTCTTTTGTCAAAAACCTACTTTCAATGATCCAAGAGTGCAACTGAGAGTAGTACAAATGACATTGAAGTTAAAACTTAACAGTGGCAAGACAATATCAGAAACAGCTTAAATAAAAAGAAACACTTAGAGAGCTTACACTAAAAACAGGCAGTACACAAACTTGAACTATCAATATTTGCATTTAATAAGAAATGTCTTTAATCTAATCTACATACAACAACATAATTCTCACAGTACACAGACCTTCAATCACTTGAATCTGTTCTATAATAACAACTACTGATCATCACTCTTGTATATTACACACAGCATTAATCTGTATGACATGTTAAAGTGAAGAAAATCAACATTATGATCCAAAGATTCTGCATTGCCTTATTGTTTTCTCCTTGACCTGCTGCACAAGGGAGTGATAGATGTGATAAATAGAGTAGAGGATTGAGAAGAATATTACTATGGAAGCTGAGATGGTAAGGGCCAAGAACAAGACCCTGGTTTTGGCGAAGAAATCTCAAAATTCAAAATAACCTAAATTAAACATTACCCATAAATACAAAACCCCACCATTAGATTCCCACAAAACAAAATCTCAAACACCAAGCAAAATTCACCACCCCAAAAATCTAAATCACAATGAGGTAAGAAATCTAAAAAACAATAATAATGATAATAAAGAAAGAAATAAAAGAAAAATTAAAATTAGATGGTCATCCAAAATCATAACAAGAACAGATGGAACAAAATACCAATTTTTTTTTTTCATCGGTAAAAATGCCATTTAATATCTCTTAGAACCTAAGCACCAGCCAGATTATTATTTATGATACATAATTATAATAAAAAACTACACTCAATATTCATCATAGTACAGACAAATTCTTAAAGGAGTCTTACCTCATCAACACATGAAGAAACCAGAAATTCATCATAGTTTTTTTTTTTTTTTTTGGTTGGGTTGACAAGTAATAAACTTTATTAAAAGGAGGAAAACTCAGTACACAAGTGATATAGTGAGCGAGTAAAAATCAAGAAAAATTAAAACTATCAATGAAAGTAAGCAAAGAAGAAGATCAATGAGTGGATAAAACAATCGTCCATTCAGAAACAGTATGCAGCAAGAACATGTTCAGGTCCATTAAAGGTCACTCAACCCCCTCAAATGCTCTTCGATTATACTCCCTCCACACCAACCAGAACAAACACAAGGGCACTGCACACAAATCTTTGCCAAGGAGCCTTACCTCATCAACAATGAAGAACCCAGAAATGATTCTGCATTTGCCATCAAGATAGCCATGTTCTTAGTTTTTATTTTTTATTTTTTATGACATGGAACCTCACCAAGGTAGGGCCCTTTGGACTCACCCCTAGGAAGTAAACCATAAAAACATGACCCCACCTGCTAGAACCGCGTATCAGGTAATTTAAGGGAACTACTAGTGGGGATCAAACCCAGGATGTTTGAGTCTATAGCTCATCCCAAGCCTCCAACCACTAGGCTGCACCCAGGCAGGTAGCCCTGTTCTTACTTATTACCTCTAGTATTTTCAATGTCCACCTTTTGGACTTCATTTTCCATAGAAATCCCATTTGTAATTCTTATCATCCTACGCAAAGATGCTAAATGAACTCCTATATAATTCTTATCCGATATCTTGCAATTACAAATTCACCAGAGCATATAAATAATAAAACTCATGCTCTTGTTTTCCTCCATAATGCAATCCACAATAGGATGAAAAGCAAAGACCAAATGACCCAACAAAACATTATTGAGACATAGCTTTTTGTTCATTATTCCATGGTAACCTGCATGGCTTATTAAAATTCTAAAAAGCTCTTCGTTGACTAATACGTCCCCTACACATCTAGTCAACTAAAATTGTTTCGTTTAAGTATTCGCGGTTTTTACAATCAAGGGGCAAGCTGTAATCCACATTAGAAAAATTAACTGAAAGTAAGTTTGGAGAAGCGTGAAACAATGATTACGCAGTCTTGCCCCAACACGCAAATAGGCAAGTGAATCACACAGAAAAATAACGAAATAAAATCTCACCTCCAAAACCCAAACCTCATTCGCCTGTTTCTATGAAGTCAATTATGCAGTACTATCTCAAAAAAACAAACCCAATGACACCCAAATATATGTCAAGCTCTTTTGATCCCAAAAAACAAAACAAAACAAAAAAAAAAGGAAGGGGGGGGGGGGGGGGAGAAGATATTCTTAGACAGACCATGAGACAAACATTTCATCAAAATAGAATTTAGAGAGAGAGAAAGAGAGAGAGAAGAAATTGATTAAACCATGGAGAAATTTAGAGAGAAATAGAATACCTGTCATGTGTGGTGAGCCAAAGAGGTCTTAGAAACAGCATACATTCCAAACCATTGGTCCAACAACAAAAGGATTCATACTTTTCTGATCAGATTAATGGTTTAAACAAACCATTCCATCTGGTCCAGATTTAAAAACCACGGAATTTTGCTTTATAGATATTTTATTTTTTTTATTGGTGATTTACACTTGCATTATATGGGTCTTGAACCCAACACCTTACACTCCACTTAAAACTTTTTGGGGGTGGAGGTGATAGTTGAGCTAAAACTCACTAGCATTTTGCTTTATAGAAATCCATTAAACGCATTTCTGATAGAGGTACAAAATGAAGTGCAAGTTGAAAGGATAGATATAGAGATACCAAACGGGCCTAAGTTGAAAGGATATATATATATATATATATATTTGAGTATGAGATTTGATAATTATCCTGTTCAACAATTCATAAGACTACCTTCAAAGGCCAATTTACCTATACATCTCATTAGTTTGACATTATCACTAAATTGATTTCCATATTAACCAGCTGAGATTTATCCTTTCACATTCTAAGTTTATATTTCTTCCTTGATGATCTCAATTCTTCAACTCAATAAGTACTCAAATTTTTTTTTTTTTTTTTTTTTTTTTATAAATGTGCAAATTAAATAAGAGGTAGCATTTCTAGCAATTTACAATTTCAGGGAAAGTAACTTTGAAGTAAGGATACTGAAAATTTTAACAATGTATATCTTTCTTTTCTTTTTTTTTTGGGGGGGGGGTGTGCGCGAACTGGATTTCGTAAGGAAATTCAATACATGTTAAAACCATTCTGGTTAATTTGCAGTATTATCTGTCTTTAAAGGAAGTTGAGAATTCACAAACAATGTTATATATATATATATATATAGGTAAAAATTGCAAATGTAATGAGACGAGAGATAGAATTCACAAACAATGTTAGAGAAGATGTGTAAAAAATTATATATTCATGGGGGAAAGAAAGGAAAAGTTATGTACACAATTGTAATCCAAGACCAGGTATATCATCTCATAATGTAACATGGTGGAAAAGAAAGGAATATACTAAACAAACAAAATTAGTAACACCATTAGCAACAAACAAATTCAATTTCTTCCACCGCGATTTATAAGTTGAACTCTATTAGAATGAATTATGAAAATTCTACACTCAACATAGGAAGGGGAAAAAAAAGAAGCAAAGATTTCTTCCGTAAGTATCCCAGAAAAGCAGCTTCTATAATTCTATGGAGAAAAAAATGAATTCCTGATACAAAACAGAAATAAAAACTCAATAAAAACAACCACTTTACATGTACAGTATATTTCCCTGAACTCTATTCAGGCATCACTTTATGAAGAAGATGAACAAGTCTACAAATAGAATCACATTCTTACTTTATTGCACCTTTACTTTCTTCCATCTGTATATTAGGGCTTCAATAGATTTCTGTATTCTGGTGCCATCTGCTTGAATAGCGGACTGAGACGCCTGGTGTAAGCTTTGGATCCCTCTTCCCAAACTGGCAATTGATGGAGCTGAAGGAAGTGATTCAGCAGCACATTCAATTCCATCTCCATACACAAGCAAGCTGCTGCAAGTTGCAATACTACACGCAAATGTTGCCCATGGTAGCAAACCAATTGGCCGTACCTGCCGTTTCCTCATTATTTCATAGAATGCTGTTCTCATAGCTGAAAAGCTGGTCTTCTCAGCAGAGGCTATAACACTGTGAGTTACTAGCCGGATCTTTTCAGCAGAAGCAGTTGCCTTAAAGATAGATGTTGTTTTGGCTCCATAACTTGCAATACTTGGAGCTACAACTTTTGATGACCCAAGAGTCTTGCCAAAGGCTAGGGACGTCGCCTTCTGAGTTTGGGACAGTAAGATTTTAAGTGAAGCAGGAACTTTGAATGTTAGAACTTTCATAACAGTCGATGCAGGAACAACTTTGGAGACATATGAAGCTCCTAAAACTGCTGTTGCCCCGGCTCCAACTGCCACCACAGGTTTACCTGTTAATAATCGTTTTCCCTCATTATGATTTGAAAGTTCCCCATCCCCTTCACAATTTGTAACAAGCTGTTCGACCAAATCCTTGACCTCCAGAGGAACAGGAGTGTTCCAGTGTTTCCTTAGATTGGCTAAGCCACCAGCATCAACTACTGCCACTATGGTCTGGAACTTCTTAGTCTGACTCCGAAGGGCCTGTGCAAAGAGTGCATGTGACTTGTCCTCAAATGAAAGCTCTGAAAAATCAATCTTAGCTGGCATGGAATTTCTTATTTTGTTAATGGGTAACCGACCAGCATTGTTTAGAGCAACTCTCAGCCCCTCAACTGCAATTCGAAAGGTGTAGACCTCAGATAGGATACTAATGTCCACAATTTCACCTCTGTTAACATCAAGAAGCATTTTCTGTGCATGAGCTAGAGCATTCCCAATTGATGGTAGATCAGAAAATATATTATGTAGATCCTCAAGTAACGGATAAATGGACTGAGCAAATGGCGGTGCCTCATAACTGCGTATTGGTTGAATTTCCTTTGAACCCACCTCCGATGCAAAAGTTGAGCGACTAAACCTTGGAATTGATAGATCCAAATACGGTGATAACAACTTCACCATCTGCTTCTGAATATCATTCGTTAGAAAAAATCTCTTTGAACTCAAAAAAACAACAGAACCCGCTTTCTGAGGAACCAAACTACTTACTAAACCTTGAAACTTGAACCCTGTGTCAATTTCCTCCGGGGGGTTATCCCCAACAGAAGACTTCACAGAGGGTGATTCAAGCACCAAGAATGAGGATCCAACCTCCTCAGCTGCTCTCTTGGCTGCAAAAAAATGTCCATAAAAACTAGTCCCAAAAATCTCTCGCAAAACAGAGTTGCCAGCAACAGATTCATACCTCTCCTTATTAATCTTATCAACAAAACATCGTTTAAGCACTCCAAACGAAGAAGTGGGAACCGCACCATCTCTCAATTCACTCTCTTCAGATTGAATTTCTGCAAGGGATGAATTGCTCACCTGGGCCACAACAGCATCAGGTCTAACTTCCCTAATTAAACACTCAGCATCTATGGCTGATCGCTCGGACAAATTCTGAGCAGCCAATATATAAATCACAGACTGAGTTTCGGGCTCACGAACCGCAAAAATGAAACGTTTTGTATGTTCGGGTACCGAAAGTTTACGAACCAGTTCATCAGACAATCTCAAGTCATCATATTTCAGCAAAGAAAAAGGCCATAGATTTTGTATGTTCGAGAAAAACCCAAATGCCATTTCACAAACATTAACACCCTGTTTGGTTACTCAAGAAAACCCCGGAACAAAAATTCCTGTCTTTAACACCCTATTCTCCAAAACTGTTTGTTGGGCAAAATTGAGTGGACATTCACATTACTGCTTTTATAAGAACCAGATAAAGAAAAAAACCCAACTTTAATTTTATCGATTCCTACCCTTTTTTTCACAGCAACCAAACGGGGTCTAATAAAAAACCCAATGTAAACCCTAAACTTTCATAGTGATTGGTTGAACCCAGAAGAAAGAATCATCAATAAAAGTTGGAGATTGAGATGGAAACACAATCTTAAAAACAAAAATAAGATTTCGATATGATTTGGGTATTGGGTTTTGGTACCTGGTTGTTTGCGTTGAGTTGTGTCTTTGTCTACAACGATCTCTCTGTCGATGTCAAAAGTGCACTAGTAGAACTTGAGAAGTGCCTAGTAATTTGGTTCCGAACATCCGTGTGTTTTGAGAAATTACAGTATTTGATACCAGGTCAGCAGTGTTAAGGGTCCTCTCAATTCTCATACTATAAAAAAATGATAAGTGTTTTCTTTTTTCTTTTTTCTTTTTTCTTTTTTCTTTTTTCTTTAGAATCAATAAGTGTTTGTTTCTAAATAAATAAATAAAATAATCAATAAGTGTTTTAATTTATAAAAAATAATAATAATATGAGTTTTAATTTGATGACTATTGTATTAAAACCGATACAATTTACACGTGTCCAGATGGTCATGTGTTTGCATCATATTTCGTCTAGTGCGTTAAAACACTAAGTAGAAGTCGTCTTGCCCTAATTTGATGCACCGAATCAAGTTGTTAATTGATTTTTTTACAAGATTAAATCATTTGCATCCGCTATTAGGTCTTGTTGAGATTGGGTACATCAAGATTCACCTCAGGCATGGCCATGAATGGCCAAGTTAGGAATGCCCACTTCAGTCTCATCTCTTATGTTGTTTGCATCAAAAGTTATCAATAAATTGTGAAATTTATTATTTTTTTACTTGTTGTTAGAGTGAAATTTATTATGTTTGTAGTATTATTCATAGTTGTCAAAAAATGAATCGACTCATGAATCCATTTTTTATTTTTTCTATTATGTATCAAAAGATATACAAACACTTTATAAAATTTATGAAAAATTAGAAATATATATATAATGTATATTTATTATAAATTTGAAATATATTTAATATCATCATTTATCCATCACTTATATAATAATATTTAACAAAACTAACTAAATAAATTATTTTAAAATATATCTATAACATCCACGTTCAAATTAGTTAAACTCAAATGTAATTATACGTAATATATTGACTAAAATAATATTTTGTTTTCTCGTTGTATTAATCATCTTGCAAAATTAGTTTCATCTCCATAGTTCAAGTCAATGTCATCATTATTTTGATAATCTTAAAAATCATCTATCTATTGACATGTTTTATTTTTCATCTATTCATTAATATATTTTGTTTGTTCTTTTATTTCAATAACTTTTTCTTTATTTTTTTCCTTGGCAGTCAAGTTTTTGGATTTTTAGGTGAGTTTCTTGGATTTATAACAATTATAAAAAATTAATAATTATTATTATAATATGATCATTTATTAATTTATTTAAAATATAGATAAAAAATTGTAAATTTGAAAGTAAAATTTCTAAGTGTGTTCCAAATTAGGCGATGGATAGAAGGGAAAGAATAAATAAAACTCATATACGTGTCACTTTATTGGGTTCAACAAAGTAACCCAATAATTTTGTGTAAAAAAACAAGTATAGCAACTTATTGAACTTGAGTCAAAGCACACATTTCCAAAAACAAAAACAAAAAAAAAATTGTTTGTATAGAACAAAATATTTTATTAAAACAACTAATGGAAAAACCAACAAAATAACAAAGGGAACAAGCTCCTCAACTAGGGATTTGTTGCTCCAAATAATTCTTACAATAGTTTTAGGAACAAACATAACATCAAGACACCTTAACCAAGCAAAATTTAGAGACCACTTAGGGAAAAAGTTAGCTGTTTTATTTACTTTCATTGGGACCCAATTAAACAATATTGTCGGACAATTTTTTTTTTTATATATTAAGAACTTTTTCCTCGACATTTGAACCCCACCTCGCTTACCTTCCATTAAAAAAATGGTCATGCTAACAAGTGCGCTTAGAGCACTCGTTAATAATCTATTTTAGAAAAGTTTTAATACCATTTTTATGGGAAATGACAAAAACTATTAAATTATTAATAAAAAAAAACTCATTAGCATTTCCCTTAAAAAAAAAAAGAGTTCCCTTACAAACAATGTCAGCAATAATGACTACAATTCTCCAATAGTTTAACATTTATTTATGGAATTCTCAAAGCATCCATGCAATTATTCTCAAAGTATCCATGCAATTTTGTGAGTCCCCTTCCATTACTACTCTTTGAAATTATAACTACCCAATACATGGGGTTACATTTATGGATTTCTCAAAGCATCCACGCAAATTTTGAGTCCCTCTATCACTACTCTATAAAATTATAACTACCCACTAGATGGGTTGCCCAATTAAACTCTGCTTTGAGAGGGAGAGTTGTTTTAGCTTTTTTTTTTTAGTGGGCAATTTAAGAACAACTTGTCCCCTGTTGCATTGACATTTACTTTATAACCCATCCATGATCCGGAGAGGACCACTATAGGTTGATTGACTATTTTAGCCACACCGACACAGAACTTGCCAATGCTCAGAAAATAATTTCTTCAAACCTGCACAAAGGTTATTATAATTTAAGACTCTGCCCTCGTGGAGGGATTGATTTCTACATCTCCATACAGAATCTAGGACCAAAGCGCCAAGTGATAAAAAGCAGCAGCGGCATTATGTATGATTCAGGGTGGTCACAGGAGCACCCTGTACTTGGGAATTTTTTATACTTAAAAAAAATAATTTTTAAATTAATATGAATTGTTGACCACTCAAAAAAAAATAAAAATAAAAAACTTGACCACCCTAAAAAAAATTTGAGCCTATTAAAAATAAATTTTAACCTCTCCAAAATTTTGGTCATTGGTCAGTTAAAGATTGAACAAAAAAATTGCGAAAAATGCTATGTTCACAACATTTTTTTAATAAATCTTAAGTAGTAGGTTGTTACTGATGAACAAAAAAACAACTTCAGTAATATGTAAATTAGAACAAATAAAAATTGCCAACTAAGATTTGTTGTGAAAATTTTGTGGAAATAAAATTTATCAAATATTGTCCAAACAAATAAATTAGCCTAAAAGATCAAATCAAATGTTTAATTGTGATATTTTAAATTATTTTTTCAAAAGTCATATTTTTAAATTGCTATTTATATATAGAGATCGGTTCAAGTTACATCTGGTGTAACTTCACAAGAGTTACACCTTTTTTAAGCCATAGATTTGTGAGAGATCCAACGGATAAAAACAAAACACCGTTATCCATTACAACATTAAATACTTACCTAATTAATAGTTTCCTCATCAAATATTTCTTATGTCTCTTTTTCTCTCTCCTTATTAAATCTTTTTTTTTTTTCCATTTTCTTTGCAATTTTTCCTACATTTCTACTTTCTTAGTCAATTACGTTCAAGGATGCCAGAAAGTGCAAAAATAAGGAGAAATAAAAAACATCAGTAGAGAAAAATTGATGAAGATAGTAAACCAAATTTTATCAGATTGTATAGATTACGATAAGATAGAAGCTATCCAAATTTGATCCAATTAGAATTTGTTTGTAATTCAAATTCATCCTAATGTTTACCCTCATCATATGACAATAGTATGGCTAGAGGGCTATAAGTTCTTACGATCTTTAATACCTTTCTCTTTATTAAACGTCTCCAAATGTAGAAGGGAGAGAAACTCAAGATAGGCCCAATTGTTTAACTCTACTACCGCTGACTTTCCATTTAATTCAAAAGAAGTTAAATTATTCATATTTTACAAATATTGAAATTAGTAGGATGACACTCATACAAACAAAACTTGTGTTTGCAAATTTATTATCATACCAACAGAAAGAAAAAACCAAAAAAAAAAAAAAAAATCAAGTAGTTTCACAAATTTATTACTAAGAGCATAACAGGATGATATAATTGGAATACATTTAATAAAACATGGAAACTTTTGACTTCCTTTATTTTATTTCACAGCAAAAGCTAAATAAGAAACTGCTGAACAATTTTGTAGTGTGGCCATTCAGTCCACGGCAGAAGCTTAATAAGGAAAATGGAAAGAAAGGGGAAACGTAGGAGAAATTGTAAAGAAAATGGAAAGAAAGACTTAATAAGGAGAGAGAAAAAGGGACATAAGAAATATTTAATGAGAAGAGAGATAATCAGGAGACTATTAATTAGGTAAGTATTTAATGTTGTAATAAATAATGGTGTTTTGTTTTTATCCGTTGGATCTCTCATAAATCTACAGGCTTAAAAAATGTGTAACTCTTGTGGAGTTACACCAGATGTAACTTAAACCTACCTTTAATATATATATATATATATGCATATTTTCTAATAGCTAGTTGGTTAGTACTTGCTTTAGCCTTTAGCTGAATTTATTGGATTTATGTGATACATCTTGTACACATGCATATGCACTAAAATAATGTTTCAATACTTTATTGAACATGATTAATGTAACGGTTTAATGCCTAAGTTTAATATTTTGAATGAACTTATAGTTTACCCTTTATTATTTTGTTAGCACTATTGACAAAATTCTTATAAGGAAATCACTTTTATTGCAAAATTTATCTTCTAAGCAAATTCGTATTCACTTTAATAATTTTCTTTCAGATCCCAAGTTATGAGAAAAGGTCTCATCTTTTCATCCTAATGATAATGAGAAAATAAATAGAGCATATTTACAAAGATTTTTTTGTCAACCTCTTAACAATGATTTCCCTTAAAAAAAATTAGTTGAGCATTGCATTGATTTAATCCTGATTAGTTTAAAGAATACAAAATATTGGTTGGAACTTATCATAAAAAAAGACGATGCATTTTTTTTTTTATATTGTTACTTATTTAGGCAAAATTTTGGTAATTGATGATTACTTGATTGTGTGTATTGAAAAAGATGTAATTGATAGATAAAGAAGCTATCATACAACAATTTCAAATACGAAAAACTTGTAGAAGGAAATTTTTAAACTTTATATATTTGAGATTTTTTTTAATGTTAATATATTCAAGTTGTATTTTTATTAAATTTTGTTTAATTTAAGTTTCTTAATAACCACCTTGAAAAAAATTCCTAAAGCCAAAAATCTACCTCTCTCGGGCATTAGAAACCCATTCCTTTGGATTTCGACAAGTTGCATAGATGAATTCACTTGGTTTCTTTCAATTCTAAACCCCTAAGGGCTACAATTCATAAAGATACACATTTGATTCATGGGTATAATCGATGCATATCTATGATACGGTACTTTTGTCACTTGATTTGATACGTATTGTACTATATTGATAACTATGAGTTTCTTTTTTAATAATTAATTAATTTATATTTATAGGATGATTTTTTTTTTGGATAACAATGCATAATCCTTTTACTTTTAAGATCCTGTTAATTACTTAATTTTTTATAATTTGATAGTTGGAAGAGGAAAGTTTAAATCCAAGACTTTTTGTTAAAAACGTTACGAGGCTATTTGAGTTACAAACTTCTTGACAATTAACTAATTTATTTAATTCCACCTTGATCCAATGTATTCAAAAACTCACAAGCTTATTTGACCAATCATATATCAAATTGGGTTGGAACTTGGAAATTATTTTGTGTATCCTTATTTGTTATAGATTTGATTTCCAATCAAAATTGAGAATTTCAATTCACATGTTCCTATGTGTCCAGATGTGCTGAAAATTTCCACATTAGCCAATTGATTCACTTGAAGACAAATTAGTGTCGGCTTGTTACATTTTTTCTTTTTTCTTTTTGAAACTGACTGTTTAAAAAGTTGTACATAAAAAAATGCCGTTTCAAAACGAGATGCCAAACATGCACCTAATCATTTTGGCTTATATATTCTAACATATTTATTTGACTACCAATACTCTTAACACCATGTGAGAACTTATTCTGTTTGATATTGTTTGGCATATATACCTGTTGTTGGCTCAATCATTTAGCAGAAATATTTTCAATTTATCATTCATAGATTAATATTCTCCTTTGTAATTTACTAAATTTTGATGGAGAAGAACTCAAGAATCATCAAGAATGAGGAGCAGCCGACAAATTAAATTTGAAACCACTCTGCGATATTATTGGAGACTTCCAAGCTTTTACTTCAATTTTGGATTTTGATATATTCCTTTTTGAATATTTAAGGTTCAGTGTTTGGTGCCTACGTGTCTTACACTTCTTTTCTTTGTTTAAAATTTGGGTGGTTAGTTTTTTGTCTTGTTTATAGAGTCAGCTGTCAGTCTATTCCCTAGTCTTTTTTTTTTTTTCTTGGAAAAGCTATTCCCTCTTGTCTTTAATCCAACTCTTTAATTGATTAAACCTCATTATGCCCCTGTTTTTTTGATTTATTTAATTTTATTGATAGGATTTCAAATAAATAGTGGCACCATGAAAGTCGGTTTTTATCTTCAAGTTAATATGAGTTATTTTATAGACATAACAAAATGTTACAATATTTTTATAACAATTGAGATAACTGTCCGCCATAAGTCAAAACAAGAATATATTATAAAATTGTTATAATATTCTATCGTGTCCCTACAAGTTTTTCTTTAAAAACCCACATTGGTTAGGTTTTAATAAAATAGTATTTGATATTCAAAGGATAAAAGAAATGTTGGGCCTTACCCTATGCAAATTGCAAAATTGACTTCATGCATAAGAAAACAGTTCCTTTTGTACTTCAATCACAAATTTAATTATTAATAGTATCATTACTATTATATATTATTATTATTATGATAAAAATTTAATCACCAAGAGCTAGGATGGAGTCAAGATTGGCTACACATCAAACCTATCAAAAAAAAGATTGGGCTAGATAGAAGAGGTTGAGGACCAATTCTAAATTTAACTAGTACGATAAGCATAATAAATTATTAAAGACACTAATTGTCCTAGTTTGATTATTCTTCCCACGCGCAAAGTTTAATGCTGCTTCACATGACATAATAATTAAACAAAAAACTTTACTTGCCATTACAACTAATTCAAGCGAAAGATACAGCCAACCTGAAAAAAAAAAAAGACAACTCTAAGCGGAATGAATGAATAAAACAAAGTGCAAATAAAGGATAAATCTAAGGAACACACAGCAAACTTCACCTCCAATTTCACAACATATTTAATGAGCAGACTATAAACAATAGTTACTTTCTACCAACAAATTTTTACCTGGATCTATTATTTTTTTTAAATCTGTTACTTCTACAACATTTTCACAACAAATATTAGGTAGTAAGTTGTTATTGCTTTATTAGTTCTAACTACTTAAAATTTGTTACGAGAGTACTGTGGATATAATATATATTTTTTTACCATTCACAATAAGTAATGCTACAAACATGGCAAGTTTTTATGGATTCTTATAGATCTAGAATATAAATGCTGATAAATGAAACACAAAAAATAAAAATAAAATAAAAAAATAAAAAGACAAAACCAACTTCACACCAAATTTCATAATTTGTTAACTTCTGCAAGTACGATTTTTTTTAGAAGTGTTACTTCTACAACATTTTCACAATAAATATTAGGTAGTAAGTTGTTATTGTTTTATTGGTTCAACTACTTGAAATTTGTTGCGAAAGTGTTGTGAATATAGTATTTTTTTTTTTCCATTTACAATAAGTAATGCTACAAACATAGAAAGTTTTTATGGATTCTTATAGATCTAGAATAAGTTTTTATGAATTCTTATAAATCTAGAATATTAATGCTGACAAATAAAACAAAAAGAAAAAAAATTAAAAGACAAAACTAATTGCACACCAAATTTCACAATTTGTTAGCTTCTGCAAGTACTATTTTATTGTTATTTTTTTTAGAAGGCTCCGTTTGGGAGTTTATAAGGGTATGAAATGGAATGATTACAAGAAAATGGAAATGAATGGAATGTATTTAAGTGAAGGAAAGGAATGGAAAATAATGGAATGAAATTAAATTAAATAACTTTGATTGGATATTTTAAAATAAAGGAATGGAAATGAATGAAAATGAATGAAATGTAAGTAATTTTGTTTTGGAGCAATATGAAGAGAATGAAATGGATTCATTTTATGATAATATTACTATTAGACTCCTATTTTAAAATAAAGAGTTGAATATATAGGGGTATTTTGAGAGTTTTAGTAAAAAAATCATTAAATCTAATTTCATTCCCTCTCATTCCTCTCAATTTTGAGGGGAATGAAAATTTAAGGTTTTAAGGGAATAGAGAGAAATGAGTGTTCTCTCCTACTCATTCCATTCCCTCCCACTTAAACTCCAAAACAAGGGAATGAACTTTCCATCCCGTCTATTAAAACTCCCAAACAAGGGAATGGAAGAATATTCTAAAATGATTCTTTTCATTTCTTTCCATTTCATTCCATTCCTTCATTCCAAACGAGATCTAAGTGTTATTTTTACAACATTTTCACAATAAATATTAGATAGTAAGTTATTATTGTTTTATTGGTTCTAACTACTTGGAACTTGTTGCGAAAGTGTTGTGGATATAGTTTTTTTTTTTTTTTGCCGTTCACAATAAATAATGCTACAAACATGGCAAGTTTTTATGGATTCTTGTGGATCTAGAATAAGTTTTTATGGATTCTTATATATCTAGAATATTAATTCTTGACAAATAAAGCAAAAAAAGAAGAAGATAAAAAACAAAACCAACTGCACACCAAATTTTATAATTTGTTAACTTCTACAACTACTATGAATGGTGGCACCTTTTGGAGGAAACCCACTATTTTTTGTCGGCTACTCAGAATCGTACAAAATCAACAAGTTATGAAACTGAGTGCGGGAATCGGTCACCGTTAAACAAATGGAACTTGTTTTATTTATTTATTTTTAAACTTAAAAAAAAAATGCTAGTAATAAGAGGAATGATCACAATCAAATAAAAAAACCCAACTTTGACTCCATTTCTTTGTAATACAAGTCTCTTGACACCTAATTGGTCCGTCACCGACTACCCACCTTAACATGCGTCAGTAAGTCGTTTTCCCTTCCTCTCATAACACAACGTGTGTTTCGTTTGAGTAAATTCAAAGCAAAAAATGGATTTGGAAAGTGAATTAAGGACTTATTAGACGTAAACGATCCAAAGCTGTTTCAACTAAAACACTCCAAACTCTCTCTCTCTCTCTCTGCATATTCCTCGCATCTCTGGGAATTCAAAATCCCATAAAAACAGGGAAAAGCGGAATTCCAATTCCCACACATTCACACAAACAAACAAAAGAACTCAAAATTCTCAGACTCTCTGTGTGAGAGAGAGAGAGAGAAGGAGAGGGAATTTGAATTCATTCCGTTCTCGGAGTTGCGGATCTGGCGGGAAAAGTTGGGACTAGTTTTCTTGGATAAATGCGATTTTGGTTGAAAGTTTAGGTGTGGTAAATTGTTTTACAATTTTTTGTTTGTTTGGTTCGAAATTTGGCTTTTTTGTGTGTGTTGGTTTTGCTTGTGGGAGTTGAGCTATGGTGATGAGATAGCAAGATCTGAGCTCTGTGTGTAGAATTTGATTCAGTTTGATTTTTGGTTTTAGGGTTTTCATCAAAATGTTTTGATTTTTGTTGTCTCAGTAGTGAGATCTGGTGGATTGTGTTTATTTGTGTTTGCGTTTTTTAATGAAAGTTGATTGAATATTGGTATAACTGCAAAATTTTGTATCTGGGTTTTTATTGGTGATTGATAAATGATAATCTAATTCGAGTTTATGCTCTGTTTGGGGAAAAGAAAAAGATTATGGACCTTAGAATTTCACTTTTGTTCAATGAAAAAGATTTACCTTTTTATTGAGTGGAGTCTAGTTGACTGCGAACTTTCTATGTTATCCCATAAATATGAATTTTTTTTCAGATTGAAAGTTTTGATATATATTTATAACCCACATTTCCAATCAGCCAAATGGGCTTTTTGTTGTTGTTGTTGTTGTTGATAAGTTAAAAATGGGGTATTAGCATTTCCTATGTTGTTTTGATGTGAGTCTATATCATATAGAACTTATACTTTTAAGGTTTATTGACACAGTTTGTGGTTGGTAGGTATGCTTATTCTTTGGATAGTTTTAGTTTTGGAGGTATTCTTTTTTTGTTCAGTCTATACAGGGCTGGTGATTATTTTTATTAATTTTTGTTTGTAGGTACAATTTTGTGTAGAGTGTGACAGTTTGGGGGAAAATCAATGAAGAACGGGGTGGTAGAATGCAGTGTCTGCCATTCGAAGTTGGTTTCCCCAACCACCAAAACCGTGTCAAGGGCTTATGACCGATACAAGAACAGGGTATCGTCGAAGCAACGTGCCCTCAACATCGCTTTGGTTGTTGGTGATTGTATGCTAGTTGGTCTACAGGTGAAATTCCTATCTTAACCAGTAGAATTTCTACTATCATAAACCTTACGTATTGATAATTTACAAAATGTTTGATAGTTATGTGTACTATGCTTATACTAGTTTATAAATCTCTTGCACCCCCACACCCTCCCCACCCAACCAACAGAAAAGAATCTGTCTTGTTGAATTGTATGTTTTTTATGCTCTTGGGCGTGTGAATAACCTGTCTTCCACTTATCATCTTATGGCTATGGGTGTGGGATTTGGGTCAAACATGCGACATGTAGTGAATAGTTATGTTACATAAAGTAAGCTAATAAAATTTCTTACTTCAATAGGAATTCTTGAAGATGCTTTTTCTTATTGTTTATGATGAGACCATAAAATATGGCAGAACCTGTACCAAGAATTGGTTTCACATGTTGGTTTGTCAAGTTAATATGTGTGTTTAAGGAGATATTTAATTTCAAATGATGTGTTGTAGTAACTCAAGTGCACTTCCCATGTTCCTGGGTTGCAATGTTTCTTAGATTGCTACCAATAAAATTTCTTACAAAATAAAAGGTTCCAATATGCTTCAAGTTGCTTATTTCCTGTTAATAAGAAGAGAATACTGGCATCAAAACCTGATGGGCTCTTATATTGTTTCAGGGTACTTAATTGTGAGATCTTGGTCCAGAATATTATATTGAATGCTTTAAACTTTGCTATGATTCCTTTGGGAAGTTCTCTGTCCTTTTTCCAAGGTTGTCTGATACATTTAATGCCTTTTTTATTCCCCTGCAGCCTATTCTAGTTTATATGTCCAAGGTGGATGGGAGCTTCAAGTTTAGCCCAATTAGTGTTAATTTTTTAACAGAGATTACAAAGGTTTTCTTTGCTATTACTATGCTCTTGATTCAGGTACATTGGAAACTTCTTTATCTCTTTTTATTTGTTTTGCCTATAAGAACATATATATATATATATATATTACCTATAAAAAAAAAAAGAACATATATATATATATTGAGCTTCACAAGTAAGGCAAACCACTTTATTGACAGGAAGATCTTGAGTTGATTGAGTTATTGTTATTCCTTAATGTTGTTGGGTTCTAGCATATGATGGAGATGGTAGTGCAGTTTGTTTTTGTTTTTGTGTGTGCGTGTGTGTGAGAGAGTGAGAGGATTTGGTGGGTGGGGGAAGGGAGAGAAAGGTTTGATTTGATAGTTGGAATAACTCTCTCATAGCCTATTTTATCTTGGGGGTAGTTTTCAGAAAATCCATTATGTTACATATCTTAAAGGGCAAGAGGTTTTATTTATCTTGGTGAGGTTTTTGTTGATTTTTCAGGCAAGGAATCAAAAGGTTGGGGAGAAGCCTCTTCTCTCAATTTCCACATTCGTGCAGGTAATAGTTTGTCATTGTTATCACCCAATTTATGTTTTTAAAATTTTGAATTAAGATGGACTCTGAAAAAAGGCTATTCATATGTTGCAAAAGTCTTAGCTTTTAGATGTGAAATATTTTAATAACCATGCTTTTGCAAGTTTCAGATTTATTGATGGAGAAGATAACTGTTTAGAATTAGAGTTCTGCATTTGGGGTGTTATATTGTATTACATTGCACACTGCAAATTGTGGTTGACCTTGGATTCACAAATTATTAACAAGGGAACTAAAATGATATTTAATAATGGATATGTGAATGAATATTTGCTGTATGTAAATATGAATTTCTCAATATGGCTGCAATGGAAGGGCAACATGAGATTTCCCTTTTTTATACAGTCTCCAATTGTATTGGACTCCTTAGGTGCCAAGTTTCAGAAGTAATCAGGCATCATTTTGATGGTGATGAAATCAGTTTTGTAGTTACGAGTTAAAAGAAGTTATTGCTGTGCCTTTTAATTTTTCCTGCACAGAAAATTGTAGATATTTGTTCCCACTTACTATCCGCTATATATGAAGCTCAACAACATGGATCTTTGACATGGATATAAGATGATGGGTTTGGTAAACTCTGCATGATTGGCCAGTGTTGTTTGTTGGGCCTTTTTATAGGCTTCTAAGCAATGAAACTGTGGTAGATTAGTCCTGTAAACCTTCTGGTAGTGTAGGCCAGTTGATTCCTTGAACGAGTCTTTAATCCATCAATAGAGAAAAGCATCACTTGTTGGTGACAGTCTGCAATCTTGCAAATTCCTTAGTCAAGCTTAATTCATTGTGCAAGGGTTCCCCCCCCCCCCCCCTCTCTCTCTCTCTCTGCATGTCATGATATTGTGGTACTTTGATTTTGAGTGATCTTTTTCAGTTTGGTCTGCTTAGTCTCTAATTTGAAATTCGGATTTTTATATTTAAAAAAAATATTCTCATCCTGTGTATTTGTCACCCATTTTCGACTTAGCATGTTGCTTACTTTGACATCTCACACCTGGAGACCTCTAATTTTAGAAGGATGTTTTCTTATTCTTGCAGGCAGCTCGAAACAATGTGCTTCTTGCTGTTCCAGCACTTCTTTATGCTATTAATAACTATCTAAAGTTCACAATGCAGGTAAGATTCCTATATAGGTCCTCTTACCATATGTTTACGAGTTTAGATAGCATGTCTATCTCTCTTTTTATACATCTATTATCTATCTATACAATATAATTTAATAATTTTTTTTGAATATAAACTTGATTATTCTGCAAGCTTTGTATGTCAATACCATGCATAGACCAGTGCCTGGAAGTGTTGGCCACCTAGGCTGTCTTTTTTCGGCTAAGAGTCTGGGTGTGTTTGCACTGCAATGGCAGTATTCTAGATCCTCAACGGCTTAGGTTTGTCGGTTTGGAGATAGAATAATCTGAGCAAAGAGACTGGACTGCTGCAAATAGCAAATGAAAAAGAAAATAGAGAGAGGAGAAAGATCAACTTGGTATCACCTTAGGGATCTTGAGCATCACACCCAAGTGATGGGTGCATCATGTATCAAACAAGCAGCTGGGTTTTCCATCCTTTTTCTTAACTGCTGAAATATCAATAAACTATATATAGGCATCTACCTATGCAGCTTTGGGACCAAGTTTCTCAAAGTTAATTGAGCAGGCAATTAAAGTGCATCCAAAATGGCCCACATATCAACCAAAATCAAGAAATAAAATCCAGAAAAATTGACCATATGTATAATTAGGCGCGACTAAAGCTGCTGGGAACAATACAAAAAAACCAAAATACACCTGAGTATCTGACTTGAAAAATTATTAAAATACATCTTGGAGCAATATTTCAGCTCCTTGAGCAAGTTCCACTTGAGAGTATTGTGAAATTATTTTGTCGGCCTTTGAATCAGCTTATCTCATGTAATAATTTTCCACCTCCACTACATATTTGGGTCATACTCATCCACGTGAATAGACTCTGATTAAGACTGGAATATCTATGGTCTATCTCCTGTGATGGTCCTTGGGTTCTGATTAGACCAGAATATTAAGCTCTTAGAGCCATTGCAACAAGAATAGGATTAGTGGTTTGTGCGAATATCTGGAAACAATGTTTGTGGATGTAATGTGTGGTGTTCCTTCAATATACATTATGTATGCCATGTTATGTACATATGGCAGCTGGTTACCTGCCTAGGCTGGTGTCTGCAGTCTGCACTACCAAATAAATTGGGTGTGCAGGCTTCCTAGATGTTTTGACATCATTTGCTGCTTTTTATTTAGAATAGAACTGTCTTCCTCATAAGTTATTCTGTTACTAGCATTTTCAGGACTTGTGTGTTTGTCTAAAGTTATAAATTGATTGACATAAGGTCATCTGTTATGCAGCTATATTTCAATCCTGCGACAGTGAAGATGCTGAGCAATTTGAAGGTATTTTGAGATTTATTGTTTTTTTAAGTGGTATTTTAGTGATATTACTTGCCACTTTTTAGCTTTGCTATTTGTATCTCTCATGGCCACTAACATTACCTGCTGTGAAAAAAATGCTCATTTGTATTACATTTTACAGTGTCCACTGATGATAATAGTTTGGCTGGATTCAACAGAATTCTCCTTACTTGTGTTATATTTTTGGCATATATGTCAAGCGTCATTTTCAATATCCTGTAGAAGCATACTTGTTATGGCTGTAAACATTCATTTTTAATCTGAGGCGTAGAGGAGTGGTTTTTGTTGACCGGTGCATTATGTGTCGTAGTAATGGGGAGACGGTGAATCATCTGCTTCTTCATTGTGAAAAAGCTTATTTGCTGTGGAGCTTGGTTTTTAGAACTTTTGGGATCTCTTGGGTTCTGCCAAGATCGGTTGCAGATACGTTTTTTGGTTGGTGGAATTGGTTTGGAAAGCATTCTTCTAGCATTTGGAATTTAGCTTCTTTGTGTTTTATGTGGTGTATCTGGAGGGAGCGGAATTGGCGAACCTTTGAAGATACGGACAAATCCGATAATCAGTTGCTCGCTTTCTTTAGTGGTTCTCTTTTTGATTGGACTAGGGCTTGGGGAATCACCTCTAGTGACTCTCTCCCTTTGTTCCTTAATTCTCTACTCTGTACTTAGTTCTTATGTTGGCTTATGTTTGTTTAGTTGTTTTTTCTTGTTGTTTGTTTCCTTCTCTGTACTCCTTGCTCTACCTTTTGTTTTCTTGAGGTAGCTCTTTGAATATACATCTTTTTACTTATCAAAAAAAAAAAAAAATCAATATCAGAGGTACACAGTATCAGCAATTTCTTACGCAGTAATTTTATTATGCATCTTGCTTTTTATAATTTGATTTTGGTTATTATGTTGGCCCTTTTACAGTTTTGATCTTTACTCTTATTCAAGCTAGCGATGGGCCCTTTTACATTGCTAGCTAGGAATTGTTGCTTAATCTGAACTTTAGTTTAGTGATTTGGTGAAAACTGTCTTAATGTTCATTTTTAGTCTTATATATATTTTGTAGAAATAGTGAAAGTCTTGTAAAGATTTGATGTTTGGTCATTGACATGCAGGTTTTAGTAATTGCTGTTTTGTTGAAGTTTATAATGAGACGCCGGTTTTCCATAATTCAGGTTAGTATCGTATATTAGTTGCACCTCATCTTGCTCAGCAAAATAAAAAAGTTTCTTCTTTCTATTGTTGTTTGGTCTTCAATGTTGTATGAGAGCTTGGCAATGTTAACACCTTTGGGGTTCTCTATTGATAACACCTCTCTGTGCCTTGATAATTGTATGGTATGTTGCTGATTCATTTGTTTTGTTACAGTGGGAAGCTCTTGCTCTGCTGCTCATTGGAATTAGTGTAAATCAGTTGCGTTCTTTGCCTGAAGGTACCACTGCTTTGGGTCTTCCAGTCGCTACGGGTGCATACATGTACACGTTGGTCTTTGTAAGTAACTTCTGGTATTTATTGTCCTCTTATTTAACATGGACAATTGGAATGCTTGATAAGAAGGAAGTTTGGAAAAACTACTCTGTTTACATTGTGTTTCTTATTTTCAAAACTTATCTGTGGATGTTGGAGGCTCATGTAAATAATTTTATTTACAGGTAACTGTTCCATCTTTGGCATCTGTCTACAATGAGTATGCTCTAAAAAGTCAATATGATACAAGCATTTACCTCCAGGTAACATACTAGGATCATGTATAATTAATTTATTAGTTTCACTTGGTGCAACGATTTGAGGTTTAAAATTGCATTATTTGATCAAGGAAAATAGCAAGTACGGTCTGTGCTTGATATATAGTAAATATTGCTCTTTTATCAAACTATGAGTTATATGCAGTATGCCTGTTTTTCCCCTTGCATCATATGAAAATGGTTTGTTAATGCTTTTATGAATATCTGGGAGGGGCTACCCATTATGTTTGTTAAAGCATATTGAATGAAATTTGGGTGTGGTTGTTCCCTAGGCTGGAAAGTGAAATTTTTGAAAATGAGATATAGTTTTAAGTTATAGCATAATTCACCAAAGAGAGTTGAAGGGCTCTTCCGTTCTGTTGTTGGAAGTCAAGAAAGCAAGTGTTTGTGGACCATATCTGCTGGTGATAAATTCATTGGAGCTTCTGGTCCTGTCTTTTTGGGTTTGTTAGGGTCAGTTTGATTTAGCTTAAAACCCCAGCTTACTTTCGACAGCTTATGTACAGCTTTTTAAAGCCTCGCCGTTTCTATGTACAACTGTACTTGCACACAACTTTTTTTTTAAACAAAATAAACCAATGAAAATAAGCTCACCCAAACACACTATTAATTGGCTTGAAGGAGATAAATTAGGAATTGTCCAATATATTTGGGTCAATTGGCCTTAGATTCAATCTACAAGATCCTAATTCTGTTTGTAATGTTCTTTCCATATCTGACATACAGAAATATGTTTTGGCCTTAGATTCAATCTACAAGATCCTAATTCTGTTTGTAATGTTCTTTCCATATCTGACATACAGAAATATGTTGTATTTCAGTTGCAATATCTGTTAATTAATGAAAGTATATAAAGGAAGTTAATGTCTACAATTTGAATCTCTGTAATTTTGGCTTGCAGAACTTATTTTTATATGGGTATGGTGCTATATTCAACCTTCTAGGAATATTGGGAACTGCCATTGTCAAAGGTATGCACATGAATCTTTATTTTTAATAGCATTTCATTTCAGATAAATTTTTTTTTTGATAAGTAATAAGATATATTGATATAAAAAGGGAGCACCCTAGTACACAGGGAGTGAACAAGGGATAAGAAATCAAATACAAAAATTGCAAGAGTCTAGGAAATCAATAAAAGAAGGGAATGATTGATTTTGCAAAGCAAACAACTAATCCCTTAAAGTTCTAAAAAAGAGTAGCTTGAGGTCCGGAATAGATCTCTCAATATCTTCAAAACATCTACTATTCCTCTCCCTCCAAAGACACCACAATAGGCAATAAGGAATGACGGACCAAATAAAACCATTTCGATGACGACTAAAGCTGCCTTGCCAACACCCTAACAGCCCCAAAACAGTGTGCGGCATAACAACCAAGATACTCCAAATAAACCCAAAACCATAGACCATAGATCCATAGCAAAAGGACAATGAAGGAATAGATGGACAACCGATTCACCATAAAACATGGCATTTCAGATTATATTGGCATAACCAACAAATATAGCTAAATGAAGGAGTAGTATTCTGTATCATTATTATATAAAAAACAGGTTCTTTGCAGATACTTCCCAATATGTATATGATACTTGGACATATCCAGGATTTAAAACTAGATCTTTTAGTACTGAAATTCATAGAAAAAGGTTTTGGGCACATCTAGTTTGATAAAATACAAATATATATTTTTAATTGTAGAAACAGGAATATAATTGTCAGGAGAAATGCAAGGAGTTTTTATGTCAACATTTTCTTTTCCCTTTTTCCGTAAGTGGTTTGTTATTCCCTTATGTGTGTAAATGCATCTGTGTCATACCCTTTGTTCCTGCTTCATGGATATTAAGGAGGATGTTTGAGTTCTATTGAAATGAAGCCTCTGATAGTATATTGGTACACAGTTGTCCATTTTCCTTGTGGGGTTTTCTCTATTTTTCATGCTTGTATGCTATCATTCTATTTTGTTATTATTTATGACTCTATCCATGTGAAGAGTTTTCTGCTTCACTCAAGTTCAGTTGTCAGGATTTTTTTTTTGGATTAGTAAAGAAAATATTATTCAAAGTCATAAAAAGGAGTCACCCAAATATACAAGAAGTATATAGCAGGGGACCAAAACAAATAAATAAACAACATCCATCAAATCATAAACCAAAGAAATAGAAGGACTTCTAATGATAGACATCCAATCCAATAGTGTTTTAAAGAATTTCTTTTTTTAAGTCTACTATTGTCCTTTCAGAGTCTTCAAAACACTGATTATTTCTTTCCCGCCAAATGCACCACATCAAACAATAAGGGACCACCATCTAGATAAAACCATTATGATGGCGGCCAAATTTTCCTTGCCAACATGCTAGGAGCTTAACCACCGTCTTTGGCATTTCCCAATATAATACCAAACAAGGTGAACACCATAGACCACAACTCAAAAACAAAAGGGCAATTTAATAAAAGATGATCTTCCGATTCTCCATTCCTTTTGTACATATAACACCAATCCAGAATCCTCACTTTCCTCTTACATAAATTATCAATAGTCAAAATATTTCCCAAAGCTGTAGTCCAAATAAAGAGCGTAACTTTGGAAGGAACCTTTGGCTTCCAAATGCTTCTCCAAGGGAAGGATTGATTACATACACCCAACAAGGCCCAATGGTAACTGCTCACCTCAAAGCCCCTATTCTTAGCAGGCATCTAGCATTTCTTATCCTCACCAATACCCCTCAATGAGACTCCATATATAACATCCAAAAAATTAGACAAAGATTCCTATTCCCAATCCTGAATTGCATGCAGGAACTCCCAAGTCCCAATAATGAACCCCATTAGGGAATTGCATGAAATCAGCCACATAAGCCTCCTTGACAATGCCGACTCTGAATAATTTTGGAAAACACACACTCAAAGGATTCTCCCCACACCAAACATCATGCCGAAATTTCACTCTAGTCCCATCTCCAATCTCAAACTGAATATAGCGAGAAAAAGTAGACCAACAAATACTAATAGTTTTCCATAAACTCACCCCATAGGAGCTTGGAATAGAATTAGAGCACCAACCTCCCTCCTAACTTCCATATTTAACCCTTATTACCCTTCTCCATAATGCTTCTCTTAGACCCAAATCTCCACGACCATTTTCCCAACAATGCTTCATTAAAGCATCTCAGATTTCTAACTGCTAGACCCCTAGACTGAATAGGAGAACATTCCTTACACCAATTCACCAAGTAAAGTTTTGAATCATCTCCCAAACCACTCCAAAGAAAATACTGTTGAAGTTGTTCTATATGATTTGCCATATCCGTTGAATTTGGAAAAGGAAAGGAAGATAAGTAGGTAGACCATATAGAGTACTTTTTATGAGTGTAAGTCTACCCCCTTATGAGAGATGCAACCTTTATGGTGGATTTTGGGTTTCAAATTTTTGGTTTTTGTGGAAATGCGTCTGTGTGTCTTGTTAGGAACATTTTTGTTTAACATTCTTGGTAAATAGTGGTACTGATTTTGTGCATTCAATTAAAGGGTTGTAGGAATGAAAACTTAATTTCAAGTGCCTCTGTTTTTTTTTGAATCTATATGTGTTCTGATCATGTTATATTTTATAAAATATGTTTGAAACTTATATATTTGGACCTGAATTCATCTATCTTTTTATCTAAGGTATGCGACTATTATGTTCAAAAGTTACTACAGTGTTAATATTTTGCTTTTATGGATTTGAACCTAAGATCAATCTACTAACTAATTTGCCTCTGAATGCTAAATGCCTACTTAAATCATTGGAAGATAATCCTACTTTGTCCCAGTAGGCTGTGGTTACCTGATTAAACTAGTCCTTCCAAGTATATAATGTTCATAGTGTACGCAATCAATAGAATGTGCAAGTCATGACAAGGGACGTGTGAACCTGACACAAGTACTAGCTCTTTATGTATAACTATTTACTTTAAACTCAGTCTATTTGCAACCAGATGGCATTTATCACACAAAAGAATTTCTACCCATGAAGGCAACCACACAAATAAGTGCATCTCTAGTGATGTGTGATTGAAGGCACCAAATAAAATACAAAGAAAATCTTATGAGGTGGTGTTTTGGCCGTCACTGATTTGTGATGAAAATTTTGGGTAGGTAACATCCAACATATTCAGATAATAAGTTCAGCTGGTGGATAATTGGCAATAAAAAAAGGAGAAAAAACATACAGATTGCCTTTGTGAGAAGTTGGTGTGTCATTAAGGGCAAAGAAAGTGGAATGTTGTTTGAGATGATCTGGCCACATGAAAAGAAGAATAAAGAATAGGCTAATCAGAGAAGTGAATGTCAAGAAAAAGGTTTCATGTTGCTGATTGCAAAAACTAGTTGGGATCATGGCCTTATTATTTTACATAATTATGTGGCATCCTCTTTTCCTTTTCTAATAAGTTTTTTTACTTATAAAAAGAGAAAAAAAGAAAAAGAAAAAAATTTTGCAGTTTAATTTATTCAACTGTACTGTAATGTGGTCGGCAGTTCACTTCCCTACCATTTGGTTGATTATGTTACATAATTAACTTGCTTAGTTGTGGCTGAATATCTTCATGTTTCCTTCTCTTCTTTTAGGAATTACTTATATTCAGTTAGTGTAGAAAATAGCTTTAGTTAGCCTTCACAGTTTTCTAAATCTAGAAAGATAGGTACATTTAGATGTGTTTGGGAAAAAGAATGACCTGTTATAAGTCCGGCAGAGAATAAATTGTGTTGATATATTTCTCGTCAACCTACTGTGCAAATCCCTCACCCAAAGTGAGGAAATTAATGTAAATGAAAATGGTAGTCCATCATGGAAAATGATAGTAAAATTTAATGGCTGCTTCTGATACTATAATTGGTTGGCTCCCTTTTTCTGAGCATTCTGTTTGGAATAGGGATAGATGACCCACAGAGACCCATCCTGACCCATGCCTAATGGTTGAAGGTTTGTGGTGGGTCGTGTGTACTCCTCCTTACCCATCCTGGCTCCCCTGCCCTGCATCCAAACTGATATATGAAAAATATTAAATATTTTATTTTTATGGCTTAAAATTTTCGTTCACAAACCCTAGCCACCCTTCCTTCCCTCTCTCTCTCCCTCTCTTTCTCCATTGATTAGTTATCAAAACCTAGCCCCCATCCCTCCCCCCTCTCTTTCCTTGCTGTCAATCTCTATCTCTGTTGCCTTGGAGGCTATATTCATCAACGGTAATGACCCTTGTCTTCCGATGACCCCAAATCCAATAACTCTCATTTCCAAAGACTCCTATAAGGCAATGACCTCAAATCCATAGTTTGTGGCTGGAGTTGTATGATTTGCAGAACATCCTGCCAAGTTAGGATAAATAATGGTTTGGTTGGTGCCTTGGTGGGTATTATGTGGTTCTGTGTTGTGAAATTCAATGTTTGGTTTGTGATGTAGAAATTTTATTGTGAAATATATATGAGACCATATTTTTCTAATTTTGCCTTGTTAGTTACTCCCTGCCTTATTTATTTATTAATAAAGTCTCTGCTTATTCTAAATTGTTTTAGTTTCTGTAGAGTTTTGTTCCACGTGTAATTGATGGATGGGTTAGTGAGGAATGATGGTTGGATTAAAATTTCCTCATTGAATTTCATTATTTCCTTTAGAAGGGGTTTCATGCATGTTCTGAGCACAGCCAAATCTGGGTCAATAAATTTTCTATTTTCTGTTACTGTTTTGCACAGAGCAATTAAATAGTGTTAGTCAAAATGTATTAGCGAGTAGTTAATTATAAACTTTGAAAGGGGATCCAGAGTATGTAAGTTTAGAATTTGAAAGCAATTGGATGAGGTGGGATTAGGAGGAATTTTGTTAGTTCCAAATGATGGCAACAGGTCAGGTTGTGCAGGGGCAATGGTGGGGGTGGGGTCAATGTGAATTAAAAGCCCATTTTGATTTTTTATTGATCTTTGTCTTCGAGAACAATGTGAATTACAATGAAGTCATTTTTATCAAACTCGTAAATGTACCCCTTGCCAATAAACTGTTGCATTTTTTGTAATCAAACTAAGCCGGGGGCCTCAGAAATCACAATGTTAAATTTTCAGGTCCCAGTAGCTTTGATATCTTAGAAGGTCATTCAAAAGCTACCATGCTTCTGATAGCTAACAATGCAGCACAAGGAATTCTATCATCATTTTTCTTCAAATATGCAGGTAATAATATGTTTACCTATTTGTTAAATGTATTTAAGGACTTATTTTATTTAATAAAATTCTTTATTACTTATAAAAAAAAATTATGTATATAACTATTTCTTCCTCTCTCTCTCTCTGTTTGTGTGTGTGTTTTGTTTTGTCCCCCCATCCACCCCACCACAGGTGGGTGTATGTGTTTAGCAATCATATTTATTGAGCTTATTGAGATGCATTTGAAATTTTCAGATACAATTTTGAAGAAGTACTCATCAACAGTTGCCACAATCTTTACGGGCATAGCATCTGCTGTGATGTTTGGTCATACCTTGACTGTAAACTTTTTGTTAGGAATTTCTATTGTATTTATCTCAATGCACCAGGTAATTTGACACAAACTTTTTGGATGGATGAAAAGTGGGAAAAGAGAGAAGCGTTTTATTGTTAATCAGTCTTTTTGATCTTCTGCTTCTTTTTTCCCTTTAGTTCTTTTCACCCCTTTCTAAAGTCAGAGATGAACAACAAAATGGGAAGCTTGAACTAGTAGATGTTCATGAAAATCAAAGGTACAGGCTCATTTTTTGCTGATTTTTTGTGCCTTGATTTTTAAGTAGTATCATTGGGCAATTGCTTCAGTTGGGGATTTGGGGAAACTTTGTGACTTGTACATTCTTTATTCTACATTTTAATTATGAATTTATTATTCCTTCTTCAGGCCAAAGGATTCTTTTATAAATATGGCAGCAGGAGCAAGTGAAGAGGTGTGAACCTGCAGTCCTTGTTTTGCAGAGTCGAATTCTATTATGTTATACTTTTGCTCACTATGTGCTTATTAATTTTCCCCTCTATAGGCAAGTCATCTTGTAGGATCTGATGAGAGAAAGCCACTTCTTCCCATCTGAGATTACTCTTTAAGTATGTTACTGACTCTCTATATGCTCTTGGTTTAATCTCTGTCGCATTTGCTATCACAACATGCATATTGGAATCTTTTGAATTTAGACTGAAGCCAAACACTTCAATTTAGACTGTACATCTATATTTCTTTCTTGGGTGTGCATTTCGGGTGCTGGGTATTCTTCAGGAGCCAAATATATCTACTGATCTTCATACTTTGGAATAGGGACAAAAGGTTAATTCATTGAAGCATCCAATTGTATTGCTAGTTTAAGTTGGTCTCAGGAGGGGATGTTGGAAAGTTTATGCCTTACCCAGCAATTTTAGTTTAACAGGCCAACTAAAATTGTCTTGGTAGTGCCTGCTTTGGTGGAACTGATGGGTAGCTGGAGATGGAGGCTTGGGAATAATTTCCCTCATGATTCTATATTCGAATGCTACCCAATACAAAAACATTAGTGATATTTTGATCTTTAATCTGTTTTTCATTTACTAGGAAGATGCTCTTATTAAGCTTTATGTATGCCATTAGAATGGTATGCTTTCTGTTTCTTTATTCAATTGCTACCCAATATATAATCAAGCTGTATTATTGTGAATGTTATTGCAGGAACTTTCTTCGAAGAAATTCTTTTGGCAGGATTTATAGGATGGTACAAATGATAGCCAGGTCTCCAATCACTCAATAAAATAAAATTAAGAAAAATAGCCTTCTACTTTTTTGGGATCCCTTGCCCATTAATGGGATTTTCTAGTTGGGGCGTAAAGCTTTTCATGGATGAATGCGCAGTATAGAAGCTGGTGGGTGACCTGGGTTTTTGCTGCTCTGAGATTTTGATAGGGAGACATAACTGTCTTCCTGCCCGGATCTCCAAATTCCAGCCCCGAATTCAATACACCTATTTGGTTTTACTAATGGTGAATGTATTTTTTTAAAAAAAATATTAAGAGTTTCAAATATTTTTTTGACCCCATTTCTTCCCAATATATCATTTTTTATATAGAAAGTGTTTTGATATTGGTACTAGACTGCCGCAGGAAAAAAGAAAAAAGAAAAAAAAGAAAAAAAAAAGAGAACTGTTCTTTATTCATTCTCACTATGAAAAGTGATATTTCAATTGTACAATTGAAAATTTTATACTTGCTACCCCCATTCTTTTCTCTTTTTCTTCTGAGGAAGTAAAACGTGGAAGAGTCCCAACTTTTTGCTTAAACTGAGCAAAATGGACTTGTTGAGTACCTGGTTCTAGCCTTTTAACTTATTGTACGAAACAATTGTATTCCCTTTGTCTTCCTGGTACTCAATGGCTCAATCCTGCATGCCTGAAAATTATTTAACTTATTATGGATACTAATTCCTTTGGGGTATGCTTGGAATGGAGAGGGCCAACCTGACGAGTGGATAGTGGGGAAGGTGACTAAAATGTACTAAATTTAGTACATTTTGATTTTTGTCACCTTCACTCTCCTCTTCCTCGTCTTCCTTCGTTCAAGTATATGGTCACAGATTCTTTTTCACTAAGAAATAAGAACCCTAATTCAATATTTTCTGGTCCCAGTTACTTCTGGGATGGGTTCAGATGATGTGTTCTTTTTCACTAATAATAAGAACAATAAGGGACTCTAACTATGTGTAACAGAAGATTAGTAAAGTCAGTTACTCTATTTTTCAATATGTTGTAACTTGTAACTAATTGGAGTTTGTCAATTTGTTAGAGGTTTGTTTCTTGATTTTTTTAGAGCTTGATTAAGATTAGTTGTAAGGGCTCGTCTTCATGGGCTATTAGTATAAACTAGTTGCAAACACCGTGCGATGTAAGAGCTGCTTTACAAAAAGAATTGTAAATGATCTAGCAACAAATTAGTTATAGTATTGGATATCCAAACTGGACATGTCATAGATTACTGATTGAACCTTTTTGCCTTCTCTTAAATACCTGCTTCTTCAAAATGGACCACTTCTCACTAGAATTTTAATGGTCGCTAGTCGTCGGCCCAAGCAATGACTGAGACAATTTACAATTCTGTTTTTTGTTTTCTGTTGATATATATATATATATATATATTTGTATTATGTAAAAATTATGGTTCTTCTTCCAACCAACATAAAGAGCTTGTTTTGCATCATTTTCTTTTTTATTTTTTATATTAACTATTTTGAATGCTTATATGAAAATATATACTATCATTCTTGTTAGAGATTAAAGAGGATAATAATTTTTTTTATAAAGAAATTTTTTTCATGGTATAGCGAATAACTTATACATTGCAAAATGAGATTCATATGTCAATAGAAAAAAAGCTTTTATCTGCTTAGGTGAATCATTTAAAAGTTTACGAGAAACATAGTTATAGCAATCTTCTAATTTTTATTTGACTTAGAAATTGGACTTCTAATTCAAATTATATCATATCAAAACACTAAAATTGTGTAATTCACTAAAAAAAAAAAAAAAAAAAACTAAAATACTAATATTAGCTAAGATGGAAAAAATAAAAAAAGCATAAGAAAAAAAAAATAATACCACAAATCATTAAATTAAATAATTAAAAATAATACCATTTTTTCATCTATATTTTTTAATAAATTCAAATATAGAATAGACACTATCAACCCAAATACGTCTTTTCTCATTCTTAAGTAAGTGCATTGAAATGGAACAAAAAAATTGGATGGAATGGACCGAAGTATCACCAAATGGACGGAAGTGGACTGAAATGGACCACATTAAACTGAAATAGATTGAAGTGGATTGAAGGGGACCGGATTAGACCTAATGGATTGAATCATTAGCCACGTCACGCTCTTTTCTTTTCTTGTCTTTTATTTAAAATTTTAATTTATTGATTTGTTCTTCTAATTTTTGATAATATTAAATATATTAACCGATTGACCTTACACATTCATCTTGGATGATTTTTTTTCCCAAATGAAATCTTGGACGATTTAATATTACCAAAAGATATTTAGAGAAACAAATTAATAAAAAAAAATGGTGACATGGTCGATGATATGGCTCAATACGAGTGAGGCTAGTGGCAAAGTCAAGGTTTTAATTTAGGGGGGGCAGGATTTAAAGATAAAATTAAAAAATAAATTTTAAAAAAATTGATATAATAACAAAATAAATAAAAAATCAATTACAAATATATATTTCATCTCATCAAAATAACAAAACGAAAGTAACCAATTCATATTTACTAACAATCAAAGGAACAAATTAATCTGAATATATCATGTTTAGACATTTAATTTGATTCTTTAAAATAAATGGAGAAGATAAATTAATGTAAAAGTATTAAAAATGTAGCAATGTACCTGTAGTTGTATACAGATGTTGATTAAGGGTCCGTTTGGGAACAACTGATTTAGTTGAAAATGAAAACTTTTAACTAAAAGTGTAGAAAAAAAAAAGTTTAAAGTTAGCAAAATAGTATGATAGGACTCATGAATAGTACTAAAAAATAACAGAACCCATGAATATTACCAAAAAGAAGTTAAAATTCTAAAATAAACTGAAACTTTCATCATCCCCAAACCGACACTAACTTGATTTGCTCTTAAAAAATATATATTAAATTCAACCTTTTTGTTCTCTATTCTTCAAAGTATTGAAAAGGCTAGAGTTTGAAAGTTGAAACAGAAAATTCGAGATGAGAGGAGAAAAAAATTAGTAGAGGCTTTAGCGTTTGAATTTGTTAAGGGGCATTAATTAGTTAGTTTTTTTTTTTTTTTTGTTAATTATTTTGTATAAATATAAGACCACAAACGAATGAAATTCCTTAAATGATAATAACAATAATAATATATATTAAATAAATAAAGGAATAAGCTTTCAAAATGTTGTGAATAGTTGCAAAACCCTTGGACAAGATGAATATTATGTAGTATAACTTGCCTCATACTCCATTAAAAATTACCATAGACTAAGAAATGTATTCTTTTAGTTTAATTTTTAATTAAAAAAAAAAGATTTTAAACATCTTCGTTTGCCAATAGATTTATATGAAAACGATTGGATTGATGCAGTTTTATAAGGCGGTAGACTAAATTGACGAAAAAGAAGAAGGAATAATTCAATAAGGAAAGAAATAAGTAATATTTTTATTTTATACCCTAAAATATAGAAGAAACGAACCGTTTCATATAATCATAAGGCCTTTTTTTTTTTTTGATAAAATCATAAAGGCCCTGTAATTGCTTACTTTAATGTTAGTCATAGTTTTTTCTATTGCTAAATTTATTTATTTATTTATATTTTTTTATAGAAAGTTTCTATTGCTAGAATGATTTAGAATAAACATTACCATTTATGCTACAAATATAATTAATAATCTTTGGCCTCTTCATCACATTTTAAAGATAAAGATGCCTTCAAAAAAAAAAAAAAAAGATAAAGATGATATATCTTACACTCATAGAGGACACTTTAATAGCTTACTTCAATGTTACTCATAATTCTTACTACCACTCGAATGATTTAAGAATAAGTTCTGGGTAATAGGTGCCGTTAAAACATTTGTTAATGGACCACTTCATGAACATTTTAATATTATTTTTATGAGAAATATAAAAATTTGTCATAAAAGTTACTCGCTTCATTGTTACGTTTGTTTTCTTGTTTTATTTATTTATTTATTGTTTCGAAAAGAAAATATTAAATGAATATGCTTCATTGTTATTCACTTATTTGTTTTTCTTTATGCCTCTAGGAATAAGTGTTTATCTTCTTTGATCGCCATATACCTGTAATTTATTCGTTTATGGAGGACTTCTTATGGGTAACCGTAAATAATCTTTATGTCATAAAAAACAGGGTTCAAATTCAATTCTTCCACAATTTTCATCTTCAAATTATTCAACGTCTTCAACTTACGACGTATCACCATATAATATAACTCGATACTCGGCCCTTTAAGTGGGAATCCATCAATCTCGTTAGGATTGATAAGGGGCCTACTGTAGTATATATTTATATCAATTATCTTCAGTTGTGATTGTGAATCTATTAGAGTCAAGTATAATATGTTAGTGACATATTTTATCTCTTTCATTTAACATTAATTACAAAACCTTTTATCTAGTCAAAGTACAAAAATTACAACTTGTTACAACATATGCATATACAAACACACCCCACATTTGCATATATTCACCCCACATCACATAGAAACACACTCATTATCATTTCATACTCAGATTGGGTTTACAATTTTACATGCCTTGTTGGGTCTTTCCTTTGAAACAAGAAACTTTGACAAACCTTGCCAAAAAAAACAAACCAAAAAAAACTAAAGATGCAGCTACAAGTGAGTTTGGTTGTTCAACTATGACAAAACTCACCTCCATTACAAAATTTCAAATCATTCTAACATAAGTTTTGATAAAGAAAAACATCAAACCAAATAAGAAAAAGAGTCATGATCCATTACATACCCATTATAAAAACCTAACAATACCAATATATCTTAAAGAATTTTTACTTTTTATAAAAAACCTAGCAAATATTTACATTAACAACTAAATAAATATGAATAGTATTTAGAATAATAACTTAAAAACTTCACTCAATAAATCAATGAAATTGTTAGAAGTTCTAAAGTGCAGATGTATACCCTTACCTGTAATGTGGATTTATGAGATGTGAGTGTTAGGATTGTATGAGAGCGTTAGAGTACAAGAATGAAGAGAGAAACTTCTTCATTGCTCGAGAGACCTAATACAGAGAAGGAGCTGGGATATAAAGTGTGCTTTACATGAAATAGGGACCCATCGAAAACCACGTGGATTAATATCCACTAGACTTTGCAAATCGAGCCTTTATTACACTTAAAAGAAATTGAGCCTTTAAGAATCGATTTCAAACTTGAGCCTCTAAGTGTCGAGTTCCAGGCAGATTAAAAAACCACGTCATCTATATCAGAATGTCGTGTCTCTTAGGCTCCGCTTGGGAGGACAGAATGGAAATGAATAAAAAGAATAATTTTAGAATATTCTTTCCCTTTCTTATTTAGGAGTTTTACTAGAGGGAATGGACTTTCCATTCCTTTGTTTGGAAGTTTAAGTGAGAGAGAATGGAATGGGTAGGAAGAAACACTCATTCCTCTCTATTTCCTTAAAATTTCAAATTTTCATTCCCCTCGAAATTGGGAGGAATGGGAGGGAATGAAATCAGATTTAATGATTTTTTTACTAAAACTTCCAAAATACCCTCATATATTCAACTATTTATTTTAAAATAGGGGTCTAATAGTAATATTTTCATAAAATGATTCAATTCCATTCTCTCCATATTGCTCCCAAATAGAATTACTTACATTTCATTCATTTTCATTCCTTTCCATTAATTTATTTTAAAACATTCAATTAAAGTTACTTAATTCCATTCTATTCTTTTCCATTCCATTCTTTTCTATTCATTTCCCATACTTAAATATATTCTATTCCATTCTATGTATTTCTGTTCCTTTATAACCATCTAATTTCATTTTATTCCATTCCCTTATGAAGCTGTTAGGACAAAATCGAGTATCCTAAACACGAGATGCTAAATTAGTAAATAATTTAAAAATATTGCTGACGAACGATATTGTTGAGGGAAATAAGTCAACAACAACAAAAATCTCTACCTGCACAGTTACAGTCTATACTGAGCTCCCATAATTCACAATTCATTCAGACAAAAATCTCTTTAACCCCAAACCTTCACACTGATACATATACTACTACCCTATAGTCTATACTAAATTCATATATGAACTCTGCGAACACACTCATCTACACTCCCTTTTCTCTCTCACAATACCAATGCCGCCGCCACCACCACCTCCTCCTCCATCTCTCTTGCTCTTCTTTACCCCCAAAACGCCGCCGTACTTATCGCCGGAACCCCAAACTCTCTTCCCCCTTCACCACCACCATCCCCACTATCGCCACCACCTCTTCCTCCTCCTCCGACAACTCAACGCTCCAAACCGTGATCGACCTCAACCAAACCACGTCGTTCCTCCACTCCAACTTGCAACGCTTCATTTCCTCTTCCCTCGACGCTTACCACGACTTACAAACCCTAATCACTCTCGACGATAACCGCCGAATCCTCGTCTCTTGTCGCCGCTCGACCGTTGTCTTCGCCGGGAATTTGGTCCTTTGTAGCTTCGTTCTCGTTTTCGCTTTTAGGGTTTTGGGGAAATTAGGGTTATGGCTTATTCGGGGCCGGTCCGGGTTCGGGGATTCCGGGCCGGTCGTGGTGCGGAGGGACCGGAGTCTTGGGGGAAGAGAGGTTGTTGTTGCTGTTGGCGTTGGGAGAAAGGTCAAGGAGAGGGAGAATTTGAAGAGGGATTCTAGGGTTTCGAGCAATCCGTTGTCGCCGGCGGTGGCAGCTTCGGCAACCAATGGGGGAATATCGGAGAGGGTTTCGGGGACTCGGGTTCGGCCCCGGGAGAAGAAGTTGCCGAAATGGTGGCCGGTTTCTGTGCTGCAGCCGGGGTT
Source organism: Quercus gilva (assembly GCA_023621385.1). Taxonomy (NCBI): domain Eukaryota; kingdom Viridiplantae; phylum Streptophyta; class Magnoliopsida; order Fagales; family Fagaceae; genus Quercus; species Quercus gilva. The sequence continues at coordinate 47,778,902 of CM042482.1, read as the reverse complement.
GGTGCTGAATGCGGAGCAGTATCAGAGGGAAGCCAACTGGTTGATTCAAGGTCAGTGCTTAGTGGTGATTTTGGGATTTGTAGTGCTATGATTGGCATGAATTTTTAGTTCTAATGCTAATTTACATATCTTAGAATTGTTTAAACTGCTTATTTGATTGTGCTGAGTAATGTTGTGCTGTAAACATGAATTTTTCCTAGTAATGTGCGCTGCTAAAAAAAATAAAAAATTCACTTTTTTCTTGTGTTCACTAGTAGATTAGTCTTATTATCCTAATAAACTTCAGATACAATACTATTAGGGGGAATGGTATGGACTACTGTTTGATCTCTAAGAAACAACTAACTACTCATATTTGAGTGAAGATTGCACCTTGTTGAGCCAAATCCAATGGAATTTTTTAAACGAGGACCATGACACTGTTTATTTATTTTTCTCTTCATGACAAGTATTGGGTTATAAACCAGTTACTTTATTGAGGAACTGGTGGTGGAGATTTGGAGAGGAAGGCAATTACTTTTTGGACACTGAGGAAGTGCAAAAGATTGGGATGTGATGCATTCATGAGTTGTACTGGTTATGTGGTTGGGGATGGTGATAGGTTAAGACTATGGCATGATATATGGTGCAGTAATGGTGCTCTATAAGAGCTATATCCTGATTTGTTCTGTATTGCAGTGGGAAAAGATGCATCTTTATACTCTTCCTTGGAGCATCTGGTTCGAGGAGGGTCTCTATCAGGAACATCAGTTTTGTATGTGCGTTCAGTGATTGGGAATTGGAATAAGTTAATCTTTTTTCAACACTCTTTACTCCAAAATCGTGTGGTTGTGCTCCTGATCTTTTGAGGTGGACACCTAAAGTTAACAGTGAGTTTGATGTCAAATCCTATTATGAAGTCCTTTGAGGGGCCAAGTATGTAATTTTTTCTTGGAAGAGTATATGATACACAAAGTTACCAAAGAAAGTTCTTCTTTGGACTACAGTTTTGGAGAAGATTCTGATGGGGGAGAATCTGACTGGAAGAGTTATCACTCTGGGAGATTGGATTGTATGAATTGATGTAGTAGCAAGACAGTGAACCATTTGATAGTTCATTTTATAGTTGCTTGTGAGTTGTGGGCCTTCATTTTAGCTATGTTTGGAGTTCAGTGGGTAATGCCAAAGAGGGTTACTGTTGTATGACTATTTTTCTACTTAAATTTAGGTTGATATCTGAAATTGAAAAGGAGATGTTTCATGTGTATTTAGAAGAGGTCATTGTCCGGAACAATTTAAAATGTTTGGCTGCCAAGCACAGATGTTTCATTTCAAGTCTTTTGAGCAGTCACTTCATGCAAAAAATGTTGAATGGTGGAACAGTATCCAAACTTTCATTCTTAGGACTCCACTTAAGTGGGAGCAGCACTGGGTAACGATCCTTAGTGACCATTGTGGTTGTCCCATTTCTTGACGAAGTTCCAATGTGGCATTCCTGCTTTGTTGAGGGCTTAGCACCAGTTGCTTGCAGAGTGATTCTTATTTGACTAGGTTGGGAAGGGAAAGGGGTAGTTGGTGTTTAAGAAGGGGCCAGGGTCAGCTTTTCACTCTCCTTTCTTCAGTTGAAGTCTTGAAGAATGAACTTGGTTTACATTTTTGCCTTCAAAGACCCTTACACAATAGGAAAAGCCCTAAATGAGTAAGGCCAAACTAAGGCCTCAAACTTATGCTAATTTCTGTTCCAAACTTGCCAATGTGTTTTGTTGTTCTGATTGTTATTTGATATGACTCTTGTGGTTTTATGTCTATCAGTATATAATTATTTTCACAAGCTTGGTCTTAATGCTGGAATTTTGCCTTTGTTGTAGGTAAACAAATGCATTTCTCAAGTTTTCATGTTGTTATGGTCATTCTATACTTCTTCAAGTTGCAACTCATCCGATTGATTTCCAGTGATCACGGACAATAGAATCAATGGGAGGGACATAGTGGAGGATGATATACTTCAAGTCAGTACTTCTTTTATGTGATATCTTTGATTGTCAAATATATGCATATATAATTTCACTCAGTTTTTCCATCGAAAAATTCTTTTAGAGGCATACAATTTTATCCATTTTTACCAGCGAATTTGTTTTGAGTTTATAAAGTTCCAAAAAAAAAAAAAATGGAGATAATCTGTTTGGTTTGTCCAGTAAGACACACACGTGAGATAAAGATGTATGGATGTATGGATACCTAAATAAATAAATGCAATTACATGTCTGAGACTTGATAAATGGATGCCGTTTTTAACTTATCAAAAAAATAATTGGATGGTTATGTTTATGCACAAGCATGCCTGTGTATGTGTATGATATGATATAGGAAGTGCAAAGAGGTATTTATTGAAATTTAGTTTTATTTAATTTTGGAGAGTCAATTGTATTTTATTAATTTTCTGGAGTAAGGTTATTTAAAAAATAAAAATAATTGGGATTTCCCAATTCAGATAGTATTAGGGTTAAGTCTTTAGTCTATATAAGCATAACATTGTACATAAGTTTTAGTTTGATTATTAATAAAATGTCTCTTGGAATTCTCTAATGGTCTAGCGTTGAACCTTAGATGCTAACTTCTAGAGGTTTATTCTCTCCTGCTTGGTGCTGATTCCAAGCAAGCCTAGGTGCTGACTTCTAGGTTGCCTATTCTTTATTTTTCTGTTTTTTTAATTTTATTCTGTTATTGTTTTGATTTTGTCCTATGTCAAATTTAGTATCTGAGCAAATATCTGATTAATTAGTTTCAAGCACTGTCGTGCATCGCCCAAAAAAAAAAAAAAAAAAAAAAAAAATTGAAGCCCAGCCAATGCTGGTGACCCCTCACAATTTCCTAAGTACCCATCGCTGTTGCCATTGATGACTTGAGAGCCCCATTTGATCACTCCTTGTGTCAATGGACAAGCCTCATCTTCGTCCCTCAGCCTCAATTTGGTCTTCGCCCTTAAAATGGCATCGTGTTGAGTTGGGTGGCCCTGATCATGTTACTGCTCTGATAATTGTAAAGTGACAAAGAAGCATAGGATTGTTGGCCAGACCTTACTACTGCATCGTGCCACCACCAAAGCACCCAAATCTGCTGCCCAGACTACACCTGATCCATCGCATGATATCACCAGACTTTTTAGCTCTCGTTCATTGATCAGTGAGTCCTCACTTGCCTAGCGGCAACCCCATTCCCTCAACTGCTGCCGTTGTCAAGAAGCCACTCAGTGGTCAACCATTCTCACAGATTATTAACCTATCAGATACTCTAGAATGAAAACCCAGTCAAACTCTACCCAAATCCAACTTATTAAACACAAACTTTTACTTGACCCAGTCAAAAGAAAAAAGACAGCCTAGACATCCCAATACTCAGTCTGACCCATTACCTAAAAAATAAATCAGGCCCACTCACATCAACCCCTAATCCACAGAGTTAAATTCCTTATCTTCAATATGTGCACTTTCCGAATGCTCATCAAGGCCCACACAATGACCAGTCCATAATACATAAATCAACAGCCCAGGTCAACAGTCCTGGTTCTTGTTACAATTTTTTGTCTGGAACTTTATTTTTGGTTGAATTATGGTTATATTAGAGGCACGTACTTTTAACGGTCATCAATACTCTTGGCTGTTTTTGATGACTAAATAAAATTTATTGACTAAAAAGAAGTCACCTCCAAGTACATGGCTTGGGTATTAAAGTTGCATTGCAACTCAGTTAAAAATAAAACAATAAAAAAAATCCAGGAAATTAGAGAAAGAATGGCCACTTAAAGCAGCTATCCAATCATATAAAATGCTTAAAATTTTTTTTCAGATCCGCCATAGGTTGTTCTAGACCTTTAAATGTTTGGTTATTCCATTCCTTCAAAATAATCCACATGATGCACAAAGGGATCGCATTTCAAATATCACCATTATGGTGCCTAGAAAATTGCCCCTTCCAACAGGCCATCAGATCAACTACCCTTTTACACATAATCCACTGAACCGCACCCCAAATAAGCACAACACTTTTTGTTGGGATCCAACAATCTTTTCCTTTTCATTTGTTCTAATTTATGTGGGTCGATAAGATTAAGGAACTCTACCTGCATATCCAACTCCCAATTTTGAAGAGCTAGATAGAAAGTAATATCCCATTGAAGATAACCTGCATTCCAACTCACACACTCTGCAATAGTGGTGTAGTGTTGATGTGGAAGTACAAGTACTGATAGATATTGCTACAACGCTAGAACGAGAAGAGCATATTGCATCACTATCACAGCCTGATGGAATACCTAAAAGGGCAAGGATTTGCTACAAACATGGTTGCAGCAAATCCAGCATACATGATTAAGTGGCAACTAGTGGGAGTGGCAAGTGTCCCTAGGTCATGTGCATTGCACATGACCAGTTAAGATGACTAACAGTGTTAGTTTTTGCTTTAAAACCATTTTCTCTCTAATCAGTCTCTCTTTCTCTCACAATCTCTCTCTCTCTCTCTCTCTTCGTCCAAGCCCCCTGTCTCTCATCCTTCGTGCCACTGCCCAGTCCTGCCGCTTCGCTCTCCACCGGCCTCACTCCGCTAAAAAGCACCGCTCCAGCCAAACCCATACCCATTTCAGTTTAAGACACTTGCACACACCAGTACCCAGCCACCATCAGCCTCAATAAAATCACCATTGCCTGACCCAGCCACCATTGCACACATCAGTACCCATATGGGCCATCTCTGCCTGACCCAACCCCTTCACTGCTGCTCGAAATCCCAAACCACCACATCTCAAACCCAATTTTGCCAAGATAGTGAGACACCATAAAAACCACAGCCACCGTCACAAAATTCTCTGCCAAACAGCCACAAAAGCTTCTGCCAAACTCACAGATTGCAAAAAGCCACCATTGCATAGATTGTTCAAAACCATTTTTGCGGAAAATCCTTGCCCTACCTAAAATGTGTTCTAGATTTAATTTAGCCTGTTGAAGTGTCTGATATGTTGCTTACTGCTGAGAAGGAAGACTTCCCACTTCTTAATGGGGAGAAAAGTTAAATTAGGGAGTACACATGTTGTAAAAAGTGAGTTTGAATCATCTGCTATTGGTCAACCATCTATGGTGCATGAAGTGACAAAGTTTGATGAAGTGGAAATAATTGATACCATGGTGCTTTATGAGGATCAAGAGAAGTTTGTATCATTTGCAAAGATGATGTCGCACATTGATTTTGTAATTTTTTGACGAATTTAGTGATGTGGCAGAATGCTATTCTTAATAAAACTAATGTGCATATACAAGATAATTAATGAATATATATATATATATCTATATCTATATATATATTGACAAGTGATAATTAATGAATATATTGGATGTGCTTTATATCTCTGATTTCAACCTTTTATATCTATTATCTAAGTTCATGATTTAATTTAATTTTTTTTATATAAATAATATGTTTTATTGAATCGGAAACATCAGGTACACAGGAAGTGTACTAGATGAATCGCCACATTATGATCTAAGAGTACAATGATCCATAAAATCTAAGAAATTAGAGAAAAGATATGTCCCTGAAGCCAGCAGCCACTCAAATAGAGTTCTAAAAAATTGTTTCTTCAAGTCTAAAATAGTCCGTTCACACCCCTCAAAGGTTCTTGCATTTCTTTCATGCCATAGACACCACCACATCAAACAATGTGCTTCTCTTGATTTTATTTTGCAGAATTTGAAAAGAATTGCATAATAAAATTCACTTCATTAATGAGGTGACTTTTTTGCTACTATTGTAACATGTAATTACAATTTTTTGCTTTTGGTAACTGATATTTCCATAATGCATTGGACTCTTCTTTGCCTGTATGGGTGAGCAGTTACGTCAAATATGCAGGACATCTGGAGTACGGGTCTCCTTTGACACAATAAATACACGTGATTCCTTCTATCGTGCTTCTGTCGACTTTGTTTTAAATGTTTGCAGCAGGTTTGTTTTTAGACCTGCAGAAATGAAACAATTTAAATATATGCTACTTCCAGTATTTATCTGCACATGTTTTCTCCTGGTGTTGTAACTTGTTCAGGAATACTGCAGGGCCCCGAGTCATTGTACTTCTGTTCAGATTGATGGTGAAGATGCTCAGCAATTTGTTGCTGGGCTTGCTGAAAACATTGGACTTGAAAACATTCGTGCTGCAATAATTGTGTCAGCAGCTGTTGCCGCACGTACTCGTTCACGGTTTTTACAGGCGTGGGTAATTTTTCAGCTCTTCTTGTGATTCAATTTTATATATGGTCATAGAATAAGAGGTGGTGGGGAAGTGGAGAAATGTACTGAAGGTATTATGTAACTAGCATATCTATAAAGTTTTAGTGAAATATCTATAAGATCATTTAATGGCCTGTTATGATCTATGGTAACAACAATGATACGTTAGTCCCATTTCTGGGTTGGCTGTGGATCCTCACTAGATTAGTTAGGGTCGGCCATGTGTATTATTTTCTTCCAATCTATTTTATTTGAAGTTATACTCTTTGTTACTTTTTTAATTGACATGTCTTTTTTTACTACTATTATTATTTGGGGTCTTCCTCTGCCCGTTTTTCCTCTCTTAACTTGAATTAATTCACTCTTTCTTAAAAAGTTACATTCATTTAAACTAAGCTGGGATGAGAATGTTGACATGGTTGTTTAAGAATAATAGGAAAAATATGATAATGAATTCTGGCATATGGACAAAGGAACAGATGTCATATTGATGGTTTATTTATCTGTGGGAGATTGATTAATGCATATGAGAAAGAGTAATTTAATATAAGTTGACAGAGTGAAAAGAGTTAGAATCTCTATTAGTTGATAGGCTGAATGATGGGAAAGAAGCACATGTGGTTGACTTCAATTAGTTTATGAGGACCATTGAATCAGTCCCAATTAATTGGGATCAAGTCTTGGTTGCTTTGTGTTTTGAACTGAGAACCTGTTTCCTCTTTGTTGTTACCACAACTGTAATAAGTTCTTTGAGGGATTGATTGATTTGGAGGGAAAGAAATGGTATACTTTACCTATATTTTATTTGAATTTTTCTATATGCTTGCAATGGCTTATTAAAATCTTCCATATAGTGATCATATTATTTCTAAAAGCTTGGGTATGAAAGACAGATTTTTAAAAATTTGTGGGACTCAAGCACAGTGATTAATATCCCATCATTTAAGAATTATTGTCGCGATTTTTCATTGGAAACCTAAATTTCAATACTCCCTGTCAATCTTAAAGTATTTGTGGTAGCCTCACTATAATTCCTACATTTTTTAACCTCAACATTCTTGTCCTTAAGTGCAGTTCCTATGTAAAGAATTGTGCTTTCCTTTTGTCTTTATTATAATAAATAATAACTAATAAAAACAATTATAGTCCTTTTATTACTTCGTTAAATTAATGTTTTATGTGATATCCATTTCACGGCAGGCTTTGGAAATTCAAGGCAAACATGCTGAAGCAAAATTAGAACTGTCAAAGATATGCCCTATGCTGCGGATATTTCCTCCCGAGGAGTCCTCTGTATGTGATTTGGTTTTCCTATATTTACTCTATGAATTTTAGATATTTCACTCTATAATTGTTTCTTTTTGAAATATTTTTGTGGAATTTATCATGGTGATATATTGAAAAGCATTCTTCTTCTTGTATTTTCTGAGTTGAAAGTGTCTCTGACTTCATATGTAGCTAGGAACACACACTCAATTTCTGCTCAGTTTCTTGTTATATATAAGTTCACTTGTGGCTGTGTTTACCTGGCCTTTGTGGTAGCAGTCTTTATAATAGTTCTTTGGCAGGTCTTCTATGCACATGATTAGATCATATTAACTAGTTGGTACAAGTTGCAATATCTTGTACTTGCTTGTGTCCACAGTTTGGTAACTTGATATGTTTCTAAACAAGCCCATTCTTAAGCTTTTCCAGAGTTGAAGCTGTAGTAGCAACTTTGATTTTTTGGTCTTTAATTGGTTGAACCTGAAGGTTCTTATAATAGTGTAGATGCTTAGTGAGCATAGGTGTAGAAATATTGGTTGTAAGTACAGCTTGTTGAATGGTCTATTTAGTCTGTTGTTAATGGTCTGTATGGTGGTCTTTGAGATTGCTGTGCCATACTGTTGGCTAATCAAATACGGAGCAGTGAGCATCATGGCTGCACTTTTAAAAGGCTGATTTTTTTTCTTTTTTGGGTATGTTTGTGTGTGTTTTCTTAACCATTTTGTGTGCTTTTGAATGGGAGTTATATAGGTTAATGACTTACGAACAATCCATATATAATAATGCAGTCTAGATAAAAAATTTCATGGTTGTCTTGGTATAACTGCTTTAGGATTCATTTAATTTGTGCATGCAGTGATTTTGTGAGGAATCACCTCTAGGTTTCTTTGTCCTTCACTTTGAATGTGTTTCTGCAGCCTGAGATGGAGATGGTGGCTCGAGGCTTGGAGAAACATTTGAAAGTGGAACAGAGGTTACTTCTGTTGAATATGCTTGTCGGGGTTTGTGGTGAAGAGAGTCGTATAAGTGCAACAGAAGCTCTCGGTTTGGTACATCCTTATATTTCTCTCTCAACAAATAGCAAATTCTAAATTTTAGGGAAAATGTATTTTATTGGTATAACTTAAATTATTTTGACAAAAAATACAATGTCTTGTGTTAGAAATAGAGGCAGGAGTAACACAAAAAACACAAAACCAATGAAGTTGAGAGAGAGAGGGGCTTCTTTCCATTCAGAAATGCCACACTTCTGGGGCCCTAGTGGCAGAAATGAGAATGGAACTCATCTTCAAAACTTGTTTCAAATACCAATCCAAATTCTATGAATGCACAAAATGCATTTTAATGTATCCTGGGAGTGGGTCTCTTTAGGAGATTAGGTTAAGTGTTTTTGAGAATGACAGACTAATATCTTCAGCACCGTTGTCATCACTCTTCTTTTGCCAGTTTGGAAAGTCAGCAGTTCTACAAGCAACTTCTTAGAGTTTCTATATGCAGCTTCTTCTTCTTGTGCGTGCGTGTTTATTTTTTGAACTTTTTCACCTTCACCTTTGTAGGTGCCCTCTCAAGAAGGTATTGGCGATGGGCAGGAATGCAAGTATACATGAAAAGTATGTAGCAACACATTGAATTGTAAATTCTTTTGAATAAATTCTTTCATGGGTATATAAATGTATATCTGCTCAGTTCATATCTCATTGTTTTCTGCAAAAAATATATATATATATATATATGTATATATGTATGTATGTATGTATTTTTTTATTTCTGCATTTTTCTTTTTTGGATGGGGTTGGGGAGGATAGGTGATCAATTATCTTATTCTAATGCCATTTGTGACTGTAATTTACAATCTCAACTCATTTTAGTTCTTTTTCCTCTTTTTTAATTAACTAGAGGATAATCTTCCTTGTAACAACTATTATGGCCACACTAGTTGTTTTAAATAAGCAATAATATTCTGCCCATCAGGTTTCCATTCAAGTGAGTTATCATACCATACATATAAAGTTTTGTATTAGGAAAATTGATTGAAATAGCAACACCTCAGCTTATCCTTGATGCCATCAATAAATGTGGATGAAAGCTGGTATTAAATGGCCATCAAACCTAAGGTAGAAATGAACTATTCATCAAAAAAACAAAAAAGAACTAATATCCTCTCCAATATTGCAGGTGGTATCTTGTACCCTTTTCGCAACAGATGTCTCACGTGTGGTCTATAGGCATGTGGCATCTGCTTGCAACTGATGCATGCGTAAGATAAGTTCTCCCAAGCGTAGAGTCAACATTACTTGTATACCTTATGGTTTTGATCCCACCAATTAGGATTCTTTTAACTTGATATATTTAATAAACCCCTCTATACTTATCCAGTTAAAGAGTTGGGCAGTTCTTTTTTTTATTTTCAATAATTCGATAGTTGGGGTTAGGGGGATTTTGTACCTTGAATATTTCTGTTGAAAACACTAAGAGATATCAACTAGTTGAACTATAGGGCACTATTGGACCGTTCATACTTGGTTAAGAAATTTATTTAATTCCCAAATTAGAAGTCAATTTATATTTTAAGTGCTTTTGGATATAGTATTTTGTTAAAAGCTAGTTAAAATATGGCTGTAAGATTTAAAAGGTTCCATATAGCTTTTTTTTTTTTTTTTTTTTTGGGAGTCCAGATATAGTTTTGAGTTAGTGTGCATTTAGGTATCTCATAGCTTTAGTTGCTTATTTGTTAAGTACGATACAGAGAAAGAGTTTTTTTTTTTTTTTTTTTTTTTATAGCTTTTATGCTAAATGTGCGACAAAAAGTTAAAAGTTAGTTTATTTTCTAAAAAAAGCTAATTTTGTTAAATATTGTAATAAAACAAAGAGACAAAGATCAAAAAGTTAAAAAGCTTTTTTTTTTTTTTTTTTAAAACAAAAAATATTTAGTCTTTGCACTCTGTTTTTGAATCAACAAAAATCATGTTTCAAAGACACGATCTAGTGTCGATTTGAAATATTGTCTCGGAGAAATAATCTAAGTCTAAAGACCCTAGGAAGCTCGATCTTGCAAAGACCTCTGTGCTCCATCTACAATTATGAACCCAATTTGCATCTTTAAGCATGGTGTGTGGCATCATGACTTGAACAACCCATTAATTATATAGATACGTTTGAAAGGGGTATACCATTATATTATTTATATCGGTCTGAGCTTCTGTAACAATTGTGGACTACTTATTAGATAATAAATCATTCAACTTGAGAAAAAGTGGCTTTTGAAAAAAGGAAGTCGTCACTTTCGCATTTATTGTTCTTATCTATTAACAGCATCTCATTCGATATCTATTTTGGTTTTGCTGTTTAATTCGACTATTTATACAATTAAATGAATATAATCCACTTATTTTTTTCATTAATTGAAAAGGAAAAATAATATATATATATATATATTTTAATTTAATTTTCTCATACTTATCTTTATATTTATTTATATTTTATATTTGACCATATTGTTCGATGAGAGATCATTTGTTCAACAAGTGATCCAATAATCCGACTCCTTAACTGGATTAATAAATAGCTTTTCAAAATTATTTTTAAAATAACCAAAAAAACAATGAGGGGTTTAATTTTAAAATTAATTAATGTAAAAATAAATATAAAATTTGTAAAATTAGTAAATTATCAATATTTTTTAGAATTTCAAAACTTTTTTATATATTTATTTGTCCTTACTATTCAATCAATGACAACTAGTTCAATTAGTGAGTTAATAAACCGACTCATACCCTAAATTAAAAATTGTTTTTAAACCACCCCCCCCCCCCCCCCAAAAAAAAGGATTCATGATTTTATAACTAATTAATTTATTAATGTAAAAAATAAATATAAAATTTTAAAACTATCTACATTTATATTTTTATATAATAATATTTTGGGCAAATAACACTCCCCTCCCTTGAGGTTTGGAAAAATGACACTCACCCCCAAACTTAAAGAAAAAAAACATTTTCCCCCCTTTGACATTTATTTATCTAAACTCTGTTAAACTGGCGTTAAAAATCATGTGCACTAACGTACCCTTTGGTTAATAATGTATTCTCAAAATTGACTCTGAAAGTTTTTTATATTGATAAGTGACTTTGAAAATTTCAAACTCATTTTTAAACAATAAAAGCTTGAAAGCTTCAGCAAATTGTTTTATTTCATAAATTTTGATCCAAAGTGTTAGAGAGAGGAGCGATTAAAAAATCTAAGAGGATCATCAAACTTTAAAAAATCAATTAGAAATGTGCTATAAGAGACTAAAAAATCAACATAAGCAACATGTTTTATAATATGTTTTATATTCCGTAACTAATATTAACAGAAGGGGGGGGGAGTGTTATTTTTTTTAAATCTCAGGGGGAAAAGTGTTTTTTCCTTTCAAGTTTGGGGGTGAGTGTCATTTCTCTAAACTTCAAGGGAAGGGAGTGTTATTTGTCCTAATATTTTTTTTTCCTTCCCTTAAAGAAAATTTATAAGACTTTTTATACCGGGACCGACTTTGGTTAGTTTTAAAATTTGTTTTTATATTTATTTGTCCTTACATTTATAATTTTATAATTAATTGATATATTAATGTAAAAAATATAAAATTTTTAAAAGTACCTATACCTACATTTGTTTTTTGTTAAAAAAAAAAATTAAAAGAGTTTTTTTTTTTTTCCTTAAAATAAATTCACGAGACATTTTATCTAAGGCCTCCTGGTACCGACTTTGGTTAGTTTCAGCGTGTAGAAAAAGCAACGCTTTTTTCCGAAACTAAATTCTTATTAGCTACTTAAAATTTAAAATAAAAAATAAAAGTTTCCGAAACAGATTCTGAGTACTTCGAGTTTGAAATTAGCCGACCGTTAACTCCAGCCCTTAAACCGACTTATATATATACTCAGCGTTGAAACAACAACACACTTTTATTTCTCCTCAAAACCACTTCTTCAAACCAATTTTTTTTCTCTACCATTATTACCCACTATCAGCAAAGTTACCATTTGGTATAACCCATTTCTTGTTTCTCTTCGAACCCCACTGCTTGATACAACCATTGTTCCACAATCAATAGAAATTCAGAATTTTCTGGTTGTATCGTTGGAGGGATGAAGCGAACCAGAGAGGACTACACTGCCGGTGGTGAGGTTTCTCTGGGTTACGGAGCACCGTCTTGGTCCAGAGGTCAATTGCTTGGCCGTGGAGGATTTGGGTCTGTTTTTGTTGCGAAATTGAAGAAACCCTGTTTTGGATTTCCTCCGACCATTGCTGTGAAATCAGTGCTGTGAAATCAGAACACGCTGCTTCTGGGTCATCTTCACTCTTGAATGAAGAACGGTTTATTCGGGCTTTAAAAGGGTGTCCTAATGTGGTTCAGAGCTTTGGATCAGACATCACAACCACCAACTCTGGTGACATCATCTACAACGTTTTTCTTGAGCTTGCTTCAGGAAGCTTGGCAGATTTCATTAAGAAATCTGGTTCTGGTACTGGGATGCCTGAGTTTCTAGTCAGGAATTATATTCGTTCTATTTTGATTGGATTGAAGCAAGTTCATGACCGTGGATTTGTACATTGTGATATCAAGCCTCACAATGTCCTCTTAGTGCCTAATGCAGATGGTTATGTTGCTAAAATTGCGGACTTTGGGTTGGCAAAGAGGCGCCATGCGAGAGATACTAGTGGTATCAGAGGCACAAAGTTGTTCTTTTCTCCTGAGATGGTGAGGTATGGAATTCAGGAAGCACCTTCAGATATTTGGGCGCTTGGGTGTAGTGTGCTGATGATGTTTACGGGAAAACCACCGTGGGCTGCTACACCTAAATCTGAACTTATGTCTCAGATAGCTACTGATTCACCGATGATTCCACCCCATATCTCAAAAGCAGCCCAAAACTTCTTGAGTTGCTGCTTTGTGAGGCATCCTGCAAAGAGGTTGACGGCTACAGAGCTATTGAGTCACATCTTTCTACTAGAATCAGATGTGGGTGAAGAAGTATACATTCAAGAAAAGGCTAAAGTTTCAGATGAGAAGAGCCAGGGAGTAAAACCTCAATCACATTGTTGTCCTTCAGCTTTGCCGAGTTTTATACCACTTCCTTCTTCATCATCTGAAGAGGAAGAAGAGGACATCCCTGCTGCAGCGAAGCGAACATGTTACAGACAGATCCATCCTTTGGCAATCATGGGCTGCCAACCTCCTGTCACTTTTACTGTTTGTGCCAATTGAGACATAGCAAACATTTTGTTTGTATTTGTAAATCATTTTTTCATTGAAATTGATTCTTTTTTTTTTTGGGTTTCAGAAGTTGTATGCTATTGATTTAGTAAATATAAAGAATTTTGCATTTTTGGTTCTTCGATGTTTACTGTTTTAGTGTTTTTTATTTTCATTGTTCATTTAGATACTAATAGTGGTAGTTTCCTTAGCCCTTAAGCAGGTTAGCTGGGAGATGCAGCCTAAAGATATTAGTAATCTACTTCAATTGTAGCCTTGTTTAACTTGTGTTCTGTTTTTCCACTTCAATCATAGTAATCCTGTTTCCATCTGTATTTTACTGTGGTAAAAGATATTAGTAAAAGAAGAGAAGAAAAAGATGATAAATTGATGGTGTAACAAAATATAGAATATAAGTGTTAAGAAAGATATGGGGTTTTCACTAGGCATGCTAATGGTAATGCAGTTTGATGATGTGCTTCTTGCTGGATTTGGCAATTGGCATTAAGAGTGCAGAATCATTGTCACCAGGTCTGTACGTTAATTTTTTTTTTTTTTTTTGGGTGTTAAATCTGCATTTATTTTATTTTAATTTTAAACATATTCTAATTTGGGTTGATGGATTGATAGGTATGTGGAGGAGGGGTAGAAGACAGTGTGGAGGATAGGGCAGTGGATTGACTTCAAGGATGAGTACAGGCCCATGGACTTGAGCCTCAAGGAGAGTGTGTGGTGGGTCTTTTCCAAGCCTTTGAGAAGGGTCTTGTTTATAAGGGTTTCAAGGTCTGTATTTTTGTGAATCGGTTAATGAAACTTGTTTGTTATTATTATCAGTTCTTCTTTCAGTGAATTGGGTAGTGAAGCGGTTAAGCATATGCTTCTTGATATTTTAATTTTAGAATTGACTTCCAATTGAATTGATGTGTGTCCTTTGTTGGTTAATGAATCATTTTAAGATTTTGAATTTGAATTTTATTCTGAGTTCCTTTCAATGTGATATAATGGTTTCACTCTGTTGCTGATGGTGCATTTTAATGGCTGCCAGAAAGTTTTAGTACAAGGAAGAAGTCAACAGTTTTGTGGTTTTCATGTTTTTGTCATTTTCATTTTGAATGAACTATATATTCAACTCAAATGCATCAAAGGTTGTTAGGTAGAGATTTATGTTGGCAGTCCATGATACTTAAGGTCATAATATCCTATTTTGTCTCACATGCCAATGCAATCTAGTTTAAATGGCATCACTTCCCTTGTATGAACAAGGTGAAGGTCACAATTTTGGATTCAAGACCAATAAAAGATATAATTTTTCCATGTTTCTTACATTTTCTAGGTT
The DNA here is from genome assembly GCA_023621385.1 of Quercus gilva. Lineage (NCBI taxonomy): Eukaryota > Viridiplantae > Streptophyta > Magnoliopsida > Fagales > Fagaceae > Quercus > Quercus gilva. Next base: position 47,763,813 of record CM042482.1, on the reverse strand, counting down.
TGAAACGAGATATTTTGAGATAAATTTTTTTAAGATTATAATTATTTTGGTTTTTAAAGATAGGTTAGTTTTTGATTTTTTAAAGTGGGTTCAAATGAATTTCTTTGATGTTGTTGTGTTTGCAGGTCATGCCATACTGCACTGGATGCAAGACACCAGAGCTGTCTAAATTTGAAGATGGTAAGAAATAGAGGGTTTGTTATCTGAAACTTCTGTTTGCCATTCATATGTAGGTGTTGGGTTGCTGAACTATTATCATCCAGTGTTGATATCAAGCTTTTTTTGGTTTGAGGTAGTAATCATTTATCCATGATTGGTGAACTAGGATCAGGCCACTGTAGTGTTGTGGTTGAACTATCATTTGGTTTAACGTGATTTTTATGATCATTTTATAATATTAATTCTAGAACCTTGATTCATGGCATTTCAATGATGTCTAGCTTTCCTGGAGTGACACAGGATGTCCCTGCCCCTGAAATAATGGTGACTCCTCCAATAATCAGTGATCCACATAAGGCAGCTTCCATGGATTGGAAAACAACTCCATGGATCCTTCCTAGTAATCTTGCCATTTGTATCAAGGCAAATAAGGTCAGTTCGTTATGTTTGGTCAAGCTGTAGGTTGGCTTCTGTGGTAGACTATTAACACAACTGGACTAAGTATTATGATATAAATTATCCAAATTCAGCCTTTACATCAAATGATTATGTTGGTTGTTGGATTGCAAAAAAGATTCTTGTATTTGAATGATTCCCAACCCTACTAGGCTATTGACAGTTTAATTTTAGAAGCTAGATCTTTACTTAAAATCTTTCTCTAAATGGTTTGTTAGCTATACGTTTAGAGAAGCTAATTTTGTTGTCCATAATATTGGCACATGGACTCTTTTGTGAAACTTCATTAGAATGATACATTTCTCTTATCCCTGAATCTTTTGCCCTCATTAGGGGATATGGTGATACTTCATTTTCTTGTGTTTTGGACGGTTCCTTCTTTGTTTAATGCAAGTATTAGTCATAGAGAGAGAGAGATTGGCCTGAGGTTTGGGAGGAATTTAAGGTATATGATCAACCAGCCTTAAATTTACATGAAAACAACTATGTACTGTTACTAATCCTATTGAAATGAAAAATGTAATTTAGCTTGTGTCTCATTTGCTTGCCAAGTAGTTGATTCTAATTTGTTTGGATGAGATTTCCATTCAATAAACAAGCTAGCCTGAAAAACCAACTATATTCTAACATTGATAGACGAAGTTATTATCTTGTCCTTCTAGGCTTTGAAAGAATACTTCAATTAGCTACCTACAAAATTCTGTGTAACTATTTCAGATGATGGTTCATTGGGGGTCAAGGGGAGCTCGATTATGTACTTACGCAATGGTATTATTGGTGTGCATAGCTAATCCTAAAGTCCATTAAAAAAAAAAAGAGAGTCAATTTCTTGATATAGACTACATTGATGTGTACTATCAGCACCTTGGTGCGAAAGATATTTCGTCTTCTTGACTTTATTATATGTACTAATTTCAAATGTTTCAATGTGTCAATGTATTGCATTTAATTGTGATTTATTTATGTTTCATCTACAACCAATTTTGGCATTGTAGATGGGGTCCTCAAGAAGTTGGCCGAGGAAGGAAAGATAAAAATAGCATACATAGGGTTATCCGAAGCTAATGTAGACACAAGGACAAGAAGGCTCTTGTTTTGTGACCACATTTTTAAGGATCAAATTAACATAGTTGGTTTGAGTTTATTGCATGGAGTAGGCTTAGCAAGCTGGGGATTAGTTGTCATCAGGAAGCTAGAGAATTAATTTTATACTTTCATTGTAATTATCATCAATATTTGTCATTTTTCTCTCTGTTATTGTTCTTTTCAATATTTTATTCTTTTAAATAATTGGAATTTTCACTGTAATGCCAATTGAAAGTTCAAATTGTCTTGTTAATTAGTTACGATCTACAACAAACCAAGTGTACACTCTGTAGTAGGTTCTAATTAATTCAATTGGTAAAGTTTCTGATGGTTGAATAAAATATCTGAAGTTTAATTCTCGTCTACACAAAAAATTAATTGTTGTCTTACTTTGATAATAAATATTGAATTCCTGAGGGTGAATTATTTATTTTTATTCTTGATTGTAGATGTCTTAAAAGACATAAAATAAAATAAAGGTCCATAACGTATCACAAAAATGTATCAGGTTAAAAGAAAAAAGAGGAATTTTTTTTTCTCCAACAAGAAGTGGGAGAAGAGAGACTTAAAGTTTAAACCCAAATGCTGCCTTTAGAAAATTGGACAGCATCAATGATTTAATTACAATAATTTTTAGAGTTTTTCAAATATTAGACCCAAATATTAAGAGTTCCCCAAAATAAGAGCTTCCCCCCACCCCCTCCCGAAAAAAAAAAAAAAAAAATTAAACAAATGATCAATGGTCTAAAAATATTAGTTGTTAAAAAAAATCGTCCATTTTTCAACACAAAAAGTACTACTATAATAATGTTTCTCCATCTTAATTTTTTTTCCCTTTTATTTCGTGAGTTCAACCAGTCCGTATTTAATAAAGAAAATTTCCTCTGGGAGATTCTTCTTCTATATTTATTTATTCTTGATTTATCTACATTTTGTTTATTTAATTTGAGAGTAATTTGGGACTAAGCCATTCGTTGCTGTTGTTATTGTTAAATAAAAAAACTACAAATGGGAGATCTAATGTTAAGGTCGGGGTGATAACACTTCATTGCTGTTCATTGTTGTTTATTTATCAATTTTCTCTTGGTGGATTTGTTATATATTTAATTTGAGACTAAGCCTTTCATTGTTGTTGTTAAGTTCCAATTGTTGTCAATGCTTGATTTAGACTCAAAATTTTAAATGAAAAAAAGACTAAATAAAGAAGATTTTAATGTTAGCGAGTGATACTATTAAAAAAATAGAGATGTGAAAAAGTTACAATAAAATTATGGTTTTTTTATTATTTTATTTTTTACATATTGATTGCAAAGTAGGCAGTTCGTGTAGATTAAATGTAATTATATGCATGCATGTATTTTGAATTTCTCTGTATTGATACATCAATGTGTAATTCGGCTCCCCAAACCAATAGTAAATATATAATATTGATAAGGGTAATTTTAAAAGGTATTAAGACTCATCTTCACTAGATGGAGCCGACGGTCTGAATAGACTCGTCAGCTGTACTGTATACGAATGAAAAAGACAAGGTCCTCGTAAGGCCGACATTTGTGCCTTCAAAGCCAACAACTTCATCTTAACCCAACAACTCCACTTCCAGGAAGGTCACATTTGGGACCTGACGACTAGAACGCCCGGATAAGATGGGAAGCTGACGAGAAGAATCCGACAGGGATAAAGGAGCCCTTGACGGACCCAATATGGCTTTGCTTGGACTCCACGAACGAGTATATATGAAAACATCTTGTGTTCCACGAATAACCCTAACCAAGGGGATCTCTACAAGGAAAGAATCCCATAAGATACATGCATTAACAAAAATCTTCTTCACAAGGAAAAACCCTCTCCGCCAAGGAATGAATGTCAACTCTATGCTACTATAAAAACCCAAAAGCTCTCATAAATCAAGGTACGCATAATTTACTCAAGGTCTGACACTTTAGAGTTGTGAAAAGTTCTCTAACTTGACATTCGGAGGGTATTTGGCCAGTACCACATCAGTACTCTCTTGAGGTTTTCTTTTTTCTATGTTGTGCAGGTGTTGGTTTTCTTTTTTCTATGTTGTGCAGGTGTTTTCTTGAGCACGTGAGAACTGTGTGACTCACTGATGATTTTTGGCATTATCAAGTACCAAATAGCTTGAGAACTAGAAGTGTTGAACAAAGAGCTACTTGAACACAACCAATTTCTGGGGGACAATTTTATTTATTTTAGGTTAAAATATATTGGTGGTCCCTAAATTTTAGTCCATGAACAATTTTAGTCTCTAAAGTTTAAAGTTATTGTTTTTAATCCGTAAAACACTTAAATTTGTTACTTTTAATCATTGGGTCAAGAGCCTTGTAACTCAATTGGTTGTCATCTCCTAGTGTGTTCGTGACATTTAGAATTCAAAGCCTCCTTGCCCCATTATAACTATTGAATTATCAAAACTATTTATGTGATTGATTTTACTCATGAACAAACTAAAGTGGTCACCTTTTATACATATGGAATAAAATATGTCAGTTTTTAGTTTTACCACATCAACTAATGGACTAAAATAGCTATATTTCTGTTTCCTGGCATACACAACTCAATGTATTTCTAATTTATGTTACATATGTTCGTTAAAGTGTCCTAAACATGTGGCAAGCTGGAATAGTTAATGTTGGTCATTGAAATTTCATTAGTGATTTGTTTGACACTATCATGTCAAGAAAGTGGGAATCTAATTTTTATAATACATATTCATATGTTTATACATTAAACATTCAATTCAATTTTTATTAATCTTGAAAAACTTGGACACTATTTCAAAGAATTAGTTTATGTCATGTCCCAACCAAATCATATGGTCAAATTATGGATATTATGTAATAACTATTTTTTAAGTGGTTTATGTTCCATTGTTTTTTAGGAAAAAATATTAATAAAATTTTATTGCTATAAAATGCTTTAGATAAATCATAGTAATTTTTAGAATGTATTAAAAGAAAAAGGAATATATATATATATATATATTATATTTTTAAATATAGAATGGATATTTTACTTGATTCATTTTAATTTTATGCTAGGTATAAATAAACATAATATATTTGTTATTTCTGTTATATATGTTCGCTAAAGTGTTCTAAACATGTGGTCTATATGTCACCTATGAACACATTATATATTGTGGTTGGGTGTATCTTTAGTGCATTATGTGAGACTTATTTGATTGACCAATTTGGATGCAAGAAGAGATATTAATTAGGGACATTCTTAATTTTAGGCTTAATTATCATAGGTGTTTTACTATTTGACTATTTGTATGAATTATATTCCTGGGCCAATCCTTTATTGGAATTGGCTTAGGGTTGGCTTCTTTAGTCTTATTTATTATCAGTGCCATACATTTATGAGCTTTAACTATAGGTTGTCACTAATCTCTTCGGAGTAATGTACAAGCAGCACATCTTATTTGTGATGCTTTTCTTTTTACTATAGTTAGATTTTAACAAATATAAGTAATTTAATTTATGTATCATAATAATGCTTTATAATATAAATTGTATAACCTTATAATAGGTTAGTTTTTTCTTTTTTGGATAATAAATTGTTGAGGAATTTGTCCTAAAAAAAATTCTTGATGAATTATATTGGGCTTATTGATGGTGCTACCCACATTGCAAATATGGTGCATTACATCAAATTTTAGAATCTCCTAAATGGCTCCCTGTCAAGTCTCTTTTTTCTAAAAAGCATTATATATATATATATATATATTTATATATAAAATCATGTGGTTCTTAGTTAACAATTTAAACAAACAGTTTATGGTTACTCCCAAATCGAAAATGATTACACAAAATTGTATATGTTTTCCTGAAACACATGGAGAGCAAATTTTAGAATGCCCTTAGAAATAAATGCATAAACATATGTTAATTAAATATGATCAATATTAACCTTCTGATGTTGTGATCATTATTGATTTAAAATATAGTTGCCCTTGATTATTTTCAAAACCGTTGTTTGATGATTAATTGGTTATGAAACTCAAAATCAATTCTAATATATTAGTACTCTAGAATCAACACTAAAATCCAATTGCAATTATATTAGTGCTCTTGCAATCAATTCCTTGGTAAGTCTTTTCTTGGTTGATAGGTTAGGTAAAAGACACCTACCCTAATATCATTTTTCATTCTAGTAAATATGTCTTGCTCTTTGGAATCCAGTAGTTTTGTGTTTATTGGCGTACATAAATAAAAATAATATATTTGTTCTTTTAATTACATATGTTTGCTAAAGAGTCCTAAACATATGGTAAGTTGGAAGCGTTAAGATTGGATATTAAAGTTCTAGTAGTGATAGGCCCTTTTGTAGTGGTATTTTGGGTTAAGTAATGTGTTTGAGTTTGGTGAGAGTGTAATTAAGTGTGTGTGTGTTTTTAATAGTTAGTTTGTTTCTCAAAAAAAAAAAAAAAAAAAAAGGTTCCAGTAGTGATTTGTTTAACACGTGTCAAGAAAGTGGGATTCTAGTTTTTTATTTTTTTGTGGAATGGGATTCTATTTTTTACAATATATATATATATATATATGCATATGTTTATACATAGGACATTCAATCCAATTTTCATTAATCCTAGAAACTTGGATCGTATCCCTAATTATATAGACAAATTATGGAGATTATATAATTACTATTATTTTAGGTTGTTTATGTTCCATTGTTTTTTGAAAAATGTGAATATAATTTTATTACTATAAACCCTTTAAACAAATAAGTCTAATATTTAAAAAATATTGATAGAATAAGGAATATATATATATATATATAGTTTTCTTGGTTTGTTTAAAATAAAAGTTTTGAAGAAAAAGGAATATGCCAAAATATTCCAACTTATCAGAGCTTTATAATCATTAGTTTTATATATTATCTACATATTAATATTCGTGACCTTATCAGAGCATATATGCTTGGTTGAACCTAGCATAAAGATAATGTAATGGGCTAAAGATCTTGTAGCTGAATTGGCACCTCCCCATGTACAAAGTGCTTGGAGGCCTGGGGGGAAATGGTTTAAGTTACGAGGTTAGCAGCATGTTGTAATTATTTCTATATAAAAAAAAAAAATAGTGTAATGGATAGTAAATATAGAAATCATCCACTAACATATAGGAGTTGATGATGGAATTACCGTTATAGGAAATTTATTTCCAACCTCATGGTTAGTCACATCACATCAATGAGGTAATTACTATTGCGCACCCTTAGCGTGATAGTTACTTCACAAGTATAATGGTATGTTTGGTACACTGAATGTGGATTACAGTAGGAATAGTAATCTTTATTACCAGAAATAAAATGTGTTGTAATGGAATAACAAAACCTATTCATTAGTTTGATTGTGAGTTGTAACATTAGAATAAAACTTATGATATATTTTAGGAAATATCTTATCCATACAATTATATTTCCCAGAAAATAATATATTTTAAAATTTAAAGGGATGAGTTATACTTTGATGATTTTTTATTTCCATAATTGTTAGGTTAATATGGAAAGTTAATTTATTTGGAAATATATTAATGTTAGAAATTATTATATCTACTAAAGAATAGCCATTACAACCATTTTAGAGAGGAATAGCTATTCCTCATTTTAAAGAATTACTATTCATAAGGAATGACTATTCTTTGTAATAAAAACATAACCAAACTATTAAATAGCTAAACTATAGGAATAGCTGTTACATTACAATGTCTATTACAGTTTACCAAACATGCCCTAAGTGTTTATGGGGTGTGGTGGACAAGGGTCGAGGTTCAAATATCCAAGAGAGAGTTTCACCCCACATATACACTTATATTAAGTTAGAGTATAATTTTTATCACGTGTGTGTGTATATATATATAATTCATGTAAAGGGCATATTGTTTTGTTTAACCATTATCTTCATTTTTTATGATAGTTTATGTTTTTATGTGCTTTCCTAAATCAGATGGAGAGCCAAGCCTTTATAATATTTGAGATAGAGTCCTCTTGGGGTTCTTTAAAAAAGAAAAAAACAATTCAAAAAATAACAAGAAGAAGCAGCAATCCGAGCCTCCATTTACCTGATGCTTCTAGGTTAGTTGAACCTTTCCCAAGGGGAACAGATAAGCATGGTGCTAGAGTTTGTAGTTTTTATTGTGAAATTTTAGACCCTGATTGATAAAATTAACTAATTTTAAGTCAAGTGATTAATTAGTTAAATTATAAATAATCATTGGTTAAACAAACAAACATTAATATCATGCATTATGCATAATGGAATAGTAAATAAGACAAGATATAATAATTGAGAAAAACCAAAATAAAACAGACTAGTTTCATAGTTTAAAAGAAGAAAAAAACTTTGGAGAACTTGTAAACTCTTTAATATATGAACGCCTTTACGGATGATGCACCCACAATCACACTCAAAACTTCTGACTGACTCCAGGAACTTCTTGAAGGTTTTTTTCATAACAACAAGTTTGTGGTGGTTGCTATCTTCAACAACTTCACACAAAACACCAATATGATCTTCAATTATTGGAGTTAGAGACTTTTCTCAGTACAAATCCAAAGGCGCATAAGAGTTGCAACAATATCTCCTTTTGTTTTCTGAACTCATAGGTTCAATAGGTGGAAGCTAGGGTTTCAAATATGTAAGCCTTAGGTTTTCAGTCTCTACCACCTTATTTAAATAGGACCTTAATAAGCCTTTAAATAGACTCTCTTACTAGGTTACACAAATCCACAAACAATTAATAGTTACTTAAATAAAACGTTGCAGTCGGCATTAAAAATCCCATAACTCAATAGATTAAGAGGTGTCAAGTTTGGTATCGAGATTCATTAATGATGGATCGACAAGTATTAAGCCTTGTAGATTCAAATTTTTTTGGGCAATTTCTTGAGTAGTTTTGAGTTTTCACTAATACCACATACTTGTGAGTAACATTATGATAGACTTAATTGGACTCAATTACATAATTTGATCTCAAATATGAATATGACTCTTATAGTTTTGATTTTTTTTTTGGGGACAAATTAGTGTGCATGAGAGCGTGTAATATTTTTGATGATGCAAAGAAAATAAGTTGGCTAAATGCTCCGGACTTCAATGGAATAGTGATTGTTTGGGAGGCCTGAAAAGAAAAAGACACAAGATCAAAGGAGATCGGGGTGAACCAATCAAGAACCCTCCAATGCTTAAGTTAGTTTTTCTCTCTTAAAACTCAAGAACTTCCACTTTTTTGGGAATTGTCTGAACTTACCTTCATTTGATGTGAATGAGTGTTTATATAGTGTGCTCTTGAAGTGGTTACTTGTCTCGTAACTTCTCCTATATTTGAGGAGGCTAGAGGGTTCAAAGTTAACTTCCAGAACCGCTATAGGAGCTAGAATATTTTATCTTTATCTTCTATAATTGTCATTGGAAGTTAAGAACTGAGTAGGAAGTTTAGTACTGAGTAGGAAGTTATAGCGATGAACCAGAATCTTACTCATGCCTCGAAATAATAACACGTGGTTCAGTTTACTAGCTCTTATAGATAAACCTCTATGGAATTTTCCAAGTGTGGGGGGTCATCCAGGTGCTTTCCTCATGGACGACCCATATGTCTATGGACAACTGTTTTGCTAGGTACAACCATTCTTGTCTTCTTGACCTGGATGATTCTTATGGACGAGTTTGGAGTTGGTTCAATTCCTAGTTCACCATCAATTTTAATTAGGTTTCTAAATATAGAGTGGGTACTTTACTCTTTTTTTTTTTTTTTTTTTTTTTTTTTTTTTTGGAGAAAGGAATGAGTACTTCACTTGTATACAAGATTTCTCCAAAAAAAAAAAAAAGATTTTTGTTTTTGGCAATGGCGGAGCCAACCACCCCCACCCTACTTTTTTTTTTTATTATTATTATTTTTTTAATTTAATAGATAAACTAGTATGTGATTTATCCTAGCAATTTTTTTCTTTTTTCTAAAGTGTATTTATGCTTCGGGCCCCAAACCCAATCCCCTAATTTAATCTACCTTTTAAAAATATATAATTCTATAAGAAGAAAGTTTAAAGTTACTTCTATCTCCGCCCCCCCACCCCCAAAAAAAAAGTTATCGGAATAGGTTTACAATCCTACTAGATAAATTGTATGTATCACTAACTTAAATTAATCGGAAATTAATAAAGTTATGTGATGCTGTACAGAATCAGTAGGCTGAATGCTTTGACTTTGATGGGCTAATAGTTGTAGCGAATGCCTGCAAGGATGAACACGCTATCAAAAGAGACCGGGGTGGATCGGCCAAAAATCCTTCGATGGCTAAGTTAGTTTCTCACAAGAATGGAGTTCCAACTTTTTAGGAGTAAAATATCAGAATGCACTTACCTTGATTTGATTCAGACCGGTCCTTATATAGTGAACCTTGGAGCGGTTATTGGCTTGGTAACTTCTCCAAGATTCGTGGAAATTAGTGAATTCGGACATAACTTCTTCAACGGTTATTGGAGTTATAATCGCTGGTGGAAGTTAAGTACTTATGAGGAATTTGTGGCGATAAATACGGGTTGGGTAACCGTTTCAAGGTTTTGTGGCTTGAATCCTCCATACACGAGTGAGTCTATTCTTGAAGATTTTTACAAGTGTTATGTGGTTGTCCATGTGCTATGCCTATGGACGACTCTTTTCATTCATAGATGGAGTGATATGTGATCATCCATGTACTTTGCCCATGGATGACTTTTTCGCTCAGACGATCTATTTGAACCTTTTGGCTCAAGGCTCATGGACAATCTCTATGGATGAACCAGAGATGGTATTTTTGCTATCCCATCATTATGATAAAAGACATAGTTATATAAAATTTTTAACAAACAATTTTAGAAAAGTTTTGATTCCATTTTCATAGAAAATATAAAAAACTGTCAAAATCTTCTCAAAAAAATAAGAATAAAAACAAAAAGCCGTCAAAATAATTAATTACTTTTTTCTTTTTTCATAAAAAATTTCTAAAAAAATTTCTTAAATCAATACTCTTAAGGCATTTATTAACTTTTCCCTATAAACAATATCTCAAAAAATAAAGAGAAAAAAAGTTCCAATTTTTCCTCCTTCCTCATATTAAAAAAAAAAAAAAAAACTTCTCTACCTTTGGGGTTGGCGGTGGAAAGAGGCTAGGTTTTGCCCGCAACAAACTTGATAGCAAGTAGCAACATGTATCTTCATTTTCATCTTCAACAATTACACCAACCGGTAATCGCAGAGCATCACCACTAGGCTACAGACTCCCATAGATTTGCATCTAGGCAAATAACAACATGCCTCTCTTTCTATGGTTGTTAGAATCCCGATCTTGGATCTTAGAATCCTAAGATCCTGATCTTACCCCATAAAAATGAATCAAATTTGTGTAGAATCTTTTATGGGGTAGGATTTACATGGGATCACAATCCTGGACAATGGAATGTAACATCCTACCCCATAGAATCAAGTTCGATAAATGTAGATTGTTCATATAGCACAACAAAATCGACATCTATGAAAGTCATTATAATTATTATTTTTTGACTGAACATTATAATTATTTTTAATTATGTCTATTTATGGTGAAATTTGGATTGTCTAGCCCTATTGATAAAGTTGTAATAGGTTTTTAAGGGTTTGACATTTCTCATTACCTTAATACAATTGAAACATTTGCAAAGTCTTTGCAACTTTAGAATTTGGATGAATTTTCTTTTTGTAGCCAATGACGGATTTGTTTATTTGTAACTTTCTGTATATTTTTGGTATTGGAACTTGTAAATTTGAAATTTGAAACTTTTCATTTGTTCATATATTGGCAATTTACAACCAAGTAATTAGTACATTTTATGAGTAATTTGTGTCACATTTGCCATTTTTCTTAAGATTTTTTTTAACGTATATTATCATTACTAATGATTTTTTTCATTATTTTTTTAATTACAGGAAAGTAAAATATTTTGATTCCCCATCGGATTCATGAAACCCTCTAACCAATACTATATATATAGGATCTCGATCATGATTACTTTGTCTCTTCCTCTGATTTATCTTCCCCGTTTGGTTCACTTGGTGTGATATATTTTTCTTTTTTTCCCCTTCTTTAGTTTTTCATCCCAGCCACAATATTTCTTTACTATTCTTATTAGAGTTTCCTGTTCCACGTCTAGACCACGTATATCTATGGCTTACATTTAAAGTCTTCAGAAACAAATGCAAGGTTATCCACCCCAAGTATGACTTTTCTTCTCTTCCATTTTGAATTAAATTAATAAATATATAATATAATAAAATACTATTAAAATTGATAAATATAGTATCATATATCATATATCACATAAATTAAATAAGCAATATAATGTGTAGCGGGTTATTTGATTAGATTTCTTTGAGTGCATTCAAGGATTGTTTGTCTACAATTTAGCAATCCTTAATTTTGTAGTTTTATTTTTAATTATAAATTAATTTGAAAATCTGGGTTCCTATGCAAGTTTAAAATTATTGATTGATTTTTCAAAAGAAAGGAAGATTGTAACCAGAAAATAATACACTTTTGAGTTTAACGTTGAAACTTCATCCAATACATAAAAAGAAAAAAAATATCACAAATTTCTAATTCCGCCACTAGATTCAAACCCAAATTCCGCTAGTAATACCACTCAATTGCCACCATCGTTTACTATGTTTACTAATTAACCAAATTCTAGTAATGGAAACATTAGGTTCAAGTGTTCAGCTTTACTTTGTCATGTGTGGTAATATCCCGTTTTTACTAAGATAACTCACAAGTCACAACTTTACTTCAACGATCAAGACAATGGAAAACCAGTTTTAACTTTTAACAAGGTAAGATATCCTTACACACTTGCTATTTCCCACTTCCTTTGAAAACGTATTTTTATATTGTGAAATTATCAAAACAAACATGATTTTATAATTTTAATTAAAATCTTGTTTTGAAAACAATATTTTAGCCCATATGGTAGTGTGTGTGCAAAGAATGTGCAAGAAGAAGTTTGTGATAATAATTACACTTTTAATAGTCAAATAGATCCAAAGAAGCACTCTTTTTTACTTCTTCGGACATTACATTCCATGTGAATATTAAATGATTTAGACGTGTATTAAATAATCAATTTTATTATTTTTTTTGACAAGAAATTTTTTTTAAAACAAAAACTATCTTGAGCCGGTAGGTATGGGTTCTAGTGAAGTCTAGGTGTGGGCTCTAGTAAAATCTTTTATCTCTCAAATTAGAGATTTAAGATTCGAGTCCTGCCTACATAAAAAATTAATTGATATCTTAATCTAAGGACAAGAGCAATCATCATAAAGTATACATTATAAGTTGAAATACTGTCGTATTTTTAAAAACTAGTTTAATAGAATGGAAATCAATGAAAAATATTCTCTGATACTTTACATTCTCATGAGATCACCGCAAATAAACTTCAAATCACCAAAAAATTATGTAAAGGATAATATCTTTCTGTTCTCTCTCTTTTTTTTTTTTTGGGGGGGGGGTGTTAAACACTTAAACTAGTCTTTTATTGTATTTTATTTTATTTTTGTGGTTAGATTTTGAATAGTTTGTTTCCTATATAACCCAAAAAATTAAAAAAACTATAATATGTATATATTTCTCATGTAGATCTATTTTTTGTGAATGGAAATTTTCATCCATGAATTATATATAATAATAAGAAATATTATTGATTTAATGTGAATAAAAACAATTGCAAATATTTTCTTGACTTAGTTTTGTGGTGGCAATTTTTTTTTTATTTGAAAAAAAAAAATATTTTTATATGTACATATTTTATACGTTTTGCTCCATTTGTTTTTATAATTTAAAAATTGATATATTGATATTTAGAAATATTTATTTGCATTATAGGAAACAAATGAAGCATAATAATTTATTAAGAGTGCTGAAAAAAATATTATAAATTTTATTACTTTCTCAGAAAAAAAAAAGTTTATTTATTAAGTTGCTGAAGCCATAACCTAATTCTGATGTGCATTTATTATATTTTGAAATCCATAAATCACATATTATCACATTAATTTAGAAACTTTATGCAAAGAAATCAAGATAGTCTATGGATAACTTATGTGTCACAAATTTTGTCTCGACTCCAATGCAATAAAGTGAGGGGTAATTCTACCATACCCCAAAAAAAAGGTACAGTAAGTGAGACTCCAGAATGATAAAGGAAAAAGTTAATGATATATTCAGATGTGATTATTTACTACTCATAGTAGGAAAAAATTTTGGGTGAGATGGGCACATGCAGGGGCAGCTTGATGCATTTGGGGGCTTAAAGTAAAAATTGATTATCTTGTTTTAGATGTAAAATTACTACTAATTAACATGAACTATGTAGAATTTTTTCATTTTTTAGAAATTTTATAGAGAGAAAAAATTTGACAAAATTTTTCATACTCGTTGATGTGGTAGATTGGTAAATTGATAGTGGTAAGTAAAAAAGTGGTGTTAGTGGTAAATTTAGATGAGAACTAGTAAAAATTTGCTAACTAAACTCTTATTATTATTCTTATTTTTTTTTTAGAAGTGCAACATTTACAATATTTTTTACAATAAATCCTAAGTTTTAAGTTACTTTTTATTTTCTATTTGAGAATATCACTATAATTATTTTTTTGCCATCAATAACATGCTGTAACAACTTGCTACCTAGCATTACTTGTAAAAATAATGTAAAAAATATTGTGAACGTTGCATTTTTTTCTATTTTTTATTTATTTTTCATTTAGTAAAAAAAATTATTTTATTTATTGATTATAAATAACTTTATTGGTTAAAATTTAAAGGTTTTTTTTTTTTTTTTTAAGGCCTTAAGCGACTGCATTTCTTGCTCCACCTTTCAGCCGGCCCTGGGCACGTGCGCCCCATCATCTCACAGGATACTTTTTCTCATTCTCATAGTAGATAGTGTGAGTATCGCAAGCGATTAAAATCTAACTTTTTACTTTAATTTTTTTTTACATGTTTGGTCCCATACTACTTTTTGATTTCAGCAGTTGTTGTTAGCTATACCACCATTTTTCCATTAATTAATGGTATGAGTTTGACTATTTAAGTTATTTAGGTGACTCCGTGGACTGTACGTGCATTTATATTTATACGCTCTCTGTCTCTGGACTCTCAGAACACAAATAGAGCGGTAGAAAGAGACACAGAGGGCAACCCATCACTTCAATTATTGCTCTCTTCAGACCCATTTGCCACTGAATCAATTTCGAGCTCTCCTCCTCTTCCATACAGGTCTTGCCCACTTACCCAAACACCATCTTTTTTATGCAATACAAATATATATGTTTTTTCTTTCTTTATTTTGTTAATTCCGATGTTGTTTTAATCAGATCCCTTTTGTTTTAGTTTTGTTTGGTTGTTAAAAAGTTTGGGACTCACTGAATGGGTTTATGGTTATTCATGTTTTGGTGCAGTAAATTAAAGTTTGTTTTGTTGGGGGCAAAGCTATAATGGCTGTTACTATGAAACTAATGTCTCTGACAGTTGCAACTTGTGGTGTGATCTCCTTTATACTTGGAGTTGTTGCTGAGAATAAGAAGGTAACAAATTAGTAAAAAGTAAAATTCTATTTGTACAAGGATTTACTAAATCACCACTATTTGCAAGATTTAGTTTTTCATCTTCTTATTGTATCAATTAGTACTTAAAGTAGAAGTATTTCTAGTCTTCTGATATGATTCCTTCATTCCTGCAACCACTGCTACTAGTTAGTTATTTATTTTCGCGAAATGATTGAATTTTTTTTAAAATTTAATTCTAGACACTTGATTTGATTAAGGAAGTAACAGAGGTTATGATTTGTGATAACTGAGAAAAAGAATACATGTGGCCGGCCCTAACTAATCTTGCTGAGGATCCATAGTTGACCCCAAAAATTTTGGGATTTAAGGTTTTTTGTTGTTGTTGACAATTGATTCAATAGAATTTTTATAAATGTCCAATTTCTGAACATAGATGACATTTTTATGATGGACAAAATTTTGGTACGGTTCCTTAGGATTTGTACCGTAGGTTCCCCAGTTAAATTCAATCATGTTGTTGCATTGATTAATAAAGCACATTTTGAATTTATTTTTCATGAAAAAAGAGTTAACACAACCATGTGATTGACTTTAATTGGAGAATCTAAGGTATGAAATCTAAGGAATTGTACCTAAGTTTTACCCATTGATTACCACATTTTTCACTAATAGTTCCATTGCATTGGTTTTATGATCCTTCTACAGCTACAAGGCATTTGTGTGCTTTTAATTCCCTTTACTGTTATTTTAATTTTAACAATTCTTATTTTCTAGCCCCATTAGTCCTCTTTTTTTATTAATTTTCACTTCTTTTTACATTTCAAAGGGTTGCAAGCAATGGAGCACTTGGTAGCTAACTATACTGAATGCTATCTCTATATTTGTTCTCCATTCTTTTAATGGCTGTCTCCTGGTTACTGTCTAAATTCTTTATTTTGTTCTCTCTGGTTTCTTCAGCCAGCAACTGGAACTCAGATAATAGGGAAAAGTTCTGTTACCTGCAAGTATCCATCAGATCCAACTGTCGTTTTGGGGTATTTGTCTGTTGCATTTCTCATTGCAACCACTGTGGCTGGGTATTTGTCTCTGTTCTACCCTTACAAAGGAAAATCTGTTCCTCAGGGTGCTATGTTTAGAAGCACTAGTTTTGTTGTATTCTTCAACATTGCTTTGTAAGCATACTTTCCTAAAATCTTATTCTCCCATAATTTCCTCTTATAATGCTGATTTGTCATCCTTTACATGCGTACACAGCCAATTTTCCAGTAGACTTAAGTGAAGGTGTTTTGCGTTGAAAGTTGAAACCTTCTTTAAATGGAAATCTGGTGTTGGATGTGTCAAAATGAAGTACACTAGAGCCATATCTTTGAAATAAAGCAAACCAAGTAACCGGGACATTAGTTATTTTTTCAATATGTACATGGATGTTTATGGCCATTTAATTAAGCCAGCACACTCTATTTATAAAAAAAGAAAAAGAAAAAAAAAGAAAGCCTGCCCATTTGGTATCAGTTTTAAACTTTCAATAAACAATGATTGTAGGCTTTGTTATTATATTGACAAAAGAAGGTTATGGAAGTTAATAAATATCTATGCAGCCTGTAACTGCCAGTCTGTGGGGAAGGCATGCCAAATGACTAATTCTAGGTTAAATGAGAGGACCAGCTTTGCCCCTTTCTTACTGCTTTCCATTTTAGTTTGGACACAAGCTTCTTGCAAGTAAATCTGGTTTTGTTTGGCCAATAAGCACTAATTTAAATGGAACTCTCTCCCCTATAAGAATACAGTAGAGAGTATGGCAGTTGGTTCAAGATTTATTTGGATGTGTGAGTAACTTACCAATTCAAAAAAGGTCTGGATTTGTTTGAAATCTTAGGGAAACTTTCTCATTTTTGGAGGTATATATTCTCTTTTTAAATATGAAAATTATACAATAGAAAAGGTGAATTGTACTGCCATTAGATTCAATATTATGAGAACATACCAGATGTGATGGTTAGACTAATGAAACAGCCACACAGCTTGTTAACTGATTTCATTAAACCATTGGAAAATCTAAACTGCAGTGGCCTTGTGTTGGCAGTCTTTTTCGCATGTACAAAATGTTTTTTTTTTTAAATTTTTTTTGGTTTCAGTTTTTCTTTTCTTTTTAAATTACTTGTACCTCAAAGCCAGTAAACCTCATTGCTTAATATTTCCTTTGTCCACCATCTAACTTTTTTTGTTTAAGTAAACCCACCAATTTTACTGGCAACTAGTAGTGGACATGCAATGCGTGTGTACAACCCATATGTATTCTGATCATTATGATAGTAAAAATTTAGATAGCAGTTGGGAGCAGTTTCATTTAGAGCGACCAAGTTCATTTTCTATGAAACTGATTTCTACTTGACTGTGTTTATCTCATTCTAATCTTCGGTTCTTTTGTGAAATACACAGGTTTACTACTGGATTAGCCGCAGCACTGCTGTTATGGCCAACAATCACAGAGCAGATTCACCAAGTGCGCAATGTGTATAGCAGTCTCGATACTGAATGCCCGACTGCCAAGACTGGCCTCCTTGGTGGTGGTGCCTTTTTATCCCTTGATTCATCCCTCTTCTGGTTGGTTTGCCTTATGTTAGCTGCCAATGTTCGAGAGGACTACTTTGATGAAACAGGAAAGGCCGGTGAAGGTGAACAAGGTCAGGTTTTTGTAGGTGATTATAATGCACCTTTACCTGCAAAGGGCAGTGTCTAAAGTATTGTGTAACCGAGGCGTTGCCATTTCCTACATATATAACTATCAGTGTCATTGAACAAATTAATGGGATTGCAGTTTGATTGTAAATAATAATCACGATGGTTCTACTCTTTTTTATGCTCTCTCTTCAATTGTGGATTGGGTTTTACTTTTTAGAACATACAATTGTTATAAAGTGGAATCTTTATTGTTTCTTCTCATGTCTTCTCTATTGTTTGAATTCTCTGCTTTCTTAAGCAACTGATTCCAATTTGGAGGGCTTCAGCTTATTATTGTTCATTTTAGTGGCATTGGAAATTGGCTGGTCAGAGAGGTCGTGGAGATCATCCATCTTAAGACAATACCTTTTCTCTGATTGTGGTGCACTCTTAGCTTGGTGCTTGGTTTATTGATTTTAAGTTTAGGGGTTTAATATATATGTAGTGATCCTCAGTAATTCCCAGCTTAATAGTCTCCTGAATCTTGTTTACGTTCTGACACCTTGCTCTACCCACTTGATCCATCTCTTGGGAAATCCACAACACTTGAAAAAAACTTTGGAGGATAAATGGCCATTCTAGACCATGCTTTTTGCATGCCCAGCTTCAGTCAATACCCTTCCAAGCTTCCTTTCTTGTTTTCCATAGTGTAAAACTTCTTGAGCAATGACGCTATTATTTTCCAACAAGAGTCCTGACGAGGGTGTCATGAATTAAAGTAGAGGAGGTGGTGAAAATCAGAATGGTTTAGATTAGATTGAGTCCCACACTAGGTGTGTGTTAACTCGATATGAGCTATATAAATGACTACAATGAGCCCTACTTGTAATATGACCAGTACTTTGGATATATTATATTACCATTGTAGCTAGTGTTTTTCTCGGATTGTGACAATAGTAGGCTTTTGCACAACCATCATGACAAGTTGTTCTGCATTTGGTGGTATTACCATATTTGTAGGTGCTTAATTTCAGTCCCATGTCGAATACATGGAACATGGTTACTGACATTCCTCACAGCTTACTCTTACTCTAGCGGGTTGCCTTTTACAGTAAAGCCCACAACCTAATTCCATGATTCCATCCCACATGTAAGTGTCATAGCCTAACTGACGGTGACAACAAACTTATCCAAGGAAACTCTGAGGTTGTGCTATTCAAGTTTGCACTTTACAGATGAATTCTAGCCGTGAGATACAACATCATGACAAATTGAATCCAAATCCACATTATTTTTCTAACATGGGTTTTTCCTTTAAAGAATTCAAGGTCTAAGAACATGTAAAATGTTTTCAGGGGTAGCATTACATAATTCGCAGCCAAGTATTCATTTACAAAATTGAAATTTTTGTTGGTTTTCTTTTGGGAGCAAAGGACAAGATAC
This sequence comes from Quercus gilva, assembly GCA_023621385.1. Lineage (NCBI taxonomy): Eukaryota > Viridiplantae > Streptophyta > Magnoliopsida > Fagales > Fagaceae > Quercus > Quercus gilva. Next base: position 47,744,408 of record CM042482.1, on the reverse strand, counting down.
AAGAATTTACATGCTGTTATTTTAATTTATTTATTTTTGCTAAACACAAGAACATACTAGTTATAACTTGCTAGGAAAAGCAAATACACAATTTATTTTTGGTTAAATACAATAGGATTTAAACTCATCATGTCTGGTCCATGATTTTTGTTTTTTATCAAGTTAAAACATCAATTGATTTTTAGTGTAGGCAGAATTTCAACTTCAGTTATCTATTGACTTATTCAAGAACAAAAAAACGTATTTATAAAACTAACTTGAACTCATGGCAAACACACATAAGTATCGGTTTCTCTAAACACATGATGGAACTCACACCACCAATTATGTTGTAAAGAAGTTGAAAGTCTTTAACATATAGTCCCGTTTGGAGTCCTACCTTAACAAAAGGATAGCCTAATTAATATTTTCAGCAAATGTCTCAGAAATAATTCAAGGTCCTCTCCCCTATTATGCTTATGCATTTTAACATCAGCAGTATTCAACACCTTATTAGGTGGTAAAGTACTAAATACATCATAGATGGGTTAGGTTTTGGTTTGATCTTACAGTAATAATAAAAAGAGAGAAAATCATTAGAAGAAAAGAGATTGTTGAGAGATGTGAGAAATCTTAGGCGAGAATACATAGATAAGAAAGAGAGTTGTGCAGTCCCTCTTCTGGCATAGATTGGAGCTTAAGGTAGTTCGAGATTATCTATTTTTCAAGAGTAGAGTGTTGAGCCCAGTCCCTCTGGCATCAAAGCAATCAGTGTCGCTTGCATAGATATGAGGCTTTTTTGAATTGAAGTGCAAATCCCCTCAGTTGTTACAGAATACATTTCCAAACCCCCAAGAAATGGGTGGAAAAGGCGTACCTGTTCAGGGAGTGATTTTAAGTTATCACAACTAAAGATAAAAATCTGTGTCAAATTCAGGAGGAGCAGTCCTCAGGTAAAAGATAAAAAATTGGATTTTTTAAGAAAATAACTATACAACTCAGACTATATTATTAGTTAGGCAACGTTTTAAACTAATTTGGTTTATAGACAAATCGAGTCTAGAGGACTCGATTTTGCTCACTGGAAATCGAGTGTCTCACACTCGAGTTCCAAACTCGAGTGTGAGATACTCGACTTCCAGTGCAATTTCGCACAGCAAAATCGAGTCCTTTGAACTTGATTTGTTAGAAATCAAATTAGTTTGAAACGTTGCCTAACTAATAATATAGTCTGAGTTTTATAGTTATTTTCTAAAAAAATCCTAAAAAATTCGAATGCCTCAGAATATGTAAAGAATTGAGAGATGGGAGGTCCCACTGATACCAAAAGGGACAAAAGAAACCCTGCAAAAGGACCACAAGAACTTGAGCATAGACAGTGAAATGGAGATCTACAGAAGCACAAATCACCTGAACAAACCTTTAGAATTGTAGAGCACCTCCTGTTTTGTATAGACAACACCATAATTTCTGACAGTAAAATGAGAAAGAATCAATACTAAGTTTAATTATTGTTGCCAGAATGATGAAGCAGAGGAAGATTTGGTAAGCAACAAAGCATTCTGTTTCATCATTATCAGCGTTAATAATATTTAAAACAGACAGTAAATTACATAGTTAATCAGCTGGGCATAGAGCAAGTACCTAACTGTAAAACCTGAGTTAATTTCACTATCCATCTGTTGTCTGAACATAGGAACAGGAGGTGGGGGTTCCTCATGCAATCAATTCTTCATCGATCATCACGCAGTCAATGTGAGCAATCTTGCGCCATTCTTTTCCCTTTTTCCTTTGACAACTTTTCTTCAGCAAAGGACATTTATTGATCCGGAGGAAAGAAAGGGATGCAGGAAACCCCTCATCCGGCATGTACTTGAGCTTAGGGCAATCTTGGATCCACAACTGTTCAAGAGAAGTGAGGTGTTGAAGCCCCTTCTTGTTTAAGGATTCTATAGCTGGGAATTTAGAGATGTAAAGAAAGGTAAGATTAGTGGGTAGAAACCCTTCCTCAGGAAAGGACTTCACATCTTCAGATTTACCACTGATTGACAATTTTCTAACAGAGGGGAGTTGTTGCAAACCCCACCTCTTGCAGCTGGCAATGAGTTTGTCACAACTGAGGATGGAAATCAAATTCAGATTGGAAGGCAAACCCCCTTCAGGAAATGACTCAACTTCTGGACAATCTTCTATACGCAAATACTTGAGAGATGTAAGGAATATATGCATATTTTCAGGTAGTGACCTTAGAATCCCACAATTGGTGACCCAAAACCATGTTAGGTTGGGGGCGGGTAGCCCTCCTTTGGGAAAAGATACAAAATTGGGGCAATCATGGATTTGAATTTGCGAGGTCATTAAATCATGGAGATATTCCTTTGGAACTGAAAGAGATTCTAGATTCCGACACCCCCTGATTATGATATCATAAAGCTTTGGGAACAAGTCCAACGGAAAGGTACTGAGAGAATCACAACTATCTATTAAAAAGAATCTTTCAAGGGATGAAAAATTCTGGTTCATTGGAAACTCTAGCTTCCTACAGTTTGTGATCTTAATGGTTTTTAATGTAGAGGGTATACCACTCCTGGTAAAGGACATAAGCGAGGAACAGTCACATACTTCTAACTCTTGAAGACAAGTTTTTCCTTCCATCATTCCCTTGGGTAGGGACTTTAGTGCACCAAATCCTCCAACTTTGAGCTTCTGCATTCTAGATGGCAATTCCTTTAACAGAACCTCATTACAATGTAATAACTGCATTTCCCATAGAGCAGGAGCTCTTGGGAATGAAGCCACCAGCTGCGGGCACTCAATAATCACAAGTTTGGTTAAAGAAGGAAAATGGACGGGCAAAACTCCCATTAGCTCCGGACAGTTTTGAATATAAAGCTCTTCAAGATGAGGAAAAGCTCCACCTACATTTTCAGAAGCAAAAGAAGACCATTCCTTCCACCTCAACATTTGCTCGAACCTTATAACTTTTAGGGCTCCAAAAGGGTTAATCGAAGAAGAGCCACTGCAATAAAACTCAGTGCCCACCTTAACAACTCCATCAAACCCAACAATAGAGAGGTCCTGCAGAGAGGGTAGCTGCCCAAGTGGCGGCAAGCAAAAGCAATATTTACAATTTTTTAGATGCATGCATGTTATGTTAGAGAATGAATGATGCCCTACCCAATCTGGAATACTTTTACCACTATAGTAGTTCATAGTCAGACTTTTCAAGTTTGTATGGGGCTGGAGACTGTCAAGTACAGTTCTTTCACTTTCTGAAACTCTAGTATCAGCACTCCATTCCAACACCAACTCCTCAAGGTACCTCTTATCCTTCAAGCCCGAATTCAAAGCATCCATAGGAGATGCAACATTTTGAAGCTCCAGTATAGAAAGCATTCCCCGAAGACTTGAAAGTTTCCCCAACTCTCCTATGCAAGACCCACTATGTTTGCTAATGATAAAAGTAGTCAATGTATGGAGACATTTTAGTCTACCCAGTTGTATCGGCATCTCCTTTATGCTAGTTTCAGTAATATCAAGATGACGTAAATTAATGAGTCTCCACATATCTTTTGGCAACACAACAAGATATCGACAACCCAATAACTTCAATGTTCGCAAATTGCACAACTTACATATGGAATCAGGCAGCCTTTTAACTGCAGTGAAAGAAAGGTTCAAATAGCGTAGATGCTTAATTTTGCCAATTGAATCAGGCAAATCAGTCATATTACTATAATGAGATGGAGAGAGCACCCGTAAGCATCTTAGCATTGGCAGCAAATCATGTGTTACCTTTTTAGTTAAGTAAAAGGTCTCATTGCTCGGTGTCAATGTCAAAGAGAGGAAGATGCGTAACCGCTTAGCCTTGTAAAGATCCTCAAACTTCTTAGAACTATCAAATCTTGTTTTGAAATAAGACAAATGGCGAGTCTTGTTCACAAGTTTGTGAGAATAGTCACCCTCCAATCTAAAGCTGAATTGCCCAGATACAAATTTGGCTAAGTCATTGACAAGATCATGCATTATAAAATGTGATTTATCACCACTTGATTGTTGGAATAATGATCTTGAAACTAGGTTAAGGAAGTACTCATCACCCACTTCTTCCATTGTTTTGTTTTTGTATTGTTGCAAGAAACCTTCTGCCATCCATAATAACACTAATTGATCTTTTCTAACAATATAATCCTTTGGGAATATTGAACAGTAAGCAAAGCATTGCTTTAGAGGTGAGGGGAGATATTTGTAGCTTAATCTAAGAGCAGGGAGAATGTTGCCCCCATCATTTGACAAATCCCACAATTCACTCTTCAATATCTTATCCCATTCATCAACATCTAGTTTAGACCGCAAGAGAGCCCCAATTGTCTTAGCTGCTAAAGGTAGGCCTTTGCACTTTTTCACAATTTGTCTACCTATTACTTCTAGCTCCAGATGTGCCTCAGAGTTGCTATCATCAAATGCATGTTTTGCAAATAATGACCAGCAATCTTCATCTGGTAACTGCTTTAGATGATGAGTTGCAATAGGGCGCATGACAGATGCAACACTTGCATTGCGTGTTGTTACAATGACCTTACTTCCTTGAACCCCAGATTTAAAGGAATTCCTTAGGACCTCCCAATCAACATAATCCTCATTCCAAACATCATCTAAAACAAGTAGAAACTTCTTCCCCTTTAACTTCTCTTTCAACGTAACTTGAAGCCGATTTAGATCCTTAATATCACAAGTTGACAAAGTTACTGCCTCAAGAATTGTTTTCGTTACCTTAAACACATCAAATTCTTCTGAAACACAAACCCATGCTTCAAGGTTAAAATGCTCCTTCACCCTAGGGTCATTGTATACAAGCTGAGCAAGGGTGGTCTTGCCAATTCCCCCCATGCCAACCATGGCAATCACACACATCTCATTGCCACTTGCATCATCTGACAGCAACAAGTTGACTATTGCCTCCTTATCATCATCCCTACCACAAATATCGAATTCTTCAACCAAAGAAGTTGTAGGCAATCTTTCGGACGGTTTTCCTCCAACAACTTCTCTTAGACCTATAACATCCTTTTGTCTTGCTAAGTATTCTAGTCTGTCAAGTACCTCTTGAATCTTTGGTTCTATCTCCTTGGCAAAAAGATTAAGAGAAGCAGAGATGAAGCTTCGTGCCTTACATCCTGAGGTTAGAAATTCAGCATCCAACTTGCGTTGCAAGGCTTTAGAAGCAATCTCATCCAAAATATCCTCTGCATCATAGACAGCATCTTTCAGCTCATCAAGCCACTCTTTCACAGCTGACTTTGTAACTTGCTTTTCCTCTGCATCTTCAAGCACTGCGTTCACAGACAGCAATGCTATCTTCAACTTCCTTAGTAGTCCATCGCTGAGTATTCTTCCCCGGAAAAAGTCAGCAACCTCACTAGATGCAATTCTATCAAACAAAACTTGAAGGAAAGCAGAGAGAAATGCTCCTCCCACCAAGGCCCTAGCCATGTTATCTATTACACAGGGAACAGCTTACCAGAGTTATGGACCTGCATAGCTGACAGACAAGCGAGTAATAGAAATCCGTTAAATAAATGAAAGTTCAAATAGTGTGTAAAACACCTATGAATGTTTATACTCCCAATTCACAAATTACCAACACAAGCTTATAATCAAACAATATATGTGCAGAATATGATAATAAGCTAAAACAGAATTGGTAAAACAATTTAAATCGAAATTAATTACAACCACAACAGTAATTAAAAGGCAAAGATTAAGGGAAGAGAGATGCAAACACAAAAATAACACAGCGATGTGTTATCGAAGAGGAAACTGAAGTTCTTGGTGAAAAACCTTTTCGCCGCCCTCCAAGTAATCAATAATCCATTAGAGAATAAAGTTGGGATACATGAATAGCAGAAGACCTTCCAAGCCTAATCTACCTAGTGTACCTAAGCCCTCCAAGCTTTTTGCTTCTACAAGGTTGCGCGGAACCTTGTCTTCTTTAACTTACCGGATCCCGCAATTGCCTATCGCATCAACCAAAATGAATTGGTCCCTTCTAAACTGCTTCCCAAGCTCCAAAAACCTTCTCACAGATATGGGTATGGTGAAATAAGAATTTGGCTAATGTACCTCTCAAGGATATGTCAATAGAGAGGGTGAGAGTAGATGAATTTGGAGAATCAAAGGATGAAGATTGTAGATGAGTCAATCTTGTTTTTCTCTAGGGTTTCTCTCTCAAAATTCTCTCTGGAAGCTCTCAACATTTCATGGGTATAAGGGTATTTATAGTAGGGTGTATGAGAAATGTGAAGAGTCAGTTACAACCAAACAGGGCATTCTGGTGACTCGAGCTCGCAACTGGAACGAGTTGTGAGTTTGAGTCATGAACTAACTGTCTGGCCAGATTGAAGGTTTTGTCCTGTAGTGCAACAGCTAGCGTGACCCTTCAGCTCCCTCTGCATGCTTCACACGTGTGCCATTCTAGCGACTTGCCAGTCACGAGCCAGTCGTGAGATCTAGTCACGAGACTCTTCTTGAGTGCACACTCTTAAGCTTTTCTTCACACTCTCACACACACTACCCTTACATGATTCCCACCTAAATAGAAGTTTCTAAATGTTGAATTACAAGCAAATTTGGTACGGAATAAAGCCAACAAAATGATTGAATAAATTCAACCTTACAATAAATAAGTGAGAGGTAGTGCAAGTGCAATGCATGTTGATTAACACCATAGGGAATTTCACCTTAGAAATGGGCAGAGCTAGAAATTTTCCTTGGGGGGGGGGGGGGGGAGCCAAGACTAAATGATCATACTGATTAACAAGATATATATATATATATATATGTGTGTGTGTGTGTTTGTGCATGCGCGCGCATGTGCGCGCGTGTATCTGTGTATGACCCACTCATTACTGGACAAATGTGTCAAACACAGACAAATTTGTTAGTTTTGGCATTGGGGGTGGGGAGGCCATGCCCCCCCACCCCCCCCCCAAAAAAAATGTTCAAATTTTTTTGTTAAAAGTTGGTAAAAAATTGTCCCTAAAGAATTTTTGTCAGATTTGGCCCCTTCAAATAAAACTGATTGGCCCCCCCAAGTCTCCTTGATTCATTCAACCTTTTGTTAGTCTTTCTCCATCTCTCCTCCCCCAACATGTCATCACACAAGCCCAACTTGTATAATTTTTACTATTGGGCGGTAGCTTCCTTTATAGAAGGTTAATACTTAACCTTTTCAATTTGTATTTTCCATCTACCTCATCACTCACGGTGAAAGTGTTCCTTAATCTCTCTAGTCCTCCATTTCTTCTTCTCCTTTTTCATTTCTATTTTACATCAAATTCTATTCACTTTTATCTAAGTTCAATTTCTATTTCTATTTATTTATATTATGGTTAAATTTTTTTTTTCTCCCTCTTATTTATTAATCCAATTGATAGTCTAATTTATTATTTATATTTAGTATTTCATACTAACATACTAAGACAACCATATATAAGTAAGCTTTGGTATGACAAACACATCTAATACTAGATTAGATGCATAAATCTTCATAGTCCAATATATGGTACCACTAATTTTATTAGAAAAATCTCATACACATGCCCCTGCTTAGAATATTAGCATTTTCTTGTCTATAATATCATCCTTTGTCTAATCAGACATGTTAGTAGTAATATGAGACGTTCAAGAATGTATCCGGAAAATCAATAAATATAAAGTTTACTCTCATCACAAGTAGTAAAACCACTTCAACTAATACTAGAAAATTAAGTCAACCCTCAAGTTAGAGCTAAAGTTGTGTCAAACATTTCATCTTTCCATTGATTGAGCACAACCCATATTACCGAATTTCCCTATAAAGATTTTAAATGAAATGGCACTGGGTACACTTTCAGATTTGTAATATTTAATATAAATATTGAAATTGATCTAACACAAATCCTGATGCCAAATTATTAAGGCAAATACAATTAACATTATCCCTTTTATTAAAGACAAAATTCTGATAAAACTTCCATCAATTTCTTTCTCTCTCTCTTCTAAATGTTATGTATACCACCATTTTACACTCACCACCATGAATAAAGGTAAAGAGAGAGTTTTTCCATAAAAAAAAAAAAAAAAAAAGTAAAGAGAGAGAGAGAGAGAGAGAGACTCACAGATGCTAGTCGTGGTTGTTGGGTTATCTTGGCCTGGGTTTGTGTTTGCCTGTTTTTTTCCTTGTGGACTGGTAGTTAAAAACAAAACAAGGTTGAGTTGCTGTTGTTGTTACCCGCTAGTTATTGTTTGTTTTATGCAAACTGCAGGAATCTATGGTATCTGTTTTACTTTTCTTGACCAAAGCTAATCTTCGACCAGTTTTACAAATAGTTACTAATCGAAATAAAAAAAAAAAATTAGAAAAAAACTCTCAATAATTTTAACTCATATGCCTCTTCCAAATGACTCTCGAAATTTCTCACTGCTAGTGAGGACTGCGGAGTGCCCACCCAAAAAGTCTTTAACGTTAGTCAATGAGGAATTTTTTTTTTTTTTTAACACCAATTTGCTAACATTTTCGATAGTTTGCAGATTTTTAAACTATTAAATGAAAGTTCAAATAGTTTATAAAACACTAATGAACATTTAGACCCCTAATTACAAAAATACTAACACAAGCTTATAAACAAACAATATATGTGCGGAATATTAAATATGAGCTATATTCAAATTGATAACACTTTAAACCATAATTAATTACAAACACAACAACAATTATAAGGTAAAGAGAAAGGAAAGAGAGATGTAAACACAAAGATAATATGGCGATGTGTTAGAGGAAACTGAAGTACTCAGCGAAAAACCTCTCTGCTGCCCTCTAAGTGGTAAATAATCCACTAAAGAATATAGTTAGGATACATGAATAGCAGAAGACTCTCTAAGCCTAATCTACTTAGTGCACCTAAGCCCTTCAAACTTTTTGCTCTAACAGGGTTACGCCAAATCTTGTCTTCTTTAGCTTACCAGATCTCGCAATAAGCTCATTGCATCAACCAAACGAATTATTCATCTCTGAATTGCTTCCTAAGCACTAAAACACTTCCTTATTGATATGAGTATGGTGAGATAAGGATTTGACAAATATACTTCTCAAGGATATGTCAATGGAGAGGGTGAGAGTAGAGGAATTTGGAGAATCAAATGATAAAGATCGTGGATGAGTCAATCTTGTTTTTCTCTAGGGTTTCTCTCTCAAAATTCTCTCTAGACGCTCTCTACATTTCGTGGGTATAAGAGTAGTTATAGTAGTGTGTATGAGGAATGTGAAAATTCAGTTTTCATATAAACAAGGCATTCTGGCAACTCAACCTCACGACTAGAACGAGTTGTGAGTCTGAGTCACAAGCTAACTGCCTGGCCAGACTGAAATTTTTTCCTGTAGTGCTCTAGCTGTCGTGACCCTTCAGCTCCCTTGTATGCTTCACACGTGTGCCACTTTGGCGACTTGCTAGTCATGAGTCAGTCTCGAGATCCAATCACGAGACTCCTTTGATTGCACACATCTTGAGTTTTTTTCACATTCTCTCATACACAATCCTTACATAAATTCCACCTAAATATAGGGAATCTAAATGCTAAATTACAAGTAAATTTGGCACAGAATAAAACCAACACATGATTAAATAAATTTAACCTTACAATCTCCCCCTTTGGCTATTCCATGACAAAACCCTAAAACAGACTCTAGACTTAACATGTGAGTTGGGAACAGTTACCAAAACTCATTCACCCCTAACTCTAGAAACTGTGAAACTCTTGAACTATACGAACAAGTTTTTCCTGAAAACAATAACACAAGACGATCATTGTAAGCAAAAATCTTGAAATGCATGTAGAACAAGCACAATGCGATCAAGTAGTAAAGAATATAGTAATAAAGCATGGCTTGACCAAACAAGAACAATCACTATAAATAGTAATCACAACGATCATTCACACAAGGAATGAACATCCAGACATGTAAGTTAATAAGCTTAATACAAAGTATCATTTGCATGTCCAACACTCAACCGATACAAAAACACAAAGTAGTTGCATCAAGGATATAGAATCCAACAAGGGCACAAGAGTGATGTACTAAAGAAAATGCATAACATTAACTAAAAGTACTAAGCTACAAAGTAAGGGTACACATTAAAAAAATATTTTAAATAGCTAAGCATTCAAGTTTTCACAACATACCATAGTCAAGTATTAGAAAACCAAGTACTAGAATTATAGAGTTCAAACCAAAGTACTTAACAAAGTGCTATGAAAACCCATAATTGAAACTAAATCCAAACATAAACAACATAAACCATAAACAATATAAATTAAAAGTGCTTAAAGTTTCTCCCCCTCAAAATGATGCTCCCCCTCAAGAGCTACTCCTACTCCCTATCTTTCCCTTTTTGATCGGAATGGCCAAAGGGCTAATGCTGTGCAGTAAAGCTATCAAACTTGGCTGAAAGTAAATTAATTTGTTCTTGGATTGCAGTCAGCCTGTCAGATTTCTCATTTCAGACATCTCGTAGGCCGTCAATCCTTTCAAGGATGATCTGAAATGCATCTGGAGGTACTTCAGTAGATGATGAAGCTCGACTCCTTTTACCATGGCTTCATGACCTTGAGGGTTGTCCTTCTGCTTCTGTCTCGGTGTCCATAGGCTCCCGTTGAGCTTGATCACCCTCCTCTTCATCACCAGGGAGAAGAACTTTGATTCGTGCAATTGTTAGAGCATTTATAGCAGGAGGAGTAGGCATGAGATTGATGTCTTAAGGAATTTCTAACCTTTTGCTCAAAAGAGCCTCATGAGAAGATTAGGGAGAATCAGCTTTGCCCTTTAAGTTGTCCTTGTTTCATTAGCAATTATAGAGAAGGCATGAGCACTAATATCAATGTAAGTATTCTCCTGAAGCTCCATGAGAAAAATGGCTCTAGCATTACTAATGGTGGTCATCTTCACCGAGTACAGGTTGAATATCATAATTAATGTAAGACATCTCAGATCTGGTGGAAAAGCAGTTGTGATGAGGCATCTTCCTTCTTTAACACCACCGATATGTGATTGAACCGTCTCTATGGAGAGCATTCTATCCTTGTAGTGAGTGAAATCATGATCTAGGTCCTCAAAGCCAAGAACGTCATTAATATCCTCCATGTCAATGGTGAACTCATGGCCTCTAATCCAACAATCGATTTTATCCTCTCGTAAAATGACATTGGCATAGAATTCACAAATCAAAGGTTCACACACCCCAAGGAGATCACCAAGGAGCTTGTCCCAACATCTATCTTGAAAATGGCCTAGGATAAAATAATCCTTCAAATCAACCAAGTCCACAAATCGCTCTTAGATGATTGGAGCCTTCTCAAAGAACTAATGGTATCTTTCAAAGTGTTGGGTAAAGCGGAACCGAGTATTGTCCATTTTCTTCCTTTTGTTAGCACGATGTGCAGTAGTCTTCTTCTTTGGAGTCATCTACAAAAACATAGCAGCAAAGACCACAAAACAAAGCACAACATATGGTAACACAAATAATTAGTGACAAGTTAGTAGCAATGAAATGGACTTAGAATTAGGCCTTAAAAAAATGAAACTAAAGCGTAATTCAATAGCAACTTGACATAATAGGACATATAACATCAAAGAACAACAGAGTCTTGGCATTAGGCCCTCAAACATATCAAGGTGTGTGTTTGCGCACAAATATCACCATGTACAACCTCGGGCAAAGTGCAAAAACACATAACCAAAGAAAATTTCACAAATAGCAAAGCAAGGTCATCCCTACAATCATTGTATTCCATGAAATCCTTAGAAACACAAGAAAATGTCTATGAGAGATTTTACCATGAGCATGGTATGCATAAAACAACATAGACAAGGTATAATACTAAAAAAAATGAGAAACAAACATGAAAAGCATGTATTATTGGCATCATACTACCAAAACCAACAAAAGCCATACATCAAACTCAACAAAATATCCACAAACCATATTCAAACATCATATAATCAAATCTCAACAAAAACACACAATCCAAGAAATCTAGGGCAAGAAACAGAAAATACATTAAGAAAAGAACAAAGCCCATACCTTTTTCTTGAAGATTGGTGAAGAAATGATGAAGAAAATAGAGGCTTTGTGAGTGAGAACGGTGATTTTGGAAGAGGGAGGGACGGACAAGACTATGAACAGTCACAATATGCGAGGGAAAAATGAAAAGTTTTTGAAAAACTGCCCTAAAAATAACCCTCATTATGCAAAACACGCATTTTTTGTGACGGAATGAGTCGCGAACAAGTCGCCAAAAACCCGTGTGACAAATTTTTCAAAATTTGTCTAAGTGTTTTTCGCAACTGGAAGGTCCACTCTCAAGTAAGTCGTGAAGGGAGTTGCGAAGCATTCTTAGTAAAACTCGCGACTGGAGCTTCCACTAGCGAACTAGTTGCTAAAGTGAGTCGCGAAAATGCTAAAAACCCAAAAAATTGAATTTTTTCAAAGTCTTTTTCGCGACTGGGGGCTTGACCTGTCAGGGAGTCGCGAAAGCTTCTGAGTAAGCTCGCGACTGGGGGCTCACGACTGGATTGACTTGCGAGAGTGAGTCGCCAAAATAGAGTTGCAAAAATTTTGAAATTTTAAAAATTTTTCAAAACAAAAACACTTTCCAAAAATAATTAAAATTTTCAAAAAACTTTTTGTGTTTGATCAGCATATGATTGAGTAAGTGCATTACATTTAATCGAGTACAATTACACGAATGAATATGACATTCATTGAACATAGACATGTGTGATGTGTGTGGGTATCAAAGATGAGATAGTCCTTAGTCCAATGTGAAGCTTTAATGATCAATTTAACCAAGACATGCACAATTAGCACAAGAAAAAGTAACCAATTTCAATTATAGAAGTATGCATATATGACCTCCCACAAAACTTGATTACATAATTTTGAAGCTTTTCATTTGGCTTCATACACATCATAACATTTGATCATTTAGAATCAGTACATCTCATTTTGAGATCGATGCTTGAAATTTTGATATTTCAGTTAGATGAACAAGCCTTTGGATTTTTGTGCATCATATATTATCATATACGTTGCTTTCCCTTTTTCTTAGTCGAATACTAGTATGTGCGATGGATTTTGCAACTCATTATTTCTTTTCATTTTGAGATTTACATTAGTTGAGCTCTTTAAGCAAAAATTAAAAAAGTGGGAAGATATATAGGCACAAGTCTATGCAAGTCTTAAGATAAACAAAACCATTGACTAATCATTCATGACACGTTTGAAGATCTATTTACAATAGTCACATAGATGTCAAGATTTTTCCCATAATGATATGAGTGCATAAAGAACAATTTACGCTCATAAATGCACAAAGCCATTAGTATGAAGGTACAAGGCAAAACATGTGTGTGACAGAACACAATAATGCCGATCAAACTTTTTGGATTTTCTACTTTTTATGTGTTTTTGGATTTTTGACAAAGATTGATAAAAAATAAAAACATTCAAAGCAAAACAAACAAACAAAAATTTGTCAAAACATGTTATACAAGTTACCAACAAAGTAGTGTGTGCTCTACACTAGTAAGTTCAAATCAAGATAAACAAGTAAAGCACACATCACACATGAGATTTAAGGAATTGTATCAACGTCGATGGTCTTACGAAGTGATTCAAACCGTGGACCATCGAGAGGTTTGGTGAAGATGTCCACCTTTTGATTGTCCATATGTATGAATTCAAGACACACAACTTTATCTTCCACTAAATCTCGGATGAAGTGGTAATGTATCTCTATGTGCTTCGACTTTGAATGCTGAACCAGATTCTTAGAAAGATTTATAGCACTGGTGTTGTCATAGAACACACACATTGTATCTTGAGGAATCCTGTAGTCGTGAAGTAACTTCTTTATCTAGAGAAGTTGTGTGCAACAACTTCCAGCAGCTATGTACTCTGCTTCCGCTGTAGAGAGGGACACGAAATTTTGTTTCTTGCTTATCCAAGAGACAAGATTGTTCCCAAGGTAGAAGCAGCCACCTGAGCTACTCTTTTGGTCATCCACACTTCTAGCCCAATCTGCATCTGAATAACCCATGAGGCAAGCATTAGAATCCTTTGAGTACCACAAGCCATAATTTGGAGTGCAATTGACATATCGTATGATTTGCTTCACCGCAGTCAGGTGGGATTCCTTCGGAGCAGCTTGATATTGAGCACAAACTCCCATGCTAAAAGCAATGTTCGGTCTACTAGCCGTAAGATAGAGTAAACTCCCAATGATGCTCATATACAAAGTTGGACTCACTTCTACCCCGGAAGGATCAAGATTAAGCTTTGTAGATGAACTCATGGGAATGGAGGCATGTTTTTTGGAATCTAATCCAAACTTCTTAACAATATTTCTAGCATATTTTTCTTGTGAAAATGAATATGCCCTCCTTCTTTTGTTTGACTTGAAGGCCCAAGAAAAATGTAAACTCCTCTACCATACTCATCTAAAATTCTTTCTTCATCTCTTCAGTGAATTCTATGGCTCAAGCATCAGTGGTAGCTCTAAATACTATGTCATCAACATATACTTAAGCCACGAGAAGGTAGTCCTTATCATTCTTGACAAATAGAGTCCGGTTGGCATATCCTCTTTTGAATCCTCTATCCAAGAGGTAATGTGTAAGCCAATCATACCAAGCTCTAGGAGCTTGTTTCAAGCCATAAAGAGCCTTCTTCAATCTCAACACATGATCAGGGAAGTGAGGATCTTGAAAACCTTTGGATTGTTCAACAAACACTTCCTTATTCAGGTATCCATTGAGAAATGCACATTTCACATCCATTTGGTAGAGTTTAAAGTTCATAGTGCATGCAATTGACATAAGAATGCAGATAGACTCAAGCCTTGCTACGGGAGTGAAGGATTTATCAAAATCTACTCCTTCCACTTGAGGGTATCCTTGAGCCACCAGCCAAGACTTATTCTGTATAATCTCTCCATCTTCATCGATCTTGTTTTTGAAGATCCATTCGGTGCCGATGACATGAACATTTTCAGGCCTAGGAACAAGTTCCCATACATCATTTCTTACAAATTGATTCAGCTCTTCATGCATTGAATCAACCCAATTTTCACCTTGAAGAGCTTCTTTTACCTTTTTTCGGCTCAAATTGGGTAAGGTAGTAATGGTATGTTACATGATTGGCCAGAAGTATGCTTCCCTTTCTAAGGTGAAGACCTTCATCTAGAGACCCAATGATGTTACTGTCTGGGTGGTTTTTAACCACTCTTGACGATGGCTTCTTTAAGGTGGACACTTCATCGTTCTGAGAGATAGGAGGATGAACTTCTGAAGGAGTGAGAGGACTTGATATTCTAGACATTGACCTTGTTTCCATTCTTGAGTTCACGGGAGTCGATTCCTTTTTTGGTGTAAGCCCTTCTCCTTCAATATCTTGGGCTTCGACCTCAACGGTGGGTTCTTTGGAGCTTGGTCCTTCTCCATCATCATCAATCTCTACTTTTGTTATAACATTATCAATTTCCATATTGATGGACTCCATTACTGTCTTTGTTCTCTTGTTGAAGACTCTATATGCCCGGCTAGTAGTAGAATACCCAAGGAAGATGCCTTCATCACTATTTACATCAAATTTTCCAAGGTTCTCTAGATCATTTAGAATGTAACACTTGCTTTCGAATACTCGAAAGTACTTCACTTTTGGCTTCTTTCCATTCCAAATTTCATATGTGGTCTTCTTTGTTCCCGCTCGGAAGAATATTCTATTACCAATGTGATATGAAGTGTTCATGGCTTCTCCCAAAAACTTTTAAGGAATTTGCTTGTTGAGTAACATAACTCTTGCCATTTCTTGAATCACCTGATTTTTCCTCTCAACCACCCTATTTTGTTGAGTTTTAGAGGCTGAAAATTTCTTTTTGATCCCATTCTTCTCACAAAAAGACTCAAATCTTGCATTCTCAAACTTCTTGCCATGATCACTCCTTATCTTGACAATAGGAGCCCCTTTCTTGTTTTGAAGTCTCTTGCACAGAATTTTCATTTTCTCACATGCTTTTGATTTTTCTCTAAGAAATTCCACCCAAGTGTATCTTGAGAAATCATCAACAATGACCATGATGTACCTTTTTCCTCCTAGGATTTCAGTTCTTGTGGAGGCCATTAGATCAACATGAAGAAGCTCTAAACAACATGAAGTAGCGATCACATTCACCTTGTGATGATTTGCCTTTGTTTGCTTCCCTATTTGGCATGCACCACAAATGGTCTTCTCCACCTTTCCAAATTTTGGAAGTCCCTCAACATCTTCAAGTTTAGATACTTTAGCCACTTGTTTGAAATTTGCATGCCCAAATCTTTGATGCCAAAGTTCCAACATGTCAACACAAGCACTTTTGCAAGAAATCTTTGATGTAGGAACTACTCCGTAGCAATTGTCGGTAGTCCTATTTCCCTCAAACACTTGAATCCCTTCTTCATCAATGATTACACACCCCTTCTTTGAGAATTGAACAAGGAAGTCCTCATCACATATTTGAGTGATGCTTAAGAGATTTGCCTTAACCCCTTTGCCAAGTATTTGAGCATGACTTCCATCGCCAAATGTCACATAGTCACCGACCTTCTCTTTGAGTGACTTAAACAGTGATTTATCTCCTATCATATGGCGAGAGCACCCGCTATCAAGATACCATAAACACGAATTAAATACCTTCATAGAAGTGTGCACAAATAAGCAAGCATGGGACAAACACTCTTGACCTTCAAATAGAAAATTATCTTCATTTTCCACACTCTTGTTAGATTGAATTTTCTTTTTAAGATTATCAACCTTATCACACAATATTCTATTCCTTCTTTTATACTTCTTAATCAAAGAATTTGACTCACATAGACTATTGTGTAGGATATGATTCTCATTTTCAAAATATTTCAGCATGTAAACAAACATTCTAGCATGTTTCTTTGTTTTTAATTGTTGGAAATTTAGACCCCTTAAAACACAATCAGATTACGTAGCCTAGATTAATTAGCCAAGTTGTTACTTAGTCAAATTAACAATTCTAGGTTAAAACAATCAAATAATCATATCATGCATGTAAAACATATAAAGCAGCGGAATAATAAAAGAACACAAGATATGATCACCCAGGAAACCACACGGAAAAACCTGGGGAGGATTTTACCCATCGATCCTCAAGGCAAAACGGAATCCACTAAGAAAGAATTGAAGTTCTTACAAAAGGACTTACAAGCTCTCCGCTTGACTTCCTAATGCTACCCACCAGTAAAACTTCCTGACACGACCACGCGCAGGCTCCGAGTCCACGGACTACTTCTTTCTTTGTATTCCTTCAATCAGCTACAAGCTCCCCGCTTGTTTATCTTTAAGCTTCAAAGGCAGCAACCAAGTTGATCATCAAGATGTAGAAGAATCTCAATCTTGAAAACCCTAAGCTTTGTGTAAAGGAAAGCTCCTCTAGATCTCACAAGAGATTTACACAAAACCGCAATCTATGAGCAACAATACAACTTGTGCAACTCTAAAAACATGGCTAGGGTTTTGCCTTATATACCTAGGGCAAAAACATAAAACCCTAAACGTTTAAAAGAGTTTGGGCTGAGCTGGAATTTCTGCAGAATCGCATCTGGGCCGATTTTCGATCGATCGAGAATTACCTTCGATCGATCGAGCCAGGCCGAGAAGCCCCAATGCTTCTGCAGTCTCTCGATTCCAACTTTACAAAATTTAACCAACTTTGAGCAAGCCTAAACAAGACTAAATACATTATTTTGATCATGGTTTGCCAACATTACAAATTAGGTTCTAAATACATAAAATCCTAAGACCTTAGAACCTAACATTAATAACTCTAGAAGTTCATTGTTAGGACAATCTTCAAACATACTCATAAAGTCATTATCACAAACATTTAAACCACAATTCAACATAGCCTTTTCCATAGCTTCATCCATAGCTAAGGGGTCTAGGATCACACTTAGGTAATTAAACTACAACAAGTGTACTTGCTTTGATACCAATTGAAAGTTCAAAGTAGTGTATAAAACACCAATGAACGTTTAGACCCCCAATTACAAAAATACCAACACAAGCTTATAAACAAACAGTATATGTGCGGAATATGAAATATAAGCTATATCCAAATTGTTAACACACTCTAAACCATAATTAATTACAAACATAGCAGTAATTAAAAGGTAAAGAGAAAGGAAAGAGAGATGCAAACACAAAGATAACACAGCGATGTGTTATCGAAGAGGAAACCGAAGTACTCGGCGAAAAACCTCTCCGCCGCCCTCCAAGCGGTAAATGATCCGCTAAAGAATATAGTTGGGATACATGAATAGCAGAAGACCCTCCAAGCCTAATCTACCCAGTGCACCTAAGCCCTCCAAGCTTCTTGCTCAAACAGGGTTACGCCGAACCTTGTCTTCTTTAGCTTACCGGATCCCGTAGTAAGCCCATTGCATCAACCAAACGAATTGGTCCACTCTGAACTGCTTTCCAAGCACTAAAACACCTCCTCACTGATATGAGTATGGTGAGATAAGGATTTGGCAAATGTACCTCTCAAGGATATGTCAATGGAGAGGGTGAGAGTAGAAGAATTTGGAGAATCAAATGATAAAGATCATGGATTAGTCAATCTTGTTTTTCTCTAGGGTTTCTCTCTCAAAATTCTCTCTAGAAGCTCTCTACATTTCATGGGTATAAGAGTATTTATAGTAGTGTGTATGAGGAATGCGAAGTCAGTTTTCATCCAAACAGGGCATTTTGGCGACTCAACCTCGCGACTGGAACGAGCCGCGAGTCTGAGTCACAAGCTAACTGCCTGGCCAGACTGGAATTTTTGTCCTGTAGTGCTCTGCTATCGTGACCCTTCAGCTCCCCTGCATGTTTTACACATGTGCCACTTTGGTGACTTGCTAGTCGCAAGTCAGTCACGAGATCCAGTCGCGAGACTCCTTTGATTGCACACATCTTGAGTTTTCTTCGCACTTTCTCACACACAATCCTTACATAAATCCCACCTAAATACAGGGTATCTAAATGCTAAATTACTAACAAATTTTGCCACTTTGGTGGCTTGCCAGTCGCAAGTCAGTCACGAGATCCAGTCGCGAGACTCCTTTGATTGCACACATCTTGAGTTTTCTTCATACTTTCTCACACACAACCTTTACATAAATCCCACCTAAATACAGGGTATCTAAATGCTAAATTACAAACAAATTTGGTACAGAATAAAGCCAACACATGATTGAATAAATTCAACCTTACATTAAAGAAACTAGTATCTCAAGTCTTTTAGACTTGAGTTCACTATAAGAACTCGAGCTTGTGAGACTCGAGTTCTTTAATGCAAAACCATAATGTAGTTTAATGCATAACCACAATGCAATTATTTCATAGATCCAGAACATTAAACTTGAGTCTAAAATTTGTTCACTGAACAGTCTGAACTCGAGTCTTAGATACTTGAGATGTAAGATTACTAAATTGTTTCAAAAACTTGCTTACTAATGAAATAGTTATTAAAATTATGTTAAATGCCAAAAAAATCCAGTCAATGGGGTCAATTGGAAGCAAACAAGTCAAGTTAATTGGATTCGTGTAAACATGAACCTCCTAAACAGGTTATGAGAATCGATCAAGGTATAAGGACAAATTGATTAGGTTATGAGTCAACTCATTTTTTTCACATAAAAATAAAAATAAATATTATATTAACAAAATACTAAAAAAAAAATAAAAAAAAATACTTAAAAAAAAAAAACACTAAATGTCGTGGACCATATTAAGTGTGCAATAGAAGTGCTAAGGTGTGGATTTGTCAATTATGAATTGTCATTGAAAACTGCCAGGGCCATAACTTATAACTTCTGTAACAACTTGTCAATGTGGCAAGTTGTGAGTGGTGAAGTAAAAGTGGTGAGTCCACAACTCCACCACTCACAACTAGCCATATGTATAAGTTATGGCAAAATTGTGATAAAATTTGTGGTCCTAACATTACTCTCATTTGGCCATTTGGTTATTTATTTATTTATTTATTAAATTGTTTCAAAAAGTGTCAACTCATATGACGCACAGGTATTTTTGACCCAAACATTAAACGAGTTGGGTCAAGTTGACCTATTAGTCTGAGTAAGAAGATCTCAAGTCAAGTCAGGTATTTTTCCTTGGGTTAATGGGTTAGAGTTAGAAAAGTGATAGGTCGGTATCATTTTCACAACAAATTTTAAGTTGTACGTTGTAAGTTGTTATAAGTTCTAATTTAAATTCACCACTAAATTTACTTTTTTGTCCACCAGTAACCGCTAGTAATAACTTGACATCTAAATTCTTTAGTATTCCTCTAATGGGCTTTAGTCTAATTTTACAAATTTTAGCTTGAAACATGTTTGAAGTTACTTTTCCCAATCCATGACGGTGGAAATTTTCCATTTAGCATTATTTTAGCAACTATTTTGTTAGTTAGCATGTTTTTGAAACATTTTAGCAAACTAGCATCTTAAGCCTTAGAGGAATCTAGTCTTAGAAACTCGAGTTCCAAGCTGATGTGGAAAATAATTCACGTGGAACTCGAGTAACTGGGACATTAGTTATTTTTTCAATATTTACATGGATGTTTGTGGCCATTTAATTAAGCCAGCGCACTCTACTTATCAAAAAAAGAAAAAGAAAAAGAAAGCCTGCCCATTTGGTATCAGTTTTAAACTTTCAATAAACAATGATTTTAGGCTTTGTTATTATGTAGACAAGAGATGGTTATGGAAGCTAATAAATATCTATGCAGCCTGTGACTGCCAGACTACGGGGAAGGCATGCCAAATGACTAATTCTAGGTTAAATGAGAGGAACGGCTTTGCCCCTTTCTTACTGCTTAGTTTGGACACAAGCTTCTTGCAAGTAAATCTGGTTATGTTTGGCCAATGAGCACTTATTTAAATGGAACTCTCTCCCCTATAAGAATAGGGTAGAGAGTAAGGCTGTTGGTTTAAGATTTATTTGGAGGTGTGAGTAACTTAGCAACTGAAAAAAGTCTGGATTTGTTTGAAATCTTAAGGAAACGTTCTCATTTTTGGAGTCAAACTTTCTCATTTTTGGAGGTATATATTCTCTTTATAAATATGAAAATTATACAATAGAAAAAGGTGAATTATACTGCCATTAGATTCAATATTATGAGAACATACCAGACATGATGGTTAGACTGATGAAACAGTCACACAGCTTGTTCGCTGCTTACATCAAACCATTGGAAAATCTAACCTGCAGTGGCCTTGTGTTGGCAATCTTTTTCACATGTAAAAGATTTTTTTATTTTTGGTTTCAGTTTTTCTTTTCTTTTCAAATTACTTGTACCACAAAGCCAGTAAACCTCATTGCTTAATATTTCCTTTGTCCACCATTTAATTTTTTTTGTTCAAGTAAACTCACCAGTTTTACTATTAACTAGTAGTGGACACATGCAATGCGTATGTACAACCCGTATGTATTCTGATCATTGTGATAGTAAAATTTTAGTTCGTTTTCTATGAAACTTGTTTCTACTTGACTGCCTTTATCTCATTTTAATCATCTGTTCGTTTGTGAAATTACACAGGTTTACTACTGGATTAGCTGCAACACTGCTGTTATGGCCAACAATCACAGAGCAAATTCACCAAGTGCGCAATGTTTATAGAAATCTTGATGCCGAATGCCCGACTGCCAAGACTGGCCTCCTAGGTGGTGGTGCCTTCTTATCCCTTGATTCATCCCTCTTCCGGTTGGTTTGCCTTATGTTAGCTGACAATGCTCGAGAGGACTACTTTGATGAAACAGGAAAGGATGGTGAAGGTGAACAAGGTCAGGTTTTCGTAGGTGATTATAATGCACCTTTTCCTGCAAAGGGCAATGTCTAAAGTATTGTGTAAACGAGGCTCCGCCATTTCCTACATATATAACTATCAGTGTCATTGAACAAATTAATGGGATTGCAGTTTGATTGTAAATAATAATCACGATGGTTCTACTCTTTTTTATGCTCTTTCTTCAATTGTGGATTGGGTTTTACTTTGTAGAACATACAGTTTTTATAAAGTGGAATCTTTATTGTTTCTTCTCATGTGTTCTCTATTGTTTGAAATCTCTGCTTTCTTAAGCAACTGATTCCAATTTGGAGTGCTTCAGCTTATTAGTGTTCATTTTAGTGGCATTGGAAATTGGCTGGTCAGAGAGGTCGTGGAAATCGTCCATCTTAAGACCATACCTTTTCTCTAATTGTGGTGCACCCTTAGCTTGGTGCTCGGTTTATTGATTATAAGTTTAGGGGTTTAATATATATGTAGTGATCCTCAGTAATTCCTAGCTTAATAGTCTCCTGAATCTTGTTTACGTTCTGACACCTTGCTCTACCCACTTGATCCATCTCTTTGGAAACCCACAACACTTAAAAACACTTTGGAGGATATATGGCCATTCTAGACTATGCTTTTTGCATGCTTAGCTTCAGTCATACCCTTCCAAGCTTCATTTCTTGTTTTCTATTGAGTGTAAAACTTATGATTATTCTCCAACAAGAGTTTTGATGAGGGTCTCATGAATTGAAGTAGAGGAGATGGTGATAATACGAATGGTTTAGATTAGATTGAGTCGCACACTAGGAGTGTATTAACTCAGTATAAGCTATATAAATAACTACAATGAGCCCTAATTGTAATTTGACTAGTACTTTTGGTTTTGGATATAATTCCACTGTGGCCAGTGTTTTTGTCGGATTGTGACAATAGTGGGCTTTTGCACAACCATCATGACAAGTCTGCATTTGGTGGCACTACCATATTTGTAGGTGCTTAATTTCAGTCCCATGTCGAATACATGGAACAGGTTAACTATTGCTAACATGGAAACTATCCCGTTTAACTCTCAACCCTTTGTATTCCTCACAGCTTACTCTTACTCTAGCAGGTTGCCTTTTGCAGTAAACCCCACAACCTAAGTGTCATAGCCTAACTGACAGTGACAACAGACTTATCTAAGGAAACTCTTAGGTTGTGCTATTCAAGTTTGCACTTTAAAGATGAATTCTAGTTGTTAGATACATCATGCCAAATTGAATCCAAATCCACATTATTTTTCTAACATGGGGTTTTCCTTTATAAATGCAAGGACTAAGGACATGTAACATGTTTTCAGGGGCAGCGTTACATAATTTGCGGTTAACATCACCCATTGATTTAGTTTTACCTTTGGCCAGGTATTCATTTACAAAATACTTCATGGATGGGTTAGGTTTTGGTTTGATCTTACGGCAATAATAAAAAGAGAGAAAATCATTAGAAGATATTCTCTTACACTCATTTTACATTTGCGATTTTACTCAATTATGGGGCCTAACCTCTGACTACCTAACAGCTTCTCTAATCAGGTACATGCCTTTTAAACTAACAACTAACAACTCAATTACGATTACAATAAGCGTAGTCGCAATGCACATGTTTACAAGCTTGTACACTCTGTTGCACACGTACACACACACATGTTCACAACCTTAATCTCTCAAAAGTCAGCTACCATGCTACTGCTAGATTGCCCATAGTTTGCATAAACAGCCTGCACATGCAGTCCTATGCTTAAGGGAACACAAGACCAACAGGACTGCATTTTCTATAGAGTACATTTAAGTGAAACCTAGCATTTTCCAAAAAAAGGCAAAGCATCAAACAATATTATAGAAAATTAATAA
This sequence comes from Quercus gilva, assembly GCA_023621385.1. Lineage (NCBI taxonomy): Eukaryota > Viridiplantae > Streptophyta > Magnoliopsida > Fagales > Fagaceae > Quercus > Quercus gilva. Next base: position 47,720,618 of record CM042482.1, on the reverse strand, counting down.
TAGGTAGCTTGATTTCATTTCACTTCTGGATGATTTAACATTACTAGAATCTTACACTGAGTGGAACTTGAACTTAACACATTATTCTATTTAATTGTTGGTCAAAATGGCCAAATACCACTGTTGGTCAAAATTTTTAGCAATTTACCATTGTTTGCAAAATAATTAGCAATATACCACTTTTTTAAAACTCGAGTTTACTGTATAACTTGAGTTTCTGAAACTCGAGTTCCATAAAAATAGCCACTGTGACACTTGCTTAGGTGGATTTTTTTATTTAAAAGAAAAACCACATGGAACTCAAGTTTAAACTCGAGTTCCTTGTTAAAGCATTCACATTGGGAATGCCATATGCCATATGTAGGCAAAATTTAGCATAAAGGCGCAACCCCCCCCCCCCCCCCCCCCCACATTCGAACTTGTAAAAATCAAGTATTGCAAAAAAATTTGCAATTTTAAAGCTAGAATTGCATTGTAGCAGTATTGTAAAAAACAAAAAAACTAATATTTTATTCGGTTCTTACTTTATCAATTCCTCTCTCTCTCTCTTTCTCTCTCTCACCGGTCACACTCTCATCTCCACTCTTTTTTTCTTTTCTTTTTTTCTTTTTTCTTTTTCAGTTCACTCATTCAATCCCTCCCGCTCTCTCGTCCCTCTCTTCCCTTTCATTTTTTTTTCCTCTCTATTTTCCCTTGAATCAAGGGTTTGATGTGGTGGAGGGTTTCCGTGGTGGTGGGGATGGGTGATTGAGGGTGACGGTGTGGGTCATGGGCGTGGGTTAGGTGACAGTGTGGATCGTGGGTTTTGCTGGCGTGGAGGTGGGTTGTGGCGAGGTCATGAGTGGCGAGCTGGGTTCCGACATGGATTCCGATGAGGCATTAGTGGTGGGTTTCTTTGGAGCTGTGGGTTATTTTGGCGTGGGTTTCTTTGGCAACGTGGTTCAGGTGGTGGGTGTGGTGGCTGTTGTTGGCTTCGATTGGTTTGATGGTTTGTGTTTATGTGTGCGTGGTGATGGGTTTGGATAGGTGGATCAGTGTATCAGTGTATCATGGGTTTGTGTGTGTGTGTGGCTTTGTGTGTTGAAACCGGTGCTAGATGTTGAGTGAGAAAGAGAGGAAAAGGAATAGAAAAAGAGAAATAGTAAAAAAAGGAATAAAATAGAATATTTCAATAAAATGGGAAAAAATGGAATTTTGGGATGTTGGGTGTATTGTAAAATGCTATGGTATAATTGATATTTGGGATGGTAAAATGAGAAGGGATAACATTTCTTGATGCGAATGCTCTAAAGCATGATAACACATCACTATCTGACAGTAAAGCATAAAATAATGGACATTTTTCAACAAGACCGAAATGCCCAATTTTCCTCTTCCTTCCTTTACTAATATTTTCTATTAGTGAGATGAGAAGAAAAGAATCTTAACCCATATATTTTTTTTCTTTTTGATGTATACTAGAATGTAACTGAATTACTGGGTATTCCTTATTTTTCTCAAAAAAGAATCAAAGTGTTCAATAGGGTGTGGTCTAGACTAGTTTCAGTGCTAGTAATATGAATGACTTTCCAAAGGTTTTGTGTGGGTGGAGCTGGGAGGAAAACAAGTTGTTTGAGCTGGCTTTGGCAGTGGCAGAAGAAGAGGACCCAGATCGGTGGGAAATGGTTGCAGCCATGGTTGGAGGCAAGAAGAGTGCAGAGGATATGCAGAAAGTGGCTCCAGTACTTTTTGAAGAATAAAATAGTCAATATGATGGTTACTTTTTGAAGATAGAGCAATATGATTCCAGTACTTCAAGAGCTGCAGTTATGTTTTACAAGGAACTCGAGTTCCACGTATCCTTTTTTAATTAAAAAATCTACCTCAGTGGGTGTTACAGTAGCTATTTTTATGGAACTCGAGTTTCACAAACTGAAGTTCCAAAAAAGTGGTACTTTCCTATATATTTTTAAAAAATTTTAGCCAATAATGGTATTTGGCCATTTGGCCTTTAATTATTGGTTCCATTTCTTAAGGAAAAAAAAAAAAAAAAAACATTATAAATATTCATGATTTTGTAATTAAGGTATTATTTTCATGCCTCTATATCGCCCCACCCACATACCAATACTCTTCAATGTATTGGCATATCCCAAAATCCAAACTCAAGACTCTTGTTCATGCTACTAACAAGTTGAAAACCAAAATGCAAAATAGCATCGACTGCCTCAATAGAAACAATCTCCACCATGTTGGTCTTATAGAGACCATACTTTTCAACGATCTCATCCCACACCCTTCCTTTCTTCTTCATCATCCCAACCCAATCAAACTTTTCATTCTCATCAAATGACACAAAATCAACATCAAATAACTCACAAAGCACCTTCCATAAGCTCTTCCACGTAAAAACATCACCGTTGGTGCAGTTGAAGGCTTGATTCTTAGCACCATCCATAATTGCAACCCAAATTTGTTGCTCCGTAAGCACACGCACATCTGACACATTGCAAAATTGCTCCCATGTGTATTTTGTACCTAGATATCTAAAGGGCAAGCCTTCATAGTGACAAATTGTAGCGTATACATATAAAGTCAAAAAGATATTGTAGAAGCTCCTTGAAGACACTCCAATTATAGTGGAAAAGCGGTGCATTGAGTAAGTGAATGATGGTGAGTATGAAGCCAAAAGGTCTTCTAAGGCATAAAAAAAATAATAGGCGACGATAGAAGCCTACTATTGTATGTAAGAAGCAAGTTCTTGATAATCATGTTGATTTGGTCTTTCTCATTTGGCCTATTGACCATCTTGGAGACCTTCCCCTTCTACCTTGTCACGTATTTGGAAAAGGTTTCTCCAACCCCTTGCTTGGTAGTCTCAAAGTCCCTTAAGGTCACATCAATCATTGTGTTGAAGATGAATTGGTCTACAAACAATTCTACTAGCTCATTCCACACCTTGGTCTTGCTTAGGTCCAAACTATAATACCACCTTGACGCACCTCCCTTTAATGATAGAGGGAAGGCATGCAAAGTTTGCTTTTTATCCAAACCCTTCATCTTAGTTATGCTTATGTATCTCGTAACGTGTTGCTTAGGATCCCCAGTACCATTAAACTTTTCAGCGTTAGAAATCTTAAACTTGGGAGGCATGGAATAGGGGTTTGAACCCCCAACTACCCACATTGTAAAGACAATCATCCATCCATTGGCCTTGCGAAAGTCTAAAAGCATATTTTCCATCTTTTCTTTCATGGCAACAATTTTTGCAATGAAATTCTCAAATTTCTTGTTTCTCTCGTAATCGGCCTTATTCTTTTCATCCCAAATTTCCCTTTTCTCCTCCTCTTCTTCCATCACTATGGGCTTCTTGAGCTTACATTCCTCCAACTTAGTGAGGTGAGCTCCCATTTTCTCAAGTACCTTGTTTTAGTCTTCCACCATCTTAGCTATCTTGTTTTCAAGTGCAAGTCACTTGGAGTGGCCATTTCTTCTTGAGGTGCAATGTCAAACTTGGTCAAACGTCTTCCGTCACTTTGTTGAACCTAAATTGATGTAGGGATGTGCTTACTTTGTCTTAGTGATACAATGGTGCCTAAAAAGAAGTCCCTTTTATGTGAAGTACATATCCCAACTTAAAAGCTTCTTTTATTTAGATGTTCTTAAGAAAATCTTTTAAATCCATTTTAATGAAGGCCTAATTACAAAATCACTCTATTTCCTCTCATGGGCCTTACCCATAGTTTCATAGGGCTTGGTCCACTTACAATACGCTCCGATCTTACACTCATGGGCTTTCATTAGAATATTTTTGAGGTCTAAAAAGTTATAATACCAAGGCTCAAAATGGCACAGTAGGTGAACTCCATATAAAAGGGTTGAGCTCACCACAAAAGAAAAGGATGGTAGGCCCAAATTAATTAAAAAAGGATTTAAAGCCTAGAACCCATGAAAGGATAGGCCTTAGAAACAAGCAAAAGGAAGAAAGGAAAAAGGCCCAGCCTGCCAAGATCAGAAAATCAAAGGAAGTCCAGTAGGAAGAACTGGGCCGGGATACCCAGAGGCTACTAGGGGCTCAGGATCCTCGGGGCGTGCAACACAGCTAGGATAAGATTGAGAAAGTTCAAAAAGAGCACCAAGAAACACAAGAAACGAAGGACAGATACGTCCTTCTCGACAGCCCAATGTTGCAGCATGGGATCAGAAAGTTTGGGACTAACAATTTATGAACAAAGGGTTGGAACCTCGGGGAACCCAGAAGGAAGAACCACGAAGGGAAGTAGTTAGGAAAACTTTCAATCTGACAGAGAAGGAATCAGCTCACTCAAGAAAAATGACAAAAGAAAAGGTAGCCAAAAAGCTAAATCTGAAAAGGTGAGGTGTAAAAGTCTTGAAGGAAGAGAGATTAAAAGTCAGCTCTCTAGGGACACCCTAGAGAGGAAAGGCAGCAAGGAGCTTTTGGGGAAAAGGCATCAAAAGAAGAAAATTATGAGCAAATGAGGAATGGACCAGCCACCGAAGTGGCTAGCACAACATAAGTGTTAATACCCAGGGGAATAGAAGAGAGGAATCAATGGTACCCCCGAAACCTTAGAATGACATTGTAAAAGGGAGAAGCAACCAACATTGGAGGGGCATTCAATAAGAGCGAATCAGAACAGAATCATTGAGAAAACTCTGTCAAAAACACAAAGAAAGTAGTAAAAGAAAGAGGAATATCGCCCAGTATCCCAAAACAGCCACTATAGAACATACTTGGATTCAAAGGGATTCAAATCTTGCAAGTTTTAGAGGCTTAGATAGTCATCTAAGTCTGTAATTTTTGAGCTTATTTGGACCTTGTAACACGTCTTAGTGAGCACATTGTAAATTACAACAAATGAAAGTAATGAAATATTTCCCAACGTTTTAAGGATCCTTAACATTTATTTTGTCTCTCTCTCTCTTTATTACATTGTCCCTTTACTGTTTCTCACTGTTCAATACATATATTCTCGCTTGCTAGTATGTACGTATTGTAGGATTTTTGTTCTGTGCACCACTTGGTTTGTAAACAGCCCATTTAGCTGCAGTGAACCAAGCCCAGTCCCTTTAAACTACAACTCAAAGGCCCAAGATCCTTGCTTTAGCTTGGGCCTGGACATCGTCCAAAAGGGACCCTCACAAATATGCTTATAGATTTCCAATCTTTTGTCTCAAATATGGGCCAATAATACATTCATCACTTTTGGGCTCTTCTCTTTTCATTCATTTCATTTGTCATTTCATTTTGTTTTTTTTTGTTTTTTTGAAGTAGCTGTCTAGCTAGAACACATTATGACCTTCCTCTTAAGGTCAATGAGTCTCGCGTCATCTTGGCCTTTACATGCAACAAAAAGGCCTAAGACTAAAGAGGTTCATTGACTTTGTGGGATCTTAGATGCTAGGCCCATAGCATATTTGTTACCTTAGGCCCAAAACTTTCTTTTTCAAATAGACGCCAATTTAGGCTTATGATAGCAAATCGGCTATGACCCTATGAACCTTTCAAGTAAAGATATACCTTTGGGGTTTAGGATAAGCCTCTTATATGTGAGATACTTCTTTTCTTTTCATCCCAAAATCTTAGGGTATGCCATAACCTTTGGGTCATCCTCCCAATTTTAATATCTTATTTTTCCTTTAGAATTATGTGATTACAAGAGTTTTGGTTGAACAAACAAGATATATGAAGTGTACCCTCCTTTGATAAGATCTAGGATCTCTCTATGTGTGGGTAAGCTCCTTAAAGCTAAAGGGATAGATCAATAGGTCACTCAAAACTAGGTGGGCCATTATTCCATCCTTGGGCCTAAATGGACCCCATATGGATTTTTGAACAAACCTATATTGTACTCAATGCCCATCATAGGCAATGACACAGATTGTGAGTTGGTGGGATGAACTTCGGAAAGTCTTGGCCCTAAATAAAGCCTCCACCTCCCCACTCATCGCCAACCATGGCAAAGGGACAAAGAACCAAGTGATAGTATTTGCAAAAACCATATTAAAAAAGCATTTGTTAGGATTAGGCAATGGAATACATTGAAGTCAAACTTCTCTATCCCTAGTGTAGTTGCCACTATGGGCACAAGTGCTTGTGACAAGTTTTGGGATCTCTCCTCGTGAGAAGTACACCTTGGCCTAGGGTGGATTGGGTAGAGGGTGAAACACAGCAGGCAAACACTAATCAAACCTAATCTAGACAACCTAATACACTTTATAATCAACCAAACAACAAGTCTAAACTGCATAGGAAGATGTTAAAGTTGAAAAATAGGTATAAAAACAAACAAATGAATAGATAAAAGGAAGAACAAGTACTTCACACAAGAAGCATTTAGAGCTTGTTATTGACCATTTCCCTCGGTCAATTTACCAAAAAAAAAAAAAAAAATCCCTAAAGGGTTAGTAAGTTTTATAGAAGGCTTTGGACTAAAATAAGTCTCAGCTAAGAAGGGGAGGAGGCTATTCCAAACGATTTATTTGAACTAAGCTAATCGTTTGGAATAAGCTACTCTCGAATCACTTTTTTATTTATTTATTTTTTGAGTAGATTCTATGTGTCTTTGGAAAAAGGGGTCGTGGGGCCTTTTTATAGTATTCAAAGAGAAGAAGTGAAGGCAATTCCAAGTGATGTGGGATTGCCTCTGCCGCAACTTTCATAAAAACTTGTCTTACAAAGATTTATGGAACCTTAGCTACATACTCACCCTTAGGGTTTCTATAAGGTTTTTCTTTCTTCCAAAAGCATCTTTCAACTAAATTGTTTACATAGCTAGGCCTTAGATCAGTCCTAGGCCTTCTAATGTTACTGTCATTGGGGAACAGGGGCTCAAGTCGTAAGGGATATGAAATGAGGTGTCTACACACGTGTCTAGAGTTTAAGGTATGGAGATGGAAATGTGTTAGGCACTCAGCCCCACCCGACCCATGGGTTGGCCTCCACTCATTGTCTTCTGAATCCTAATCCCATCAAAAGATCTTCTAATAGGTTATTCCAAACTCACACACACACACACACACACACACACACACACACACACACACGCACGCACGCACGCACGCATACTAACATGACATATTATCCCAAGAACCTAGTATTCATCTATCATGTCATTCTCATTCATTTATCTAAGGGCAGCATAGATATCAAGGCAGTAAAAACACCATGGTATCAAACAAAGCATTCAAGCATGGAATATAGTAAACATTCAAGCATGGCATCATAGCACTTAAACAAAGCATTCATCAATTTATTCAACTGACTTAAACTCATATTAAAAAAATCAACCAAGTGCATGTTTATGTGCTTATGCATGAGTTACCTCACTGCACCATAGCATTTATGCATTAATGCATGTTTATAGTGTTCATCAATTATAAAATCTTAATCATGTAATCTAAACAAAATACAATTAAAGCATGTTATACTACTGACCTAAGACCTAAACATGTGAAAAATAAACTAAACAGAAGACAAAATATGCAATTAAACAAGGTAAAAAGCAAAAACAAAACAATTATGAGTTTTTGGAGTAAGCCTGCGTACTCATGTAAAAGCCTCCGTACGTAGGATCAACGGGATGTGTATGTATGCACAAGCCTGTGTACGCAACCCTGCCTAGAAACTCACCAATCAAAACCTAATCTAAACAACCTAGCATGCTTCCTAAACCGACAATCAACAAAACTAAACTACACAGAGGAATATTAAAGTAGAAAAACAGGTATAACAACAACAAAAGAAAAAGATAAAGGCAAGAACAAGCAATTAACACAAAATCTTCTAAAGCTTGATTTTGACCATTCCCCTCTGTCAATCTACAAAATAAAATATCTAGAGGGCTAGTAAGTTTAAATAGGAGGCTTTGGACTAAAGTAAGTCTCAGCCAAGAAACTTTAGTTTAGGATGCTTTTCAAAGTAAAAAGTTTCTCTTGAAGCACTTTTTTGAAGTAGATTCTATATGTTTTTGGGAAAAGGGCCATGGGGCCTTTTTATAGTGTTCAAATAGAAGGGGCGAAGGTGACTCCAAGCGATGTGAGATTGCCTCTGCCTTAATTTTCATAAAAACTTGCCTTATATAGAATCTGGAACCCTAGGTGTGTACGCATGCTCATGGTTGCGTACACATGGGTTAAGGATGCGTACGCAGGCTTAAGGCTGCGCACACACCCTTAGGGTTTCTGCAAGGTTTTTCTCTTTCCAAAAAGCATCCTTCAAATGAAGAGTTTCCATATTTAGGCCCTAGAACTTCTAGTGTTATCATCATTGGGGAACGGGGCTCAAGTTTTAAAGGGTATAAAATGAGGTTTTTACAATTATCACAAAAAATTACAATAAATCCTAGGTGACTAGCTGTTATTGGTTTTAAATTGGGCTACCATTTAAACAAAAAAGTAAAATTCCAAATAACGACAATAAAAATGAGCCCAAATAAGAACATGATTAGTCCAAATAACATAAAATGAACAAATTATTAACAAAATAACACATTCAAAGACAATAGAAAAAAATCCTTAATCATTAAAATTCGTAACTAGGTCGATACATTACATAAAAATAATCTCTAATTTCATTTTACTTAAACAATGGTAACAAGATTGACACTGTGGCCATGAGTTTTCCTCGGTGATTGATATCAATGAAACTATAAGAAAGTACACTCGATCCTCTCTTAGGTGGAATAGAACCAAATTGTTAGCTTATGGTAGTAAATCTCGAATTTACGAGGGGTTCCTTGAATCCACACAAAGATTGGTTTGGAATCCACCAGAGAGAATAGAGAAAACTTTGAGTTTTTATTAATTGGATAACTGTCTTGCATTCGAGTCTTGATTAGAAGATTATTTCCCTTTAACCCTCCAAATTTCATACAATTCTGAGACTGTCGCCTTAATGAGTTTTACTATTACCCCTTGATCTTGCGCCATGATTTTTGACACCCTCGCTGCTCCAAAAATGCCTGTGTTGTCTATTCTATATCAATGAAGTCGACAGCTTTGCTTTGATAAGCAGGTTAGCTCTCTCTCTTAGCTATGTGTGGACGCAACAAAAGAGGGGAAAAAGAAAAGCCAGTTTAGGGTTTTTCCCCATTTCTTTTGGTTTATTGCACATTGGATCCTTAGCAACGTGACTCTTTGTGTGCTTATGTTTCTAGGGTGAGGTGTGTGTTTTTGAGTCCCTTTTTCATACTTTTATTTTAGGAGTTGCCACCAACCATTGGTTTTGTATTAGGTGTGATTGGTCACCTATTTGTCTAATTCTTTTTAAGTTACCTAATTAACTAAACCAATTTTAAGGGTTTATTAATTAAGGTAAACCAAAAGACTCGAACCAAAGATCTTGAACTCGGAAGTTTGGTTATGTGTGGATGCAACAAAAGAGGGGAAAAAGAAAAGTCGGTTTAGGGCTTTTTCCCCATTTCTTTTGGTTAATCGCACATTGGATCCTTAGCAACGTGACTCTTTGTGTGCTTGTGTTTCTAGGGTGAGGTGTGTGTTTTTGAGTCCTTTTTTCATACTTTTATTTTAGGAGTTGCCACCAACCATTGGTTTTGTATTAGGTGTGATTGGTCACTTATTTGTCTAATTCTTTTTAAGTTACCTAATTAATTAAACCAATTTTAAGGGTTTATAATTAAGGTAAACCAAAAGACTCGAACCAAAGATCTTGAACTTGGAAGTTTGGTTATGTGTGGACGCAACAAAAGAGGGGAAAAAGAAAAGCCGGTTTAGGGCTTTTTCCCCATTTCTTTTGGTTTATCGCACATTGGATCCTTAGCAACGTGACTCTTTGTGTGCTTGTGTTTCTAGGGTGAGGTGTGTGTTTTTAAGTCCCTTTTTCATACTTTTATTTCAGGAGTCGCCACCAACCATTGGTTTTGTATTTTAGGTGTGATTGGTCACCTATTTGTCTAATTCTTTTTAAGTTACCTAATTAACTAAACCAATTTTAAGGGTTTATTAATTAAGTAAACCAAAAGTCTCGAACCAAAGATCTTGAACTCGGAAGTTTGGTTATGTGTGGACGCAACAAAAGAGGGGAAAAAGAAAAGCCGGTTTAGGGCTTTTTCCCCATTTCTTTTGGTTAATCGCACATTGGATCCTTAGCAACGTGACTCTTTGTGTGCTTGTGTTTCTAGGGTGAGGTGTGTGTTTTTGAGTCCTTTTTTCATACTTTTATTTTAGGAGTCGTCACCAACCATTGGTTTTGTATTAGGTGTGATTGGTCACCTATTTGTCTAATTCTTTTTAAGTTACCCAATTAACTAAACCAATTTTAAGGGTTTATTAATTAAGGTAAACCAAAAGACTCGAACCAAAGATCTTGAACTCGGAAGTTTGGTTATGTGTGGACGCAACAAAAGAGGGGAAAAAGAAAAGCCGGTTTAGGGCTTTTTCCCTATTTCTTTTGGTTTATCGCACATTGGATCCTTAGCAACGTGACTCTTTGTGTGCTTGTGTTTCTAGGGTGAGGTGTGTGTTTTTGAGTCCCTTTTTCATACTTTTATTTTAGGAGTCGCCACCAACCATTGGTTTTGTATTAGGTGTGATTGGTCACCTATTTGTCTAATTCTTTTTAAGTTACCTAATTAACTAAACCAATTTTAAGGGTTTATTAACTAAGGTAAACCAAAAGACTCGAACCAAAGATCTTGAACTCAGAAGTTTGGTTATGTGTGGGGAAGGTGTTAGACACCCCACAATGCCTATCAAAAGATAGTACCTCATTTTAATTTAATTCAAACATTATCTTTTGGTTAAGAAACAAGATACTTGGCATTTTGATTTTTTGAAAACATTATGCTTAACCAATACATACATACATACATACATATATATATATATATATATATAAGTAAATAATACTCACATGTATGTATGTGTGTATATATACACACACACACATACATGTGAGCATTTATTTACTATGTAACTAGCATGTGAATATTAAATATTATACAATGATAAATTACAACATAAAAATAAGAGAAGAGGGTTGGAAGGAAAGCCACTTGTTGTCATCCACCTGGTTTTCTCATTTTTACAATGTAAAAAAAAAATGGCAATGGAAATGTGTTAGTCACAAAGAAAAGAAATGGACTACGTAAGCTTGATTGGTGCCTATAGATTCAATGGAATTGAACCATAGGCATAAATCCTTAAATATGCAATCCTAAAGAAAGTTTTAAATAACAATGCATGAGCAAGTTTGAAAAAGATTTTTTTTTTTTTTGAAAACGTTAGTCTTATTATATTTTCTTTTAAAAGAAAGGTTTGGGAAGAACACAATTTTTAAGAAAGATTATGCTTTGAAAAGAGGAAGTTTTAGGAAAAAAAAAAGAAAAAAAAAGAGAAGCTATTTTCATCATTTTTCGAAGAAGAGATTTCTTTTGAACAAGAAGAGATTTGAAAATAAGTCTTCATTTTTAAAGGAAAGGGGTTTTTTGAAAATACCATAGAAACCGAAAAGTTTGGGGCACTTGCAATTTTCTAAAAATAATCTTCTTCTTTTTTTTGGAAAAGAAAAGAAAGCATTAATTTTAAAAAGACTATAAAAAAGGGAGTTTTAAAAAGATTTATGGGTTTATTTTTTAGGAAAAAAATGGGTATAGCTTTTAAAAGATCCCATGATTTTTTTTTTTTTGAGAAAAAGGTTTGGGGGAAAAAGCTTTATTTTGGAAAATATTTTTATAAAAGTGGAGGATTAAAAAACTCTTTTATTATTTAAGAAAATTCATGGGTTTTTCTTTTGAAAAGATTTGAACAAAAAAATTTCCATGACTTTTTTTTAAAGAAAAAGGCTTATGTTGAAAAACTTTTTGTCGGGGGGGGGGGGGGGGGGGGGAATTATTTTGAACACAAAAGATTTTTAAAAGAGAAAAAAGATCATGATTTTTATTTTCAAAAGAAAAACTTTGGGTTCCAAAAATCCCATGACTTTGAAGAAAAGAAATATTCATTTTAAAACTTTGCTCGCATTCAAAAGATTTCTTCATCATAATATAGAAAAAAAAAGTTTCCAACATGGTTAAATAAAGAACAATTAAAGGAAGGAGAGCATTTTTAAAGGATGAAAAACTTTTTTTTTTTGTTTGAAAGAGCAATTAAAAAAAAAAAAAAAAGGAAGTTTAAGGGAGGATTTGTAAAGAAAGGATTTTATTTTAAAGAAACAACTTTAAAAGGGGGATAAAACTTTTTTTTTTTTTTGGGAAAAATCACTTCCTTAAAAAAGCATACTAAGTGAATTTGTCCACCCAAGCTATCAATTTATGGCAACAATGTTAATAAGAAAAGTAAAGAGCAACAACAATATAAGTGCTATAAACTTAAAGACAAGTAAATAAGTACAAGCAAAATAAAGGCAAGTAAATAAAGGTACTAGAAAATTGAATGATAAGAAAAAGTGAAGTTCTGAAATTTAAATGACAATAAAAGTAAAGAACTTGAATTTAAATGACAAGTAAATGTAAGGGTTCATTAAAAAATTTTTTTTTTAGAGATTCCTCTTAAATAAGTTTTAATCTCTTTCAAGCCTTATAGGTGCTTTGTCAAAAATAGATGGGAGTTCTAAGTCATCAACCATCCTTAAGACAACATTCCCATATTGTGCTTTACTTAAGGTTTAAAAGCCATTTAAAAGGGATAGATAGAAAATCTTTTTTCTTAGATAATTAGATAGTATAGTGTGTGTGTGTCTATATATATATATATATATATAGAGAGAGAGAGAGAGAGAGAGAGAGAGAGAGAGAGAGATAACAAGGGAAATAAAAAAGTGAACAAGGGAAATAAAGTAAAGGGGAAGGGGAATAGCATTAAAATGAAATGGATGACACTAAAGTAAAGGGGAAGGGGGAATAGTATTAAAATAAAAAGGGATGACATTATATGAGCAAGAACATAAAAAGTCTCTAGATGCCTAGAAGAAATGAGATTTCTTCCCCCTAAGGATACTACCCATGTTAGGTCTAGGTGATGGTTCAATACCCATCTAGGAACATAACAATAACATCACAATCAACAACAAATAAATATAAGCATAAAGGAAAAGAGAGATAGATATACACAATCATAACAATAAAGTGCTAGAAATTTAAAGCAACAAACTAAAGATACAAAGTAAATAAATGGAACTTCATATATATATATATATATATATAAATGGATGATGTTTACATAGGAAGAAGTAGAGAGAAATGGGATGGGTATAGTTATTAAAAAAACCATCCCATCCCTACACCTTACCCACAAAGATTACAAATAAAATGTGAGAGGCTAAATTTTTGTGGTGGGTTCCTAAAGAGAGGAGAGAGAAATTTTTTCAGAAATTTCTAGTGTTTTTCCAATTTTTTCTAGTATTTTTCTCTCTAACTTTTATTTTTATTTTTTCTCCCAAAAACTCTATTTTTTTTCTTTATATTTTTTACAAAAAATTTTGGGTATTCATAGATGAGCCAAGAAAATGGGAGGCTATGTGATGGTGTACCAAAACACCGTCACATAGCTGCCCAAGGTGTTTGGCTGCCATGTGATGGTGTTTTGGTACACCATTACATAGCCTCCCATTTTTGCCATCTAAGCAAGCTATTTAGTCTTTTTCCCCGTTTCTAGTCCGATCTTCGTGTGACTGTTTTGAAATCTTTCTAAGCTTCGTTTTCTTTAAACTTTATATCCCTAGAAATCTATGGATGTATAGTTTCCATAAGTTCTAACTTTGTGAGATTTGGAGCTACGGTTTTCAAGATATCGCATTTGGAAGGGAGGTGACATAGTATAGGAAATTTTGTGACGTTTTCCTTAAAAAAATTTATTCCTTCTAATCTGTGGCAAATATCATCGAGCCCTTTTTATGAGGGATGATAGAAACCTCATACTTCAAGCTGGTCTAAGATTCAACTCGATCGTCGGTCAGATCAAAAAGTCAACTTTTTAACCATTCATGGTTCGAGTTTTTGGTCTTAATTGCTCTAAGAGGGCTTTTGAATGTTGTGACCCTTTGATCCACTATCCAATCATGTTGTGTTTATTTATTACCCCTTTTTTGGCTTTGAAACTTGCATTTTGTACTTTTTCGATAATTTTTTTTTTGGGATTTTGGCATATATTTTGACGCGTAAATCGGGGTCGGACAAAATATAATATCAACATTGTGTAACTAATTTGAGTCTGGAATATGAAAGTCTGGGTCAGTCATGGGGACAATGGCATATGATGTCAATTAGAAGGGCAATGATATTGTCCTTCAACATCTTTGCAAGGTTACCTTAACCGAATATTGAAAAAATTATAGACTTTTCCAGGACAAAATTGGCCTTTGCCCCTTTCTATCAAGCAATCCCGCATTTTGCCCCATTTTCCAAACTAATTAGGGAAATGCCCCCTCTTTTGAAACTCGATTTTCTCAAAATCGTGTTAAGCCCTATAGTGGCGTTTTAAGAAGCCTATAGTGACGTTTTAAGGAGCCTATAGTGACGTTTTGGAACTCGAGCTCCATGAACTTGAGTTATAGGTTAAAAAAAAAAAAAACTTGCATGGAACTCGAGTTCATGGAGTTCGAGTTCCAAAACGTCACTATAAGTGCTTAAAACATTACTATAGGTTCCTTAAAACACCACTATAGGACTCCAGAATTTTTTTTTTGTTTTTTTTTTAACTCGATTTTGAGAAAATCAAGTTTCAAAAAATGGGCATTTCTCTAATTAGTTTGAAAAATTGGGCAAAATGCTGGATTGTTTGATAGAGAGGGGCAAAGGCCAATTTTGTCCGACTTTTTCATACTCCATTTTTAGGGAACAAAAATTCTCATTAACAATATTGCTAGCAAACCACCCGAAAAAAGGTGTCGTCCCACTTATGAGAGTGGCCTTAAACCCATCGGTGGCTTTTGAAGACATTTGAGAAATTTATAAGGCTAAAGAAAACTAGCTAATTGTAAAGAGCCATGCTTTCTCCCTCTCGCAATGTAGTAAAACTAATTAATTATATAAAAAAATGGGGAAAAAATTAAGAGTACATTTGATATATAACTCGAACTTCCCGTGAATAACTTATTAAAATGTTACGCCTATTTCTGTGACTAGTTAGATTTAAGGATGAAAGGATGAAACATAGTAATTTATGTTAGTCTTTCTTATTTGGCATTAGTGCAAAATAGTGAAAAACATGGACAGAGTCGGTTACACTTGTTTCGTATTCATCATCTCCATCCTTCTTACAAACGTTGGTGGGTTCATTTATTATTATTTTTTTTAATAGAGAATGGGTGAGTTGATTTATAAATGTGTATAGCTCTAACAAGTAGCTATACTATGATTTTAAATCAATTCAAAACAAAGGTGATCATATTGTTGTCAAACTATTTTGCACTGTAAGGTGTTTGCTAATTATTTTGTGGGAATTAATATATAACACTTGGTATATTCTAATTATTTTCCAATGTAAACTAATATAAAATCCCTTTTGTTTTATGAAATAGCACTTACAGGGGGATACTTGCCTCCTGTATGTAAGAGTGGCCTCAATTGTTCGCAACTAAGCCAACATTGGCATGGTTCACGTAGAAATTCAATAAATTGGGGTCTGCTATGGACCATTATAATAAGGTCCGCCGCATGTATTATTTTTGTATTTTTGTTGAAAGGCATAGTGTTGTCAAATTAGTACAACACATCATTGAGATTCCATATGTGGTTAAAGATATGTTACGATAGCATATGATGAGGGTTTTTATTTATTTATTTATTTATTTATTATTTTTTTATAATGAGATTAAATTTTATAAGTATGGGGTGTAAAACTCAAGTTTACACTCTTTAATTTTAATATGTCACATCATCTTATTACATATTTAAGAATAAGTATAACCACACTCAATCAATTCTAATACTCATATAAATTCAACCAAATTGAGAGTTTATTGAGATGTTATTAAGTGTGGTACGATGAATTGAATTTTATGTAAAAAGTTTACATGACAATCTCTAATCTCTTATTAAATGATGTTAAATTTGAGTTTTACACCATCCTTATTAAATTCAAACTCTTATCGAAGACCACTAATACACAGACGTGTAAACCACTAATACACAGACGTGTGCATGGAGTACTATGTCCATGGTGCGTTTTTTTTCAAGACTAAACAACGTCTAATAAAAACGCAGCACATCTTTATAGGATGACGAAGAGAACCAGCTCCAACACAGATTTGCTATACACTAAATCTCCCTCTAATACTTTCCTTACCTCTCCCTCTCTCTCACACATAAACACATACACCTTTGTAATCATTTTCAACAACATAGCAGATTATTCGATTGGCTTGAACCTGTGCTTTTCTCCCTCTTCAGACAAAGAAGGTTTCCACGCAAACATGTTTTTGTTTGATTTAAGTCCTACATTTTCTTCTTCTTAAAGCCTTATTTACTTAAAAAAATGATCATCCATTGGTTTCTTAGCAACCAATTAGCCATGCCAAGAACATTCAAATTCCCTAACAAATGAATCAATAATCAGTCTTGATTATTTCTAAAATCGACAAAATTAGACCCTTGGAGAAGTTGATAACCACAATTCACAACGCATAAGAGAAGCTCTAGCATCAACCATAATGTTATAGAAGTAGACTCATATAAGCCTCAATACCAGCTGGAACTGCCCACACAGTCATATCTAGGACCATATTTGTAATGCATCTTTGATTGGCCAAAAGTTTTCTAGAATAAAATAACTTCGTATTCTATCTCAAAGACCATGAGATTATGGCTTGAGGAAAATTTTAAACCATTCCATAAATCTAGCAGTAATTGCCCTTCTAATTTTCCAAAGACCTAGGCTTTGTTGCACATTGGAGATTCCAAGTATAAATTGTAATATGTTCTATAGCGAAGTACTTTGACGGGACAGCAAATTTGTCAGTAAAAACTGCTCAACTTTATACAAAATGAACTATTGAAGATATTATTACTTTCATGACTTCACAGAAAGCTAGTCTATGGCCAAGAAAAAGAAATGCTAGTGTTTGTGGTGCTGCATCTGCTTTGAAGGGTTTTGGTGTATTGATATAACAAAGTAGGGTCTTGACAAACTTTATCACCTATTTGAACACCTAATAAACCATTAGATAGGCTACAAATTTTGACATTGGAATCCCACAAAATGTTTGTTTAGGAAATTATAATAAGAAGTTACTATTCCTCCGTTTGGGCATAGTTCATACTAAATGTCTTGGTGTTTCCTTCTTAGAAGACTTAAATGCTGATGGGGAACTGGTAAAATGAATATCATGTCCTGTCCACATCAACACTTGCCAATTATTGCAAATGAAAGGCAAAGACAGAACTTCCATCAAAACAATGGTGAACAACATCATCAACCAGATAATAGAAACCTTTACAATGAAATGACAGAATGACATCCTATGAGCTAAAATATGAAGTTGTAAGACCATTCAAGATATCCTAGAAAAAATGACTAACATCCAAGTCTTTGCCATCCTACAACTAATGAAAAGACAATAAAAATAAGCAGCTTGCAGTATTTTCTGCAAAAAACTCAGCAGTCAAATAAAACATAATATAATATCTTAACTGAAACATTACATTACTAACTGATATGTAGGTGTGATTCTCTTATACATTTGCAGCATTCTTTGCAAAGTAATTCAACCAAGGTAGTCAAAGGCGAAAGGCGACCTTATGGTGCCAAGGCCTTGTATCGCCCAAGGCGTGAGGCGACAAATTCTTAATATATTTATTATACATATAGAACTTAAATCATATGTACCTAGTGTATTATAATATTATAATTAAGTGTTTTTCAATGTGTAGCATGAAGAAATTAGGTCTATCAAATTATTTCCAAAATAGGATTAAAATGGTTTTGGCTCTATTAGTTAGTTCTAACAATACGTTTTACAATAAGCTTCTATATAACAATAAATCTTACAAAACAAATTTGTAAATTAATTTAACTAACAATAGATTTTATAACAAGCCTTTTGAAATTAATAGTCTAAAAATAGGTTTCACAACAAACTTCAATAAAAAAAAAATAAAAAACAAAAAACTTGAGGCTCTCGCCTTAGCACCTTTTTCATGGCTTAAGGCGGTCGCCTTGCTCGCCTAGGCTCTAAAGGCGAGCGCCTCACTAAAGGCGCCTTGCCTTAGAGCCTTTGAGGTGCCTTAGTGGCGCCTCGCCTCGCCCGGGCACCTAGGCGAGCGCCTGGCTCGCCTTTGACTACACTGAATTCAGCTAATAGCTCTCAGTAGCTGGTTAAGAATTTTCCTTACAGATCATTTGTTCAGATAGCCCAGACTCTTTCTTGGTCTTCCTACTTTACGTTTAACAGCAGTTACTAAGGTTACACTATCTTCTCCAAATGAGTTGGTTGGATGACTCACGTTTGAAGCACTTTTTGTACTCTTACCATGAGATTTTGATGATACAACTTCATGTTTCACCCCAGAATTCTTCAATCTAGTCATGCTTCTTGTGCAAACACCTCTAGTTGAGGCGAGGACATTCACGGCCATCTCAGAATGACAACTAGCTTTCTGATGTTCTTCTTTTGTCAGATCCCTTGAATTCAAAATACTATTATCATTGTCGAACTTATTATCAACCTTAGTCTCCTTTTGATTAACTGGGGTCTCATCTGACCTAGCATCCACATTTTTTCCCTTGGATTTTCTATCATTGAAAATGCTCTTTGTTAGCAAACAATTTTCTGGGTCTCCAAAAGAGGGCAGTAAGAGATCATGTATTCTGGTCACTGGGGGATCATTGAAAGAAAATGGCAAAGTTTTATTTGCACTGTCACCTGAAGACATGTTGAACTCATTAGAAGCCGAAGCCCTATGTTTGTCACCAGAACAACCAACAGCGTACTCGTCCCAGTTATAAGGAAATCCAGACCGGAAATGATTGCATACCTTTCACATCAGAATTAAGAATTTGAACTCATGTTAAAAGAACATGTTAACAAGAACATTTACATACATAAATAATAATACAGATATATAGCCAAAGGGGAAAAAATAAAAAAATTACTGTATAACTCTTAATAGCATGGTTCCATTTTTACTTAATATTAAACCTTTCATACCAGCCTATAATACTAGTCCAAGTAGGTCTTCATCTCACTTGAGTCATGCTCAATTTTCAAACAGTAATTATACCCAAGATGAAAGTCATATCATGCAGCCAGTAATGTAACAAGAAGGAATTACATACCTTCGAATCAAAGCCATTTTGATGCGTTCGAGAACTATTTATGAAATTACAGATTGTAATGCTGATGCCATCTGCTGTCTCAAGGGTGACGGTATCATGTCTCTTGGAAATTGCAGCAGAGCGAAAAACTCTTGTTCCTACTCTCCTATAAAGGAACTCAAAGGATTTAAGAATAATCAAATAAACAAGGGATTGTATTTCCTTCTCCCACATAAAACTTTTTTATTTATTTTTATAATAGAGTTTCAACCTATGATGTCTGCTTTTAATGATTATGCTCTTTATCATAAAACCAAGACACCAAACAGTTTTTGATATAAGCGAGGATTGAATCTTGAATATCTTATTCAACTATCAGAGACTTTACCAGTTAAATTAACTGGAACCAACCATATAAAACATCTCTAAGGGAACAAAGAATCATAAAATCAAAAAAGAAACCAAAAAAAAAAAATTCCCAATTGATTTTATTAAAGAACAATCATATAAAACAGAGAGCCCTCTTGTTCTTTCCTAATAATCCAATAAGAATGTCATTTTCTCACTGGCAATGATGAGAGTTTTTATTTATTTATTTATAATAATCCATAATTCAAACTACAACTACTCTAAAAACTTAAACAACATCCAAATTCCCATCTGGGTTCTCTTCATTTCTCTCAAATTTCTTCAAATATCACACAAAGATAGCATTTTTATTATATGAAAAAAAAAAAAAAAAAAAAAAAAAAAAAAAAAAGAGTAAAGTGAAAAGTGAAAAGCCCTCTTACTCTAAAGATGCAAACCCTCCAACAGCTAAACCCTTGCCAATAGCAGGCTTCTCCAGCCACCAATCATTCAGTAAAACCTGTACAACAAATTTTAAGCCCAAAAAAAAAAAAAAAAAAAAAAAAAAAAAAAAGCAAAACAAAAAAGCAAAGATACTTACAGATTTGAAGAGTGAGGAATAGACGATGGAGGTGGTGCGGGTTCGGGATATCGTGGGGTTCTCATACTTTATTTCCGGTTTTGGTGATACATTTGGGTCTGTAGCTTTAGCAGAGACCGAGTTTGATCTTGTATTCACCATTGCCTGTGACTGCGATTGCAGAATGGCGGACTAGTTGGATACCCAAATATCGGTATGGGCAACCGGGTTGGACTTTGGTATTTATTTTGAAGAGTTAAGTTGCTGGGTGTTAATTTTGATACGGTGCGTGGCGGGGATAGTCGCTGATCTTAGAGAAACTTTTAAATTTAAAATTTATTCTTGAATTTTAAAAATCTAATCCTAATTTATTCTTGAATTTTAAAAATTTAATAGTTAGATTACATGTTCTTATTATATTTTTTATATGCTTGAAAAATTTTAAAAAGATTAAAGATTAATTACTATGTTATCAAATAAATGTTAAATTTTTAAATTTTTGTGATTTAAAAAAGTGTATAAAAAATAATTTTATTCGTCAATAATAAATATATCGGATTTGAATGAAATTTGATATGTATGTTAAAAATATAAGAACATAAAATTTAACGGTTAAATTTTAAAAATTCATAATAAAAAAAGAAATATATAAAAAGTTTAAAGAGTTATCTTCAAACTAGTTTGGAAAAAAATTTTGTTCACTACTAAGATTATTGAAGGCGTATGGTTTGACGATGTGGGTGTTGAATGGTGGGAATTAGGCTGAAAGAAGAGAGCAGATTGGGTTCTACGGTTGGAAAAATGTTCTAATTGATATTGATGTCATTGTTCTTTTTTTTATTTATTTTTTTATTTTAACATTGTCTATACCAATCATGTGAATTGAGTCTAAACATATGCACAATGTCATGTTGTGCTTAAACGTCTACAATTAATACGAGACTGTATCACATACATCCCATTGCTAGTCTACCCATGTGGTTTGCACTAATGCCGAATACAAAAGAATATTGCTGATATTTATATTTTATAGCATATATACTAGCTACAGAATTGGAGGGAGGAACAGTAAAGTAAACTGTAAACTGTAAACATGGAATTCATAAATAAAAAATGAATAAAAAATATAAAGAAAGTTATGAACTTGGAATTTCTGAAAAAAAAAATCATAAGATTTATATTCTATTTGCGCTATCTTCATTGAGCGTGAAAGATAACACTGACCAAAAATAAAAAAAATCATATAAACTAGTTAACTAGACTACAAATTTTATTGCCCTTTCATTAATGTTCTAAGTTAAAACAAAAGCTCTTACGCAATGAGTCTTATTACTCAAGTAACACTTCTTTGTTGTTGGGTTATACATTGACTCTAGTTAATTAATTCAATTACTAAAGTTAATTAATAAAATCAAATTGCATGCAATATCGTGGAAGCAAGAACAAATCACCAAATAATATAGAATATAGTAGAAAGTAAATTGAAACGGTAATTTGTTAACAAATGGGAAAAACCTCTCACAAGGCAAAAACCTTATCAAGTGAATTTCAGGTCATCATTTCCAAGAATCACTAATCAAAATCAAGAGATTACAAGTTCAAGGAATCTTACACCAATCCCCAATTAGTCTTGATTTTGTAGAGACTTCTTCCCTTTGCATGGATCTCAATACGTGACTATCTCCCAGCAACTTGAAGCTTGTTGTTGGATGCAAAGTTCTTCAATATATTTGAAGAAAAGAAAGCACTTAGTCACAAAACCCTAAAGTGCATAAGAACGCAGTAGCTTCACAATAAATGTATAGATTCCCTAAATGAGTCTTTGTATATGATGACGACTTTAAAATAATCTTTTTATATAATCTAGGAGTTCAGTGAATGAAACCCTAGAAGTCCAAGTCATCATGGGTTGAAAAACAGATCTGGAATTTCTAGATCCATGAAACTAGATAAATCGAGAGATATTGAGCTTGTATCGAGATTCATTAAGTCTCAATAGAAGCTTGTATTTAGCTTGTGTCGAGGTCCACTCTTTTCAACTTTTCACACTAGTTTCTTTATACAGTTTTCATGTCTTCAATAACATCACTTGTTTTTCTCATAAGACATACTTCATAATATTCTAGAATCCACTTAGAACTACCCAAATACAAATCAAGTGCATTTTGTCAAAGGATATACCAACTAATGAAAAATATGACCATAACATTTTTGTATGCAATAGAGATGTCCTAGGTTCAAATACCCCCTCCCTTAACAATCGAATAAAACAAAAACAAAAAACAAAAAAGCTCATAGTAGAAGGTGAAATCTTAAAACAAAGATAAAGTTCAAGTTGGATTATCCATCTTTTGTTTCTAACATTTTATTTCCCTTTCCCTTAACTTTTTATTTTACTTTAACCATTTTTTTTTTCTTACACCCCGCTTTTTAAACAATTTTTTTTTTCCACATTTTCTAGTTTTTGGCTTGGATAGAAACTCAAATCTGTAGAAAACACTTGGTGAAAATAGCCAAATACCACGTTTTGGCAAACTTTGTGGCAATCTAGCATTGTTTCGAAAGTATTTAACAATCTATCACTTTTTTAGTACTCGAGCTTCATAAAATCAAGTTTTAAATAGTACTTGAGTTCAGTAAACTCGAGTTCCTAGTGAGTTTGCTAGCATGGAACTTGTTGAGCTGGATTTTGCGCATTAAAAAAATGCCACCTGGTACTCGATGGTACCAAACTCGAGTATTGTGTGGACTGAACTCGAGTTCATAAGACTCGAGTACTGTGTTATTTTATATACATAGTACCTAAGCTCCCTAAACGCAAGTCTGGCTCAGGTTCCAAGATAAATTGTAGTCCACCATACTCGAGTTCAATGAACTCGGGTTTGGCTCGGGTTCCATGATATTGTAGTCCACCATACTTAAGTTTAATGAACTTGGGTTTGGCTTGGGTACCAGGCTCCAGAGACTCAAGTATTTTGAACTAAAGTACTATGCAAGTTTAAAATCACTCCCATTTTAACACTCACTTAGTCTAACTCTCTCAATTTCCCTCTCTCTCACTCAGTCTTACTCCCTTAATCTCCCTCTCGCTCTTAGTCTCCCTCTTGCTCTCACTCTCCCATTCACTCTCAATCTCCCTCTCACTCTCAGTCTCCCTCTCAATCTCGCTCTCACTCTCACTTTCACTCTCCCTTTCGCTCTCGCTCTGTACTCTCACTCTCGACGTTGATGATATCGAGGTCTTTAGTTGGTGATTTGCATCTTCATTCGAATCACAAGGTACATACTCAATCTTACTCTCAATATTTGTTTGACTATTTGGTATAGGACGGTTTGGGGGTTAGGGTTATTTGTGGTAATTGGGATTGGGATTAAATTTACAAGCATGGTCCATTGATTTATTGATTAGGACCACAACCATAGCTATCTAGGCCACCATAAATCTTTCACAGCTATCCAATGCACCTCGCTTCTTGATTATTATTATTATTATTTTTTTTGTACAAGAAGTTATTGATCATTTTGAGTCCAAAATGGATTATGTATTATGGATAACATGTCCCTATCCAAAATATTGTGAATTTTAGGGCTCAGAATTGTTTAAGAATTGCTGTAAATGTACGAGCTTCAATACCCTCGACATAGTCACCCTCCCAATAATATGAAAAATGGCCAAACCTCAATCTAAACCACATATTTCTATGTATACAAAAGTAGGAACTCAAAAAAAATGGCTAAAATGTTTTTCTCCTGTTGTTTTCTTTAGGTTAAAAGGTCCTGCAATTCTAATGAGTGCTTTTGTTTCAATAAGGGTAATCTACTAGTAGTTCATTGAATTTGCTTATAAGGTGTATAGCCACTCTTTTGAATGAAATTCAAGCTTATAAAAGAAATTTATTAAAGAAAAAGAAAGAAAAAGTAGGAACCCAATTTGTGAATTTTTTCATGTGTCATGCTCCTTAAAAAAGAATTACTTCCCTCTAAACACAAGTCCTAACTCCTAAGTGAACACTTCCCATGAATCACAAAATTAAAATAATCACAAGTTGTGAAATTGTTAACCTCATATAGTTTATGAAAAGTTTGATTTAAATCGTATGGTCTCAAATAGTTTTATATCAACCTTATAGTCTTAGATAAATATCTTTTAAACCATTGGATTAGAGAATAAACCATTGGGGGTTACGGTTTGGGGGTTAGGTTTATTCTTCTGTGCCTTAAAGCTTCTTTTGGTTATTTACTCGTTTAAATCCTTGTCTAGTACTGTTAATTGGGATTAAAGAATAAACCATTGGATTTGGACCTATTGATAGTATTTTATCCTAATGTTTTATGGTGTATAAGCTCCTATTTGAATATCTTGTACTAGGACACATATTCTTGTATTTTATTGCTTTTAATTACTATTGGCATAACTGCTATATGTACTCGGCTAGTAGTCACTTAATGGGCCATTAATCACCATTAATTTATGCCAAATATGGACCCACATCAAGCGAGACCCTCTGTGTGTACTATCTTGACAAGGCAGCCTGAGCATCATTCAAGTTTGCTTTGGGATGCTCCTTCGGCAGGTGAGGTATGCACTTGTCCAAAATCGTGCTCAATATATGTACTACAAAGATTTTTATATTTTTCTTACTATGCACTTGTCCCTAGCATTGGCATTTAAGTTTGAAGCATAATTATTACATGCTCATTGAATGCTATTATTAATACAACGCTGCTCCATTTGCAAGAAGTGCCAGGTGTATTGACTTGTCGTCACCGATTTAGTGGTGTGCCCGAAGGTGGGTTAGATCCATGGGTTGTCGCTTATATCATAGATGTGTGGTTAGGTGGGCTACTTTGGGTCCCAAATACAGACCTTGACCATGCACTGATCACGGCGTTGGTAGAGAGATGGCAGCCAAAGATTCATTCATTCCACTTGCCCTACGGTGAGATGACCATCACACTACAAGACATGGAGGTTATAATGGGGGTACCTGTAGATGGCTTGGTGATGGTGGGATATTCCCATATGAACGATTAGGGCAACCTCTGTGTCGATTTGCTAGGCCATTGGCCATAGGGAAAAGACGTTGGTGCTAGTGAGAACACTACAATGTTGTGTAGGGCGAGGTTAAAAGTGTCTTAGCTCGAGTCACGGTTTAGCAATCCTCTCCCGGCTAGCGCCACTGACTTGCTTGTGCAGTACTTCGCTCGATTTTACATATTGGAGATGTTGAGTGGTATGCTATTTATGGACAAGTCTGGTGAATGGCTCTCAATCATGTATCTACAATTTTTCAATCCAATCAGCAATGGAAAGAATTATAGCTGGGGTAGTGCAGCACTAAGTTGGCTATATAGACACCTCTGTAACACATCAGAGAAGACAGCCAAGCAAATTGGCGATGCACTACTACTGGTGTAGGTGTGGGCGTGGGCCAGGTTTCCACACATATGTCCTATGATAAGGCATCCACACCAGGCATTGCCCCTAGGTCCACTTGCTGTTAGGTATGTAGGATCTTAGATAGTTACGATTTTACATTTCCACATTAACTTTTTTGTATGGGAATTATGTAATTTGGAACAACATTTATTTTACTATTTTGGGATTTTTGCGACTTGCATCCCCAGTTAGTATTTTTAATGAATTATAGGCAACGTTCTGGCCCATGCTAATTGTAAGTGAACCTTCTGCTCTTACTGTATCTTTGCATTCTTGTTGAGCCAAAAGTCAGTGCTGACTGACTTCCTTTTGCCTTTTTGCCAATGGTGATTGGTACAGTTTTTGTTTCAATCATAAACTCTTTGTGTATGCATTGGCATGTGTTCAGTGTGAACTGCTTAAAGGTACTAAAAAATTGCTATGAAGCACTACCAGACTAGGGAAAAGTGATAGTAGTAGATATGGTGATTCCAGAAGCCCCTGCAACTGCTAGTGATGATAAAAGCTTGTTTCAGTTATATTTGTTCCTGGTGAATACAAGCCCTGAGAGAAAGGAGAGGACAGAAAGAGAATTTGAAAGTTTGGCAAAAGAAGCAGGATTTTCAGGTATTCAAATGGCATGTTGTGCTTATAATTTTTCGGTTGTGGAATTCTACAAAAATATGTAACATTTAGTCATAAATGTTCTACAATTGCATCAGCAGACATTAATAAAATGTTCCCTAAAACATGAACCATATGAATGATAAAAATGCATAGAACCTTTGTGGACTCTTTTGTTAGAGGCAAAAGCAGCAGGATTTTAGGGTATTAAAGTGGCTTGTTGTACTCATAATTTTCATTTCTTGAGTTCTACAATAATATGTAACATTTAGTCATAATACGTTCTATAATTGTAGTAATAGACATCAATAAAAATAAAATGTTCTCTAAAGCAAGTACCATACCAATGATAAAAATGCAGATCGAACCTCTGTTGAGACTCTGTTACTGGTGGATACTAGATAGATGATCATGCCACTATATAGTACACAGGTATCTATGTAGCAATCTCTCACTAAACCCCACTTTAGGGTTACAAACTTCAAACAAACAGCCATTGCTCATGATCCCTATTAATACCTGGCGCCACATTGAAGACAACAGATGGCCTGAACAAAGATCTAGAGTGGATATAGATATCCATAGCATCTCTATAATACTACCAAATCAAAAACAGCAGGCCCGCACGAAATCATTCATTCCAACAGCTCTTAATTTTGATGGCTGCTGAAGAACAAAGATCCATTTCAGCAACTAATAATATAGGCAAATTTAGAGATGTGAGAGATTTAACTTTGGTATGACAGTAAAATACTCGAGTTCATTGAACTCGAGTATGGTGGACTACAAAACCTGAGCTAGACTCATGTTTGGGGAGCTCGAGTATTGTGTATGTAAAATAACACAGTACTCGAGTCCTATGAACTCGAGTTCAGTCCACGTAATACTCGAGTTTGGTACCATCAAGTACCAGGTGGCATTTTTTAATGCGCAAAATCTAGCTCAGCGAGTGTCATGCTAGCAAACTCACTAAGAACTCAAGTACTATTTAAAACTCGATTTTATGAAACTCGAGTACTAAAAAAGTGATAGATTGCTAAATATTTTTGAAACTGTGCTAGATTGCCACAAAGTTTGCCAAAACGTGGTATTTGGCTATTTTCACCAAAAACACTTTCTACGGTAAATGGAAAACAAATCTAACAAAATAAAAAACACCATCCCCTTTTTAAGAACAAGAGAACATTCAGAATGTTTTTTTTTTTTTGGTAAACCATGGAGATTTCATTAAACTTAGGAATTAACAAGTCTGTTACAGCACATATTCGCTTTATCATAGACTAATAACCTATCCAACACAGACGGTGGGCACAAGAACACAGTAAAGGAAGACAAAGAAGTTGCTCCCAACTTTGCCAATGCATCAGCGCATTGATTAGCTTCTCGGTAGGCATGAACAATCTGTTTATTAGGTATTTTTCTCGGAAGGTTCCTGCAATCAGTCAATAAAGGTTCCATTAGCAAATTGGCATTGTTATTAGTCATGAGAAGCACAACACTCAGTGCATCAAGCTCAACGAACAGACTGCTAAGCCTCATTTCCTTTGCCAGCACCAATCCATCCCTTAAAGCCCAAAGTTCAGCCCTGCAACTGTCAGTGTTCCCGATTGGTCTTGCATAACCCTTCAGCCAAACCCCCTCATGATTTCTTATCACACCTCCTCCCCCTGCCTTACCCGTACTTCCCATCATAGAACCATCCAAGCTGAGTTTTGACCAACCCTCAGGTGGCTTGGTCCATCCAACGGGAATGACAGATTTCAATTTTTGTACCTTACAATTGATACCCAGCGAGAAGAACTCAGCACTTTCTTTGATGCATCTTCTATAGTTCATGTTGTCCACCTTCCCGATTTGAACGTGACTTCATTCCTATGGAGTCAAATATGCCATACCCCCATGACAAACAAGATTTTCCATGGCAAACCCATTATCTCAAATCTAACATCTTTCTGGCAGTTGATCTCAAGCCACTTCCCAAGGGGTAAATTAAAAGAATCCCTCAGGCATTGGGGAAAGTTCAGGTCTTGCCAAAACCTTTGTGCCACCTTACAGCTCCTTAACAAGTGCTCAATTGTTTCATTGTCTCTCTGACACAAATTACATATGGGGTCAATGTTTAAACCCCTTGAACCTAGTACGTCTCCAATTGGCACACTATTTTGTAAACATAACCACAGAAAAAACTGAACCTTGGGAGGAGCTTCTACCTTCCAAACCCATGCTATTGGATTTGTCTCCAAGTTCAAGGGATTTAAATTTCTTGCCAGCATGTAAGCTGATTTCAGAGAGAAGATGCCATCTTTGGAGAAAGCCCAATGAAGAGTATCTTCAGTATTCTGGTTCAGAGACAATGGTGTTGCTTTAAATTCAGAATGTTACGTACTCGGTACAAATCCACAAATAAACTTCACAGCATAAAAATTCTCCCAATTGTAAATTCCCTCTTTTCATCCTACTTACGTTCTCTAAAGATCGACCATCGACCATCGTTGATTGTCATTGATCAATTGCTGACCTTTTCCAAATGAGATTTTTTTTGGTTCAAGCTATTCGCACTTAAATTTTCACATAAATTCCATATATAGGACCAATTTTCAAATATAAGCCTTCGAAATAGCCCAAAAATAGAAAATGTTTTAATTTATTGGATTTGTATTCATGAACAAAAATTCCTGTACACAATTAATTGGGAGTACATGTAGTATTTATTATTTTCTATGCAAACCAAACAAGAAAAATGTTTTTTTAGGTTCCGTTTGGTGGGGTGTTTTCTAAATGAAAACTCTCTTTTTTTTTTATTATAAAAAATGCTAGAAGCTATGCATTTGGCATTACCTTTTTGAAAAATTACGTTTTTTGAAAACTTTGAAAATTAATGTTTGCAAAACACAGTGGTGAATGGCTTTTTTAAAAATGCAGGTTTAAAACGCAACTATCATAGTCGGTTGAAGTTTGAAATTCCTAAAATATCCTCACAAATACTAATGTCTTGCCTGCTACATTGCTATCATCTATCACCTCTACACCTTGCCACTATCTAATTCTGCTCGGCTTTAATAAAATTTCTTCTCTCTAGCTTTTTTCATTAATTGAATATTCTGGGCATGCAAAAATTGGAGTACTTTGGTTTGGGATGAGGTGTGCGTGACGCAAAGAAGATGAATATGGAGAAACTTGGATGCAATTGAATTAATTTTTTTAGAAATTACTAAGGTTAGATGCGGACCATGTGATTGGCGGTGGAGGATTTTTGTCCAGCTACTCAACAAGTAAGGGAGAAGCTTGTGGTAGTAGGATATAGACAATGGGAAAGATAAAAATTAGGTGTCCTTCTTGTGTAATTTTTTATTATTATAATAACAAAAATAAATTACACTATTAAATAGAATATTTTATTATTATTATTACTTTCTTTATTAAAATTTTTATGGGACGTTTTCTTATTATTACATTATTAAATAAAAATATATATTATTACTCTTATTATTATCATTACAGCATAGCCTGTTAGGTCCTTTTTTGTAAATTTCTCAAAACAACAAATTTAGAGCAACATGTTTTACCAAATGCTCAAATATAACTTTAAAAACTGTGTTTTCAAAACACTCGTTTTAAAAATGCTATTTTTTGAAAATGCATTTTTTAGAACAACTTATCCAAACAGACTCTTAGTTCATTTTCAAAGTTGCAATCAAATATAAGAAAATGAGACAATTTTCCATTAAGAATTATTTTCCACAAGATGTTTTTTTATAAAAGCAAGTGAAAAGTTAATAATAAAATGTTTAGATACACCATCCACTCTATATATATATATATATTTTTTTCATTCTTTATATTTAAATATTTATTGAATTTTTTATTTATTTTTTATTTAAAATCTATTTTTCTTGTTTTTTAAGATACAAAATTACTAATTAAGTTTTTTTTTTTTTTTTTTAAGTTCCCCTAACATTTGTTTTTCAATTGATAATATAGCTAATCCACTTAATCTTTCATATGACATAGTAAACCTTAAATAAAATTTTATTAATTTTAGTTTTGAAAAAAATTCTTTCTACAGATGCAATCATAGCAGGTATTATTGTAATATTCTATAAGCAATATATGCATTTGGAAAAGAATCTAGTCTTTTTAAATAATTAAGTACATTAATTGGAGCATTTTCATCTATTTGCATAATTAAGTACAATAAATTAGTATCACTATAATACAAATGGGTTGATATAATATACATCAAATTATTGATTGGTGTGATAACTTATAATAATTGATAAAGCAAGAAGTAAAAGTCTAAAAGATAATGGATAGTGCAGAAAAACCATTGCAATTTGAAAAGTTCTTAAGATTTAATATGAGCTAAGTTAAAGAGGTTTAGGCCTCGCTCGAGAGGAGGGAATGAAATGGAATGGAATGGAAAAGAAATGAATGAAAAGAATAATTTTAGAATATTCTTCTATTCCCTTGTTTGGAAGTTTTAATGGAGGGAATGGAAAGCTCATTCTCTTGTCTGGGAGTTTAAGTATGAGAGAATGGAATGGGTAGGAGGGAACACTCATTCCTCTCTATTCCCTTAAAACCTTAAATTTTCATTTCCCCCAAAATTGAGAGGAATGTGAGGGAATGAAATTAAATTTAATGATGTTTTTACTAAAACTCCCAAAATACCCTTATATATTCAACCCTTTATTCTAAAATAAGGGTCTAATAGTAATATTATCATAAAGTGATTCCATTCCATTCCCTCCATATTACTCCCAAATAAGATTACTTACATTTCATTCATTTTCATTTCTTTCCATTCCTTTATTTTAAAACATCCAATCAAGATTACTTGATTCCATTCCATTCATTTCCCTTACTTAAATAAATTCCATTCCATTCCATTTTTTTCCATTCCCTTATGAACTCCCAAGTGAAACCTTAAAGTCTGTGCTGTATATCCAAGAGTTAGGCCCTTTTTAATATATACTACTGTAAGTTTTTTTAAAAACCTTCTCCCCTCTCCCCGTGTGTGTGTGTTAAAAATACTTAGTATTCTAAAAAAAAAAAAAAAAAAAAAAAACAGTGGGTTAATCCCACATTGGAAAATGAGTGTGAGTTAAAGAGGTTTAAAGTTTGTGCTGTGTATTTAAGAGTTAAGCTCTTTTGGATATACACCATTGTAAGTTTCTTTAAAAATCTTCTCCCCTCTTTCCGTGTGTGTGTGTTAAAAATATTTAGTATTCTCAAAAAAAAAAAAAAAAAAGATTTAATATGAGCTTTAAATATATAGAATGATTGAACTCCATGATTCGTTATGATTTGAGAATATATTGAATGCTTGGTATCCTTTGTAGCATGTCAATGGAATTACTTGCTCAATCAACGCACATTCAATCTACTTTACACTTTGTTTGAGTATTTTATTGTTTTATCTTTTGATTAGACGAGTTGGCACTCCACCCGAATTGAGTTGAAAATAATTCAAATTCATATGTCAAAGAATTAGGTGGTTCTTTGAATACCTAGTGGTTTTCTCCATTAATTTCTCTCAAATTTATTTTGCTATTTCTAATTGTAGCTTTAATATTACCGTGCTCCATCTTTGGATGAAAAAATACACAGACAACTATTTTTATTTTCTGCTTAATGATAAAAGTTTTTACATTATTGTTTGTTATTCCTTATAGATCGAACTCAAACTCATTGAGATATCATTACTTCTGATAATTTACATTTGGGTTTGCATTATTTTAATCACAACAACTTGTATGCTATAAACATCAACAATAGTCTTTTGTTTTTGGCATTAATGCAAAACACATGGGTAGACTAGTTGTTAACTTCTTTTTCGTATTTATCATCTCCATTTTTCCAGCCAACTCCGTTTGTATATAGTTCTCCCAAATTTCTTGGTATTGATTTTAAATCAATCCATAATGAAGGGGATAGTGCTGTCGTTGAGCTAAATTACACTGTAACGTGTTTGCTAATTTTATGTTGCAAGGAGATTAAATTCTATAAGGATGGGGTGTAAAACCCACGTTTTACACCATCTGATAAATAATTGTCATATCAACATTTTATTTAAAATTTAATACATTCTACCACACTTAATAACATCTCGATAGATTCCCAATTTGGTTGGATTTATATATGTATATTAGAATTGATTGAGTGTGATTATATTTATTCTTAAATATGTGATAAGATGATGTGACATGTTGAGATTGGAGGGGTAAAACATGGATTTTACACAACATCTTTATAGAATTTAATCTCATGTTGCAAGAATCTATATATAAAGCAGTAGTATGTTCTAATTATTTCTTTTAATATAACCTAATTCCCCTTTTGTTTCATGAGATTTTTATAAATATATAGGGATAGAGGACAGAATTTACCTCTAAACTGGTTTGAAAGAACGTTATTCAAATCTACCCTTTGATCATAAAATCACTTACAGATATTCGTAGTCACATGACCTATTGTGACTAAAAGAAGTAATTCAAATTTTCCAGAGTTGGTTCAATCTTTTTCGTCTTCATTATCTCCATCCTTCTTTCAAATGTGGGTGAGTTGATTTATAAATTTGTATAGTTCTCACAACAATATGGTGGTATGAATTTAAATCATTCAAAACGAAGATGATCATATTGTTGTTGAACAATTTTGCACTGTAAGGTGTTTGCTAATAATTTTATAGGAATTAATATATAACACTCTAATTATTTTTTTTTTAATGTAGACTAATATCCCTCTTGTTTTATGAGATTTTACTGTACATGCATGCAGAGAGAGGATTGGTTCTTGGATGCCCTATTATAAGGGGTGGTTCATGTAGATTTTCATCAAAATCTTCTTTAAAAAAAAGATCTTCATCAAATTGTGACAGGAAACGTGAGCACGCGAATTGTAGAGCATGTCATGGAAGATGCTACTGCTATTTCAAATGTTGCATAGTGTAAAAAGAGGGGAAAAAATGAAAATACATCAAGTAGGTTTGTGAAGCATCTATCGGCTTTTGAGGTCCGCTACGGATCTTCAATAGAAAGTCAGCCACATGTATTATTTTCGCTACAAGGCATAGTATTGTCAAATAACCATGGAAAACCATTGAGACTCCACATATGGTCAAAGATGTGTAATGTGAACCTAACGATCTCCATGTGTGTCCTTTAGGATGCCCTCTTTGGTATGAAGTTTAAACATTCTAATACTTACTGCATTTCGCAGACAACAAATATATATATATATTTTTTTTTTCCATCCATAAACAAACCGAGTAAGAAAACAAAATGCCTCATCCTCAGTTCCTTTAACAAGGTAACACATCTCCCCAGTTAAGATACAAGTGAACTCTCTTATATATCATCTCTCCTCTCTACTTGATAAATAAATTGAAGTCCATTATTCATGAAGCAGAGACAATTAACCAGGAAGCTTTAACTTCCAGACTGCCCAAAATACCTGCCTGCAACTGTAGCCAAAATATTTAGCATTACAACCTCATCATCAAGTTCAGACTTTGCAGCTCGTACTGTAGCACACTTTCGAAGCAGGCCTCGAAGAGAGGCACAAGTGTCAGCATCTAGTGGAGTATCAACTACAGCACATAGGGCGAATAGCCACACACAATCATTTCTTGACAGAGTATTCATGCTCTCCACCAAGCTTATGCGTTTCCTCAATGTTGACACCCGAGCTACAGAGTCCATTCTTAAGATTGCTGACAACGAAGGGCCAGAACTTTCATCTGCAGAAGTTTTTGGGCCCGAATGCTCTAAAGGTAGAGAGGAAGCTTGGTCCTCTACATTTAACAAAGAAGGCTGATCAATGGAGGTTTGGGAACCAGAGCAATCATGAGGCTGCTTGGAATGGACTGTCTCAGTCACAAGGTTATCAAAATTTTCAAAAACCATATCCTGAAATTGCTGGCGGGAATGACACTTTTCATTGACAACAAATGCTGGTTGCAACTTTCCAGAAATGTTTTCATCGGAACCCTCAAGATGCGACAGGGCCTGATATTAAGAGAATTAAGCATTAAAAAAAAATGTCAGTTTCTCCACATAGAAATGACAATGTAGCAGTTTCATACCTAAAACTCATTAGGAGAATTTTCAGTTACGAGTTATGTATAAATTTTAAGCAATGACATGTATTTAACTATTTCAAATATTTCCACACAAAAATGCAGTTTTTGTGTTTGCAGAAACAGGGGAAAGAATATGATAAAATTGTTCACTTCCTTCAGTAATATGAGGCAATCTCCTCACATTATTTCCAAAAACCAACCTGAGATAGAACGCTGCATGTGTGGATGGAGTTTGTTGAAAAGGCAAGTCTTTTCTACCCATTATGCCATATTGCGCAATATAAAAATAAAATAAAATATCTAAGAAAAATACAAATTACCTTCCTGCAGTTAGGAGCAAATACCTCCCGTCTTTTAGAAACAATCACTAAAACTGTTGTCAGGATCAGAAATAAAATCCTCATACTTTCAGTCACAATTGATGGATTCTCCTCTGTGACACGTCACTTCAAACACAAAATTATCATTCATTTGGACCTCAATGCCAACTCTGTAATGGCATTGTCTATTCAAAGAGCTAACTGAGGGCTAAATTTCGTGTTTAATGTGAAACATGCACATGAAATTGTAAAACCTATCAATTCGAACAGAAAATATGATGAATTCATTTTACTTCAAAACTCTGGGGGTTTTACTAGCTTTATGCAGGTGTTTCTAATTTCCCCCAACCACGGGAGAGTAACTTCTAGTTAACCCCAATAGTGTTTTACAATGGTAATTATCACATAATATTAAGAAATAAAGAGATACAGGCATCAACTTGAAGCAAAATGTTGTCATACGAATAATTAGTTCCACGCACAACAAAAATGAAAACAAGTAACAACACAATCAACCGAGCACTAAGTGTACTTGAGGCAAGGGAAAAAAAATACCAGCCGCAGCTCTGTAAAATCAGCAAGAAACGCATCCTCCCATTGTTTCAGCGGTAGCAGATGGTCTGGACACTCAGCAATATTAGGAATCTGGGGCATATAAACACTCTGTTCTTTGCTAAATTTACTTCTATCAAGCTTTGCCACCTTCACTTTCGGAATCTGAGCAGCTTCCCACCTAAACAGGAGAGAAAACTGCTTAGCTTGATATAATTTCAGTGTTAAACAACATATAACATATAAGATCCATCCCAAAAAAACAAATAAATAAATAAATTTGGTGGACCTCTTGATCCAATAAATCTCTCTGACCAACAAGGGTTTTCTGATGGAATGTGTTCCAAATTCTGGACAAATTAGAGGATGCTACTTCTCCAAATGACTCCCTGACCAAGGATGATCAATATTCAATAAAGCAGAACAAGGCAGGGTTGTGAATGTTTGATTAGGTGCTTTATTTTTTAATTTTAGGGCCCCCTCCCTTACAGCTTGAACAATAAATTGTGCTAATGACCTAAACAGTACTTTTAGTTTTCAACTTTTTTATTGGTAAGTTACACAACCAGTGGGTCTTAACCCCCAACCTCACACTCCACCTTACTCTTTCAGTGTATAACTAGATCCAACTCAAATCCAAGCTCAATATAATTAATATTAGATTGAATTTCCCTCCAAAAGTTGGCAAAGCCAATTCCCCAATAAGATGTGCAGTCAGGTTGGCAGTGATCAAAATTAAAAACCAGATCCACAAAGGCCAAAATGTTTGGAGCTAGACAAAACTTCAAAAGAAACGTACATAGCCATCCATACTAGTAATGGATTATCGTCTACATGGTCAACTAATCACCACCTAATGCAGATGCCAACAATTTTAAATAGTGCCTGCCTCTTAGGTTGCTCAACTGAACTGTGTGGAATCTCCTACAGAAACTGAACTTGTATGCCTGCTCACTTGTCCAAGAGGAAGAAGATGAAAAAGATAAGCAAAGCCAAAACAGTCAGACTACATATTCTTCCTTTTGGGTAAGGAAAAAGAGGGAAGTAGAGAGGTGGTGGCGTGCCCCTATCCATGGCCCCAGAAGATGACCCAAAGAAGGGTACTCCATGCTGTCCCCACAAGCAAATATAATTTCATTTTTGGAAGTTCTGGCCTGTCCTTCATTCAATTTTTTTTTTTTTTTTTTTTTTTTTTTTTTTTTTTTTTTTTTTTTTTTCTGTCAAACAAAATATGCAGCAACTTGAATTTTCAAATGCATGCAAAAAAAAGAAAACCCAGACCAGAACATTTGAGATCTAGGAACCATGGAAACTCTCTCTCTCTCTCAAACACACATTAAAGCATGTGCATGTAAGGAACACAATTAGGGATTAGGGTTTGTTGATGATTCTTGATGATTGAGAAGCTAGAATTTGATGCCTAAGGCCATAGGATTTCGGGTATGACCTTAAAGTTAAAGTGGTGGATTTGATGGTTGATAATGGTTTTAGGGTTAGAGATGGATTAAGTGGATGTTTAGGATTGATCTAGGGTTTTGGATGGATGATGGTTTGCATGAGTGATTGATAATTGCATGAGAATATGTCTACTACAAGAGAGTCACCACCTCCAAGTAATAGAATATGTCTACCTCCAAGAGAAAACATGCACAAAGGCAACAACTTTCATTATTCTTTAATTGATGATAATGAGGGGTTACATGGTTCTTTTTTTCTTTTTCTTTTTTATAGGAAAAATAGTTCAATTTATATAACTCATACCTATTCCCATTGGCCATACATATGGCTCATTCCCATTGGCCCACTAATTGAGCTAAAGAATATACATGTGATTAATGTGTTCCTGTGTACTAACCCTAACTAAGCTTATCCAACTAATTAATAACCGCTGAAAGTAACCAACTTCCCTAACTAACTCCAAGACATGTGACCAACTCAAGCCAACATGTGTTTTAGTTACAACTAAGCCCATGCTCAATCAATCAAGATTCCAACATGTGTATGACAACTGGAGAAAGCTTCCCTCAAAAGAAGTGACCCATTGGATTTCATAATGTTGATTGGCAAACTAGTGATGAAGTCACTCTGACTGCCGATTGGAAGTGTATTCCCATGTGCTGATCTTGCTCCTTTTTTTATCCTAACAATGCACATATTTTGGCAATCAAACCAGCAGCCACATCACTCAACCAATTTTTTTCTTTTTGTGGACAAGTAATAACATTTTATTAGTGCCTCATTGCTTGATTTGGTGCATTTGTCGTGAAAGGAATGCTAGAAGCTTTGAGGGTTGTGAATGTTCTTTGCTAGAGCTTAAGTCTTTGTTCTTACACACTCTCTTTGAATGGAGTATGGTCTTTTCCCATTTTTCTTGTTCTTCTTTTTCTATTTTTCTTGACCGTTGTTCTTTTGTTTCTTGATTTGTGCCCCCATAGTACATCCCCAATGTACTCGGTTTGGCAATTTTTCTATTATTAATAATATTCTTACATTATTTATCAAAAATTAACATTTTATTAAAAAGAAAGAAAAAATGCAAAGATTAAGTACACGGGAGTATATACAAGAGCCAAGGAAAAAACTAAGACCTAAAATTACATAGGTATAAGAACTCTAAAAAAGAACAGACATCCCCAGCATTCTTCAACCACTCAAACTAAGATGTAAGAAAAGAGGATTTCAAATGAAGCAAGGATGCTTTAGTCCCATCAAATGATCAAGCATTGCATTCTTTCCAAAATAGACCCTAATACACAAAGAGTGATAGCATTCAATACATCTAGCTTTGATTTTCCACTCTAACAACAATGTTATTAAAAGCATGCTCAAAGCCGCAAGGTCTAAGCACTTTCCTAGACCAAAGTGAAGCTTGTTAATGAAGAACACCTCAGGCGTGCTTTCTAGAGTTTCTTTAAGAAGCACAAAGAACAACTAGGCATGCGTTTTTTTTTTTTTTTTTTTTTTTTTATAGGTAATAAATATATATATATATATATCAAAAAGGAGTCACCCAAGTATACAAGAAGTATTCTGGAATCTAGGGTAAACAATCAATTACAAAAATCACATAAATCTAAAAAATCAACAATAGAAATTAAAGATAGATTCCTCAAGGCTAACAGCCAATCCAATAACGTTTTGAAAAGAGAATAACTTCAGGTCAAGCATAGATCTCTCGGTACCTTCAAAACTTCTGCTATTCCTTTCCCTCCAAAGGCACCACATTAAGCAATGGGGGATAATCATCCAAACATGACCATTTCAATGACAACCAAATCGAACTTGCCAACAAGCTAAAAGTTCAACAATAGATTTTGGCATCATCCAATAAACTCCAAACAAACCCAAAATCATGGACCACAAGTTTGAAACAATAGGACAATGTAGCAATAGGTTATCTACAGATTCACCATTACATTTGCACATATCACACCAATTTGTGATCCATAACTTTTTTTAGGCTTAAAATATATGAATCATAAAAATTAACCCCTCGATCTTAAGGAAAATGACATGAACTAATGAATTATTTACAAACACTATTCTTAAGGTGTTGAACTATACAATTTTTTGTTGACATATGACAAGACACATATAAAGATTATGTCCTATTTTTGTACTTTTGATCTTTGCATTTTGGATTTTTTTATTGAACCAAATACTTTATTTTGATCATAGCTATCATAGTAATGCTATTTATTAAAAATCATAAGAGAGCTTTATAAAATGTTATGTTAAACTTTATATGACTAGATTATTATCATATATCCCATTGATAATTGTTTTCACAATTACTATATAAAATTTTAAGAAATTGAAATATGTAAAATTCAAACTTAAAAACTTTGTGCAATTATACAATCCATTTGAGTT
This sequence comes from Quercus gilva, assembly GCA_023621385.1. Lineage (NCBI taxonomy): Eukaryota > Viridiplantae > Streptophyta > Magnoliopsida > Fagales > Fagaceae > Quercus > Quercus gilva. Next base: position 47,681,607 of record CM042482.1, on the reverse strand, counting down.
AATAGGCAAAATATACTATTTTGAGTTTTATAACTTTTTTTTTTCATAAGTAAAATATTATGACCGGTAGAGTTTTATAACTTTTTTTATTATATGTTATGTACCTTCCATAAGATATAGGTCTTTCATTACACACGAAAAGAAAATGGCCCAACCAATGGCCTTTTGGATGGAGATTGCTAATAATTTGGCCTAAGGCCTAATCAATTAATGTTGAGGATTTATTTTATTTATGTATTTAGTTATTTTCTTTTCCTACTTTTGGTTTAAGAATTTAATTACTTTTCTTAATAAGTAAAGTTATTTTCTATTCGAGAAGAAAGTTTGGAACTCTATGCCAAGGTTCAATATTGTTTTGGTTTTGCCCTTTGTCACTTTTGGCATCAAAGCTCATTGTATTACATCAGTTTTTAACATGATTGAAGAATAGAAAAATAAAAGATAACCTTGGAGTCAGCCCAATCCATTGGGAAAAAAATCCAAAAGAAATCTTATTAATCAATCAAACTGTAAAACAAAACAAACCCTATGTTCCATAATTAGTTCCAAACTTATTACCCTAATAGATATGGAAAATAACATTATGAATTAAATTCCTAAACCAAATAGGAAAGAAAATAACCAATTACATAAATGAAATAAATCTTAAACATTAAGTGATTACACATTTGGCCCAATTATTAGCAACCTCTATCCATAAGGCTATAAATTGGGCCGTCCTCGCTCTGTATATATGTCCATAAGTATGCGTAACTGAAGGCCTATATCTTGTGTCTGTACCAACTCCCCCAAAGTGGGAAGAACTCAACCCTGTTGAATGTGATTGAGGAAGCCTCCAAACTCCTAAGCCCACCAGCTTGGATTGGGGAACAAATCATTTCCCATTGCTCAACCAAGTTGAGGCTAAGATCATAAATTTTTAATCTATATAATAGCCTGAAACAGGAATTCCTACTATGATTTGCTAATTAGAGTGAATCCATGTCAAATTCCCTTATAACAAGGACCAGCTGCCACACTAATGCAACCTTAGCAATGACAGAGGAATTCCTACACCAAGCCAAGCATTATACTTTACTCATAATAATTCATGTAGTCACTTGCAATACACTCATGCCACAAAGAAGTGCTACCATTGGAACACAACTACAAGCCTCAACCAATAATCACACTATATTAGAAATTCAAAAATTCTTCTAATAAGTTGGCATCTCAAATTGACAGGTCAGCCACCTCAAGCCAACGTTCAAACGGACCCCACAATGCAGCCATAACATGCTAAGAGTGAAAACTATAGGTAGCAACAAAGGATACCAATCATCAATGGACTTTCTGGCCTGTAGTTCAATCTTAGAATCAAGCTTAATGCACCATGCCAGGCATTAAACCACTGTTATACACAATCTTCATACGGTAGGCATAGCCCCTACATGCACAATGCCACACTCACTTTCAATGACCTCAATTTGGATTTTAATCCTAAGGATGTGACATAGGATGTAAAGGCAAAAATCTAGTGTTTAGGAAATTGGGGTTAGGGTTAGGGTTTGTAAAGGATTTCAGATTTGCAATCTTGGCTGGCCAAATTAAGGGGTTACAGACTTGATTACACATGCTTGGAATCATAAAAATACAATGAAAAGCACAGGATAAGTACTAGCTTCACACTAGTGGGTTAGAAGTAAATCCTAGTGAAAGAATACATTGCACTTTATAGGGCTCAAGACACTCAAAAGCAGCCATACAATTCAGATAATACATGGATAACAATACAAGCCATTACAAAGCCAAATAACACTCAATCTTGATCATTGATATAAACAAATCTGGACCATGCATAATTAATAAGTAAAATATTACTAGAAGGCCCCAAAACGCTCACTGATGTACCCGCAATAATTAAACATATAAATTTCAGCACTGTGGCACTGTTTGCTACAGTTGCATGAATAGTAAACTCCAGCCAGTAGGCCTCAAATTAGCTCCTACTTAGGGCCCAAATTATAATCATCCAAACAAACATTGGCCTCAAGTATGGTGTCCTCAAAGTGTCCAAACCACAGAATTTTCAACATGACTAGTGTCTTACAAATACTAAATATAATCAAGTAATTGTTTTCTAAAAATTTCAAGATGCTGAAAAATTTTGCTGGGCAATCCTAGTTGCAGCACAACTAATCTAATCTTAGTATCCTAAGAATAGAGGGATTAAGGTTCATGGATATTATCACACTTTATCCCCTTCTACCATCACATCATTCCATTGGAAAATGGTGTGGCAAGCAAAGGTCCCTCCTAGGGTGGCATTCTTTTCATGGTCAGTTGCCTTGGGTAAAATTTTGTCTGCAGATAATCTTCAGAAGAGGAGAACTATGGTTATAGACTGGTGTTGTATGGCCAAAAAATGTGGGGAATCGGTAGATCATCTGCTTCTTCATTGCCCTATAGCATGAGTTATGGTCTATGGTGTTTAGCTTGTTTGGAATCCAGTGGGTTATGCCACAAAAGGTCGTTGAGTTGTTATGTTCATGGCAGGACCAGTTCAGCCGATATCGCAATATAGCTTTGTGGAAGTTTGTGCACATTGCATAATGTGGTGTATTTGGGGGGAATGGAATGCTAGAAGCTTTGAAGGATGTGAGCATTCTATTCACGGGATTAAATCTTTCTTCTTTCATACTTTGCTCAAGTGGAGTTTAGCTTTACAAACATTTTCATGTTCTGCAATTTCTGACTTGCAGGATTTTGTAATTTGGGCTCTTGATTGTTTTGTTCCCTTAGTACATCTCCAGTGTGCTTGGGTCTGTTTTGTTTTCAATAAAAAATTTTGGTATTTCAAAAAAGAAAAAAAAAGAAAAAAAAGGGAAACATTAAGTGCACCTGTAGCATCCAATTTGGAGTGCACAAATCAGTCACTAGTGTATAGGAATGCACCTTGGGAAAAGTGGTTTAAGCTTTGCAAAGAACCCAGTGTTGGGGTGAGAGTTTAAAATGAAAGAAAAATTTCGGGCAGCCATGGGGCAAATAATGTGCTGGAAGTCATCTTGTATTGTCCAGGATAGATGTACACCATGAGCACGTGCCAAATTAAAGAATGACTCAAAAATGAATTCCCAACTCAGCAGACAGGAATATGTCGAAAAAGAACATAAACACCAATTGATAGCTGTAAATCTCGAATTCCATATGATTGCAGGAGAAAGAGCCACAACATGATTTCATCATTCCAATGTCTTGAAAAAATTCCAAATGAGAGGATTTTATCTTTCTTTTCACTCTCCTACACTCATTTCTTTTCCTTGGAGAATGGTGTGGCAATCGAAGGTTCCTCCAAGAGTAGCTTTCTTTTCTTGGTCTGCTTCCTTAGGTAAGGTTTTAACAACAGATAACCTTCGCAAAAGGCATATTCTTGTTCTTGATTGGTGTTATATGTGTAAGAGTTGTGGGGAGTCGGTGGATTGTCTTATTCTTCATTGCCCATAGCATATGATTTGTGGTCATTGGTATTCTGTTTGTTTGGAATTCATTGGGTTATGCCACATAAGGTTAACCAGTTGTTTGAGTCTTGACAAGGTAAGTTTGGGCAACATTGCAATATAGACTTTTGGAGACTCGTGCCACAATGCTTGATGTGGTGTATATGGCGTGAAAGGAATGTTAGAAGTTTTGAGGGATGTAAACATTCTATGCTAGAGATTAAGTTTTTTTTTCTTGCAAACTCTCCTTGATTGGAGTGTAGCTTTGTCTCATTCTTCTTGTTTTTCCTTTCTTGTTTATTGTAATTTTGGTTCCTGATTTTTGCCCCCACAGTACATCCCCAATGTACTTAGGTTGGCCACATTTTTAATAATATTTTACATTGCCTATCAAAAGAAAAAATTCCAAATGAGAGACCCCTTATCATTTACAAGAATCCACCCAAAGACTAACACTGAATCTGAATTCCTTTGCTAACTAACTAGCTCTTGACATACTTCTCCATACACCGCAGCCATAGGTTTTCACATAAGAACAGTGTCTTAAACCTCATCCACTTATGCCATATTAAGCTACAATTCTAGATATTGAATATCTCACTTGACCCTCATCAAGAACCAACATCTTTCTCCAAGCAATTGCATTTATTTATTAATGTATGTATGTACATAGGGGTTTCCTATCCTCCCCACCTTCAGGTGAATGATAGAAGGCTTCCCACTTTGTTTTGGCTAAATAAGTCCCTGACTTCTAAAGCTAAAATTTGTAGCTTGATAAAATGAAAAGGTAGAAACATGTAGCCCCTTCAGCTCCCCTCAAGCCTCCCTTCCTTCTCTGGCCTCCTTTCTGGACTAAGGTTTTTAATAAGGTAAATGGCTCATGACTTGTTAGAAATAGCAATCTCCCATTTCCTACACTAGCATCAGCAAGAATTTGTAAAAAAATTTCATTTGGATTTGATCTTATATGAGATCTGGGAGGAAGCATCCACCATTGGAATAAATTGCAGCTAATGCATATAAAGATTATGATTTTAATATTTCCTACCTTCGTATTTAACCATGAACAGAAAAGGAAAGAAAGAAATAACCAATTCCCCTAAAGAGCAAAAACAAAATTGAAAATCCTTCAATTCCTCTTATTCCAAACACAACGAGAGGTAGAGAGACAGAGAGAGAGAGAGACTGAAAATATTTGGATGTCTGTGATATTTTCATAATCAACTCGGCGCATCTGCTAATATGAGGACAAATTTGGAACATATCATGCCATGTGGTGCAGAAATATAGCACACACCAAATAATGCAGGGCCCACTTTTGACCACAACCGCAGACCAGCTCCAAATCAATGCTCAGGTATCAGCCTTGATTTACTTTTCAAAGAAAAAGAGTCTATTGAGAAAAAATACAAAGAAAGAGAGAGAATCTACCTGACACGCCTGAGATATTCTAATCCATCTTCTGGAGGACCAGAATCGAAATCAGGTTCTCCTTCAACCAAAAAGGCAGGTTTCTGAATGCTTGCATAATCTTCATCACTGTCATCATCGTCACTGCACTCTTCTTCTGGACCTGTGTAACCATCTTCACCACTAACTATGTGACTACATGCAGGATCCAAAGGAGACAGACTTTCTGTTTCCATATTCTCCATCTTTTTAATATCACTATCCATATTTTCAGGACATGCTTCCCCTGAAAGCATCATAAAATTTTAGCAATGTCACATAGTTCTGAAAACCAAAATGTCTTGTCTAGAGGAAATAAGGGGAAATGAAGTGTTCAACTCTTGACATTTATGCAACTAACAGTGAACAGGTAAATGATCTGCAATTCATCTATGAATTAGACAAACAATTGAGCTCACTTTATTACTTTTCCTTTACAAAAAAATGTAACATATTATCATCCACATGACCAAAGTATGTTTTCTAGAGACTAAAACCTAAATCTTCCAATATCAATGTACAAGACTGTACACAAGCAGTATACTACAACCATAATGTTCCCAAATGTACAAATCAAGGGATCTATGTGGGAAATGTTGTATGTTGCACATAAGGTCTTCTGCAGATTCCTGTAGGCCATTCTTCAAAGCACGAAGATGTGATTTGTTCCCCTTGCAGCAACCACGCCTGTGCACAATAGAATTAGAACCATCAAATCGACACAATTAGGGCCAACTACCAAGTGAGAAAGGGTGAATGAAGAAAAGCTCTTAGAAATGTCTACGACTCTCAACATGTTTTTAAGAGGGAAAAATATACTGATAGTGTCTTTCAGGAAAGAGGAAAATCTCAGAGAAAGACTAACTTTCTAAGCATACGCAGACCAAAAACAAGCTGGGTATGCACAACAAATAGTGTGCGAGCAATTGCATAATCAAGAGAATGGGATACAAGAATGGAAAGAGAAGGGATTGTTCATAAAAATATAAAATCACCATGACATTGTCATGATCAAAGAAAAAATAAATGTCAAAGATCCTAAACAGTAACCTGCTTTTTTTTTTTTTTAAGTGAAAACAAAACCCAAAAGATATTTTGAGAAATGAACCAATTACAAAACTTGAGCAGCAGCAAGAAGTAAATGCAAAAATGAAGCCACTAGAAACCCTATTAAAGATCCAAATACTTTGACAAAGACCTCTGGAATTAGCACATCAATTTGGCTACACTTTATGGATTAAATCAAGCAGAAGGTAGATTCATAACATGCACGATGCAGCTTTTGGTTCCAGTCTCACAATGAGCACTCCATGGCTCACCTAGGTGCATGACAAGGTGAAGTAAATCCAGTTCATCTTAAACTCAACCTTCCCCCCCCCCCCCCCACCCCCCCACCCCCCCCACCCCACCCCCACCCCCCCAAAAAAATAAAATAAAATAAAAAGGGCAGCCAGTTCTAAAACTTGTTTTGAACACCTGAGTACTTCAATTTATAACATTTTCTGGAAAATGACTTGTTTTCCTATATTCAGTCATAACCTTGAAAATATGGCAGGAAACATTTCTTGTTGTTTGGCACGCATGGAAAACCATTCGTATTTTTTGTAATCCAATATCCAAATAACTATATGAACAAAGACTTTCATCCAAAAATAAGAAGAGAGAGACTCCAAACAGAAAAAAAAATAAAAAAGCTTCTTTTATTTTTGGGAGCCTCAAGCCAACACACAGCGCCCCCCCCCCCCCCCCCCTCTCCCCCAAAAAAAAAAAAAAAATCTACAGGAAAATTTAAGTAGGGAAGCGATTAGTTTGAGCAAAAAAAGGTTATTTGGGGAAAAATCAGTTGTCGGTCAATGACGGTCAAGGATCAGACCAAAGAGAAGAGAGAGCACACATCCTTTGAAGAGCCTTTTTGTGGAGTGTAGTTTATTCATGGGGGCCCATTGAGTCTATACCTTTCCATAAAACGTTTTCAGTCCTAAAACGTATTTTTACCATTGATTTGAATTTTTTCATCATACTAAACACCAAAAGAATGTGGAATTTCTGCCAAAACAAATGGAGTGTGTGTTACCAAGAAGACATATCATTGTGGAAGGTAGAATGGAACTGGTTACCAGTTATATGGTACACCAATTACCCAGAACACAATCTGATGGAGAATGCTACTTGCATCTCTTATGGATAGCCAAATTAGAAGGTAGAATGTTGATTACAGATAACATGCATAACAGCCCATTTGATTGCAATTCTCTAAATATACTCTCTTCTTGAAATAAGCCAGGAAAAAAATCACTATGTGATTAATTGAAATATAAAATGATGACTAATTAAAAGACAAAATGAACTGGAGGTAGAAGGGATTTAAAAATAAAATAAAAAATCCATAGGACAAAAAAACTAATAAAAAAGAAAGGGATTTGAAAGCAATCAAACACAAACTACACAGGTATGTTTTTACTCAAACAAAAGGATGCCCAATGCAATCAAACAGATTGCATACAAGGGGCTTAAACTTCCAGCATGTTCAGGATACAAGGGGCCCAAACTTCTACATGTTTCATAGATCCCTTGCCTAAGCATCATGTTGAAACCAACTACACAAGCAAAAGTAAATATAGGACCACTGGATGGCCTCAAAACCAGGTGATATTCCTTTGCATCAATTCAATATCACAACAGATTTAATTTAGAATAAAAGTTTTCCAAGAAAATTAAAGGCAATGCAGGAAATTCATCAAATGGAAACTAATATAATAGTATACCTTACAACAATACAGCAGAGAACAATATCTAAGAATATTTAGAAGGAAAAAAAAAACTTGGGCCTTCAAGAGCAAGCTATGTTCCTTTACATTAAATAGAGAAGAAAGATTATCTCATACATGCTTTTTTTAATTTAACTGTGTTCCCAATTATGAGCAACTATTAGATTTTAGACATCTAAGGTCATCTCTTAAACATGGCTTGTAATGCTTTTATCAGTATAGAAAGCAAAGGAGAACCAAGTACACATTCTTGATGCTGCCAAGAATAAATTTTCTTTTAAAAGTGTGCTGCCAGGAATACATTATATCGCATATATTTACTTTAACCTCTAAATGTTTTTAGACAATTAATCACAAACTGTACCACAATCTGGTACAACTCTTCAAGCTAGTGAATTTTCACTGTCATGATGATATTGCATGGAAACCACAATCCTCGCAATTCTTCAAGCCAGCAAAATTGGCAATGAAGGCATAGACTCTTCCAAACAATAAAAACTTCAAATGTCACAAGATACAAGAAAGGAATTCTATGAGTTATTTGGGGAATTAATACAAAGATCCACATCAAAAAGTTCATTCATCATGGTTTGCACCAATCAAATAAAATTCTATGAACTAAAAATCCATAAGTAACAACAAAGAATGTGAAAGAAATAACAGAAACTTACTGAGAATGGGAGAAGCCTCTGCCTTCATCCCAGGGCGGTTCCGAGGATCAAAATTCAAGCGGACATGCTTAGAGCTGGCCAAGTCTTCATACTCCCTTGCCACGACAGCCCCAAGCCCATTGTATATCTCTTTCCAAATCTTGCGCTGCTCTGCAATGTTTGCAAACCTCAAGGCCTCCATTTCCTTCCTCGAGTATACCTTCTTGGTTCCATCACCACTCTTCTTTGTTTCACCACTCACAAGAACATTCTTAGGCCTCCCTCCTCCATTCATCTCCAAAGCCTTTTTCGCCTTTCCACGTGACCGCCTCGCCTTCTTTCCATCCATTTCTTGCTTCCCATTCTTGTTCCCTTTCTTCCCTGCAGCACATTGATCATTCACTTCAATCAATGCCGTTTCATCAATCACTTCAATCTTCAAAGAACCCTCAAAATTAGAGACCTTTTCAGCATTGGTTTTATCTTCAGCCATCAACACAACTTCAAGCTCCTTCAAAAGTTTCTTCTTTTTCACTTCCAAGAGACTTTCAGGTTCCAATTCTTTCCCCAACTTATCCTCATTCCCTTCGATAGCGGAGTCCTTCTCTTCTTTGCCGGCAGAACCAGAAACCAAGATTCCATTGTCAATCTTTTCAACAAAATCAAACTTTTCTTGCCTGGCCTCGCCATCATAGACAAAACCCACCTCGCAATTCTCATTCTTTGGCTCTTCTTGGCCAAAATCCTCAACCTTTCTCACAAAAGAGCCACACCCAGAAGGCAAAGAATCCAACACATTTGGACTAGTTTCAGCAGCGGAAGAAAAACCCAGTTCTTGATTTTGTTCATTGATTTTTATCTCAGAAGAAGGAGCTTCAGAATGAGAAGAACACTTGGGTTTCTTGGAGTCGGAGAGGAAACTCAAGTTGTTGCTGTTGTTGTTGTTGTCAGATACATGTTGCTCAAGTTCTTCCTCTTCCTTGGGACTGGTAGAGGGTTTTGGCGGTGACTGTGGTGGAGGTAGAGTCTGTTGTTTGTCTCCAATATCAGTGATTCTTCGTTTGAATCCAACGCAAGTATCAGAATCCATATCAAAATGCCAAAACTGTAACAGAGAGAGAAAGAGCTTTTGGTTTGTTTTGAAGGTCTAGAGGCTTGAAGGGGTTATGCCTTAACCCCATTATATACAAGCTCTGAATGATCGCACCTGACACGTTTGGCTTGCACGTGCGGGTAACTGTGCACTACGGGTGTGGAGTTTGAACGGTAGAGTTTTTTTTTTTTTTAATTGCAAATGATTAATTTGAACCTTAATTTCCCTTTTAAAATAGACTAAATAATAACAGGTCATGATCAAAATTCTAGAATTTGGACATCCTGTAATATTTTATAGTTTTTTGGGTAATAATAAGACAAAAAAATAAAATTTAAACTTTTTTTTTTTTGGAGAAAGAATAAAGTTTAAACTTTGTTGATATTTATTTTCGCGACATATTTCTATAAGTCCGATTTGACCGAGTTTGACCTTTGGACCTAATTCATGTATCATCTATTTATACCTATATTACTATTTAAGAAATTTTCTCTATTTAGACTCCTAATTTTGTATGTTCAAAGTACTCTCAAATTCTTCTCTGTTTGGACTCTAATTGGGTTAGATAGGTAAAATAATATCTTAAAAACTCCTAAATTTTAGCTAAATTAAAAAAAAAAAATTGTAATTCCCCGTTTTACACTTTAGATTTGGTCCTAAATTTTAGATTTTCAAAAAAAAAAAAAAAAAAAAACTAACGGCCCTTGCTTTTCACTAAGACACGATTTTTTTTTTTTTTTTTTCTTTTCAAGACTTACGGATTCCTTTTTTTTTTTTTTTCCTTTCTTTTTTTTTTCAATTAATATATCTAAATTTTAAAATTTTGACACTTTTTTTTTTCCTAACAATTAGTGTATACACATTCAACTCATCTTTTTCCTAAAATTAGCATACATCATATCTATTTAAATATATCCCACATGTATCTTTTTAGTTTCTTTGCAGAGGCTTTTTTGGATTGTCTCAACTTTTTGCACACTTCATCACCATCTCCAATTTCAAAAAGGTTGTTTCCTTTGACATGTTAAAATTATTATTGTAAGGGTTTGGCCTAGGTATAGACAGGTTGTTATATATTCTATTAGCTTCTAAGCACATGCATTGTGCCTGCTCAGAAGCTTTTCTTTTTTTTTTCTTTTTTTTTTCGGTAAAGGTTAATAATTTACATTTATTATAATTTGAAATTTTTTTTTTCAAACAAATAAAAATGATAAACTTTAGAGATAAACAGTAACTGTAATTTCTTTTTTGAACGTGTGTTTGAAAGTGATGTAATAATATAGAGAAAAGTTTGGATAGGAAAAATATAATGAATGTGAGGGGAAAGAAAGCTAAATTTAAGGACTTCTCTTAGTTTTATATATATATATATATATATACAAGATAGAAATTCTACTATAGTCTAAATGCATATGGGTGTGAATCTCCCTCTTGGAGACTTGAACCATTGCTCTTACCCCCACACCTCTCAAGCATTTATACTTATGAAGTGACTATCGCGACAAAGGTTCACAATTTTTTTATTTTTTAAATTGGGGTGTTTTTTCTCCAAAAAAAAAAAATTTGGGGTGTTTTACTTTTATTTGGATGAAAAAGGAAAAAAAAATGCTAAATTTTAGGGAATAAAAAGATGAACATGAAGGAAAAAAAATCTTAAATTTTAGGAGTTCTCTTTTTGGATTCAAAATTAAATTTGTTATTTAATATTTATGACCCTATTTCTAAAAAAAGTTACTCTTCATTAATGAAGGTATTTTTAAACTACATAAAAGTCTAGTTCAAAGAAGGGAATCCTCTTATAGATAGTACTTGACTCATCACACGCACTTTGCGCATTTAATAATACTTTTTTTTTTTAATTTTATAATGTTTAAAAGTGATATATAAATAACCATTTGTATTTTTTTTTTAAGAAAGAGGTAAGGTAACATGCCAACGTGGAATAATGTTAAAAAATGAGATAGTGATAGTGTCCTAAGTTTTAGGCTTTTTTTTTTTTTTTTTAGAATGTCCTAAGTTTTTAAGCTGAATGGAGAAGATAAAGGAAAAAGCCTAAAATTTAAGAATAGTAAATTACTCTTTTTAACCGGTTTGTGTTTTTAAATTTAAAATTATTTAGCTAAAAGATTGGAGTATTTTAGAGAGTTTAAGAATTTGTGAAAGGATATTTTAGTGCGCAAAATGTTGAAACCCAAATGAAGAATCATGTTATTAATAGTATAGATAGATGTTGGAGTATTATTTAAAGGGCTTCCTCTTTTTGGACTCCTAATTTTGTATGCCCAAAATATCCTCAATTCTCTCATGTTTAAACTCCTAATAGGATTAGATATGTAAAATTAGCAATTTAAAAACTCTTAAATTTTAGCTACATTAAAAAAATTGCAATTCCACGTTTTACAGTTTAGATTTGGTCCTAAATTTTAGATTAAAAGAAAAAAACTACTAGTCCCTAACTTCCCACCAAGACACAATTTTATTTTATTTTATTTTTCTTTTCTTTTTTTCTTTTCAAGACTTACGGGTTCTTTCTTCTTCTTCTTCTTCTTCTTCTTCTTCTTCTTTTTTTTTTTTTCCTATTAATCTATATATATATATATATATAACCAAAACCTCTAAAACTCTCACAATTTTCCACGTCAACACAATATTTAAATAAAATAATATATATAGAACCAAAACCTCACCTCTGAAACTCTCACAATTTTCCACGTCAGCACAATATTTAAATAAAATTATTATTTTATTTAAATAAAATTATTTTTGTTTAGTCCAAACTTAACAAGAAGTAAAACTCTATCTCTCTAACAAGTCCAACTTAAACTCAAACTCAAACATTGATAATTTATCTCCAAATTTGCGAGGTTAATCATGAACACTATAAAAGTAAAGCAAACCCCAATATTTTTTTTTAAGCCGATTAGAGGTATGAGCTCTTCTTATATTATTTTCTTCTCCTCTACTTTGTTAAAAAAAAAAAAAAAAAAATTTATTTTACGATTTTTCATGTATTTTTTAAAAGGTAATTTTCGTATATAAACCATCAAACTCTCTTTAGCCATTTTTTACAAGATAAAAAAGCTTGTAATAATTGAAATTATTCTTTCGAATGTAACCCATATTTCTCTTATATTTCTTTATTGTTTAGTCATATATATTTAGTTTTGTTTCAATAATTTCTAAGTAGTGAATCATCTAATTCTTTAATATTTTTTAGTCTTTCAGAAGTTTTAATATCTAAATTTTTGAGTTATTTTTTTGCAATATTTGAAACTGTCTGACAAATTTTTTGTAAGGCATTGCACGTTCAAGCAATGACTTCTTCATCAAATTGTAACACAAATTTAAGTCATACAAGAGCAAATCATGCAATGGTGTTTATTAAATTTTTAATAAAATTATTTTAATCTACCTCACAAATAGATAGGTTCCTGTGCATAACATGGATTAGCGACTAGTATATCTAAATTTTAAAAGTTTAACGCATCTTTTTTTCCCAACAATTAGTGTAGACACATATAAATCATATTTTTCCTAAAAATTAGCACACATCATATCTAATAAAAAACAGTTCGAATTTGGTAAGGATTTGGTGTAAAATCTCTGTTTTACAAGGTACCACACACAATCAATCCCCATCAAACACAAGCTTTTCCATCACAGTCTGCTATCATTTCCTCTCAGATCTAACCAGCAAAAAGCTTTACACATCATTGGTAGCCGCCATCATCCTTAGCAATGGCTACCATACTCATCTCCTCTTTTTCCCTCTCTAATTTTCACACCTAAACCGTCTTATCTAAATCTCCATGGCTGACCATGAAAGCTGCCGCTCATTAACACCATTATGGTGGTCCCCAAGTTCAAACCATTAATGTTGGAGAGGATAAAATTAGGATAACGGATCCATCCAAGTAAACCTAACGGCGTTGGGTTTGTGGACTTATAGTGGAAGAAACCCCAGAGGTGGACAGATCCAAGATTCGCGGGCATAAGGTGGACGGATCTCAAAGGCCACGTGGTTTCTACATGATTAAAGTGACTTCCAAGGAATCCTAGATGGAAACAACTTGCATCCCACGGTTAACGCTAGTTGGCGGAATCCCAACATGGAAAGAATTCTAGAACAAGAAGGATCCCGTAACATATGCCCATTAATGATGATTTTTGCCATAAGGAAAAGACTTCCTACGCAAGAAACGGAGGTCGGTTCTATACTACTATAAAAACCCAAAGGCTCACGGAAAGCAAGGTACGCATAATTGACCCCAGCTCTAGTACTCTATAGTTGTGAAAGAGTTCTTTAACTTAACCTTCGAAGGGTCTTTGGCCGGTACCACACCGATACTTTTCTAGGGTTTTCTTTGTTATTATTTTGTAGGCCTTATTTCGAGCACGTGAGTGTTGTGTGACTTACTGACGATTTTTGGTATCATCAGTTGGCGTCGTCTGTATGAAATTACGATTTGTAAGCCATACTATCGCCTCCCGGACAAAAAGTTGCATGGTGCTCACTTGCTCGATGGCAACCACCAACGACGTTCAAGGAGACGAACCACACATGACTGCCTTCGAAAGACAGGTTCAAACTCTCGCTGCCGCCATGGAACACCTCACCAAACAAAACCATGACCTAAAAGAACAGTTGCACCAAAAGAATGTAGATCTTAATACTTAGGAGGAAGACTAAGAAGGCACCAGCGTTGAGCGAAGAAACCAACAAGGGTCGGAAGGAAGCAACGCCCCAAGCAGGCTAGAACGACAAGACATGAGCCGATCATCCATCACTGATACAGTCCCATCTCACATAGTCACCGAGATGCAGATGATGAAGGAATGAATGGACCTTATGATGAACGCTCTCAGAGGACAGGTGTCTAGTGACCTCGATGACTTAGTCCATCGAACTGACTCACCATTCATAACGCCCGTCACTTCGTTCCCACTCATACCGAAGTTTCGTATGCCGTAGGTGGAGAATTACGATGGATCCAAGGACCCCTTAGATCACCTGGAATCTTTCAAGACCCTGAGGCATCTACAAGAGGTACCAGACGAGATCATGTACAGGGCCTTCCCCACCACGCTGAAGGGATCCGCAAGGATCTGGTTTAGCAGGCTAAAGCCCAACTCCATTCGTACCTTCAAAGAGTTAAATGCCCAGTTCGCCTTACACTTCATTGGGGGATATAGGTATAAGAAGTCCACTGCATGCCTGATGAATAATAAGCAACGGGAGGACGAAACGCTGAGGTCCTACATCACCCGCTTTAACAAAGAGGCTCTCTTGATCGACGAAGCCAACGACAAGATACTCCTGGCTGCCTTCACAAACGAGCTACGAAAAGGTAAGTGCTTCTTTTCCCTATACAAGAACGACCCAAAAACTATGTCGAATGTGTTGTACAGGGCAACCAAGTACATGAACGCAGAAGATGCATTATTGGCCTGAGAAGAGAGGCTTAAGAAGAAGGATAGGGCACCAAAGATGGCTAGGACCGGAGAACGGCATGAGGATAGGCACCCAAAGCCCCCCACGGGAAAATTCACAAGTTTCACCCCGCTATCTGCCCCGATCGACCAAGTCTTGATGCAAATTAAGGACGAAGGGGCCTTGACCTTCCCCAGCAAGCTGAAGGGAAATCCTAATAAAAGGTCTAAAGACAAGTACTGCTGCTTCTATCGTGATCACGGCCATGACACAACTAAATGTTATGACCTGAAGCAAAGATTGAAGCCTTTATCCGACAAGGAAAGCTGCAAAGGTTTGTCAACAAGGAGAGGATGGACTCACCTCAAGAACAGGCTCCCCGACGGGAGAATAAGCGTCTCAGGCCTCCCATAAAAGATATAAGAATGATTGTAGGGGGCACAACGGTTACTGGGTCGTCCAAAAAGGCTTGTAAAACTTACCTCAGGATGGATTAAAACATCCAGCTGATAGGTTCCGTACCAAAGATGGCGTGGATAGATAACTCCGTCATCGAATTCTCAGAAAAAGATGCTCGACGTCTCCACCATCCACATGACGATGCACTGGTTGTCAGCATATGAGTAGGAGATTACAACACGCACCAGGTTCTAGTCGACAATGCAGCTCGAATGGCATCTTTTACTACCCAGCATTCCAACAGATAAGGATTGATAAAGAGCGACTAGTTCCGACGAACGCTCCGCTCGTTGGTTTTGGAGGAACAAGGGTGTTCCCTCTTGGTGCAATCACATTATCCGTAATGGTGGGCGACTACCTCCAATAGATCACTAAGGACGTAACATTTCTTATGGTCGACTGCTTGTCTGCTACAGTGACATCCTGGGATGACCTGCCCTCAATTCATGGAAGGCTATAACCTCAACCTACCACTTAATGATCAAGTTCCCAACAGATTATGGGGTAGGGGAGTTGCGCAGAAATCAGGTAGCTGCGCGTGAATGCTATATAGCTATGATGGAGATGGACGACCATCTCTAGGCCATTAACATTGAAGAACACCGGACGGCGATAGAGCTCGTTGAAAGGCTTGAAGAGATACTACTCGACGACTCCAAAAATGATCGAACAACGAGGATTAGTACCCTCGCTAGCCGATGGTTCGTCAAGCATTAACAACTTTCCTCAAAGATAACCACGATGTGTTTGCTTGGAGCCACAAAGATATGCCGAGAATAGACCCTTCCAACATGGTGCACAAACTGAATGTGTCGCCCTCTTTCACACCCATCAGCCAGAAGAAGCAGGTATTCGCCCCGAACGAGACCGAGCTATTATGGAAGAAGTTCACAAGCTACAATAGGCAAACTTCATTAGGGAAGTTTACTACCCCAACTGGCTGGCAAATGTAGTGATGGTCAAGAAAGCTAGTGGGAAATGGCGGATGTGCGTAGACTTCACCGACCTGAACAAGGCGTGCCCCAAAGATAGTTACCCCCTTCCGTGGGTTGACATTTTGGTTGACTCTACGGCTCAACATCAATTACTAAGCTTCATGGACACCTTTTCAGGCTATAACCAGATCAAAATGGATGAAGTAGATCAGGAGAAGACTTCGTTCGTTACTAGCCAGGGCCTCTTCTGCTATAAAGTAATGCCATTTGGCCTCAAAAATGCGGGCGCGTCGTACCAGAGGCTTATGAACAAGATGTTTGCACAACAGATTGGAAGAAATGTCTAAGTCTATGTTGACGATATGCTAGTGAAAAGCGGGAGGAAGATCATTTGGAGGACCTTAGGGAAACATTCGACACCCTTCGCTCTTACAACATGAAGCTCAATCCAGGAAAGTGTGCCTTCAAAGTAATGGCGGGAAAGTTCCTGGGATTCATGGTGTCTCAGAGGGGTATCGAGGCCAATCCAAACAAGATCTAGGCCATAATAGAGATGGAACCCCCGAGGAACATAAAAGAAGTACAAAGCCTCAACGACAAGATAACAGTGTTGAACAGGTTCGTGTCGAGGGCAATGGACAAGTGTTTACCTTTCTTCCGCACACTAAAGAAATCTTTTGAATGGACGACTAATTGTTAGCAGGCATTCAATGACCTGAAGACTTACCTCTTATCCCCTCCGTTGTTAAGTCCTTCCCAGCCCGGGGAAGAGCTATTCCTCTACTTGGCAGTATCCTCGGTGGCCGTCAGCGTAGTCTTAGTTAGGGAAAAAGACAGGGTACAGAAGCTCGTATACTACACGAGTCGAGCACTCTGAGGCCCAAAAGAAAGATACCGACCAATGGAGAAGCTTGCCTTTGCTTTAGTTACTGTAGCTTGTAAGCTCAAGCCATACTTCTAGGCTTACATGGTGATCATCTTGACTGGCAAACCCCTACGGTGAGCAATGAATAATCCCGAAGCTGCCGAATGAATGGCATTGTGGGTAATAGAGTTGAGTGAGGACATACAGTACCACCTGTGCACTACCATTAAGGGACAGGTGGTCCCCGACTTCATTGTGGAGTTCACTAATGTAGAAGGCTAGGGGGCAGAAAAGGTCCCACAGTGGAGCATCCACATAGATAAATCCTCCAATAAGCAAACAGGTAAAGCTGGTGTAATACTTCATAGCCCAGAAGGAAATAAGATCAAATGTATGGTCCATCTAGATTTCCCTGCGACCAATAACAAAGTAGAGTACAAAGCCTTGATAGCAGGGCTAGACCTTGCCAAAGCCATGGGAGCTGAAAATTTGCTCATCCACTACGATTCCCAAGTAGTAACAAGTCAGGTTAACGGAGAATACGACTGCGAGAATGAACGGATGAAGAAGTACCTAGAGTAGGTGAAGGATCGAATTAACAAACCCCGAGTAAAATTTGTTCAAATCCCAAGGGAGGAGAACGAGCACGTCAACCGACTCATTAAAGCCGCATCAGCAGAGCACATGGTCATCTCCAGTCAGGTACTATCCTTCGTTCAAATTTCACCACTAATAGATAGTATCGATGTACAGGAGGTAAGATCCGAAGATTACTGGGCAACACCAATAACCTCCTACCTAAAGGATGGCGTATTGCCAGACAGCAAGGAGGTTGCCAAAAAATTCAAGGTTCAAGCTGCTCGCTTCGTCCTAATTAAAGATATTCTTTATAAAAGGGGTTTCTCCTGATCGTACCTTAGATGTCTTGTCCCCGAGGAAGCGGACTATGTCATAAGAGAAGTCCATGAAGGAGTCTGCGAAAATCACTCTAGGTCTCAGTTGTTGGTACATAAATTGATCCGGGCTGAATACTACTGGCCAACCATACAGAGAGATGCCCATGCATATGTTAAAGCTCGCGACAAATCCAAAGATTTGGCAATCTCATCAGGCAACCAACAAAGGAACTCACCCAGATGATGGCCCCATGGCCGTTTGCTCAATGGGGATTGGATATAATGGGTCTGTTCCCAACAACGGCTAGACAATTGAAATTCCTAATAGTTGGTACAGACTACTTCACAAAGTGGGTAGAAGCGGAGGCCCTGGCCACCATCACTGAAAAGAATGCGCGAAATTTTGTATGGAAGAACATCATCTGAAGGTACGGTATATTTAGGGTGTTGGTCTTTGACAACGGGAAGCAGTTCGACAACGACGCATTCCGAGACTTCTGCTCATAACTAGGGATCAAGAACCATTACTCTTCACCCGCCCACCCACAGGCTAATGGGCAAGTTGAGATCACAAACTGATTCTTGCTCAAAATCATCAATACTCGGCTCGATGGGGCAAAGGTATATGGCCGAAGGAGCTACCAAGTGTTTTGTGGGCATATTGGACAACAGTGAGGACGCCTATAGGAGAAACCCCATTTCGATTAACATACGAGAGCGAGGCAGTCATCCCAGTGGAAATAGGACTTACAAGTTACAGGGTAGGGAACCATGACGAAAGCGAGCTTGATGATGCTATGTGCCTGGAGCTTGACCTGGTGGATGAAGTGAGAGCAACAGCTGAGCAAAGATTAGCACGGTACCAAAACCTTATAGCCAAACACTACAACTCCAAGGTCAAACACAGGGACTTCTAGGTAAGAGATCTTGTCCTAAGAAGGGTAATGGGCTCCACAAGAGACGCCTCTTAGGGAAAGCTAGGACCTAACTGGGAAGGATCATACAGAGTTGTATCATGGCATAGGAAGGGAACCTACCACCTGGAAATGTTGGACGAGCAAAAGTTGCATCACCTATGGAACATAAAGCATCTGAAAAAGTACTATCAGTAGCCTATTTGCAGTAGACAAACAACGACACTCCTCACTTCCAGTTTATTCATTTCTAGTTTATTTTTTGCTACAATACTTTTTTAAGCCCAAATCGCAAGTTTTTCTTTAAGGAACAATTTTTCTACATGCATTTATCACAAAATAAGAGGAGTTTATTCAAATATGACTATTGTGTTTATCTTTTTCTACATGATTACTCTACAAGTCTACAAGTGGACAAGTCCACAATCAAGTGGGCAGGTTCATGATTAAGTCCATAAGTGGACAAGTTCATCCCATAAGGATAAGTTAATGTTAAGTCCACAAATGGACGGGTTTATAGTCCACAAGTGGACGGATTCAAAATTAAGTCCACAAGTGGACGTGTTCATTACCAAGTCCATGAGTAGATGAGTCTGATCCACAAGTGGGCATTCATCCCACAAGGATGAGCTCCATCAAGTCCACAAAGTGAACTGATTTAACAACACGTTGGATCAAATGAACAAGTCTGTAAGGGGACGGGTTCATCAATAGTTATAAGGACCATACAGTGGACGGTTTCGACTACACATTGAATTAAAAGAACAAGTCCATACGTGGATGAATTCATTCGAAAGGATGATAGTTAATTAGTCCACAAAGTGGACGGGTTCAACAGTATGTTAAAATTAACAAGTCCATAAGTGGACGGGCTCAACAACACGTTGAATTGAAAGTATGCGTACATATAAGGACAGGTTCACCCCGAGAGAATGACTATAAAGTCCACAAGTTCATAATAGGATGGATTCATCCTAAGAACAATTATATTCATACAACCATAATCAAATTCATCCATAAAAGTAGACGGATAAAACAAAATATGTAATGAAATATTGCTAAATTCCCATAAAGGGAGAAGTTTAGATACAGAAGGCAACGGTTAAATTAAACATTAACTGTTCTTCAAAATCTTCACACTAAAAAAAAAAAAAAATATTACTGCTGAACAGGGGTGTTTCCTTCTTTCTCCTCCTCTACTTGAATGACGTCAAAGTGACGGATGCTATCCACGACGGGTTTGATTTGGCTTTCAACAACATTTCCTTCATCATCACGAGGATCGTTGACCGGGGCATCATCAGCAAAAAGTTCATCCGTACTCTCGGAGTGGACAGGCTAAACTGAAGTTTAGTCTTGGGCGTTGATAGTGACATGGGACACGTCCAGGTCAGGATAAGAAGTCTTGACTTGACGAAGGGCGTCGTCAAAGCCTTCAGCAAAGGAGCCTCTGAGCTCTGCCAGAAGGGCGTCGGAATCACAGTACTCCCATATCACTTCCACCTTTGCTTGACGGAGCTGGTCTTTGGCGTCACAAATCTCCTTCCCCTTGTCCTCCAATACCTTCTTTAGTAGCACCGTCTACTTCTCAAACGCGTCCCTAGTTTGCTCCAACAAGACAAGCTTCTTTTCCAACAAGACAAGCTTCTTTTCCTAGACCGTCTTCCAGGCCCTCAACTCGTTCAGCTCATCCTCCGTCGACCAAGCCTTCGCCCTTATACGATCTAACACAGTCCCGTGGTTCAGACAACAAACCATCAACCCCTTCATCATTAACATTGCCTAGAAACAAAGGGGTTAGCAACAAGGCAAGATGAAGGAAAGAAAATAGGAAGAGGACGGACATGTACCTAAGCACTACTTAAAAGCCCCGTCTCCCCCATGGCTTCAGTAGCATGGTTGCTCAAGTCTTCATAGTCGTTGGGTGTAATGATGGACGAGAGCTGCTCCAATGCATCCTTTGAATCCTCACGGAGGAGGACGGGTGGTTTCTCGGTGACGGAGGAGCCCTTCATCAAACCCGTGCCCTTTCCCAGGCCGAGGGGAGTAATTGTCTTCTTAGTATCGGCCTTCAACCCCATGACGGTCTCGGGGATAGTCTTGGGCTTCTTAGGGGGTTAACGGTCAGATTTTCCTTTTTGTGGACAGATTGGCTGAACCCATTCCCTTAAAGGTCTGACCCCCCTATTGTTTTTACAAAGCAGTTTGCTGCTTAATATAGGCCCTTCTTTTGGCAGCATCCATCTCTGCACACGGAGGACGGATGTCAGGATTTTGATAATACTAATAAAACAAAAAATGTTCAAGTATTGGATGATGGACTTACGTTGGTGAACTTGAGCGTCGTATCGACGGGCAGTTGTAGTTGGCTCTGGTCCTTCACAATACCAGTGGAGGGTGTCAAGGGTGACCAATTTAGCCCACGTCCTCTCCTTTAGCTTGGTTTTGCTAAAAATCTTCTCCAAAAAACTCCACTGCTCTAATGAGACTTGTGGATGGTCCTGAACTATAAAAAGGAAAGAAGACAGTTAGAAAATCATCTAGCAAACGATTAAAAACTTTAATGTAGACGGATTCATACTGGATGGGGGCATTATGCCTCATGTTGTGTCGACGGGCATGAATTCATGGTCGTCAGGACGACACATCCACTCGTCTCACACACGAGCCTCAACAATGGGCTCCTGGGCACAAAGCTATACATGCCCTTTAACTGAGCAATCTCAGTCGGACAGTAACAATTAAAAAGTTCTTTTAACGTCAATCGCCGTGCTTCGTCAGGCATGGCCCCATACAAGACCTCCATACTAAGGAAGACCCTCTAGGCGTTTGGGGAGATCTGGGTGACGGTCACCCCTAAGTACTGAAGGAGTTAACGATGAAGAGAACTAAGGGGAAATCTGAGCCCTACCTTCAACATCTGTTCATAGACCCTTACGGCTTCAAAACCATCGTAATAGCATTTCTCTGACTTGTAGGGTAGACGGATGGGTATGTTGGCAGATATCTGGTATTTTTCCCTAAGTGTCTTGAAGTGGGGTTCTTTGATTATAGATACAAAATCATTGGCTGTCCATATGGGTAACATTATAAACTCCCAAAATCCATCAGGACTTATGACAGATTGAATTGGGGGTTCGGTGCCTTCTATACCATCATTAAAGTCACCCTCTTACCCATCCATCTCCATACCCTCATCCATTGAGGGAGAGGTGGCTAATGGATCCCTCTTTTCACTTGATGCGTCTGGGTCTTTCTGACCTGATAGGAATACTTCATCGTAGCCCGCCCCTTCGCGGACACACGACTGGTTACTAGACGCATTAGACATCTGTCACCTACACGTGACGGTAAACCCTAAGACATTAACGGATCTAATAGGCGAAGGGGGTGCAGAGTCTAAAAAAATGACAAATTTAACGGAAGGAGAAAAGTACTTACCAGTTGAAAGTGAGCAGTAAAAAGGTATTGATGACGGGTGCATAAAAGTGAACGGTTTGCTTGTTTGACAATGATGACGGTAGCACTATGATCATGAGATTTCTATGGAAAGTAAAAAATAAGCATTAAAGAGGTAGGTTTATATAGAGGGAACAGCACAGAAGACAAAGGGACGCTTTGTTGGGACGCTTCGTTCCAAGAAATGGACCAATAAATCCACGCCACGTGTCCCTACGACATTTAATGAGTCTAGGCCAGCCTGTCAACCTATGCACTATACTTGGAAGATGGATTTAACATCGTCACCCCATGAATCTGTTCAAAGGAGGTGACGGATCCATGGAGTGAGGGGGCAACTAGAGAGGATAAATTAGGATGACAGATCCATCCAAGTAAACCTAACGGCGTTGGGTTTGTGGACTTATAGTAGACGGACCCTAGAGGTGGACGGATCCAAGATTCGTGGGCATAAGGTGGACGGATCTCAAAGGCCACATGGTTTCTACATTATTAAAGTGACTTCTAAGGAATCCTAGATGGAAACAACTTGCGTCCCACAGTTAACGCTAGTTGGTGGAATCCCAACATGGAAAAAATCCTAGTACAAGGACACTGTAATATACGCCCATTAATGATGATTTTCTCTATAAGGAAAAGACTTCTCACGCAAGAAATGAAGGTCGGTTCTGTACTACTATAAAAACCCAAAGGCTCCCAAAAAGCAAGGTACACATAATTGACCCCAACTCTAGCACTTTAAAGTTGTGAAAAAGTTCTCTAACTTAACCTTCAAAGGGTCTTTGGCCAATACCACACTGGTACTCTTCTAGGGTTTTCTTTGTTGTTGTTTTGCAGGCCTTGTTTTGAGCACGTGAGTGTCGTGTGGCTTACTGACGATTTTCGGCATCATCAAATGTTAAGGGAAGCATTTTACCAAAGTGGTCATGGCTTTTGCATTCAGCTCAAAACCAAGTTTCAGCATTTTAGCTTAAAAATATGAATAGAACCACCATTATATTCTCTCATGGTTTGAGCTTGGGGACCACCGTGATGGTGGGGTTGGACAGTAGCTTTCATGGTCGGCCATGAAGTTTTATATCATAGAGATTTTGGATGTGAGAGAGAGAGAATGAGGTGAGTGTGGAGCTGATGTGACAACTGCTACTAGTGATGGCAGAGCTTGGTGGCTGGTGGGATGAGAGAGAGAGAGAGAGAGAGAGAGAGCAAATCTATGATAAACAAAGCTTGATGGCTTGATGAGGTTTGATTGCATGTGTCACACTTCATTCATGTTGACATGGCATGTTGGGATTGTTAATGTGGGCGATTGAATGGTGTAAAATAAGAGTTTTACACTTTTACACCACATCCTTATCTATAAATACTATATAACCAAAACTTTTGACCTTGTTGGCCTTGAAATTTTGACAACCTAGGTTTCACAATTTTACATGCTACAAGCCTACATGTCAGCACTATTTTTTTTTTTTTTATTAATTAAATTTTCAGGTTAAGTTTTTACGTTGTACTCGATACACTCTTTCTCTTTCCATGATAAACCCTTCGTCCT
This sequence comes from Quercus gilva, assembly GCA_023621385.1. Lineage (NCBI taxonomy): Eukaryota > Viridiplantae > Streptophyta > Magnoliopsida > Fagales > Fagaceae > Quercus > Quercus gilva. The sequence goes on along the minus strand of CM042482.1, from coordinate 47,657,660 downwards.
TACCTGGCACAACAACCATGAAGAAGCCAAACAGCATAATCCTATTTGTTGACTTTGTTCATGTTGAAGGCGAGAATGGACTGTTGCTTTACCCAACTAAATGGTACAGTGAAATTTGAAACTAGTTCAACTTTCGTTATATAAATCATTTTGAAGTTTTTTTTTTTCACTTTTTTCAATGTTCAATTGTAGTGTGCTTAGTTATGGTGCTTTTTTTTTTGGGTGTATTCACACTATAAAACATTCTTTTTTATTCCCATTTAGAACATGTACACCACGTGTTTGACAAAAAGTCTCACTCAAAATTGAACTTACCAAATGACACCGTTTGAAATCCCAACTTAGGTAGCCGTAACTTTTTATCACTTTTAACCATTCCTTATTGTATTTCTTATCACTTTTAATTTGATGTAATGTTATTGTCTACAAATTTCAAGATTGATTTTATTTCTTAATTCTAATAAATATGCAGGAAAGACAAATGATGTTTTTGCATTTTGCTAATTTGATTGAACAACGCAATGATGACCTTCCTGCACTTAAGACATGGGACGTTGAATACGATACTATGTTGGTAATTGATATATCCATTGATATGGTTCATCAGTTGCTTTATAAATTTTGAGTGTTCCCTACATTCTATTTATTTTTGTGAGATTTCTATAGAAGAACTTTTAGGGTGGGTGGGTGGATAAGGCCCATGGTCTCACCATATAAATGTTCTTTATTAGTAAGCAGTTAATTCAAGTATTTGCAAGCATAGAATTGAAGGAAAAAACAGGTTTGCTCTGTTAGTAGTGGTAATCTCTTATGTATATTTTCTTTTTCTTTTTTTCCAAGTGATCATAACTTTAAGCAAAGTGGAAATTTTAAAAATTTGTTCAACTATTCCATGCATTGCACGGGTAAGTGACTAGTTGAATTTAAACTCATTTAAATATATCCTACATGTATCCTTTTAGTTTCTTTGCATAGGCTTTTTTTGGATTGTCTCAACCTTTTGCTCACTTCATCACCATCTCCAATTTCAAAAAGGTTTGTTTCCCTTGACACGTTGAAATTATTATTGTAAAGGTTTGGGCTAGGTATAGGCAAGTTGTTATCTTTTTTTTTTTTTTTTTTTTTTTTTTGGTTTTATCTATCTATAAATTCTATCTATTCTATTTATACTAGCCTCATCGCATGTACTCCGTGCATGCATGAGGCTCTTTTTTTTTTTTTTGGATTTAGTGTCATAATTTTGTATGAATCACAATTTGGTTTAAGTGTTTGTTTGATAATATTATGCTCTTGAGAACTACTCATATAGCCATGAGTGTCATTTGGCTAGCTCCAAAAAATGAAATTAATAATAGAGAGATGAAAAAAAAAATGTGTTCATTTTTTGGAGCTAGCCAAATGACACTCATGGCAATATGAGTAGTTCTCAAGAGCATAATATTATCGAACAAATAGTGGCGGCTCTAGGGATTTTGTTTAGGGGGGTCATTAAAAAATTTTAATAAAAAAAGAACTTGAATATATCGAGTTATCGACAAAAAAAAAAAAAAAAAAAATTAATACATGAAGTTTTACAATTTTCTTCTACAAGTTTTCAAATTTTGAATTGTTATATAATAGTTCATTATGAGTATCTATTGCCAATGTGGGTAGCTATGAGCCTATAACCATTTTATTTTGTTAAGTTTATCTAACATTTTTATTTTTATGCAGTTGTTATTATCTATTTGTTATTATTTTTATAAAAAAATATTTTAAACTAAATGACTAAGCTAAACTCTTTGGCTTTGTATTAATTATTGATGCACACATCCACACTCATTCATACATAAAATTATACACTACATGTCTACTTAACCAACCAAATGCTTGGACAATCACTAACTTTACAAATTTTTTTCTAGAATTTTACTAACTTTATAACAAAAAGTTATTATAACATGATAACAATAAATACACATGTAACAAACCATCTCTACTTCCTAATTATTAAATTATATAAATTTATATTATATTTATATTGTACACACAAACATCCACACATATCATAATTCACAAAAATAACATTATAACAAAACATAATGTACACAATCAATATTAGACACACTCACACACATAATATAAATTTATAAAAAAGAGTGACACTTACAATTCACAAATACTTACTCTTTACTCTTAGAATTGGAAATACTTGTAATAAGGGTGTGCAAAATTTAAGTTAGGGTGTGCAAAAATATTTTAAAAAATAAATTACAGTAATTAACTAACCAAAAAAATATATTTTATATATATATATATATATATATATTTTTTTTTTTGAGTCAGGGGGTTCATTTGAACCCCCTGAATAGAGTGTAGCACCACCTTAGCAAACAAACACTTAAACCAAATTGGGATTCATAGAAATTATGACACTAAATCCAAAAATAAAAAATAAAGAGCCTCATGCACGCGCAAAGCATGTGCAATGAGACTAGTTTCTAGAACTCATACCTAGGTAATACAATTTTAATTAAAATTTAAAATCAATGCTTTTCATTAGTGAATTAAGGCATATCATAATTGATATATTTTATGATAGTTTATAAATATTTGTTGGTAGAGCTCAAAATATTATTCAGATTTGCAACAATTTAAAAAAAAATAAATGGAATTTAAATATTCTAAATAGAAAACGATAATTTTAAATATTAAACATGGAAATTAGTTTTTTTTTTTTTTTTTTTTTTCTGCATAGGAAAGACATCCATTAAAAGATATAATATATAAAGAGAGCATAACATCTAAAAGAGAGCTGATAATAGCTCAACTGGTAAGTTCTCTAATGGTTGTATAAGAAATCTAGAGTTTAATCTCCACCTACACCAAAAACTGATTGGTGTCTTGGTCTGATGGTAAAGAGCTATCATCAGGAGCGAACGTCATAGGTTGAAACTCTCTCAAAAGAGAACTGATAATGTATAATAAGCTTATTAAAGAATTTAAGTGTTACAAATATCAATAAACTCAGGCATAATAAGGCAATTATTTATTTTACAAAACAAAGAATCACTAAGGAGTTATGTATCATTATGTTTGAGCATTTTAATATTAAATAATTAAAATGAATAAATGTTACAATATAAATGTAAAGATATGAGAGTGAATATTGAAGATGAGAAGTTAGTGAAAATGTTTAATCCCACATTGAAAAGGAGAGAGACTATTTTATTCTTTTTAATTGTGGTGATTAATGGGTTGACATGAATTGTCTCAGATATTGGGCTGGATACATGCACAAGGGAGAGGTATAGGGTGGAGGTATCAAAAATGGAAATGAATCAGCCTCTTGGATCCTCCTAATTGACAGTCCAGCCAAAGTAATTACCATATCCTTTGGTGAGTAAATGGCCCGAATTAATACTTCATTTTTATGATGGAAAATGAAGAGCCATTAACCCATTTAATGGATTATCTGTTTGGGCCTTTTCATTCTTCAGAAACTCCTCATCTCACCATTAGTTGTGTAACTCCAGCTCATCAGATTAATATCCAACAATTAATCTTGTAACACCTACTACATCAGAATAATAGACCTAATTAATCAGAATAAATTGAGTAGCAATTTTGTGAGGCCCATTGAGCCTATAAATAGACTCATTCAGACCCAATCCAAGTGATTGCAATAAACACTAAAAAAAATAGAGAGATTCTTGGCAAGGAATGGTGTTCTTTCTGGTAGAGCTTTGGGCTTGAACACTTTATGCAGAGGTTGTTCTAGTCATACCACACTTGTTGGGCTGTTGTATCCTAGGGAAGACAAGTTAGAGAAAGTCTACACTAGTTACAAAGTTTAGCCAACTAAGAGCTTGAATCTCCTTAAAGAGAGTAAGTGCCGCGCCTCAGTCCAAATAGTATTATGTAATTTCTTTCTTTACATTAATAATATTCAGAAGTATTATTCAGTTTCTCGTTGTGTTATTTCCATTATTATTGTGTTTGCATCAACAATTTTAAGGAGATTCAACACATGGAGCCTACACAAGAGAAACCAAATTTGCCTGTTGGAGATCTTAACAATAATATTCAGAAGTATTATTCAGTTTCTCGTTGTGTTATTTCCATTATTATTGTGTTTGCACTAACAATTTTAAGGAGATTCAACACATGGAGCCTACACAAGAGAAACCAAATAAGCCTGTTGGAGATCTTAACAAGCCCTTTCGCTTTAAGGGAACCCACTTCAAGAGGTGGAAAGGAAATGTCATATTCTACTTGAGTCTTCTTAAAGTTGCCTACATCCTCATTGACAAGAATCCATCAAAGGTTTCTACCGATGAGATGAGTGAGGAAGAATATATTCTCCATCAAGAAAAAATAGATAAGTATACAAAAGATGAATATAATTGTCACTCTTATCTATTGAATTGTCTTGCTAATCATTTCTATGATTATTATGATACAACTTAAAATTTTGCTAAGAAAATTTGGAAAGCTTTACAAAGCAAGTATGATATTAAGGAGGCAGGTGCAAAGAAGTATGCTGCTAGTAGATTTTTCCGTTACCAAATGGTGGATGGAAAATCAGTAGTGGATCAAGCACAAGACTTCCAAATGATTGTGGCAGAATTGAGATCCTAAGGCATAAAGATTGGAGACAATTTGGTGGTAGCTGGCATAATTGACAAACTACCACAATCTTGGAGGGAGTTCCAAAAGATTTTGTGGCACAAACAAAAGGAGACATCCTTAGAGACTTTGATCACACGCATCCGTGTGGAGGAGAAGGCTAGAGGACAAGATGCACTCATGACATAAGAGAGCAATGGTAATTCCACCACAAAGGTAAACCTTATTTCAGCCAATAATAATATGCCCAAAAATTATTTTCCTAGATTGGTCAATTGAAGCCTAAGAAGAGAGCCTTTAAAAATAATAATAGACCTCAAGGAAGGGGAAACCCGAATAAAAATTACAATATGAACCAAGGACCCTCTTCATAAGATCAATTTAATAGATCATGTTTTGTCTATGGCAAGAGTAGGCATATTGCTTGATTTTGCAAATTTTGGAAACGTGAATCTGTCCCGCAGGCTAACGTAACCGAAGAGCCTTTAGTAGCTATGATTACAGACATCAATATGGTGCAATATGTTGAAGGATGGTGGGCAAATTCTGGTGCTAATAGGCACGTCTGCTATGATAAAAATTGGTTCAAGTTGTAAAAAACTGTTATGCTTGGTAACTCTAGCAAAACCAAGGTTCTTGGGAATGGTGAGGTTGAATTGAAATTCACTTCTAAGCGTGTGCTAACATTGAAAGATGTACTTTACACTTCGTCCATGAGGAAGAATTTGATGTCAAGTTTTTTGCTTAACAAGGCTGGCTTCAAGCAAACTATGGAATCTGATAATTATGTAATCACTAAAAAGGGATTATTTGTGGGTAAGGGTTATGCTTGTGATGGAATGTTTAAATTGAATGTTAAAAATAATAAAGCATCTACCAGTTTAGCTTATATGCTTTCTTCTATTAATTTTTGGCATGCTCGTTTGTGTCATATAAATAGTAAATATGTGGGAATCATGAGTAATTTAGGATTAATTCCAAGACTATCAAAAGTTTCTGAAAAATGTGAAACTTGTAGTCAAGCTAAGATTACAAAAATGCCTCATAAAAATTTTGTAAGAAATATCGAATTGCTTAAGTTAATTCACTCTGATTTATGTGAATTTGAGGGAATTTTAACTCGTAGAGGAAATAGATATATTATCACTTTTATTAATGATTTCTCAAAATATACAACTATTTATTTTTTGAAAAATAAAAGTGATGCTTTTGAAAATTTTCAAGATTTTTTAAAAGAAGTTGAAAATCAATTTGGTAGAAAAATAAAAAAGAATAAGAAGTGATAGAGGCTGTGAGTATGAATCAAGTGCATTCAACTCATTTGTTCAATTTTTGGGAATTATCCATGAAACTACTGCACCATATTCACTTGCTTCTAATGGTGTGGCTGAAAAAAAAAATAGAACTTTAATTGAGTTAACGAATGTCATGTTAATCGAATCTGGTGCACCTTTACATTTTTGGAGTGAAGCTATTTTAACTGCATGTCATGTTTTGAATAGGGTGCCACATAAAAAATCACACACCGCATCTTTTGAGATGTGGAAAGGACATAAGCCAAATTTGGGATATTTGAGAGTATGGGGTTGTCTTGCTTATGTAAGGCTTACTGACCCTAAAATGCCTAAATTAGGTATAAGAACTACTACCTGTGCTTTTCTTGGTTATGCAATTAACAGTGCAGTCTATAGTTTTTTTTATCTTGAAAACAAAATAATTTTTGAATCTGGTGATGCAATTTTTTATGAAGAAAAATTTCCTTTTAAATTGAAAAATAGTGGGAGTGAAGAAAATATTTTGTCACAACCTAGTTCTTCTACTTCACATTTACAAAATCAAGAAAATTTTGAAATGGAACCTAGAAGGAGTAAAAGAGCTAGAGTTGAAAAGGATTTTGGTCCTGATTATTATGTTTTTAACATTGAGGAAAATCCCCAAAATTTAAAAGAGGCTTTAACATCACCTGATGCTATATTTTGGAAAGATGCTGTAAATGATAAAATGGAATATCTAATTTCTAATAGAACTTGCAAATTAGTAGATCTTCCACTGGATTGTAAGACCATAGGTTGTAAATGGATCCTTAGAAAAAAGTTGAAACCAGATGGATCAATAGATAAGTTTAAAGCTAGACTTGTTGTAAAAGGCTTTAAACAAAAAGTCAATCTTGATTTCTTTGATACATTTTCTCCGGCAATAAGAATTATATCTATTAGATTGTTAATTGCTATTGCTGTAATTTTTTATTTGAAAATTCATCAAATAGATGTAAAAACTGCTTTTCTAAATGGGGACCTAGAGGAAGAGATTTATATGGATCAACCCAAAGGTTTTGTAGAGTCTGGACAAGAAAGCAAGGTATGTAAGCTAACTAAATCCATATATGGCTTAAAACAAGCACCTAAGCAGTGGCATGGAAAGTTTGATTCCTGCACGATTGAGAATGGTTATAAATCAAATGAATGTGATAAATGTATTTATTCTAAATCATTGAATAATTTACATGTTATTATTACCCTCTATGTGGATGATATGTTGATTTTTGGCTCAAATATGCACATTATAAATGAGACAAAAAATATGCTTAAAAGCCATTTTGATATGAAAGATCTTGGTGAGGCTAATTTTATTTTGGGCATGAAAATTACAAAAGCATGTGATGGAATATATCTTGATCAATCACATTATGTTGAGAAAATATTGAGAAAATATAATTTTCATGATCACAAAAGTGTGGCTACTCCTTTTGATTCAAGTGTTCATTTATTTCCTGTGAATAATGATGATGAGATTTTTAATCAAAAGGATTATGCTAGCATCATTGGTAGTTTGCATTATGCTTATGATTGTACAAAACCTAACATTGCATATGCAATAGGAGTACTTAGCAGATTTACTAGCAAGCCTAGTAAAGATCATTAGCTAGCTATTGAGCAAGTCATGAGATATTTAATTGATACCAAAAGCAATGGCTTATTTTATAAAGAGTATCCTGCTGTGATTGAAGCTTTTAGTGATGCTAATTGAAATACTTTTTCAAGTGATTCTCTCTCTACCACTGGTTATATTTTTACCTTAGGTAGTGGTGCTATTTGTTGGAAATCTAAAAAGTAAACAATAATTGCTAATTCAATAATGGAAGTTGAATTAATAGCATTAGCTTTAGCTAGTGAAGAGGCAAATTGGCTTAGAGATTTGTTATATAAAATTCCACTTTGGGAAAAGCCAATTCCACCTATATTAATTCATTGTGATAGCACTGCCACAATTGGTAGAGTTAAAAACCATTACTACAACGGTAAATCCAGACCTATAAGAAGAAAGCACAGTATCGTACGATCTTATTTGAGTAGTGACATCATAACTGTGGATTATATTAAATCTAATGATAATCTTGTAGATCCATTTACCAAGGCCTTGGCAAAAGATAGGGTCTGGAATACATTGAGGGGGATGGGACTAAAGTCCATAGAATTATGAGCCATGTATGAGGATACCCAACCTAAGGACCAAAGATCCTGAGAATTGGATTCAATGGGAAAAACGAATCATACGATGATTGTAAGAAATGCACAATTTTTTTTAATTATTTATTTTGTAAATAATTTTTTAATTGTTCATCTCTATGGTGTAAGTGCATTGATCTTATAATGTGGAGAGGTTGAATAAAAAACTTTTAATGAAATTTTTAGCTCGTATGAGTGGGGTGTCAGAATTACAGGAGCACCCTTGACAAAATTTCACCTATGTGAGTGTGGGGGTGGGGCTGCTTCTTATGAGATTTGGACTTAATCTCAAATACACTCATAAAACCGAGATCAGCACATGGCCGTAAAGTGCTAGCTATAAAAGCTCATGTCAATGCCTGAGTTGTTATGTGTAAGCAGCGATGTTTAATTTCCCTAAAGCAGTCCTAGTTTAAGTCGGAGACCACTACGACTCTGGAGTTGAGATCGCAGTTTTACTAAGTGAAGGTTCAATGCAGAGCACACCTTCATGATGCATAGTGACCCGTCTTTGCCTGGTAATCTCTCTTTAACTAAAAAATTTAATATTAAAATGAGTAGGGGATTGTTGGAGCATTTTAATATTAAATAATTAAAATGAATAAATGTTACAACATAAATGTAAAGAAATGGGAGTGAATATGGAAGATGAGAAGTTAGTGAAAATGTTTAATCCCACATTGAAAAAAAGAAAAACTATTTTATTCTTTTTAATTGTGGTGATTAATAGGTTAACATGAATTGTCTTAGATATTGGGCTAGATACGTGCGTAAGGAGGAGGTGAAGGGTGGAGGTCGTGAGTCCCATTGAGCCTATAAATAGACTCATTCAAACCCAATCCAAGTGACTGCAATATACACTAAAAAAAAATAGAGAGATTCTTGGCAAGGAAGGATGTTCTTTCTGGTAGAGCCATACAACACTTGTTGGGTTTTTGTATCCTGGGGAAGACAAGTCAGAGAAGGTCTGCACCGGTTATAAAGTTTAGCCAACCAAAGGCTTGAATCTCCTTAAAGAGAGCAAGTGTCGCGCCTTAGTCCAAATAGTGTTGTGTAATTTCTTTCTTTACATTAATAATATTCAGATGTATTATTCAGTTTCTCGTTGTGTTATTTCCATTATTATTGTGTTTGCACCAATAGATTATATACAAGTTTTAACTTCTTCTCTCACCTAAACTCAACTAACACCAAATTGTGATGCTTTGGCCATTATGCAATCCACTAAAAGAGTTAGCCTACATTTATAAAAAAACAAAAATGATATGAGTTAAATTTGTTTTCTTTTTGGTGGACATTGAAACAAATACATGCTTGTTGTGTTTTTTATTTTAATTTTTTTGACCACGGTAGAATTTAGTTCATATATTATGAAATTAATTTCAATTTGGTTCCAAGTATAAAATGACCGAGCAGGATTATATTAAAAATATATATATACATTCATTAAAAGTAAAAGGGATAATTACAGTAAACCCACCTGAGGTTAGGCCCGTTTTCACTTTGCCTACCCGTGGTTCAAAACTTATCACTTTGCCCACCTGAGGTGTCTTCCGTTAGGGATCTGTTACCCACCTCTCCGTTTGCAATTAGAAAAACACATTTTTAGAGAAAAACAAACATAACAAAGATCAAAAACTTAGGACTTTTTATTTCTTAAGAACTTTTATAAGAATAAAACACAGAAATAGCACAAATCAAATGCTCAATGAAATCACTTTTAATCAGGAGGATGACGCAGAGGTGGGAGTATAGGACAATTCCTTCAATAAAGACTTCATCAAACAGTTCCTAACAATCCAATTACATGCTCCACACTTGGAAAACCCATTGAAACATGGATTAGGAAGCAATTACAAAACCCAAAAAGGAATTCACAAAAGGGTTTATAAATTCTGAAACATTTCAAGTAAGCAAACGATATTGGTCCAATTTCACACTTTTTGATTCAACAATCAGCTCAAACTTCTGGGTTTGTTCAAATTTAAATTTAAAATTAAATAAATACAAAATTTAAAAAAAAAATAAATAAATAAAAACATACAGATCCAAAAACAAGAATCCTAGGTTTCATATTCGCACAAATCCTAAAAAATATTTACAAAAATCCTACACTTGAGAAAGTGCTCTATTCTAATTTCACAAAAATCCTTTCAGTCATTCACAAAAATCATACACGGCTTCAAAACCCAGACCCAGACCCACCACACCTAGCAACACAAACACAGACCCACAAGAACTGACACTCAAAACCAAAACCAAAACCAACAGCGTCCTAATCTGAATCCCAACTCCAACCCCAACCCCAACCCCAACAGCAAGAGCAAGAAGAATAAAGGTGGACCCATTTCCATGGATCACGTGCTTCTGGCACTGCAGGAGACCAAGGACGAGAGGGATCTCAGAATCCGATCTCTGTTCATCTCCTCCGGCACCCAGAAAATTGATAACAATGGCGGCTCTGCTGGTCTTGGGTTTACTGAGGAGGAGGAGGATTTTTTGCCAACGGCGTTTGGGAAGATGATTAAGGAGGGAACCTTGAAGAGGATGAGAGAAGGAGAAGTATAGGGGTAATAGAGCTAGAGACGATGAAGGTGGTTTTGGTTTTGCAAGTGTTGGTGGTGAGTTTGAGAAGCACACCAAAGGGATTGGTATGAAACTGAAGAATGCACAGGGGATTGTCACTCTGATCGAGCCCAAATTGCGCCCCAAGAACATGGGTATGGGCTTCAACGATTTCAACGAGACAGAAGATAAGAAGGGTTTGTTGGGCAGTGACTCTGTGGGTGTAGAGAGAGTGAAGGAGAAGTTGGGTTTGTGTTTGTTATGGGTTGGGGAATGTTTAAGGGAATTTCAATTACTCTGGGTTTGAATTTTTTTTTTTCTTTGGGACTGAATTTGGGTTTGTTGTTTTTTCCTCCAATTTATTTTTATAGAAGTTCTTAAGAAATAAAAAGCCCTAAGTTTTTGATCTTTGTTATGTTTGTTTTTCTTTAAAAATGTGTTTTTCTAATTGCAAACGGAGAGGTGGGTAACAGATCCCTAACGGAAGGCACCTCAGGTGGGCAAAGTGATAAGTTTTGAACCACGGGTAGGCAAAGTGAAAACGGGCCTAACCTCAGGTGGGTTTACTGTAATTATCCCAAAGTAAAAATAAAGCACAGAGAATGAAAACCATAAACAAATTCTCAAAAATAATAATAAAAGAATCAAAAAAAACCTATAGAAAAAACCATAATACACGGATTAAAAAACTTACATATCTTTTTGAAAGTACTTAATGACACAGGTTTTTGGGAGACTCTCCAAGAATGAAATCAGTGTAAAGGCCGTTCAACAATTGTTGTAATTTCTAGGGATTTTGTGTTATTCGTTATTGAATTTTTCATCCAAAAAACACACAAAAAAATGCTTTGAAGAAAACTTACATGCCTTTTTAATGAAATTAAGCAAGAATTGTACACAAATCTTTTACACATCCAAGAAGAAAGTTTGTGCAGCAAAAGGAAGTGAATACTTCAACTATCTATGGATGTTGCACTGAAAGAGCCTGACAAAAATTTTATTTCAATTAGGAATAGATATAGTAATCCTTGTACACGTTTGTGAGCACCGCCTAACAAGAGTTCTATTTCAATTAGGAATAGTAGCTTTTGTACACGTAAAAAACCTATTGAGAAGAGTTTTTGTTTATGAGGACTTCATCTGTTGGGAAGTTTTTGTTTGTAGCGGATGGGAAATGTGGGGAGTTTTTTTTTTTTTTTTTTTTTTTTTATAATGATAAACCGGGGGAGTGTTTTAATTACATGTAACTTCCCACTATAACTATCATGTGCGTGGGGTTAGAAATTACAAAGTGTCACAGGATCAATTTTTCTTTTAAATTTTCTGTATGTGATGACACTAAGTCTCTAACTTAGTCTTAGCCAACACTCCACACACACACACACACTGTAGGAACACTCAGAACAGAATTATCAAGGGAAATCACACTCACACAGCACACACAGTATTTATAGGGTACCAACCTCAACCTTTATTACTCAATATCAAGTATAAAGGAAGCCTAGAGAATACACACGAAATTCTCTAAGCCAAAATTACACACTCTGCTGTTGACAGCCCCAACAGTCTAGGATAAATGCACAGAAATAATTGTCATGGCAGTTACTGCTAAGTAACTGCCCCCTTGTCCAGGGCTTGCTGCCACTTGTGGTCTGACTTAGGACACCTTCAACTGATGCTGTCTTGGCTTGCTCTCCACGTTTTCAGCCCCTACATAGCAGGTTTGAACATCTAGATAGCTAGGAACTGCTTGGTAACTACTAATAACTGCTGCTGCATACTCTGCATATGCTAGCCCATGTCTCAGCACATCATCATGGAGCTTATGCCCATGCCCCAGCAGCCCACACATAATTGTTTCATCACGTTTTAGAAGGCTTGGCCCCCTGCCCAAGCCCTTCTCATTAGCATCATAGCCCACACAGCATGCCTATATGCAGCACATCAAGTAACTGCCATCAACCCACTCACACAAGCCCAAGCATTCTGCCAGCATCAACCAACCCAATGCCTAGCATAGACTATCATCATGCAACCCAGCACTGCCTTGCACTCAAGCCACCAAGCCCACACATAAAGCAACCATCAACCAAGCCACCATTGCCATGCACCATCCCATAGGGTCAACATCACTTGTTGCTGCCCAACATTAAAATCTGTCTTTGCCCACCATGGCTATCATGCCCCGAACCCAAAAGGGTCCAAAGCATGAGAAAAACATCTCAAAGGTACCCGTAGATTTTGTTCCTTTTGGCAATTCAATCCAACTAAAATCATAACAAATACCAACATCAAGAATTATCCTAATAATTTTATTAAATATTCTCCCAAAGTAAGTCAGAGCTCTATGCAATAAAAACAATGACCATTGGTCACAAAATAATGGAAGTCTGAATAAATAATTACATAACATCAACTTGTCCCATTAGTGAAAATAAAGGCATTTAGATACAAAAGAATTGAGTCAAGCCTACTATAAGCTATACAACATCAATTATCTCCATCACAAAAGTCAGCCTCCATCAGCAATTAGTCTAACTACTGCTAGCCACCAAAAAGCTGTCTCAAAAAGATAGTTGCCTACTCTGAAAAAAGTTTGTAAAATAATAGAATGAGACAGAGTTCAGTAAGTAGCATAATTAATAAAGGTGGGGGAAATGCAAGTTTCATGATGATAACAATTTACAAATCATGTTTTTAATTTAGGAATTTCCAAATAATTTCTACAAAATTATTTCCAAAAATAATATGACAAAAATGAATAAATTGACACAGCACAAAGCTTCTCAAGATGTTCTCACGAAATTACATACTATATACTCCTCAAAATATCTTAACATGAAACTACGTATTATACACTGTGAGCAATAACAAAACCCTTCCTAACCAGAAAATCTAACCCAAGGCCACATGATAATCGCCGACACAAAGCCGGAACTAATCTGCCAACACAAAGCTGGAACTCATCGCCGACACAAAGCCGGAACTCATTCCCGACACAAAGCCGGAATTAATTTGCCGACATAAAGCCGGAACTCATTCTCAACACAAAGCCGAAATAAATCTGCTGACACAAAGCCAGAACTCATTGCCGACACAAAGTCGGAACTAATAACCATCACAAAGATAGGTGCTAAGATACCAAGGTCACACAGACTATAGTATCTAGCTGGGTAATCACTAGGTAATCACATGTCACAGCCCAAGGGTGAAAACATAAAGAGCTCACAGTTTACATCAAATCAAAACACATTTCAATTTCAAGTAGTTTCACAAAAACCTTTGAAATATCCAAAATATTCACAAAGTTCTCAAAGCCTTCAAACTCATTTCTTGTCAAGAAGATTTTGTATCAGTTTTCCCAAATATCAAAGCATCTTTAATTTTGCAAATAATGCAATAAGAAATAAAATCCATTCTCAAGAATTTAATCAAAGATGCTAACCTTTTCCATGCTAACAAATCATGCATTTCCCTATATGCATTGCCAAATATGGTGCCATTTTCACAAACAATCACATATATTGAAGTTACAACATAAAGCTTTCTAGGAAAATATAGTTTCCATAAACAATTTCGCAAAATATGTTTAACCCAAAAATAATGCTTTATGCAACATGGTTATTTTCCAAAAATATCTCATTAAAAAGCTACTTATCTCGTAACCCGCAAAAGCCTAATTTTCCAAGCTCCAAAAGAAATTAGTTAGAACCTAAACAATACCAAGCAAACCTATCAAAATAAGCATAAAGTTTGAAATTGTATCTAGTTACCTATTAGAAATTGCTAACTAAGAAATTAATTAGGCAAGCCTAGCATTTAACCTCACAAATAATGTATTCCACTTCCAAAGTTTCTCAACAATTTCATTACAAGGCATTGACTCCAACTTATCATCATATCATTCCAAGCTTCACCTTTACCATAAGAGATCCTAACACTTTATGAATTTCTTCCTCAATATACATGTCATTTTCAAGAGACCCACAAAACAACAACATATATAACAATACACACCATTACAAACCCCAAATGTAAAGCCTCCACTAACTCCAAATACACAATAAAAATTAGATTCATCAACTATTTCACATTAGAAAGCCAAAACTCCCAAATCTTCACCACTTAGCTAACCACCATTGTAAAAAATCATAAACCCTCTCATCAAATACATCCACCAAGACCAAAACCCATACATAAAAACACATAAATATCACTTCTAATGCTCATAAATCACATGGGTATTATTATTAAATCTTAGATAGACATGACCTCAAGCAAAAGCATATAAACCCACAAAAAGATTAGAAATTTTTACTTCAAATAGTAGAGGTGAGTGAGCCTTACCGTTTTCCTATGGAGTTTTCCAGTGATCTTGCCAGAAAAAGATGGTGGAGGTGATGAGAAGTGAAGGTGCCGGTGGGAGAATGCAGGAGTGTGAGAGAGGAGTGTTTGTATTGAGTGAAAATAAACAAGAAAAGAGAATATGGTGGAAAGGAGTGATGGCCAGTCAAAGAGGGAGGGAGATATTTGTGAATGTGTGGTGGGGAAATAAGGGGTAGGTGGGTCACGTGTGGCTCCTTAAAAATCTGACCCTCCCCCAACCCCCCCCCCCCCACCTTTTTATTTTTATTTTTATTTTATTTTTTCTATTGGGCTGGGCTGTTACAATGGCCCTCCTCTGCCATGGCCTTAGGGCATCATGTGGAGCAAGGTGCCTCCATATGCTGTCTCTCATCATGCTTATCACTCTAAATCCAACAATGAGAGTGGGAGACCAGGCTTGTCCCCCTCAAAAAGCAGTTAGGAACTTCACTAGATAGGCATGAGGAGCCATTGGTGTGTTGAGAAAACATAGAGCCAAGTGACTGGCCTGATGTTGGCCAAGCACTTCAATTCCTCATGCCATCATCAGCAACTTGTAAAGCTTCTAACACAAAGTTAGGTTTTTAGAAAAGTGAGTAGTTTTGGTTGTGTTCATAGGTGGTGAGAAATTTTTTTTTTTGGGTATAAATATACTATCTGGGAGTTTTTGTAATGTGAGGATTGAGGTCTTTTGTTCCCAAAAATTTTGAATTTAGTTTTTTTTTTATAAGAAAATGTTGAATTTTGAACAAAAACAAAAGTAACGTGTGGGAAGTATTATTATTATTATTTTATAGGAACTTTGCATTTATCTATTGTGGAGAGTTTTTATTTGTAGGTTTCATGTTTTAATTTTTTGTTAATTTACTATTTTAAATTTTTGTTAATTAAACCGGAAAATTTTTGGTAAGATAAAAAATTAGTTTAGATTTTTTTTTTTTTTTTTAAGAAAAGATAATGAAGTTTGGATAAGTTTTTTAAAAATTAAACCCAAAATTTTGGTAAGAGAAAAAGACTCATTAATTAGAGAAAATATTAAACACTCATCAAACTGACTAAATAAAAGAAAAGAAAAGATTAAAAAAGATAAGAAAGATAAGATATAAGATAATGGAAAAGATAATGATAACAAAGTAAGGAAACCAAATATAAACCAAATAAAAGAAAGCAAATACTGAATTGCAACTCATAAAAGCAAACGTAATTGAATGGCAACTCATAAAAGCAAACATAATTTACTGTAATACAGAGAACCTA
Source organism: Quercus gilva (assembly GCA_023621385.1). Taxonomy (NCBI): domain Eukaryota; kingdom Viridiplantae; phylum Streptophyta; class Magnoliopsida; order Fagales; family Fagaceae; genus Quercus; species Quercus gilva. The sequence continues at coordinate 47,641,359 of CM042482.1, read as the reverse complement.
ACACGCATAAGGCATCTAAATAGAGGTCATCAAAAATACTTACATTTTTGCCATTGACTACACTTCAAGTCTAAAGTTCAAACAGTCTGTTGGAGTTGGAGGACAGAGCACATGAAAATCTTGAAGATCCACACCCCAGTGCACGTTCCTTGAAGTTTAGATACGAAAATCTTGAAGATAGACACCCCAATGCATGTTCCTTGAAGAAATATACCCCAGTCCTTTAAGAAATATGTGAAAGAAATTACCCAATGCAATTTCCTTGAAGAAATGTGTGAAAGAAATTAAAGGTGAGGTTTAAATAGAAGGGCTATTTTACACAAATATTTGATTTGTTTCTAGAATATAAGAAATTATTCATGAATTAGAAAACCAAAATAGAAAAAACCAATGTACATTGACTTACACATACTATTGAGCAGGCAAATTTGAGCAGAGCAAATAGAAAAAATGATAATAATGGTGAAAAGAAGATTAACACAGAATTGAGAGAATTTGAGAACTGAAAAAGAAGCAATTTGAGTTTGAAAACCAACATTAGTGTATTGGGAGTGTGGTCCTATTTTGTAGATAGTGTTTTACGTGGGAGTTAAATAAGCATTTTTACCAAATTTTGCCCATACTTAAACAGAATCCCCTTAAATAGTAGTATAGAAGAGGATTTCCTTCTTTGAACTAGACTTTTATTTAGTTCAAAAATACTTTCATTAATAAATGGTAACTTCTCTAAGAAATAAGGTCATAAGTGTCTAATAACAAATTTCATTTTAAATTCAAAAAGAGAAATCCTAAAATTTATGATTTTTTTTTTCTTTTGCGTTTATCTTTTTATTCCCTAAAATTTAGCATTTTTTATTCCTTTATCATCAAAATAAAAGTAAAACACTCCCAATTTAAAAAATAAAAAACTAAGAGAACTAAAATTTAATCTTCTTACCCCTTACGTTATTCTTATTTTTCCTACCCAAACTTTTCTTTATATCGCTACACCATTTTTAAACACGCATTAAAAAAAAAAAGAAATAACAATTACTGCTTATAAAAAAGAGATTAAATTCTATAAGGACGTGGTGTAAAACCCATGTTTTACCCTTTCAATTCTAATATGTCATATCATCTTATCACATATTTAAGAATAAACACAACCACGCTCAATCAATTCTAATACCCATATATAAATCCAACCAAATTGGGAATCTATCGAGATGTTATTAGATGTGGTAAGATGTATTGAATTTTAAGTAAAATGTTGATGTGGCAATCACTTATTGGATAGTGTAAAACATTGGTTTTACACCCCATCCTTATAGAATTTAATCTCTATAAAAAAAAATATTTCCGAAGTATAATAAATACAAATTATTAACCTTTATCCAAAAAAATAGAAGAGCCGTTGCGCATACTTAGAAGCTAGATTTCTATACTATTATTTAAGGGGCTTTCTCTTTTTGGACTCTTAATTTTGTATGCCCAAAGTACACTTAAATTCTCCCATGTTTGGACTCCTAATAAGGTTAGATATGTAAAATTAACAATTTAAAAACTCCTAAATTTTAGCTAAATTAAAAAATTGCAATTCCACATTTTACCCGTTAGAATTGATCCTAAATTTTAGATTTTCAAAAAATAAAATAAAATAAAAATAAGACCAACTACCAGGCCCTAACTTCCTACTAAGACAAGATTTTCTTTTTCTTTTTTTCTTTTCAAGACTTACGGATTCCTTTTTTTTTTCTTTTTTCTTTTTTCCTATTAATATATCTAAATTTTAAATGTTTGACACATCTTTTTTTTTTTCCCTAACAATTAGTGTACACACATATGACTCATCTTTTTTCTAAAAATTAGCACGCCATCTATACTATTCCGAGAGATGCTACATCTACAATAATTTTACAACATTTTTACAACAAATCACAGGTGGTTAGTTATTATTGGTTCAAATTTGAAACTAACACTAAGATTACTTTTTTGCCCCAACAATAACAACCAGTAACAATCTACCACTTAGGATTTATTGTAAAAATGTTGTAGACATATATAAAAGGATTCCCCTATTTCAACTGGATTTTTATGTCGTTCAAAAATACCTCAATTAATGAAGAGTAATTTCATTTAAAAATAGGGTCATAAATGTCAAATAACAAATTTCATTTTGAATTTAAAAATGGAACGCCTACAATTTAGGATTTTTTCCCTTCATGTTCAAAAAAGAAATTATAGTTACTGCTTATTTCTGAAGTTTATCATTTCTATTTGTTTGAAAAATAAAAATATATATTTCTAAATTATAATAGATGCAAATTATTAATCTTTATCCTAAAAAATAAAAGAGCCTTTGAGTACGCGCGTGAGCGCGTGCTCAGAGGCTAATACTATATATAAGAGGATTTCCCTCTTTCAACTGGACTTTTATGTAATTAAAAAATACCCTCATTAATGAAGGGTAACTTCATTTAGAAATATGGTCATAAATGTCAAATAAAAATTTTCATTTTGAATTCAAAAAGAGAATTCTTAAAATTTTTTAGGATTTTTTGCCCTTTACATTCAAAAAAGAAATTACAATTTCTGCTTAGCTCTAAAATTTATCATTTTTATTTGTTTGAAAATAAAAAAAAATTATATTTCCAAATTATAATATATGCAAATTATTAATCTTTACCCAAAAAAATGAAAGGGCCTCTAACCACTCACGTGAACGTGTGCTCAGAGGCTAATATCTATATAAATATATCTCACATGTATCCTTTTAGTTTCTTTGCATAGAATTATTTTTGGATTGTCTCAACTTTTTACTCATTTCATCACCATCTCCAATTTCAAAAAGGTTTGTTTCCTTTGACACATTGAAATTATTATTGTAAGGGTTGAGGCTAGATATAGGCAGGTTGTTATCTTACTTTTTTGTTTTTTGGTTATATTTCATTTTATTAGGGTTTTTTTAGAAGTCATTTTATTAATTTTTTTTTTTTTTGTTTGAAAGTGTACATTTGTCTTCTACACAGTTTTAAAGTTAAATGTAGAAGAGAAATCATAACCAACAATGTGATTGTGTTTATATTTAGGAGAGGAATCATTAACATCAGTGTGATTATGTTTATATTTAGGTATGTGTTGATTTGGTTTGGCATATCCATTTCTTTCCTTTCAAGAACTCAGTTTATACACCTTTACAATTTGGGTGGAACCATGGGAGAGTGTTATTTTTGCAATAAATGGTTAATGTGGATTTTGTGTAGAAGTGCATTTGATGAGGTTAGTATTTTATTTTATTTTTTTAAGCATGGTCCAACCCCATGTAACATATTAGGGAATTGAGGGTGTGTGATTTGGAGGGTATTGATCAGTTTCTTTCAGATTTTTTGCATGAGTAAAGTACATGTGTGCCCTTTGGGACGTTAGTAGCACCTCAAGCTCATGGAGGAGGGCTTGTGCCTAAAATTTCCACTCTAAATGAGGTCTTATGCTCCTATTGTTTGTAACCCAAGTTTCAGCACTGACATTTTTTGCCTCTAAAACATGGTTGACTTTCATTGCCCAACTTTAGCTGCTAGCCCTTAGTTAGGTGAGCATTCTAATAGTCTAAAATGGCTAATTTAAATCAACCAAAGAGAGCAAACCATTTTATTTCCCAAATTATGTAAAAAAAACATGCTAACTCTCTTATCCAATTAAAGCAAATCTAACAATAACCCCTTTGATTGATACATTTGGGGTTCAAAGCCTCTTCTATTGACCAAAAATCAATCACTAAGAGCACCCCAAATTCAATACAAAATGCCCCAGTCAGATTCAAAACAAGCAAATCACATTTTACCCTTGGAGCTAAAACTTTAGAGTAAAAGCACACTTAGCTAGTAGACATTTTCACAATTCTAAAGTTTGGGGTGGAAATATTGGTATAGAGGAACCCTCCTCTCCCTCACGACCTCTCTCAATTTCCTGTTTCTGCTATATGTGGATCGAAGTTTCAAACCTATTGTTTTTAAGTATTTTTCTACATCTGTCATTGGTATTTCAATTTTCTCTCTTGTTAAATCATTATTAGTCTTTGTTTATTATACATTTGGGATTTTGGGCTTGACTCTCCACAAATAGTCACTTATAATGAACCCAAGGGGAGGTTTTGGCCGTTGTTGCATTTTTGGCCCTTGTCACAACACATCCTCAACAAACTTATATTTAAAAAAGCTAGTTTAATTGTTTATTTTGGCCATCTTTTATTTTTATTTTTATGACATGAGAACTTCAGTTTGGAGGTCTGAAAACAGTTTCAAGATACAGAGAGAAGGGGACCATAAGTTCCTTTTTGTGTTTGACAACGAAAAGGATGTGGAAAGAATCCTATCAACTGAACCGTGGAGCTTCGATAAATCACTGGTGGTAACCCAGAGATTTGACAGAAACTCCTCGATTGAGGAACTTAGTTTCGACAAGGTTTCTTTTTGGGTACAAGTTCCTAATATTCCTATCAAATACAGGAACAGATTGGTGGCAGAAGATATTTATGAATCCATCAGTCAGGTTCATCGTTCTGTAGAGAATTCTGAGGGTGGGGGTGGGAGTTTTATGAGGGTTAGAGTGACCCTGGATGTTTATCAACCCCTATGTCGAGGTAGAGTCATTAAACTTGAGGATGGGGAGAAAATTTGGGTTAGCTTCAAATATGAGCGTCTACCGAACATCTGCTACTAGGTGGCTGTTTCGATCACGGGGATAAGGATTGTGACATTTGGATTCAGAGCAAGGGCACTTTACAATCATCATCTCAGCAGTATGGTTCATGGCTTCGTGCCCCGCCAAATATACCCACTAATAACAGAGTGATACGGGTTTCAGGTTATTATGAAGATCGAGAGGAGAACATCTCTACACGGCAGGGGAGGGCGGCTAAGCAAGGACCAATACCAGTCTCAACACCAGCGATGGGAACACAACCAGAGAAGGAAACAGCAGATACGGGGGCGGATTTCATGGAATTTTTGAATTCAAATATGGATGAGTCCACGAAGCCAAATATGGATAAGGAGCAGATTTTGAGGGATCCCGAGGCTGAGGGGGATCGTTTTGAGCAACAAATCCGGGAAATTGACAAAGATCTCGGATTCAATGAAAATCCCATTATTATGAAGCCAGATACTGATCCACGTAAAGATAGACCCATGCAAACCATGACCGATGTGGGAAATAAAGTTCAAAATGAAAAGCATGTGGGGTCACGTGATCTGAGTCATGTTCATCCCTTACCTCTCACTGATATATCAAATGCTCCTAATCTTTCTGTTGTTGCAGATAAGACCCCACATCCTACATGGAAACGTTTGGCTCGCTTATCTGTCAGTTCCCAGGTCACAGTGGGAGACTCCATTGGCATCAAACATCTAGTTGATATGGTGGTTGATCATTATGAGTTACCATGCAAGAAGTTGGTGGTTTCAAGTGATGATAAAGAAAATTCCCCTGTTTTGGCAGAGATTGGTTTCCAGTCCCGCCAGTCCCAATGAGTTGCATAGTTTGGAACTGTCGGGGGCTTGGGAACCAACGTGCAGTTCAAGAGCTTGCGGATTTGGTGCAGGCAAAAGCTCCCTCTCTCGTGTTCTTAGCCGAAACATGAACAGACGAAGCAAGGCTAAACTACGTTCAAGATTGTATTCATTTTGGTTAGAAATGTTTTGTTGAAAGAATTAACAGGGGTGGAGGTTTAGTTCTCTTTTGGAAAAATGGAATAGAAGTGGATGTTGTGTCTTCTTCCGTGAATCATATTGATGCCACAATCAATAAAAACTCGGAGAAGCCATGGCGATTTACTGGTTTTTATGGCGAACCTGAAACTCACAAAAGATTCGAGTCTTGGGATCTTCTCCGTCAACTTCACCGACGAAGCTCTCTACCATGGCTTTGTGCCGGTGATTTTAATGAGATAGTCAAGCAATCCGAGAAGGTAGGGGTAGACTTCGTCCTCACAGCCAAATGCAGCAGTTTAGAGAAGTCCTCGACGAATGCGAGTTTATGGATTTAGGCTTTAAAGGATTTCCTTTTACATGGAGTAAACACTGGCAAAATGGGTACTCTGTTTGGGAGAGATTAGACAGAGTGGTAGCTTCACTAGAATGGTTTTTAGAATTTCCTGGCACGGTAGTCCACCATTTGGATAGCACCACTTCAGATCACAAGCTGCTATGGGTTGAGCAAGCAGATTTGGAGTTTAAACAAAGGACAAAACTCTTCAGGTTTGAAGAGATGTGGCTGGCTGACAAGGGGTGTGGAGATGTAGTGGAGGGTGTATGGCAAGCAAGAGTGGAGGGGACTAAAGAAACAAAAGTTTTGAGGAAGATAGCAACGTGTGGGAAGGAATTAACGAAATGGAGTAAAGAGTGTTTCGATAATGTACGAAACGAATTGGCAAAGAAAAGAAAGGAGTTGGCACGGGTAGAGAGGCAAGCACTACGAGAGGGTTGTACAATTCGTTTGATGGCTATTCAAAAAGAAATAAATTCTTTGATGGATACGCAGTTTTTCCATTGCCGAGCCACTTTAAGGAAGCGCCGAAACACAATCTCAAGCATCAGAAATCAGGCAGAGGAGTGGTGCATGCAGCCTGAACAAATTACTGAGGTCTTTATTGAGTATTACAAGGACCTGTTTACCTCCACAAATCTCTAAAGTATGCCAACAGTCTTGAACTCTATTCCACAGCTTGTGACTAAAGAAATGAATTCCTCCCTCACAGATAACTTTCAAGCGTGGGAAGTGGAAGTTGCTCTTAAACAAATGGCGCCTCTCAAGGCACTGGGTCCGGATGGAATGCCACCATTATTCTTTCAGAACTACTGGGATTTGGTTAAAGGTGACATCACAACCATTGTTTTGAATTATTTAAATTCTAGTTTGTTGCCCTCAACTCTAAACCGCACCTTTGTTACATTGATCCCTAAAATAAAAAAACCCGAAAAGAGTCACTGAATTCAAACCCATTAGTCTTTGCAATGTGCTTTACAAGATTTTTTCAAAAGTTCTTGCAAATAGACTGAAAAGAGTTTTACCTCATATTTTTCGGAACACCAAAGTGCTTTTCTCAAGGGTAGATTGATTACAGATAACATCTTGGTTGCTTTTGAAACCTTACACTATATGAAAAATCATAATTCAGGTTCCACAGGGTTTATGGCCCTTAAGCTTGATATGAGTAAAACTTATGACCGGGTGGAATGGTCTTTCCTTAAAGATGTTATGAGATAGATGGGGTTCAATGAAAAATGGGTTGCTCTTGTTATGGCTTGTATCACTTCTGTTTCCTATTCCTTGTTAATAAATGGTGAACCACAAGGACACATTGTACCTACCAGGGGTATCTGTCAAGGAGATCCCCTTTCCCCATACCTCTTCCTATTGTGTTCAAAGGGTTTTCACAGGCTCATCCAAACTGCTGCCAATAATGGGGAAATTAAAGGGGTATCCATATGTAGGAATGGTCTGAAACTAACGCATTTACTTTTTGCAGATGATAGCCTTCTTTTCTGCAGGGCTACTAGAAGTGAATGTCAGAAGGTTCTTGAAATTCTATCAACCTATGAAAATCTCTCTGGCCAAAAATTAAACAAGGAGAAGACAGCACTCTTCTTTAGCAAGTCCACCCCTTTGGACATGCAATCCGAGATCATGGCAAAACTTGGAGTAACTGAATTGAAGCAATATAAGGCTTATCTGGGACTACCGGCTTTGGTTGGGAGAAATAAGAGAGTAAGTTTTGATCAATTAAAACAAAGAGTGTGGAAGAGGCTGCAAGGCTAGGAAGGGAAGTTGTTATCACAAGCAAGAAGGGAGGTTCTCATTAAGTCTGTTATCCAGGCTATACCTACATATGTCATGAGTTGTTTCAAATTGCCAATCACTTTGTGTCATGAGATTGAAACCCTTGTTCGAAAGTTTTGGTGGGGGCAAAGGGGTGACAGGAGGAAACTTCACTGGGTGAAATGGGAGGAGATGTGCAAGCACAAAGGTCGGGGAGGTATGGGTTTTAAGGATCTTACCATGTTCAATGATGCAATGTTGGCTAAACTCTCTTGGAGATTGCTCTATGATGATAATTCTCTTTTCTTTAGAGTTTTTAAGGCAAGATTTTTCCCCAGTGGAACAATATTGGTTGCAAAAGATTTTGCCTATGCCTCATATGCTTGGAAGAGTATTCTAAAAGGGAGAGAGTTGATTTTGAAAGGGGCGTTATGGAGAGTGAGAGATGGAAAACAAATAAAAATTTGGGGAGACAATTGGCTGCCAACAAGAAATCAGCCAAAAGTCACTTCCCCAATGATATTTGGACAACAGAATTCAGCTGTGGAAGTCCTGATTAACCAATCCACCCGAAGATGGAGGGAAGAAGTTATTGACCATTGCTTTAACGAAACAGAGCCAGAAATCATAAAAAACATTCCTTTGAGTTCCTATACTCAAAGTGACACTCTGGTATGGCCTTTCACACCGAATGGACAGTACGCGGTGAACTCGGGTTACAGGTTCATCTCTGAAGAGAATAGCACAAGTCAACTCACTCACCTCTGGTTGCTAGAAAAAATTATGGAAGCTGAATATCCCAAACAAGATCAAAAACTTTGTTTGGCGCTCCTGTAGAGAAGCATTCCCAACCAAAGCAAACCTGTATCGCAGAAAAATCACAGCTGATGCAGTGTGTGACAAGTGCAAGGGGCCAATGGAGGACTGTTCACATGCTTTATTTTTTTGTTCTGATGTGCGAGGTGTTTGGGCAGCGGATCAACAGTGGCATTGGCTGTTAACGATGCAAGGGAAGACGGCAATGGAGATTTTCAGTCGTGCATTGGAGGAAGACGAAGACCCTACATTGCTAGCCTACACAGCGTGGACGCTATGGAATCGCAGAAACAAGGCTCATGTAAACGAGACTCAGTGCCCACTGAACCAGGTTCTGCAACTCGCAAGGGAACGGAAGAGGGAGTTCCAATCAGCCCAAACAAGTTTTCCGAAGCAGTTGCACCGAAAGCACACTCGATGGAAGCCACCTGACGTGGGAAAGTTCAAAGTCAACTATGATGGAGCAATTTTCAAAGAACAAGGCAGAGCTAGAATTGGCGTGGTCATCCGCAACTCAGAAGGAGCAGTGCTGGCCAACCACAGTCGCATTGGTTGAAGCTTTGGCAGCACGAAGAGCAGCTGAATTCGCCTTGGATATAGGCATCAATCACGTCGTCATTGAGGGAGATTCTGAAGTCATTTACAAGGACTTAACCAATCTAGGACCTTCTCTTGCTCTACACGGACACCTGATTCTTGATGTACTACAGTTAGCAAATGCTTTTTCTCATTTTAGTTGTACTCATGTTTGTCGAACAGGAAATAATGTAGCCCACAGTTTGGCTAGAAGGGCTATTTCGACACCCGATATAAATATCTGGATGGATGAAGTACCACCAAATATTCTCTAGTTTGTACAAGCTGATTTAACAGCCTTGGCTTAATTGAATTTAAAGTCTTCTTCCTCAAAAAAAAAAAAAGGTTAGTTGCACGTCATAGAACATACTGTACTGCAATTCTAATTCCTAACTGTTAATCAAACTCCTACAAGCAACTAACCCCACCCGGTAAAAAAATACTATTACTATAAGGTTATTGCTTGAACCCTTGTAGACATTGAAGTTGATCCTATAGTTTAAGGGGCAAAATGCAAATTAATCTAATATATTTTTATTCTATACTTTTGTTTCCCAAACCATTATAAAGGTAAGAATTTAAAAATAATAATAATAACGAAATTGTATTGATCAAAGATCGAGTACACCAGGGCTGTACAGGGTAACAATACATTAAACTCTTAAATTACAAAGTTCAAGTATTTCTAGAAAATTAGAACATGGAAAAAGATTAAAAACCAAACTCCAATTCAAAAAGGTGTGGAGCAAGAAAGATTTAATTTCCGGAATAGACCGTTACTTCCCCTCAAAACATCTTAAGGTTAGAAATATATATATATATATATATATAATTTCTTTTTTCTTTGATTGAAGTCGAATGCAATAGCTTTAATTAATGGACCTGCCGGGTCATGACTTATGAGGGTTTATCTGGAGAAACTATATATGATTATTATCTGAACGGAATGGCAACTAGAATAAGATTTCTAAGCAGAAAGAGTAAAAAACCACTGGCTGCTAAGACCTGCCTCAGTTCACGCGCTTACATAAATCATGTTCAAGAGCAAAGAAAGTCTCAAGGACAGTAACTTATAAGCATATATAACTGCTAAATGAGGCTCTTAAACTATAAACTATCACATGGGAATTTAGGATTCGTTTATCCATATATAACTGCTCCACATTAATTATGCTTTAGAGCACATATTGGTATTTGCACCGGGCGTTCTGACACTAGCAACTGGGTCATTTTTAAACATAGTTTCAGATCCAATGTGTTCTTGTAGTCAAGATATAGACGTGAGAAATAAGCAGAGACTGTTAATATGGATAGCTCCACTGGAATCAAGCCTAGACTCAAACCATATTACTGTATAGGATAACAAATACATGAAAGGAGAGCCCATTTATACCACAACTATGAACAGGCAGCAAATAATATCCAGTGAGAAACACATCTTCCACACCCAACCCCATAGTCAATTTATGACTACATAGACTTCAAAACCCAGGTGCATACCAGCAACAGACAGCAGTTAGTAATGGCATGAAGGGGCAAGTCCAATCCTACACATCCGATCTCATATACGAGAAATTATAAAAAGAAAAAAAAAGATAAATATAGAATTTGATGAAATCAGAAAACAAATGAAACCAAACTGTGCACAGGCAGAAAATTCCAACATAAGGAAAAAAACTGAATTGATCTGTTCAAGTTTCTGGAGCTGGGGCAATTGGCTTCAGAAGTGGCTGGAGAGCCTTGACAACAATGCTCATATTTGGCCGGAACTCAGCTTCATACTGCACGCACAATGCTGCCACAGCTGCCAACTGCATTCCCAAACAAAAAGCATGATCACATTTGTAAGCTACTACTTATTAATGAAAATTAGATTTGAGCTTAGATGTATGCGTGTGAGAGAGAGAGAGAGAGAGAGAGAGAGAGAGAGACAGACAGACAGACCTTAGCAACTCCTTTAGGAGGATATTCTCCCTTCAGTTTTGGATCCACACATTGTTTAACTTTGTCTTCACTCAACCTTGGAGTAGCCTATAAAAAAGAGTTGCATGATAAAACCATACCAAATTTGAAAGTGCAGGTAAACAAAAGATATACCAGAGAAAAAGAATAAAAATAATCACACTGAAAGAAACAAGGCAGACAAACTCACCCAAGTCACAAGACTCTGTTGTCCACGAGGCATAGTATGATCAACAGGTTTCCTCCCAGTCAGAAGCTCAAGAAGAACAACCCCAAAGCTGTATACATCACTCTTCTGAGTCAACTGTCCAGTCATTGCATACCTGCAAAATAATTTCAAGAGGACAAATTATACAAAATCCTTCATAGCCAATATTATCTCTCTAATAAACAACGAAAAGTAGCCATGAATTTATGTCATAACCAATTCTACCTCCATGGAATGCTTTTAAAGAAGTAATCTGCATGGTGATCATACTAATATACCAAGAACGCCTAAAAATATCATTGTGGTGTGGAAAAGCAGCTGCTTCATACACTTTAGAACAGTTGGAGGGCTAAAACTTTGCCCAAACTAACAATTAGATCCGTGATGAGAGAGATATTTATTAGAAAAATATAGCGTTCCAGCTTGTGCAAGTATCTAACACAATGTCAGTGTGCTGAATATGACTATTACGAGAGTATAAAGTTTATAGGATAAATGCCCCGTCTGGACTACTGAAAGCCATTCAAAACATTCTTAAAATTAACTTATGCTACATAACACCATCAAGTGATTGGGCTCTTTTAATATGACAACCAAATTGATTTTGAATAAGTGTCATCATAATGTAAACTGCCAATTGAAGATCCAAAGAATTCTCTCAAGATAATTTCAAAAAAAGCTTTAGCATTACCTATATTTGATACATATTTTTTTGTTTATTGGAATAAAAACAAAGTAGATTATTATAAATATTATTATTTATTTTGTTCTTTTGGATTGTGCTCCTCAGCAAAAAGGAAGTGGGGGGAGAGTTTAACAAGTGACCCCATAAGCGTGGTACTAAGGTGCACTCAACCAACAAAATTTGATCCCTTGTAATTGCCTTCTATTAGAATATTCTGCTGGGCTAATAGGCTGTCCTATTCCTTAAATGTTTCAAAGGCACTTGCCATTGCACCGATGCTTGACTTGCTTTTCAAGGTAACAGCTGCACTGTCAGGACAAGCATTACCTAAATGGTTCATGTTTCAGATAATATTTCCCAACCTAACAGTTCTTTCCTTTTTTTTTTTTTTTTTTTTTAATTGGTAAGTTACACTAACACTTAGTGGTCATAAACCCAAGATCTTACCATTCACCTTTTTCTAACAAGAAGAGAAGGTGCCATTTAAAATAAGAGCTCATTGGTATTAGTTAGAGCATTTAAAACGAAAAAATTACAACAAAAAAGGGGAAAGAAAATAATTAACAGCTGCAACAGTATGGTTTAAGTCTGATGACACAATGAAAACTGATCCTTCGCGATTATGTTGGGATAGCATCAATCGGTAAAATGTACACAAAAATCATTTGACCAAAGCATTAACCTATCTAAACAATAACTTCATGGAAAATAATAATGAAAGTACAAGCACAAGAGAATGGAGTTTCAGAAACATTACTCTGGAGCATGATAACCAAAGGTTCCCAAAACTCGAGTAGAATGGAGGCGAGCAGCATTGTCTGGAGCCTGATTTGAAAGGTTAAAATCTGCAACCTTGGCTTTGAAGTCTTCAAAGAGAAGCACATTGCTAGATCTGATATCTCTGTGTATTATGGAGGGTTGAACCTTCTCGTGTAAATATTCCAATCCCCTTGCTGCATCAACTGCAATTCTAACCCGCTGCATCCAGTCAAGTGTCGGACCAGGTTGTGCCCCTTGAACTCCCTTCCTACCTAATTTTGTACAGTCATAATTAATTTTATTAAAAGGGTGGGCAGGGGAGTACTCTTAAATGATAGAGTCTTCAAATGAATTCAAAATTAAAGAGATCCATAAAATCTACTAAGGAAGTAGATGATACCCTCACCCCCTCCCTACCTGTAATTTTTAATACTAATCATATCAAAATCCTATTTTCTACAATACTAATTCAGGTGAGTGAAAGCCAATTGTAGATTTGAAATAGGACAGGCTGGCGTTTGCCTACCATGCAATATGTCATGTAAAGATCCCATGGTTGCAAACTCATATGCAAGCACACGAAGATTTCCCTCCACACAGTAACCAAGGAGCTCAACAAGATTTTCGTGCTTCAATCTTGAAACCATGGAAACCTATCAAGAATATCAATGCAGCCAGATATGTCAACAAACTAAAAGGAAAATAGTAAAAATCAAACTAAATTGCTTTACTAATAAAGATAAGATACTGATTCTGTATTTTATGTTAGAGACACCTGTGTCAAAAAATCAGAATCTGTGTCGGGCTCAGATGAAACATCAAGCTTTTTCACTGCCACAGCTTTTCCGTTACTCAAGTTTGCAAAATATACTCTTCCATATGAGCCTTCACCAATCAAGGCCTTTGATCCAAAATTATCAGTCTTTTCTTTCAGTTCATCCAGAGACAATGCAGGCACTTCAATTGGTGGTGCTGGCTTTTGCACTTCAGGTTTGACAGGAGCTGCCACCCTAGAGGCTTTTAGGTGCCCTAAATCAAAGAAGATGAGATACAAGTGGCAAAGAACATAAGATTACATATTATTTACTAATCTGTCAAAAGTGAGTACGCAAGGCAGAGACTAGAAATTATTACAGATGAATTTATATCTCATTCCACATAAAATTCATAATCTTGCAAATCAATCTATACAAGTTACTTCACTATTGCAACTACTAATGATGCAGTCAAGCAATTTATCAAAGAGGGTGTTCACCTCCCATAACAATCACATCGATATAGGAGGTGAACAACCTCTTTGCTATATTTTTTAAATAAATAATTATTAGTTTCAAATTCAATGTACAAACAGGAAGATATTTTAATTCCTACACTACATTCAGATTTCTCACGTAACTGACGCAAGTATTCCAAAGAGATCTTAATCTAGAAGGGAAAGGGAAATTAACAAACTTAGAAGGAAATTATCAAACCATTCATGAATAAATCCTCGCTAACAAAAAAAAAAGACAATGTTTAGCTGTAGAGCAATGATTTGACAAAGGTGGCACAGTCAGTATAGCGTTCAAATAATGCAACTAGCAATTATGATGGTGACAGAAGCTGTGTTGTGGCTGTGGCCTAGAGAGCATAAATGCATTATTAGTTCTATATATTAAAGCTTCTAGGTAGCCCCACCAAATTTACAATTCCCAAAATTCAGATCAATATTTCAGGCCTCCAGTTTCTACTTACTGTTGGAAAGAGAAACATATCTACACATGTTACAATTAATAGGATATACTAAGACATTTCAGATGGAACCAATAATTAATTTACTTCTTAACTTCTATTACTATAACCAAATCAGTATGCATATATTGTTTTACTTTTTCCATTGGTCAAATTTACACAAGCATAGAGTGAGAGTCAAAAACAATATACCATCTGCATAATTTTTGGGGCTCTTCAAACGCTCATTTTCAGTTGATTGGTAAGCCTCCTCTGCTTGACAAGTACAACAGAGCCACCTACGCATTCTGACTCTCTTCCTCAGATCTAGACTGTCTTGAGCACTAGTGGTATCCAGACGAACAAAGTAACCAGGAGGAGGCGCATGTGCCTGCATGGTGCCACAAATATTCACTGATCATTTAACATCTTAATTTAACAATCAAATAGTAAAATAAATATGCAAATGATATTGAACAATGTGCCAATCGGATCCTAGAGTGGTGATAAAGGATAAAGGCCAGTAATTTAAGATGTCGTATTCAGTGTCGGCTTACAACTGCTGAATTATTTAATCCAAAAGACTGGGTTATTAGCTTGGATAGCAGAAAACCTATAAAATATAAATTCAAAAGAGGCTAAATTCCATGCAAACAACCTATCTTACAGCCTTTGTGTTAGAACCTCATTCCCTCTCCCTTGTGTGTGTGTGTTTGTTTGTTTTTCAAAAAAAAATAAAAATCGATGAATCCACCTTGGTTGTGTAAACATTCATTTATTATTAAAAATAATAATCTAACAAAATACAGGAAATAGTCAATATGCAATCTGCCACAATTACATTACAAAAATAACCAAAAAACAAAATTAATGGTCTCATACAGTCTTCAAGTTGTTTTTGTTAAAAGCAGATATTATCACAGAGAGACAACTAACACATCCAAGGCAGAAGAAATAATTATTTGAATATCATAAAAAACAAAAATAATAATTCAAAAAAAAAAAAAAAAAAAAGTTATATAACATGAGAAAGCAGAGCAATAATGTGCTTAATCTGGAAAACCCAGAAATGATTAGGAATTAATTTTTAATCATACTAATTTTATTTTATGTAAATCCGATCAATTAATGAACTAGCTAGGATTTAATCATAGGATTTGTTCCCATAATTAAGAAGAAAAAAAAAAGGAAAGCACAACAAAAACAAAAGTGAAAATTTTCCATAAACATAATCCAAGATAAGGAAACAATTCCCACATCAATGCAAATTACACAAATCATTCACAACCCAGAAATTTGAACACAGAATCAAAATCCCAAAAAGCAACATAGAAACTCAAAATTCCTAATCTCCTAGAAGGAAACAAAGAGAGACCCATTAATCCTTACCACTAAACCACGTCGACGTTGAAAATCTCCACGCTCCATAAACCAAAACCCACAATCAAATTTCAAAAATTTAACAATGCCACCCCAAAATTATAAGCAAAATAAGCAAAACCCAGATCCCAAATTTGATGAATTACTCAACAAATTTGGGGAAAAAAAAAAAGAGAGAAATATTAAACAAAATTAGCCAAAGATATATAGGGAATAAATTGAATACTGGGAATGAAAGGATAAAATAGAGAAATTAATGGCGAAGAGAATAGACAGATTGAGAAAAAAAACAGGGCCCAAATTAGGCTTTAGATCAGAACCCGAAATTACAGGACTCGATCAAAAAAAAAACAACAACAATAAATATATACCTTTTTTTTGTTTCTATCTCTCTCTGTCTCTCTCTCTGTGTCTTTGTCTCTCCAGCTATAGATTGCGTTTTTAGAAAACAACAACAACAGCAACAGCAACAACAACAACAACAACAACAACAGCAGCAGCAGCAGAGAGCGAAGTTGTTTTTATGTTTTGGTTACGAGTGTTGGGACTTTTGGGAAAGAAGGAAAACCAAAAACTTATGTAAAGAGGAAAAAGACAGAGAGGCAACGCGGGGTGGCTCTCTGTTTTTTCCTTTTTACATTCCTTTTTATTGACACTTTGGGGTTAAATTACTTATACCACACACAATATACATGTTTTCATTTTACGTCTTAAAATAGGTAATTTTAATTTTTCGACTCGTTATGTGGCGATTCACGAAGGTATTTAGGCAAAAATGCAAATTGCAACGATTAAGTTTAGTTAATTTTCATTATCGTTCTTTAAGTTTTGTTTGTGGTATTTTGGTCATGTAAGTTCGCAATTTTTTCTTTTTGTTATTCTCTCTCCTGTTTATTATAAATTGATAAATTTTTAAGACTAAAAAAATTATTAAAATATCCTCTTGAAAAAAAAAGAAGAAGCAATTTTTCTTAATGATAACATTTTTAACCGAATGAAGGACAAACTAACACCAACATAAAATGAAAACTTACCGAGCCAAAATAACAAATATGAAACTTAAAGGACTAAAATTATAAACTAAACTTAATAGATGAAATTTGCATTTTTACACGTATTAGTTAAATATAAATTTTCTGACTTATCAATTAAATCATGACTAAAAATAAACGTGGATGATTTGGTAAGTTGACTTTTTTTTTTAAATTAGTAATTTATTCTATTTTTGTTTTAGATTTGTTGGGAGGAAATAAAAATAAGAGGAGAAGATAAAAAGAAAGTGGTGTTATCTGTTTGGGTATCTGCTGATTTTAGAATAAAGGAATGCTTTGTCGGCACTTTTTCTCATTTCAGAGTGCCTTGCACTGCTGGCCTCCTTCCTTCTTTTTGCTCTTCTAATTATTATTCTCTTTTGTCCGTCAACGTATACCTTGCCATTCCATGATTTGGCAGTACATTGTGGGTCAAAATACCCTCTTCTTTTTTAAAAAAAAAAAAATGAATGAATCATTAAAAGAAAGTTTATGAATGATTATAGTTTTTAAAATTTAAAATGATCGCTTTTAATTAGTGTAAAAAAAAAAAAATCAATTAATCGCTTTTACTCTTCAATAAATTTGATTTTAGTTCCTAATAAATTATAGTGGTCGTTTTTGTTCCTATAAAATGATGTATTAATTTTTAGTTTAATCAAGTTATATAATGGACTAAAATGGTTCATTGGCTAAATTTTAAGGATTAACAATAAATTTAAACTTATACTATTTTTAAAATATAAAATAAAATTAAAATTATAACGTTTTATCAATGGTTCAAAATATATTAAACAATTATTGTGAGTAGTTTAAATCATGGTGCACAAGCATGATCAATGACGTTCACAAACCATATCTTATAGCTCAACATTTATTCATTAAAAAAAAAAAAAAAATCAACAAAACTCATTACCTAAAAGCATCACATGTCGATTGAGCTTGAAAACCAATAAAGAAGGGTTAATGGGATAGTTCAATCGTATTAGAATCATTTGGAAATTGGAATGCTTGGTATCTGTAGTTCGATCTCCCTCCTATTCATGGGCGGCGGTACTTTATGCTCAAAGGGTTCAATTGAACTCCCTAACTTGAAATTTTTTTCTTTTAATTTTATATATAATTTTTTTTTATTTAGTATAATTTACCTGAAGGTATGTTTGTAAGTCGTAGGTGTCTCTCTTTATTATAAATTTATATTATATGTGTGTGAGTGTGTGTCTAATACTGATTGTGTGTGTTATTCTTTATTTTTTATTATGTTATTTGTGTGAATTGTGATGTATGTGAATGTGTTTTGTGTGGTACAAATATAATTTAACTTTATATAATTTAATAATTAGAAAATACAAAGGGTTTGTTACATGTGTGTATATTATTATCATGTTATAATAACTTTTTGTTAAAGTTAGTGATTCAAGAACCAAAAAATAGTAAAATTAATAATTGTTTAAGCATTTTATTAGTTATATAGATACTCATTAGTGTATTATTTATGTATGGATGAGTATGGTTGTATAGGCCAATTTAATACAGTGACAATGGGTTGAGTTTTGTCATTTAATTTAAAATATTTTTTATAAAAAAAATGACAAATAGATGATGACTAATTCATAAAAATTAAAAATGTTATACAAACTTAATAAAATAAAATGGTTACACTTACCAACATTGACAATAAATAATGACAATTGATAATAAATTATTTTGTAATGATTTTAAAATATGAAAACTCAAAAGAAAATTATAAAACTTCATATATTTGCGTTTTTTTTTTTATAACTCAGTGTATTCAAATTCTTTTTTTTATTAAAATTTTATTTGGTTTAAGTTTCTTAATGACCCCCTTGAACAAAATTTCTAGAGTCACCACTGCTCCTATTTGTTTATAATAAAAAAAATGCCTACGTAAAGCTATCATTTTACCTCAAATGCTAAAAAGGTTTAAAAAATTATGGATTTTGTTGGTTGCAAAGTGAGGTGACTATAATTGTACTAAACTACACTGTTACCCTTCTATCTAGAATCTAGATTGATTCTTGGGAAGTCTTTCGTCACTAGTTTGTCCTTCAAGTCGTTTGTTCTACAACAAGACCATAAGAGCATTAATAACCTATGCTAGTTGGTTTTCATTTATTTTTATTCAAAGATATGTAAGATCCTAAATTGATCTTTCTAGGTTCTAGCACTTGTTTCATTTTCCAACTTCTGGAGTGTCTCACAATCGAGCAACGTACATAGCAAACATCTTCTTGGGTGGTATATTTTTCTTAGCTCGTAAAATACCTTTTTAAAAAAATGTTGAAATTCACTTTACACCCTCTAGGTTTAGGGTCACTTATAAATCAGTTCCTCAACTTTCATACCTTGCAACTTACACTATTGGCTATTATATCTTGACATTAACTCATCCATAAACGACATCATTTTGGACAAAAAGTTGACATCATTGTAAATTGAAACCATTGAAGTCAAGCAACCGACTTTAAAGTGGCCATAAACTTAAAAGGTTTAAAGAGTATTTTTGCTCTTAAAAAAATTAGATAAAAGAAACATGCATTTAGGGTTCACACATTCATCATGCACTCATTCATACTGCACATTCTCCTCCAAAAGAATGAAGGAAAGGAGGGAAAGTCCTCGTTGCCTCCTTTCGCTCATTTGCACGTTGATGTCACAGGTGGTCGACCATTCCCCGTATCGATGAGAGGGTATTGACAATGTTGATTATACATAAATAAATTGTTTATGCACATGTGCATTTATGTTAAGAGAGAGAGAATGCTTACCAAATCTAAAAGTGCTTCATAAGATGCCTTTCTTAACATACAAATAAACACATTCCAAAATGAAAAGCAAGTTTTATTTTTTTGTATTGTTTAGCGGCACGATAATCTAACTCATTATGATGCATATAAATGCTCATGCAATGATGGAAACTACGTAAAACACACATTCCAAATTTCTCTAAATTTGTTTCTCTTGTTAAATGCTGACCATTAATAACTTCATTTCTATAACAAATATGAAATTTGGATAAAACGTTATAAGTTATCTAGTTTTGAGAGATGAGAAAACAAGACTAGAAGGGAAGGAAAGTGGTAAAGACAGGGTCTATAGTTCGCACTTCAATGTCTTGTCCATTGATTCACTCCTACTGAAAAATATCTTATGTTTAAGTTAGATTCAGAATGATAACTAAGTACTTAACTCTTATCTCTTATATAAAATTGAAAATTGAATGATTTGACACCTTTGAGATAAAAATCACTATTTAATCTATAAATTGATTGATACTCAAAAAATATATATATTTTTAAATAAGTGTGTATAATAATAATGACATTTTGGAAGTATGAGTAATTTTATGTTAAAAAGCTTACAATTTGAGTAATGCCTTTTAGCTAGGGTCACAAAATTTAAAAATTATTGCTATGTTAATGCGCTTTTTTTTTTTTTTTTTTTTTTTTTTCAAAAGAACCATGTACATTCATGCATATCCCATTATTTTCAAGTTGATGTTTAAAAATAGATAAACCAATAATCACAATATGTTACATCCAAGAACCTATTTTTAAAGATTTTGAAAGAAAATATATTGTTAATAGAAAATTGTTATTTGAGTATATAGAGTTCAAATCATCCTACTAAACATATTTATGAAAAGACAAAGTATATAATCAAACTAATTTGCGGGAGATACTGCTCGAAATCTTTTGTTTATGTAGAAGAGAACTTATAGAAAAACAAAGTTCTTTCAATTTATGATGAGACATTTTATTTTAAGCCAATAAAAAAACTTGACTTAATCATTTAAAAATCTATGACTTCGAATTGAATTTTTAATGTATTAATTCAATGCTTAAACCAGAAAAATGTTATATTAGTAAACCATTCAGCCAAACAAAGTTATTTTTTATTGTAGAGTTGTTTAAAATTTTCATGTACAATAGAAAAATATAGATCGTAAGTTGAGTGTGTTGATTCTTCCATAAAAAAAAGTTGAGTGTGTTGATTCCAAGTCTCAATCGGGCCACCACTAAATGATGACTCTAGTCTCTTTGTGTGTGCTCTCGCTCTCAAGTGTGTGAGTGTTCACCCTTATTTGTTTGCACTACTTGTGCTAACTTGCGGGCTAGTGACCATGTGTTGGAGATAAAATAAAGTGAATGAAGTGGCTTACAAGCATTGAGATTTCTAAGATGTGATTAGTCACTATGATTTGATTGGTTTTAACCTATGGTCAAGTTTTAAGGATACCAAAATCCTTTAACTTAGCTAGGCTAAGTCAAATCATATCTTGAATTAAAAATAGAAGTTCGAAACTTCTGTTACTTGTGGGAAAGGTGATAGATACTTTATAATTCCTATGAAATTACAGTATCTCATTATGATTATCCCTTATAATGCTATGCTGCACAATATAAACAAGCAAAATTTATATATTTAATTGTGAGCGGCATATGTCTGATACTGTTGGTTTTTTTTTTTTTTTAAAGAAAGGATGATGTCTTTGAAGTTTGAACCTATGAAGGAGCTGCCTTGTAATAAGTGTGATCTTCATCATTGATCTATGGCATGAGATTCTTGTTCTATTTTTTATTCGATATCATTGCAAAACACGAAAAAAGAATCAGGGACTCAAGAGGCATCAAAACAGCTGTATCTCAAGGATGCTGACTTGGCTATCACAAAGAAATGGTGGAAAGGATCGAACCATGAATACAAGGAACTAGCAAGTACAACAAAGAATTCTTCAAAAATGGCTTATATTGTCGAAATTGTATGATCCATATGAATGTTACCAATTGTCAAGACCCAAGTCCATATCTTTGTGGACCAAACACTAACTTGTGAAACATATACAAAACTATTCCATAAACATATCTCAAATAATAATATCCTGCTAGTTCGTGAGGTTTGGACTGATTTTTGCTTGATTAGGCAGTAGCAATAGTGAGATGATTAGAGCAATGGTGATAGTGGTTAGTGGTCCTGTGGTTTTGTAGTCTATAGACTCTAATAGCGTGGCGTCAGAGATACACATGAAGGATAGAGAAGTGGTTCTAAGAAATATAAATAAACATAGTGGGCTTAAAGCCCAATGGGCTTATACATACTCTAAACCCCAAGCCAGCTTGTCCTCATTGTCAGCAGCATAGAGAATGGTATAGCTATTATTTCTAAGATCACACTATGAGGGGGAGCAAAGGAAATAAATGGTGTTGCTTTGTTTTATCCACTTCCTAGTCATGGAGATATGAGGGACCATGTATCTAAGCTTCCTTAGAGGCTCCACAGACAACCAAGCATCATTCCAAAAGCTAACATTACTAACCCCCCCTACCCAAAACCCACCGAGTGCCCTCGTTATAAACATCAGCATCTTCTCTTAAGGCTTTCCAATTGCAAGAACAAGGTAACCTGTCAGGATTTAAGGAGGCCAGCCTACTAGGGGAGCAGTATTTTTTATCCAAGATTCTGGCCTAAACAGATTCTCTCTTGGTGTTGAACCTCCAATTAAGCTTAGCCAGAAGAGGTAGATTTTTATCCTGGTTTGATTGGAGGCCTAAGCCACAAACCTTTTTGCATTTAGTAACTTTCCTCCACCCGACCCAATGCATTTTCTTAGAATCATCAGAGGATCCCCATAGAAAGTTCCATTTAACAGGATTAATGTTATTAAGTAAATTAGAAGGTAGTGCAACAAATTGCACAATAGGACAGTTCCATGATTAGCCGAGTAATTGGATTGGATTGGATTGGATTAGGACAGTTCTACCAGCCAAGGATAGAAGCCTAGCTTTCTGCCTTGCTAGCCAGCATGCCTTATAGGAAATCCTAAATATCTACCTAATTTGCACAGTTAGAGCATTCACAGCAGTGGTTGTAAAATTTTAGCTATTTAGCTACACAAAAGAGTGAATGTGAGAGAGAGCTGAACAAGAGAGTGAATGTGAGAGTGTGACCGGTTTTGATAGAATAAAAAAATAAAGAAATAAAGTTGGACGGAATAAAAAACTATTATTATTTTTTGCTTCAAGCTATAGTGCACATGTATCAATAGATGTGCACTGTAGCAATTCATGTATAATTTATACCTATAGCTCCACTGCTGTAAGCCTTTTTTTGTGATTTTGGAGTTATATTTTAGCATTATAGCATTATACCACCACTGCTGTGAATGCTCTTACATACCTCCTTTACACTTCCACAATTACACCAATCTGCCTTGAGCATAAGATCTTCGGCAAAAAATAGATGCAAGAAACTAGGTCCCCCATAGAAATTTTAACAAAATTCCACACTTTTCCAGTGCACTCCTCCTTAATAAGCTGACTCAAAACCTCCACAGCTAGAATAAAACGATAAGGAGAAAGTGGATCTCCTTACCTTATAAACGAGAAGGTTTGAAAGACTCAAGAACACCTCCATTAGACTATATGTTGCCATTGTTTAAACAATAGTTTTCAGCGTTTAAATAATATTATATATATTTTCACATGTTTTTTTACTCATACGTATTTATAAAAAATACAAACAATGTTACTAGAATAATATTACCAAACAGGTCTTAAAATACCGGCCCCCTAGGATTTTGAGATTAGAAAATCTAAAAAATGAAAAAAAGTAACGCTACGGTCACAAACTATTTTACAACATTTTTACAAACTAGTGATGTGACCTACTTCTTATTAGTTTTTATCTAGACTCACTATTAACATCACTTTTTCATTTACTAATAACCACCCACCACATGAATAATTTGTAAAAAATTTTTGTAAAAAAGTTTGTATCTATAGCATTACTCAACAAAAAAATTATTTGAAACAATCCAATTAAATAAAAGTTTTGGCCTATCCACATATAACAAATTCCCAAATCTAACTCCTTAAAAAGCTCCATTAAAAATAAAAAAAAATTACAAATCAACAAGGAAAAAGAAAAAAAAAATTCTAATACATATCTGCAGTTACTTGAAAAAAAAAAAAAAAAATTCCCTTACGTCGTTGCCATTGTCTCCACATTGCAAAGTTTCGACACTTTGCCTCCACAAGTTGCTGTTTTGTGACCTCAATTGTGGCTAAGCCATTGCTGGACTCGACGAGTGTGCCCAGTGGCAATATCTCTCTCTGTTGGTCTGTTTTGGCCCTATTGGGTTTTTGTGGTTAGTTTAGGATTTTATGTTTAGTTGTTTATTGACTACTTTATTGATATTTGTAATATATTGATATATTTTATTATGTTTATTATATGTACAGAGTGGTTAACAGCTACCATCATTTATAATTTACAATTTGTATTTTATTTTTTAAATTTCATAATGGTGGCTGGCTTGTTATGGTTTATTTGATGAAATGGTTTGAGTATTTGTATTTATATAATTATATTTGAACAAGTAGCAGTATAATTATTTTATAGATACGAATTTACACCTTAGTTGTTTGGTTTTGTCTGACTGCACATAAAGAGATTACAAAAAAACACTTTAGAATCAATTATAAATTATTAAAAGTCTTATGGGTCCGTTTAGATTGAACTTATTGTTGCTGAAACTAAAAACTAAAAACAGAAAATTGAAAACACTGTAGCAAAATAATTTTTAAATATGTGAATAGTGCCGTGAGACCCATTTTTAATATTTTTTATTGTGTGAACAGTGCATGAACAGTGCATAAACCGTATACGCACTGTTCATGCATAGTGTTTTTTTCTCTCAGAGTCAAATAATGCGGCAAAAAAAAAAAAAAGGAAAAAATGCGGACAAGAGGAAACGTGGATGCGCAACGCGCAATCCAAACGCCCTCTATAATTCAATAAACATTTGTTGGTGTTTTTAATTAATACAGTCTAAAGTCCAAATTCTCTGTCCCCAATTGTTGAATTAAAAAATTATTAAGAATCAATTATAAATTATTTTGGTATGACACCCAAAAACATAAGTCAAAACTTTAGAGTTAATGTTAATTTCTGAAATAGAACTTTTTTTTAGTTATGAAACTTTTTTTCATACTTAGCTTGGCCCTCTCAAGAAAAATTTCTGGCTCCGCCACTGCCTTTGAGTACATTAGCCATAACCAACAATTAAAAGAGCTTTATTGTTGCTTGTGCTTGGGGGCCGTATTTTATGTGACTAGTCCAATTTAGAGGATGGTTTTGGCCTTCAGTGGACATGTGAAAAATGGTTTAATTGAACCTCTTTGTTAATCAACACGCAGCTTTCAAAACAATATGAGTAATAAAAACAATTAATGTTAACTGTTTATTTCTGCTGTCTGAACACTCAATACTTAACGCACTTATCAAATTATCTATTAACATTCATGACTGGTTACTTCCATCAGGTTGTAGGACCTTTGGGATATGTAACTCCTATATATGTTCAAATTGGACATCTCACATCCAAGAGTTCTATGAACTCATCGAGGCCAAAAATAAGAAAAGAATTGTAGATTTGAGAAGTGGAGAAAGCAGATGGTTTGTTTGTTTGTGGACTCCAGAGCTTCTGAGGACATACTGATCACAGAAGCTTTCAGCTAACCTGTAGGGTTGTTTATGTGTGCATTTAGATTACTTGGATGATGAGCTTCTTTGAACATGATACGTAGAAAGTCGCTCGTGTAAAACTAATATGGTGATGCAGTGCCTTGGGAAAAATGAGGATTAAGCTAGTCCTTTATGTCACTTGGGAAACTCATAACTAAGAGATTTTGTGAATTTCTTTCTGAATCTAAACAGTTTAATTCATGTTTAGTATCATTTGAAACATATACTGCATCGAAAACATTTTCTCAAATTTTGCACCTTTCTGTATAATGCGTAACCTTGTGATTTTTATTTATAGCACTATAGGTAATGCTAAAAGATGTTGGCATTAAATGGAGGGTTTTTTTTTTTTTTTTTTCTTTTTTTAAAAATAATTTTATTATCTTTGGCGTGCTTAATGCTACAAATTTAGCATTTAACACACCTAATGCTAGTGCTCTTAGCTTCTTCGTCTAGTGGTTCGAGCCAGGTCAGTGGTTTATGTTCTACAACATTAACTGCTTAACATGGACCATAATCTTTTGGCCCAATGTGAGCTTTGCTACTATTTTTTTATGGAGGCTTCAGGAATCAAGCATTGGGATTTAGTGTGGCCGAGCTTGCCACATCAGTATAGATAGAAATCACATAAGAGTGGCTGAGTAACATCAATTTCAACTTTAATTAGGCTTTAAATGAACCAAACCGTTCATAAACAGCTTGGGTTTGGTTTGATAAAAACTCATTAATATTTGTTTGTTTATAAGTAAGCGAAACTTAAGCCTTAAATTTAGGCCTGTTTAATAAACAAGTTGAGCTCAATAAAAAAGAAAAAAGAAAAAAAAGAAAAGGTTCATGAATGAGCTCATGAATAATAGGGCTTGATAAAAAATTGTTGAACTAATGCTAGTTTATGGGCTTAGTAATATAATTGATATGAGCTTGGAAAATAAACAAATATCTTACTAAACCTTTTAATTAATTGGAAGTTGGGACTTGGGACTATTTGTCTAAATTAAATGAGCTTAATAATGTACTTGTATTGTATCTTGAGCTCAAAAGTTTAATATTAAGCTTGAGTTTAAGCTCGACTTGATTAATGAATCAAGTCAAGCCAAAACCAAGTCAAACTCAAGCTTTTGGACTATTTGGCAAGCCAAACCTCAAACATAGTTTGTAGGCTTGGTTCAAGTTTAAACCAAGCTTGAACATATTATATTTATTGTTGAGATGAGCTTGAACATTCAATACTCAACAAAACTTGACTTGTTTCCAACCCAACAATTTTCCCAAGCCACAAACCCACCATTTGAATTATCTATTTCTAAATATCTACCTACAATGTTACCAATTTAATAGCATTTTCAGGGGACTTCCAATCAAATGGTAAGTTGTAGACTTGGATCCAAAATTCAGAAATAGAGAAGTCAATATCACAAAAAGGCATACCTGAAGAGCATTCTTTGAGATCAAATGATGGCCATCAGTAGTCCTAGGACCAAGTCCAAGAACCTTCTCTCGATTACCTTTGGCATTGAAAGTAGCACCATGGATGGAATAAAATACCTTTGCTAAGATGGCTTTTACTTTTTTTTTATGAACAAAAAGATGGGTAGAGGGGGGCGACCTGAGCTGGTATATTCCATCTGGGCTTGACCATAGTGACAATCTACTTGTTGAACCTGAGCCTGCGAGAGCAGGGGATCCAGATGAGCCAATGACTTTTACTTTATATTTGTGTAAGTATGGATCTGCCATGGGAGAAAGTAAGGAGAAGTAGATGTGTGAAGAGGAAGATGGAAAGAACTAAGGAGGTCTGAGGAATGGTCGAGAGAAGACACAACTAAGGTGAAGGCGTTGTAGACAAGGCAACCAGAGAGACTCTACAAAGGAGGAGAATGCATGATATGCTCAGTTCAAACACACTTAATACATGCATGATGCATATATATACACAGTAGCTACAGTGCCCTTTTGGTTTGTTCAGACTTCAATTGGCACTGTAGTTACCGTGCCTACAGTTTTTTTTTTTTTTTTTTAAATATTTATAGGAGCTGGCATATATATTGTTATATTGTCACAACAAATTTTACAATATTTTAAAAATTTTTGAGATGTCAATTTCTTATAAATTGAAATAAAATAATAAAGTATAAGACTGTGACCAACCACAACTAAAAATAAATGTTTTGTGAAAATATTGTAATAGTTGTTGTGTGAGTGTGTAAAAACTATGTCATCACTTTTTTTTTTTTTAATATTTATATGAGCTAGCACGCACGCACGCGCGTGCCCACACACACACACACACACACACACATATATATATATATATTACATTGACACAACAATTTTTTTTTTTTTAGTCATTGGTTTGTGCTTTTTTTTCTTTTAAATATTTATATGAGATAGCATATATATTGTTATAGTAACACAACAAATTTCATAATATTTTCATAATTATTGAGGTGTCAATTTCTTATAAGTTAAAATAAAATAATAAAATATGAGACTTTGACTAATCACAATTGAAAATAAATGTTTTGTGAAAATGTTATAATACTTGTTGGGTGAATGTGTAAAAACTATGGTACTTTTTGATTTGTTCAATATGTTCTATTCATCATTTCATTGGATTTTTTTTTTTTTTTTCAGTCATCAGTTTGTGCTCTTTTTTAAAAATAAATATTTATATGAGCTGGCATATATATTATTATACTGACACAACAAATTTTATAATATTTTCATAATTATTGAGGTGTTAATTCCTTAGAAGTCGAAATAAAATAATAAAATAATTCCTTAGTCATTGGTTTGTGCTTTTTTTTCTTTTAAATATTTATATGAGCTGGTATATATATTGTTATAGTAACACAACAAATTTCATAATATTTTCACAATTATTGAGGTGTCAATTTCTTATAAGTTGAAATAAAATAATAAAATATGAGACTTTGACTAATCACAATTGAAAATAAATGTTTTGTGAAAATATTATAATACTTGTTGTGTGAATGTGTAAAAACTATGGTACTTTTTGATTTGTTCAATATGTTCTATTCATCACTTCATTGGATTTTTTTTTTTTCAGTCATTAGTTTGTGCTCTTTTTTAAAAGAAAATATTTATATGAGCTGGCATATATATTATTATATTGACACAACAAATTTCATAATATTTTCACAATTATTGAGGTGTTAATTCCTTAGAAGTCGAAATAAAATAATAAAATATGAGATTGTGACCAACCACAACTAAAAATAAATGTTTTGTGAATATGTTGTAACACTTGTTATTATCACAATATTTTCACAATTGTTGAGGTCTCAGTTTCTTATAGATCAAATAAAAAAATGTTAAATTCACAACATTTTCACATTAATTTCACAACAAATCATAGGTAAGCTACTATTGATGGATAAAAAATTGATATCAATCATGGGTCCATTTTAAAATCAGTAACAACTTACCATTTAGAATTTGTAATGAAAATATTATGGAGATAGCATTTCTATAAAATAAATAATAATATATCAGACAGAAACTTACCACGGCTGAAAATAAAGGTATTATGAAAATATTATGACATTTTGTTATATTCCTAGACTTCTTTTTTTGGTTAAGTCAGACTCAAATTTGGTGAACAAAAATTCACTATTTCAAGCACAATTTTCTTCTATTGGTTTTTTGTTTGTTGTTTTTTTTTTAATGCATAGTTTAAAGTGGTTGTCCCAATTAAAAACTAATAACAATTTACCACCTAGGATTTGTTGTGAAAATATTGTGAATGTAGCATTACTCTAAAATAAAATTATAAAATATCATACTAGAGCCCACCATATGTCACAGTAAAATTATAAAATGGTTGTAGGTATTTAATTTGATAAAAAGTTTCAATTTTAGCATATGTCATCATTTATTCCGAAAATTTAAATATTGTGACAATATTTTATCAAAACTTAGTTGTTTATTGTTGGAACATGATGACATTTGTTATCATTCTTAGTAGAATTTTTTTATGAGTAGATACTATCTTTAGTAAATAGGTTCTAAGAAATGAAAATGTATTTTGTATCAAATGATACCACATCATCCATATCAAAATCTTATAAACAAGAGACATGTGTGCAAAAATAACTACCTACTAACACATGTTTTTCAATTATTAGTGTGCTAGTTATTTTTTATTGATATGTCTCACAGTTATTGGATTTTAATACTACTGACATAATGTCATTTCATACCAAATACCTTTTCCTAAGAAATTATCATACTAAATAAATAGTCATATGTTAAATAACTATTCTAAATTTAAATATATGGTTTAATACGACTTCAAAAAACAATTCTACACGTGCCTTGCAATTGCAAGCCTTACTAGTATATATAAAAAGAGCCAATCCTTATAGCTATAGTGTATTTGGTTTATTCAACTCGCACTGTTCATTGGCCCCCCTTTTTTTTCATAGTAACATTGTCAGTTGAACTTTTTTGTTTTTAAATTTTTTTATAGACATATGAACTGTTAGTTAGTAGTTACCCAGTTTATATATAGTAAGTTAGTAACAAAATAAATTGTCACAATATTTTCACAATTATTGAGGTGTTAATTTCTTATAGGTCAAAATAAAATATCATACTAAAATCAACCATAACTAAAAATAAATGTATTATGAAAAAAAAAATGATACAACAACATTTCCCTATAGCTACGGTGTATTTGGTTTATTTAACTTGCACTATTCACTAGCCCCCTTCTCTTTTTTTTTTCTTTTCTCATAGTAACATCATTAGTTGAACTTTTTTGTTTTTAAATTTTTTATAGACATATGGACTGTTAGTTAGTAGTTACCCGGTTTATATATAATAAGTTAGTAACACAACAAATTGTCACAATATTTTCACAATTATTGAGGTGTTAATTCCTTATAAGTTAAAATAAAATATCATACTGGAACCAACCATAACTAAAAATAAAGGTATTATGAAAAAAAATGATACAACAATAACATTTTTCACAACACGAGTGAGTGAGAAAAGCTACAGTAGCTTTGCTATAGTAGTTTTGGTTTGTTCAATTTTCACTATTTTGCTGGGTGCATTTTTTTTTTTGTGAATGTGTAAAGCTTCAATAGATTTGCTATATTATTCTTGGTTTGTTCAATTTGCACTATTTCACATTATAATAAAATATTAATACAACAAATTAGCACAATATTTTCACAATTGATGATATGTTAATTCATTATAGGTCAAAATAAAATAATAATATATTATACTGGAACTAATCACAACTAAAAATAAAGGTATTGTAAAAAAAGAAGTGCTAAATCCACAATATTTTTCACAACACATTTATAATAAATCATAGGTGGTAAATTGTTATTGGTTTTAATTTAAACTTACTAATAAAACTACTTTTACCTGTAGCAACCTACTACTTATGATTTGTTGCGAAAATGTCATAGACATTGCATTTTTTGTGTGAAAATGTTAAGATATTTTGTTGTCATCATAATATTTTCAAAACTGCTGAACTGTCAATTCTTTACAAGTCAAAATAAAATATAACAAAATTATAAAGGTATTATGAAAATGTTATGCCATTCTGTTATGTTTTTAGAATTTTTTTTTTTTTGGTTTAATTAACTTTTTTGAGTCAAAATTCACTATTTCACATACAATTTTCTTAGGTTGACTTTTTGTATTTTTTTTCTTTGCACACAATTTTAAGTAAAAACACAATTTTACACACAAAAACAAAAACAAAAACAAAAACTTAGGAAAAAAAAACACTTTTCATCCTTTATGTTTGGGGTAGTTTACAATTCATTTTTAAACTTTAAAATCAAGCAATTTTTCCCTTAATATTTTATAAAATAGCAAGTATGCCATATTTTTATTCTCTCAGTTAAACCCTAATAAAAGCTTATGATTCTTAAAATATTTTATTGTGTAATGCCTAAATTACTTCCACTAAATTTTAACATCCCAAAAATTTTCTTCATATATTTTAAGTTTTAGATGGTAGATATATTGCATTTAACAAATAGGTACTAAAAAACTATTATAGTAAAATAGATATTTATACGTTAAATAGCTACCTTAATTTTGTGGTTGATCAAAATTCTTATATAAATGAGATTAACTTTTCATGATTTAATTATCAAAATTCTTAAAATTAATGTATTTTTTTATTAATGTAAATCTCTGCGTACTTTAAAAATCAAATGGTTTATATTTTTGTTTAGTAATACAAATAAAATCTAAAATTGACTTTAATCACTACTTTTTTTTTTTCCACGGCTGCTCTAACTAGTATATATATATATATATATATATTCTAATATTAGAAAAAGTCAGTATTCATAAATAAATATATTAGATGGATACAAAGGTATCAACTTTGATGTATATATATTCTCAAAAAAAAAAAAAAAACTTTGATGTGTATATATTTTCTATTAATTTTTAAAGAGAACTTATTATTTTTTAAACTTTAATGAGTATATATACAAAGTTGTCTAGTTTGTTTTAAATATACAAAAAAAAAAATTATTATCTTTTCATATAAATTAGTAAGGATAGTGAAATTCTTAAAATTTTCAATTTTAATATCAATTTACGGAATTGCCTACCTGAATGGATAAAAAAGAATGGAACCAATGAGTCTTCAACACCACAAATGGTCTAAAACATTAAGGGATATAATGGCAAATTTAACAATAAAAAATGAAATCAAGAAAAAAAAAATTGCAATCTCTAGTCTATAACCACTTAGTCAATGGATCAATTTTTATTTTTATTTAAGAATGCTTTCCAAATATTTAATAATTATACATAGTTTTTTTTTTTTAAAAAGTTTGAACGTAGTTCCCCCCTGACTTCAAAGGACAAAAATTGTTAGCAATAAGTCAAACCATACAATAGCCAAATAAAACAAGAACCAAGAAAAACATATTATTATGCAGAACAGCAGAACAAATCAACTGCTAAAAATTGGGAGTAGAACATGATGATGCATGCGATATGTCTCAAGTCATTCTTGGAAAGATTGAATTCGAACTAAGCCTGAACTATTCATGCACATTACAAAGACTTGGAATAAAATTCAGTGAAATTCCCAAGTTATTCTGAACAATGTAATTATGAACTGTTAGTTGCTAAAACCAGTGGTAGTGTGGTACATATGGGTAGCACAGAAAAATCATGGTGCACAAGCATTATAAAAGACGTTAACAAACCAAATCTTATAGCTCAACATTTATTCATAACTAAAAAAAGGAAGACAATGAACATAAATCATTACCTAAAGCCATCAGATGTCGATGGAACTTGAAACCTAGGTTCCTTTCAAATGGCACCATATCAAACCCACAAGGATATTGTCGAGAGAGGACTTCAAGTGATAGCCTTAGCATTATTTGTGGTTATTGATTCAAGAGCAAGAGAGAGAAATTCTAAAGATAAACCAATGAATTTTCGACTCTAAGCAAGAATTGTGCTTGCTAATGATCGTGCACGGTACAATGAGAAGTATCTTCCATCAAAAGGGACAATCAAATAAGTCACACGTTCGAGTTTGAGAACCAACTTCTCTCAAAAAAAGTGGTAAGACCAGCCACTTCTCCAAAATCTCACAAAGTTAAGAGTTTTTTTTTTTTTTTTGTACGCTAAGTATGGCATTTTTTAATCTAACTTTAAATTGCATTAAGTATTCTAGGATATTTTGCCTTCATTTGATCCAGGAATAATTTGAGCCAACCACTGTTTTTGTATCTAACTTGAGCCTGAAATTATTTTTTTGCATTCTAGTAACAATATTTCACCTAGAATTATTGTTAAAATATTACAGACATAATGTTTCACTTTGATCTAGCCAATTAAAACACAGTGGCATGGTGCAAGGATGACACAATTGACCCCGAGTATTGAATAATTCCTCCTCAATGTGTATCCCAATTCCCTTGAAGCTTAATTAAAAAAATCACAATAAGGTTACAGAACGTTTTTATAAATAAAAGATAAAAACATTTACATTGTTATGATTTTTGGTCATTTGTCATTTTATGATTAAATACAGAATAAACACAACAGCGAAATGTTCGAAATTTTCTAAATTTCATGCAGCCATAGAACTTTGACTTCCATTCTAACTAATAACTATTGCTTTTCTAAGCATGTATCCGTAAAATATATTCTACTCTTATCTTCCAGTAATATACGCAGAACAATATATAAAGCCAGCTTCTTCCACTAATTTACGTTTTCTCTTAATTCATTGTTCCTGCTGGAGAAAAAAAAAAAAAAAAGAAAAGAAAAAAAGAAAGTAAATTGCCAATTAAACTCTAAAATTTGGGGTGTTTGAATTTTACACCCTAATGTTTCAGAATTTGAATTTTATACCCTCAAATTTTAGGGGTAAAATTTAAATTCTGAAATATAAGGGTGTAAAATCCAAACTTCGTGGAGGCAAAATCCAAATTCTGAAACTTAAAGGTGTAAAATCCAATCATTCCCAAACTTTAGAAATGTAATATGCTTTAAGAATGTAATATGCAATTTACCCACACAAAAAAAAAAAAAAAAAAAAGTCTTTCTCCATATTAATTTGCCGATAAATATATAGGATGTCCAAGATCTATTGCCATTCCTCTCGGCTAAAGAGTAGATTGTTATCTGCAAAAAACAAGTGGAACATGTGCAAACCTTGCCTTGCAAATATGATGTCGTGGATTGTCTTCTCACCTTGTGCTTTCTTTAAGACTTTAACAACTAGTCGCAGGTCCATGTAATAGATGAGAATATATAATTATTTTGAAATGGGAGTATAATCTATAAATTATTCTTTAAATTTTATTGTAAATAATTTGTTCTCCTTAAAAATTATACAATATTTAAAAGTAATTTCTATCTCTCTATTTTTACAAATATATAATTTTATCATTTTTTTTGTATTTTTTATTGATATATTTTTTTTTGAAGGGGTCCATATTCTTCTAACTATTGTTATTATACATTATATTTTCCTAATTTCTTTTGGTACAACTAAAATTTTTAAGTTCAAATTTATTATTCTCTTAAGGAGATTATCATGATAATAAAAACTTATGATATAATTACAATTGATAATACTCAAATAATTTATAGTACTCTCAACCAAAATCTGTCTTTTCCAATTCTTAAGTAGTATATCGATGTGGACTAAAATGTACCAAAATGAACCAAAGTGGACCAAAATGGACTAAATTGAATTAAACTGGACCGAATGCCGAACCCTAATTAGTAAATATAACTCCAAAATAAATATTAAAGTGATGTGATCATCCCCATTAAAACTCAACTCTCACCATTCCCATTCACTTGCAATTATAAAGTAAATGTTTTTGAGATTTTTTTTTTTTTTTTTTTTGAGTAATACTAGAGATACAAACTTTTTTACAAAAAATTTTGCAAACTACTGATGTGATAAATGAAAAAGTAATGTTAATGGTGGGTCTAGATGAAAACCAATAAGAAGCTAGTCACATTAACAATTTGTAAAAATATTGTAAAATAATTTATGGCTATAGCATTACTTAAAAAAAAAAAAGTAAAATTTGGAATATCTATCTAATTATATGAAGTGGTCATCGGATTAATGTAATGATAATGAAATACTATTGGAAATTTTTTTCTACAATGTTTTTTAGGAGTAATTTAATGAGATTAAAACAAAAAAGCTTAAACATTAATTGCTATTTTGTTGTGGTTGAAATAGTGTAGTTTCTAAGCATTAAGTTATAAGCCAATTAAGGTAACTAGTAAATTACTGTACGATGTACAGATAATATTGTAATGTTTTATATATGTAAGATTGTTTTGGAGAATGTTGTGTATGTATTATAGCATAATTATTATAGAATTTTACTAGTAATGAGTTCATCATAAAAAGCAACAATTATAAATTGTATACATATATCCATTATAATTATCCACTTGAAGGAATGAGAAAAAAAAAATTTTGAAGGAATATTATAGAATTAAATTTGATATAGAATGTCTTTCTCTTTCTGCTTAATTCCAAAACAAAATACATATCCCAAACACTCATAGTCAATTATATCATTTACAAAACTCAAAAATCCACAAAGTTCGACCTTAATATCAAAGTTATAATTCATACGGGTTAGGATTAAATGAAATAACAATGTTAGAGTTAGGTAGGTGTCATCGAAAGATTGAATGTAAGTGACATCGTTTTTTGTTTGTGTATATTTGACATGAGATGGCATGAAGAGCTATGAGTAGGTATTTATAAAGAGTAGAAGTGCAAGATGTGAAAATAGTGAATTAAAACGCAAAGAGTTTTGTGTGTATGTGTGAAGAATAAAAAGTCTTGAAACATTGAACCAAAAGATACAAAAAAATATTTACTTTTTAATTAGAAAAATCTTGAAACATTAAACCAAATGAAACAAAAATTCAATATTTAATTTGTTCTTATCTCTGATGTGACACTTGAAAATATTTAAATTCTCTTAGCATAAAATGGGTCACTTGACAGAATCTCATACTTTCTTACATGAGGTCTCTACTTATATATATATATATATATATTGATTGGTTGATTTGTTTTTTTAAACCTACAAACTTGTTGGTTCCTAGGTGTCTTTCTTGTATTATTTATGTCTTATATATCAATTAGCTATAAAAACTTCTAGAATTTCATAATACAACAACAGAAAAAATAATGTCATAATGATGCAATAATATCACAATTTAACCTCCAAATTTTAGTTGAACTAAAAGTTACCAAAAATAGATCCTTACCAAGTATACGCATCATACGGAAAACCAAAAATATAAATTGGCACATAATATGAAAAAATAAGCCTAAATAAATTACAATGCTACATAAGTAAAAAGGTATACATAAAATCTAAACAAGATATTTGAGACGAACATAATATTTTGAAAATTAGCATACCTCTCAGAAATAGAAACTAATATATTGTGAGAAAATTATGGAAGTTTAATTTTTAAGTCCAATGGAAATGGAGATTTATATTGGACAAATGTGGAGACAAATAGTATTTACCCAATTCATTGAATCCGACTCTTGCAATTCAACATTGAAGTTAGTCTTATGCAAAAAATTGAAAAGTTTTTTTTTTTATTCTTACATTTCCCATTACTTTTTAGATCCATTCGTATCAATTCAAATCATGTAAAGTTATAAATGTACACAAATTCTTTGAATTTTATTAATTCATTGAAATAAATGCATTTATCATTACTTAATAGTTTAATATAAATGCTAAATTTAGATGAGGTGGAAGTCTAACTGAAAAGAATGTCAGACAATGTGCCACTTGGCAGAACCTCATGCTTTATCACATAAGGTCTCTGCTTTTATATATAAAAATAAATATTAATTAAAAATAAGAGGTGTTTTTTATGAGTAATTTAAGGAGACTCATTTACTCTTATAATTATTTAAGCAATAAACTTTAGGGTAAATTGCAAATTACACCTCTAAAGTTTGAGGGTGTTTGGATTTTACACCTTGAAATTTCAGAATTTGGATTTTACACTCTGAAATTTGAAAGTGTTTAGATTTTACACCTTAATATTTCAGAATTTGGATTTTACCTCCTAAAGCTTAGGAGTGTTTGGATTTTACACCTCCAAATTCTGAAACTTTAAAATGTAAAATCCAAACACTCCTAAACTTTAGAAGAATAAAATCCAAACACCCCTAAAATTTAAGGGGTAAAATCCAAACTTTGAAATGTTATGATGTGAAATCTAAACACCCTTAAACTTTAGAATAAAATCTAAATTTTGAAATTTCAGGATGTAAAATTCAAATACCCCAAAACTTTAGGTGTGTAATTTGCAGTTTATCCTAAACTTTACAAATGTCAAAAATGTTTTTCAAGGAGATTGCCATCATTTCAATATTAAAAGAAGTTTTTCATTTCTATAATTCCACCTACTCTGTAAACATTTGACTTGTTTTGTCTATAGCTTAATAATACTGCCATAATTTTTAATAGTAAAAGAAGTACATATCTATGACATCGTTTAGAGTCATAGATGTCTAATTGTAAAAGAAGTACATTCTCCCAAAAAATATATATATATATATATATATATTGTAAAAGAAGTATTCGTAACAGAAAGAAGAAAAAAAAAAGTACGCTTAATTTAAAAAAAAAAAAGCTTTAGGTGTAGACCGGTTATTTCATGAATGTTTTTCCCAAAATTTTCTATTTCATGAATTTCCTCACCTTTGGAAAGTCTTTTGATAATTCAAATTAAAAAAAAAAAAAAAGAGTTCTTCCATATTGTTGTGATCAAAAATGTTATTTTAAGTTTTTTATTCTTCACTTTTTATTTATATTCATAGAAGAATATACGTTACCAATTAAAAACCTAAAAATACACATTGATAATCCCAATGAAATACCAATACCAAACCCTCAAAAAAACAAGTAGCTAACTTTGACTTTATATTAAAAAAATAAAAAATAAAAAACTTGCAATAAAATCAATGTCTTACAAAGAATAAGAAAGTTAAATATACAAAAAATGTTAATTCAAGAACCTCAAGAACATGGGTTCAAATCCTATTAGAAAAAAAGATATTAGAGCTATGCAATTTTGCACTTAGAGAAAAAAGAGATTGAAAGATTAAAAAGTAACGTAAATGAAGTATCGAAAAGAAGGAAATATAAATTAACACATAAACTCAAAGTTAGGCATGAGCGTCCATGACCCGACCCAATCAGTTTTATTGTTGCATCAAATCGATTGGATAATAAAGTTCTGCACGGTGCTAAGGAAATTTACAACAAATCAACAATTACTAATTGTAGTTTAAGATTTGATAAACCCCGAAAAATTCTGACACCTACAAAGTGAGTACCACGATATCTATAGTTTGCTAATAAAAATGCTAAACTCATGAAGGGTTCAGCTAGATTGTAATGCCCAAGTGAAATAGAAGTAGCCTGATCCATAGCCAGTGCAACCGGAAATATATTAAAAAAAAAAAATTGATGAGAATAATTATTATTCTGTGTCTATCTAAAATACTACTATAATTTAGTGCAGTCATTTAACGTAATTACGGCTTCTAAATCTAACTTTTATTTTATATACACACTAGTATGATGCATGACTTAATTAAAAAGATATGTGTAAAAAGTCAAAACTATATTAATATTTAGTAAGCCACATGATAAAGACTATTAATATTATTATTACGACGTATAATATATATATATATATATATTAACACTTTGTATAAACATGGTGTGTAATATATAAATTTTAAATATTAATTAAAACATAAAATAATGATATATAATTAAAACAATCAAAATAAATATTTTAGTTATTTATTTTATATTACTTGAAACTCTTGCTAATCTAATTTTAGATGAAGTAGAAATTTAAATTTCTTATAATTTAGGAAATGTATATTTATTTATAGTAAATTCTTGGCAAAAGAGTTTGATTTATTGTAACTATTTTATATTAATAAGAGTGTAAACTATTTTTATGCATATAGTAGTACGACCTAATATTATAATTGTAGTCCAAGAATATTGAATAATTACTTAAAATGAACTATACCAATGACTCCTAGACCAAAATACTTTATTTTGAAGCGAAAAAATTGAAAAATAAATAAGCATTTTGAGGAGATAAAACACGTCATTTGAGGCTTATGAGCATTGTAGGGTCCAAATTTTGTAGCCCAAGTCCAAAAAATTTGGATTGTGAGCCCAACAAACCCGGAACAATAAATTTGTAGAGAGTGGGTGAAAAAGCTGGGCTGGTTATGAATTTAGCAATAGTTTACTCTGATGATCTAGGATGAGCTGGAATAAAAACACACTTGAAAGCTAAATAAACTCAAATCCGAAGAGGCTTGTTATTGATTGAAAGGTGAATACAATTCTTCCAGTTCTCTTTTTTCTCTCCAATTTTGTTCCCCCCCTCATTTAGAGACTCATTACATTTATATATTATTCTTCTTCCTCATCTTTACCGTACACCTATTCTTCATCTAAGCATTCACTTGAGTACCTGTCACATCAGATATCTGCTTTAGTTTTTCGTGAGTGGTGGTAGCTGAGATTGCACTGTTCAGGGGTCTTCTCCACATAAATGCGGTTAGGAAAGTTGCTGCAGTGTATTAAATGCAGTGGTAGCAACTTTTCTTTTTAGATATTCTCTGTTCTTATCATCTCTAGGCATGCCCAAAACTTGTCCTTATCGTGAAAGTAGTTGGGAAGATCACTCGACCATTCAGTATATTTGCTTGATCAAGTCCCCTTGGAATCCGAGGAGAACGACCTCTTCGGACCATTAGGGTTCTCTTCGGATTGCTCCTCTCATTCATTTCCAAGTACATTTCTTCCACCTGGACTCCTTCCTAACTCCTTTCTTCTCTTCGGACACATAGCGGTATTCGAATTGGGCCCTAGGCCCAACACATGACGTTGGGCTTTTACACCCACAAGCACTATTTAACATTCTTGGCCCATTATGTAAGCAACAATTACTATAAAAGCGTGTGTGTATAAGATGTTGTATAAGCTATGAGGAGTTGTGATTGCAAAATAAAGTTTTGAGTTTTAATAAAAATGCTGTTTTAAACTCACAAAACATTTAACCAAATGGACCTTAAATACTATTAACACCAATACATCATTTAGAGTCTTAATAATTAAATTATTTTTTTGCCATTCTAACAAAATTTTAATGTTCATATAGAAGTTATCTATATAATTCTTCATCTTAAATTCTATCTTCCTCTCTCTACAATCCTACCAACATTTTATAATTCTAAGAAACGTTGCCATGCCGAATGGGTCTCGGCAACATTTTTTACTCCATAAAAATGGGGGGAAAAACATGCGATATCATGTTTTGGTTTTGTATAATCCTTTCATAAATAATTTAAAAAAATTAAATATTTAGAAATCTCAATAAAACAAATGATGAACAAAATAAATGAAAAAAAAATAACCGAAAATTTGTTGCATAATTTTGAGATCCACATATAAAAATATAAGAGTAGCATCCAGACTTGAAGTACTCCACTCTCTTGAAGCTTCAATGGAATAGATATAATTATATAATAGCATCTGTGTAGACTTTGCACTCAAGATAACAAGTTGAAGGGTAAGTTTCAAGATCATGAAAATTCATAGCTTGGGCTTCAAAGATTCAGGATAATCTCTTTAACATAAAAATAATTTTAATTAAAGTGAATATTATAACATAATTAGATTGAGGTAGAACATATAAGTTGTTTATCAAAATAAGACGTAGAACATATAACCGATAGAAAGTGAAAGAAGCCACCAAAACTGGTGGAACTAATGTGTTTTCTGAAAGAATATAAGTAGGATTTTTTCAAGTGAAACGGTAGAAATTTTATTTGTGTGGAATTATAAAACTGGAGGAATTAATTTTTCAACAAATGTAGAAGTCTCCTTTATCCAAATTACATTGGTATCAATTTCTTTTGCTTATTTGGCTAACTCTAATGCTGCAAATATTTAGCAAATATATACGGAAACAATAATCATGGTTTTAGTTAAAATAGAATTTTATATTTTTTAAAACTTAGGCAAGTGTATCTATTGAAGATTTTAAAAGTAGATAAATTAATACTTAAAATTGTTGATAAAAATTGTGTATTAAAAAATTGTAGATAATTCATAAAGTGAAGAGGAAAAATAAGAAAGAAAGAGAAGTTGATAACTTGATATCCACAATTAAGGTTCTTTGTCTATCTAAAGAAATTATAAAGTTGTAAAGGAATAGTTGAGAAGAACAATTAAGTTTTGTTTCTATCTAAAACGTTTTGCAATTTGGTGTAGCCAAAACACTAAAAGTAGTTGATAAGAAAAAAATACAATTGAAAGCTCAAATTAGTGTGAAACACTAATGCTTATTTAGACCCCCAATTTTAAATTACGGCTTAATTGCTTTTACTCTAACTTATCTAAGTGCGGAACAAGAGTAAATGAAGCGCAATCACTGGAATTCTACTCTCTAAGCCAAAAGCAACAATAAATATAAAGCTTAAAGAGTAAGGGTAGAGAGATGCAAATACAAGATAACACTAAGACGTGTTATCGAAGAGAAAATTGAAGAACTCAGCGAAAAATCCCTTCGCGACAGTCCAAATCGAAATCGATCCATTAATGAATAAGTTAGAGTACACGAATAACAAAAAACCCTCCAAGCCTAGTCTACCCAATGTACTTGAGCCCTCTAAGCTCCAGCTACCAACGGACTTCTCGGAGTTTTGTCTTCACTAGCTTTCCAAATCCTGCAATACCGTCCAATTGCATCCACCAAGTCTCACCAGCTTCTTTTGGCAAATCTCCAAAACTTCCCAAACTCCAAAACACCCTCTACACTCTGAATAGATATAGGTTGTGTTTGGGTACAAATCTCCTCTCAAGGTATAACAATGGGAGAGGGAACGAGAAGAGATTACAATGATTTCTTACTAAAGGATGAGCAGTTCTCTCTCTAAAATGGTGGGTATGTTATGTTGTAGAAACCTATCAAGGGTTTTCTATCTGAATAGCCTCCTTTACTTTTGTGAGTAATGAGAGTATATATAGTATGGGTGAAAGGTAAGAAAGTCACACTTAAAATCCTTCAGGCAGAGAGTTTCACAGGTACCTCACGAGATGGCCTATCTTACAAAGCACTCGCGAAATATAGCCTGACACTTGACTCTTCAGCTTCCAGCATGTGCTTCTCACGTGGCCTTTTTGCAGGAACCTTTACTTGTATGCATCTTGCGAGTTAGTCACAAAACTGCACTGATCTTCATTTCATGCTTGATTCTTCACCAACTTAATACTAAACCCAATACAATAAAATCTTACAAAGTACAATGAAATAAATTAATATGATTACAACACTTTTTGTCATAGAATAAAGCCAATATAAAATATAATTGTAAATCACAACTTTACAATCTCCCAATTTGGCTATTCCTTGACAAAAACACCCTATAACAAACTCCAAACTTAAACATGAGTTTGGGAACAATGGCAAAACTTACTCATATCTAAATCTAAAACCTATGATGAACTTGGAACACAATACCTGTATCCTGAAATACTTGCACAAAACGTATTAGACCTTCAAGGTAAAGCAAGTAATAAAATGACAAGTATAATGTAACAAGAAAAAAGCAATCAAGTAAACAAAATGCAAAACATATGAGCAACTTGATCAAACACCAAATAGTCATATGGAAATGACCAAAATGATCACATAGCAAAGCAAATGATCATCCGAATATGCAATAAACAAAGCACAATAGAATAAGGATGTATGCATGTCCAACACATAAACACAATGCGATGAGAACAACAAAGCATAGATACTAAACATAACTCAAAGCATCATATAGAAAAACAAGAAAACAAACAAAACAAGGTTTTCTTGAAAAGAAATGTCTTCTCCTCCTTGGTATATGCATCCCCCTTATGGAATTTCTTCCCCTATAAATGTGTATGAGATAGAATTTCTCCCCCTGAAAATGTGCATATGAGTCATATAGAAATAAAGATACACTCCGGTATACTCTCTAGTATACTCTCCCCCTTTTGTCACGAATAGACAAATGAATCAATAGGAAAGAGGGAAAGAAAAGAAGATATGAACAAGGGTAAGATACATGAGGGGTACAAGATAAATGAGAAAATGAAGCTCAAGCAAAAGACAAAAACACCTTAAAAACAAAATACTACAATGCATAAAGTAAACATGACATACTAGGATAAGGAAACAAGAGATATACCAAGGCATGACAAGGGTAGCAAAGGTGTGTGCAAAAGGTGGCTATGTGCAATGCATGAACTAAGCATGAGAAATGCACATATGGGGCAAGGTGTGTAAAAATACACAACCAATGATCAAAACATGTTCCTAATGAGGAAACATGAAAAACCCCAAAGTTTAGTACTCATCGGAGTCCAAAAGAGTGAAAAAAAAAAAATATCATAGAGACATTTTATCAAACACCTAGCGTGCACACACTATACATATATGATGAACATGTAAAAATCTAATACATGTTATTTTTGCCACAAAGAGCCAACATTTAAAGCAAATCATCAAAAGAAACAAATTTCAATAAAAAAAATTGACAAAAATTAAACTTTCCAACCCCCATTTGAGAATATCCCAACTATGAATATAAAATCCCCAAGAACATAATCTAAAGATCAAAATCAATTAAAAGTGTTAAAGATTACCTTAGAGATGTTTATTGAGTGTAAAACAATTGAAATTACTTACGTTTTAATGAAAAAGTTTTGAAAAAGAGGGTTTGGAGAGGATGAAGTCATAATAGAGTCATATGATGAGTTTTGGACCAAAAACTCACGAAATACCCATAAAATAGTTGATTTGGGAATTTCGTGAGAAGGCCGAAAATTTCACGAGATAGCCTACTTGCAAGTTACTCACAAGCTACTTGCGAAACTCATTGCCTGATGACCAAAAATGCATTTTTCAACTTTGCGACTTGCAGCCAAGTTGCGAACAACTTGCGAAAGACTTTGACCCCTGTTTTTCAACACAAAACAAGCTTGAAACATTGAAAAACATAGATACAAAATCTAGAAACAGAGAGTGATGAAAAACACTTCCAAATACAAATAAAATGATCAAAAATCTTTTTGGTTTAATCCATATATGGTTGAGTACACACACATCATATTTGAACATGTACAATCACACAAATGAAATAGGCATTCATTGAATATTAGACTTGTGTGTTGTGTGTGTGAAGCAAGTATGAACTAGTCCATAGTCTAGTATGAAGGTTCAATGATCAATTTGATCAAGTCATATACAACTAACACGAAGTCAAGTGACCTATCTCACTAGTAGAAATAAACATATATGATCCCCCACCAAAGTGTTTACATTGATTGAAAGCTTTTCATTTGGCTTTCATTTTTCATACTTTTTGATCAATACAACTCAATTTTTGAGCAACGATGCCATGAAATTTTTTATATTTCTTTG
This sequence comes from Quercus gilva, assembly GCA_023621385.1. Taxonomy (NCBI): domain Eukaryota; kingdom Viridiplantae; phylum Streptophyta; class Magnoliopsida; order Fagales; family Fagaceae; genus Quercus; species Quercus gilva. Next base: position 47,596,841 of record CM042482.1, on the reverse strand, counting down.
AGGAATAAGCATTTGGCTTTGACATCATACATTTTGAATATATTTTGCTCCACATTTTTCTACTGAAACTAGTTTTCAAAGCAAGGCTTTTTTAGCTCTTTCTCTTTTTAGAGATTGATGACTGTAGAGCTTTTGACATAAAAATAAATGTGAGGAGATGTATAGAAATAAGTCTACGCATGTATCAAGATCAAATAAGATTATTGACTAATCATTCATGACAAGCTTGAAGATCTATTTACAACAATCAAACATGGATTCCTATATTTCGCTCACATTTAAAAAATGTGCATACATAACAAGTTAAGCTCATAAATGCACTACACCATTAGTACAGAGGTACTAGGCCAAACTCAACACGTGATATACATAACACAAGCGATCAAACTTTTTGAGATTTTTTACTTTTTATGGGTTTTTGAATTTTTTAACACACTAAAAAACAAAAGCAATAAAGTAAGATAAGGAAAAAAAAAAATTAACACATATAAAGAGATGTACGATACATAAATACATGATAGTGAAGTATCTAATGCATGAAGAGTCCTACAAAAATCGAAATAATTAGATCAAGGACCAAAAGAGCATAAGCTCAACCATAGGAACCATTTCTCATCCAAACAAAACGATTGTTTGGAATGAGTGTCTCATTAGAAGTGAGACGAGGGTTAGAAGAATGAGAACCAGAGATGCACATAAATAAGGAGGTAAGAGTATTAACCACATGCTTCAACAACTTACGACTTTCAATCAAATTCGGTTTAGCTTGCAAAGCACAGCTTCCAAGAAACTTAAGTTTCTCTTTTCTTTTGATTCTTTTAAGAGCTTAAAGCTTAGAGCAATGAGGTCTTAGATGACCAAAAACACCATAATGGTGACAAAGAATGTGTTTAGGTCCACTAGGCTTTTTAGGGACGAATCTAGCAACATGGTTTTATTCTCTCTTCAACATAGAACATTAAGGTCTTATGTGACCAATCACACCGCAATGGTGGCAAGTAGGAACAAACTTACATCTATTCAAATCCCTAGGATGAGACCTAAACGAAGGCTCAAGCTTAAAAGTCTTTCTTTCCACTTTTTGGTTTCTTTTGTGTGGAGGAATGTACACCGATTTGTCTTTAGAAGTAGAACTCACAATAGGCACAAAATCAGGCAACACAATATGATTGCAACAAAGATTTTCTTCCTTTTTAGCAATAGGTTTAGCAATCAAACACTTGGCATGCATCTTTAGAGATTTATTTTCACATTTAACATCATCAACAAGTTTATTAGACAAAACAAGTTTAGCATCCAAGTCCATATTCAAACATTCAAATTCTTTCATCTTTTCAAAATAATTTTCATCAAGTTTCTTATATTTCTCAACCAATTTGTTAGATTCATTGAGCTTAGCAATCAAATCATCATTTTCACAAATGAACTTGCTTAAATTCTCATGAAACTTCTTAGCCTTTTTCTTCAAGAGTTTGGCATTTGAAATTTTAACAACACCTAAAGATTCATGTAACATGTCATCACATGTATGAGGATAAACACTCATAAAGGCATTTTCACAAACACATGACATGTTACAATCAACATCATCCAAAATATCCATAGAAACATACAAAGCACTATCCATGACAATAAACATAAAGGGTCAAGGATCACACTTAGGTAATGAAACCAAAACAAGTGTATTCGCTTTGATACCAATTGAAAGCTTAAATTAGTGTGAAACACTAATGCTTGTTTAGACTCCCAATTTTAAATTACGACTTAATTGCTTTTAGGCGAAAATGCACTTTTCATCCCTAAATTTTGGGTCAATTCCCATTTTGGTTCCAAAATTGATTTCGTTGCAAATGTCATCCCTAAAAATTGAAAATTGTTTTTAAAATCATCCTTACCGTCAACCAACCAACGGAATAATCCTACGTGTTTGACGAATCTCCACGTATCAGCCCACTTATTAAAATAATAATATATATTCCTACATGTCAATCCCACCCACCCTAAAACACACATGCCACTCACATGAGGGACACCTCACTTGTCCACCTCAGCTTCCCACCTCTTAGACCTCTCACATGATCCCACTCTCCAACTACCTCAGTCACCACACACAAAATCCCCAAATTTCACAGAAAACCCTAAAATCCTCACATCGTCTTCCTCAACCCGATCCCTAAAATCTCTGAATCAAACCTAGTACAACACGAACAGACACCCCTAAAACAACAAAATCCTTAGAAAAATCAATTTCTCTACACATTGAGACCTGAAGAAAACGAGGGAGAACGTAATGGGTTGAAGCTTCAATCTAAAATCTGCAACAGTTTCAAGATTGTAGCAGTGGGTTGAAGCTTGAAAAGGTAGCTTTGTCCACTTTCTCTCTTTCTCTTTGCATGTATCTCTATCATTCTCTCTCTGTGTGTATCTTTTGCACACTATATATGTCTCTCTCTAACTTTTTTTACACACTCAATATGCATAGGGACCACTATTTAAATGGTTGTTTATGCCTTTATCACTATTTAAATTGTTGTTTATGCCTTTGGTGGGTGATTTGTTTTTGGCCTTTAAAGAAGCAAGGTGGTCCATGTGTTCCCTTTGTTTGCATTAAGATGTAGTTTTATTAGTAGTGGATTAATTAAATAATATTGACTATTTAGTTTGTTGACTATATATCTCATGCATGCAAAATGAACGAGCTTTTTACTTTGTATGTGCATCATGGTGGGTATTTTGATGTAAATCCTCAGAAGTATATGAGGGGTGAAGTAGGGGTAATAAATGATTGTGATCCTGTCAAGTGGTCTAAGGTAGAAATTGAGTCCATCTGTAGAGAGTTTGGGTATACACATGTGAATAGGCTGTGGTACAGAAGGCCTGGGGATAATGAGGAGGGTGGGATGTTCCGACTGAATAAGGATGATCATGATGCAGTGGCAATGACTAAGTTGGTGAGGGGTCATGGAGAGATTCATGTTTATGTAGAGCACCCAATTTATGAACTTATACTTATTAATGGTGGTAATGGTGTGCTTGTAGATATTGTTATAGAGCCTGATCATAATGACCCTTGTTTTGTTAGTGATTTTGAGAATTGCAGATCTAGTGAGCCTGAACATTCTTTTGATGGTTATTATAATGGATAGGGCTATTATGCTAGTAGTGGTGATAATTTTGAGGATGATGATGATTGGGATGATGGTAATAATCACTGGGGTGATGGTGATGCTCACTAGGATTATGGTAATGATAACTAGGGTGATGGTAATGTTCATTGGGATGGTGGCAGTGCTGGTGGCAGTGGTAGGGCTGGTGGTAGTGCTAGTGGTAGGGATGGTGGCAAGGCTGGTGATAAGTTTAGTAATGGTGGTGCAAGGGATGCAAGTGATAGGAATGATAATAGTGATGATGAAGTAGAAATACTTAGGTGTAGGAGACCAAGGAAGGAACCAATTGTAGAGGAACCACAACAAGATGGGGTTGTCACCGCTGACAGTGATGATAGTTCTGAGGACAGTAATGTAGAAGGGGCAAGATCAATGAACCCCAACCAGAGATATGTGGGTGAAGATAGTACAAGTAGTGACAGTGAGGAGATGATGCACATTCGTAATCAGATGAGGGATGGGGTAATGAACTCTGACTACACTACTGAAGAGCTGTTAAGCCTAAATGAGTCATCATCTGATGGTGAGTTTCAGGGTGATGGTGATGATGGCAGTGACAGTGAGGGTGGTGCTACTGTCAATGAAACAGTTGTGAATAATGTCAGAAGAAGAAGGAAGAAATTCCTTGTGTTTAAACCTGTGTCCAATCCTGAACACTTGGTATTTGAGAAGTACATGTTATTTACCTCAACTAAGTAGTTCAAGGAGGCCATTACTGAGTATGCAGTGAAAGATGGATGGGGGGTGAAGTTTGTGAAGAATGAGAAAGTTAAGGTTGGAGTCAAATGCCAACCTCAAGTTGATGAAGAAAGTGAGGAGACAACTTGATATTAAGCTAAGGGACATTCAAAAGGTTGTGCATGAGAAGTATGTTGTAAATATCAGTGCAAAAAAAGCCAGCAGGGCTAGGGAAAAGGCCCAGGAGTTTGTTGATGGGTCTTATGTAAAGCAGTACAATCAATTGTGGGATTACTGTGGAGAATTGAGGAGGTCCAACCCTGGCAGTACAGTTTTAATGAAGACACACACATTCAATAAAGGTGACTTAGCAATTGAGATGGACTTACAGGTTGGTCTACCTTATTTTGAGAGACTGTACATATGTTGGTCTGGGTGTAAGTAGGGGTTCAGGGTAGGTTGTAGACCGATAATTGGGTTGGATGCTTATCACCTAAAGACCAAGATAGGGGGCCAACTGATGGTTGCAGTTGCCAAAGACCCCAATGAAGAATATTTCCCTCTAGCAGTTGCAGTGGTGGAAGCAGAAACCAATGACTCATAGATTTGGATTATAAATTTGCTGCTAGCAGACATTGGTGATGAGAAGAGCTGGACATTCATATCATACCAGCAAAAGGTATCACTATAAAACATACTCATTTTTTAACTTAATTACATTGAACAAGTAGTGAAATATGTATATATGATAACTATTGTTGATTTTCTAGGCAGGGATTGGTGCAGGCATTTGCAGACAATTGGCCATAGTATGAGCACGGAATTTGTTGTAGACACTTGTACAACAATCTGAGGAAGTAGCATCTTGGCATATTGATTAGGAAGTTGTTTTGGAAAGCAGCTAAAGCCACATATGCACATGAATTTGAAAGGATAAAGATTGAGATGGAGGACATTGATGAGGGTGCATATAATTGGTTGAAAGGACATACCACAACAGTATGGGTTAGACACATGTTCAAAACTGATGCATTGAGTGACACTGTCATCAACAACATGTGTGAGAGTTTCAATAGTAGGATACTGCAATTCAGGGGGAAACCCATCATTAGCATGGTATGTATATTTTTGGATTTTGGTTAGCTGTATACCTTGTTGCATGCATTGACTTGTGGGTTTTTCCTGTTTGCAGCTTTAGGACATAAGGTTATACCTAATGAGCAGATTCTAGCAAAACAGAAACAATATTATGAGGGTGGAATTTAAGCTCTGCCCTAAAATTTGTAAAAGACTACAAAGGGAGAAGGTGGGTAGTGGTAGGTGGTTAGCTTGTTGGGCTTCTGACACCAAGTTCAAGGTGAAGAATGGATTGCAGAGCTTCATTGTAGACTTGGCTAAGGGGGTGTGCAGCTATAGGAAATGGGATATCATTGGTATCCCATGCTGCCATGTAGTTTCATGCATATTCTTCAACAGAGAGCAAGCTGAGAAATACACTAATGCCTGCTACCAAGCCAGCACATACAAAGCATGTTATGAGCACACCATTGATCCACTCAATGGTGCCAATATGTGGACCCCAACTGGTCTCCCTCTTGTGCAGCCTCTCATAAAGAGAAGGCCACCAGGTAGACCCAAGAAGAAGAGAGTCTTAAAACCCAATGAACCAAGGAGGGGTCACAGCAAGGGCTTGGGTATTGCCAAGAGGTGCAAGTCCTGTGGGAAGATAGGCCACAACAAAAGAAACTACAAGGGTGAGGTTGAAGGTAATTTTTCACTGCCTGGTGCCTAAAACCAGAGGAGACATAGACTAAAGAAGGTAAAACTAGTGTTTTTTTAATTTTGCATGTTTTGAAATGAAAATTAATGTTCTAACTTAATTCTATTTGCCACTGCTTGAAGACAAATGACAATGGCCAAGGAGCAACCCAAGAGCAACCAAATGCTACAAGTATGCCATTAAGCCAGCAACCAAGGACCAACTAGCAAGGCACCAGGCCATCAAAGTTGCAACCTAGAAGCAACTAGCAAGGCACAGGACAGGCAAACCAGTAGCCATCAATTAGCAACCAGCAAGCCAGCAACTAGCATCCACCAAGCAGCAACCCTACAACCAGCAGCCACCCTGCAACCAGTAACCCTGCAACCAACAATCAAACCAACACCAATCCAAGGAAGAGAAAGAGGGGGGCAATCACAAATGAAACTCTAATTGCATCAAGAAATGCATCAAGGTACAGGGAGGCACTGAGGGTTGCTGAGAGCCAGGCATCTGTGCATGGTCCAAGGGGATAGGCTGGTGGACATGGCCTATTTTTGTAATTAGCAAACATGGCCTATTTTTTTTGTTTACTTTGATATTTTTGTAACTGGCAGACATGACCTATTTTTTGGTTTACTTTGGTTTACTTATTAATGCAGATTTGTGTATTGCAATATATGTAGTGGTTGCAAAATTGTGAAGTGCAGTATATGCAGAATTGTGAATTACAATATATGTAGAATTGTGAATTGTGAATTGTGAACTGCAGAATTTGTATGTTTGGTAAACTTGTTGTGTTGTGCATTGCAGATTTGGTAGTTCTGTTGTGTTGTGCATTGTAGATTTGGTAGTTCTGTTGTCTTGTGCATTGCAGATTTGGTAAACATAACTTGTAGATTTGATAGTTCTGTTGTGTTGTGAATTGTAAATTTGGTAAACATAACTGGAGTATTGCAAAATTGGTAAACTTGTATAAACTTGGTAAACTTGGTAAAATAATTGCAGCACATAATTGCAATACACAAACATAATTGACCACAATGTGTGTATATCAATTTTTTAGGTTTGGCAAATTAACAATGGTTAGCTTACCAATATTGCAGATTTGGTAAATTGTAATCTAATTGTAATCAAGTAAGATAATTAACAATGCCAACATTACAAACCAAATTAACACTAAACTCTGTCATTCCATATTTCATTCATACTAAAATCAATGGGATACATAGGATATAACAACATCATCATCTACACCACTTGTCCTAACCTTGCCTACACCCACTTTGTCCAAAACATGCTACACCAAACCCCACCCATCTAATCCACCAAAGCTAGAATCACACAAAGACATATCCTACACAACAGCAGTGCCAATATCAAACACACTGTCAAAAACTTCTCTTTCTTCTTGCATGTTGAAACCTTGGCTTGGAGTCTGAGAATTCTCTACCTCATCTTTGGGATGAGCACCTTCTCACACTCACAAATCTCATCATCAACCCATTGGAAGAACTTGCACTTCTTACCAATCTGAAATTAAACCCAAATTCAAAACAAAATGAACAAACAACAAACCCAAGTGAACAAAATGAACAAACCTAACTTGCACTTCACTTACCAAGTAATTGGGACACCCATAGGACCTTCTCCCTAGATTGTTATTTGCCTAGGAAACAACTAGCACAGGCTTCTAAAGGGAGGGGCAATAGCACATGCGTGGTGCTCTCCTCCTCAAGCTTCCCTTTGATGATGCAGAGGCAGATGTAGAGCTAGCTTCCATTCTTCTTCCTCCTTCTTCCTCGGTCTGTTCGTGTCGTTCTAGGTTTGATTCAGAGATTTTAGGGATTGGGCTGAGGAAGACGAAGTGGGGATTTTAGGGTTTTCTATCAAATTTGGGGATTTTGTGTGTGGTGATCATGGTAGTTGGAGAATGGGGTCACGTGAGAGGTCTAGGAGGTGGGAAGCTAAGGTGGACAGGTGAGGTGTCCCCCACGTGAGTGGCATGTGCGTTTTAGGGTGGGTGGGCTTGACATGTAGGAATATATATTATTATTTTAATAAGTGGGCTTGACACGTGGAGATCCGTCAGACATGCAGGATTATTCCATTGGTTGGTTGACGACAAGGACGATTTTAAAAACGATTTTCAATTTTTAGGGATGACATTTGCAATGAAATTAATTTTGAGACCAAAATGGGAATTGACCCAAAGTGTAGGGACAAAAAGTGCATTTTCGCCTTACTTTTACTCTAACTTATCTAAGTGTGGAACAAGAGTAAATGAAGCACAATTATCGGAACTACTCTCTAAGCCACAAGCAAGCAAGCAACAATAAATATAAAGCTTAAAAAGTAAAGGAAGAGAGATGCAAACACAAGATAACACCAAGACGTGTTATCGAAGAGGAAACTGAACAATTTGGCGAAAAAACCTCTCCGTGACCCTCAAAGTCGAAATCGATCCACTAGTGAATAAGTTGGAGTATATGAATAACAAAAGACCCTCAAATCTAGTCTACCTAATGTACTTAAGCCCTCCAAGCTCCTGCTACCAACGGACTTCTTAGAGTCTTATCTTTACTAGCTTTTCGGATCCCGCAATATCACCAGATTGCATCTACCAAGCCTCATCGGCTTCCTTTGGCAAATCTCCAAAGCAACCCAAGTTCTAAAACATTCTCTACACTCTGAATAGGTGTGGGTTGTGTTTGGGTACAAATCTCCTTTTAATGTATAATAATGGGAGAGGGAAGGAGAAAAGAGTACAATGATTTCTCACTAGAGGATGAGTAGCTCTCTCTCTAAAATAGTGGGTGTGTTGTGTTGTGTTGTAGAAATCTATCTAAGGTTTTCTCTCTAAATAGTCTCCTTTACTTTTGTGAGTAATGAGGGTATATGTATGGGTGAAGGGTAAGAAAGTCACACTTAAAATCCTCTAGGCAGAGAGTTTCGTGGGTACCTCGCTAGATGGCTTGTCTCATGAAGTACTCGCGAAATATAGCCTGACAATGGACTTTTCAGCTTCCAGCATGTGCTTCTCATGTGGCCTTTTTGCGGGAACATTTACTCGCGAGCTTCTTGCGAGCTAGTTGTGAAACTGTACTGATCTTCATTTCATGCTTGATTCTTCACCAACTTAATACTAAATCCAATACAATAAAATCTCACAAAATACAAGGAAATAAATTAATGCAATTACAATACTTTTTGTCATGGAATAAAGCCAACATAAAATATAGTTGTAAATCATAACTTTACAACAATAATATGTAAAATTTAATAAATTATAGGAGAAGAAGATAAGAACAAAATATTATATCTATTTTTTTAAAATCTAAAAAAAATGAACAAATAACATTGCTATTATTTTATCGTGTAGTTAAATTAATGTTATTTTATCACGTAGTTATATAATTTAAGTAAAAAAAAAAAGTAAAAAATAAATTAATAATGAAAGGATTAGATGAAGAATTTGGATTGTAATTAGATTAAAATTTTTTATCAACTTAGAAACTATAGGAGAAGAAGATAAGAACAAATAATAATAATAATAATAATAATAATAATATCTAATTTTAACAAAATCTAAAATTTTTTCTACATTTTGGTGAAACCACTTGGCGTAACCACGGCTTCTAAGCCCAATTTTTATTATGTAGTATATGATGATATGATATGATATGATATGATGTATGATATAATACACTCAAACACAAACACACACACACACACACACACACACACACTTGCGCGATGATATATTATTTATAGAAAAATTGATAGATAGATGTGGACTGCACACTCTTACATAGTGCGGATGTATATGTGATGATATATTATAGATAAATAGATAATTGATAGATTGATGTCGACTACACATAAAAGACTCTTACATAGTGCAGATGTATGTGTGATGATATATTATCTATCTATTCTATACTATTAGTAAAAGAATTCTCTGTTTGGGTTTCATCATTTTGCGTACTAAAATATCTTTACACAAATTTTTAAACTCTCCAAAATACCCATATCTTTTAGTTAGATAATTTTAAATTTTAGAACAAAAACTATTTAAAAGAGCAATTTATTATTTTTTAAAAAATTTATAAGTTTTAGAATTTCAAACTTTTATCAACTCTCATGTAGAGAAAAATCCTAAAATTAAGATACTATATCTATCTCACTTTTAAATATTATTTCACTAAACCAAAAAAAAAAAAAGTCTCATCACACTTGTTTTAAACACAAAAAAAAAAAAAAAAAAAAAAAAAAAAAAAAAAAAAAAACCTTATCATACGCGCAAAGCATTTTTCATGATGCTAGTAGATAAATAGATAAATAATTGATAGATAGATGTTGACTACACGTAAAAAAAAAATAATAATAATAAATAAATAAATAAATAAAACTCTTACATAGTGCATATGTAAATGTCAATTAATAATACACAGACATTGCATATATATAGATATATACACACACATATATAAAGAAGCATTAACAACACGTACAAGAAAATTGTTCAGTTTAGTTTTTTTATTTTTAAGTAAAATTTTGAATAGATTTGAGCTTTAAAAAAATATTGAGACTTTGGCTGCTGCTTCATTTTTTTTATTAAAAAGAACAGGTTAGAAAGAGACTTTGGCCCTTTGCCCCTGCACCTTCGTTAAATGGCAAAAGCCTCATCTACATTTTAGCATTATATATAAATAAATACATGAAAGATAGGAACATTGTCTTTTTTTTCGCTGAATAAGATAGGAACATTGTCATTGTCAATATAAAACAGTACAAATATAAAACAGTGAAAATGTCCAAAATTTTCTAAATATGGTCCCCTCATATAACTTTCGGTCTTCCACTTTGATCTTGACTTTTGCTTTCGTGAGCTATGATCTTGACTTTTGATTTCGTGCGCTATTAATTCATCCCCATATTTTTAGTGTGATTGTTACTTCACAAATATAAATGTATGTAGAGTATAAGAGGGTAATGGCAGGTTCAAGTCTTATTATCCTATAGTATACACAAGAAAAATAAAAATTGAAGATTACACTTTCACCACCAACCCTAGACTAATTCAAAGCCGCCACAAGGCCCACAACACTGTCTTCTTGGCACTCGTAGGCTTGAGTCAGTGACATATCCATGAGGTAACATAGAAAAAATTTCATATATATATATATAACATAGAAAAAATTTAGACCCTTTTTTTATGCAACTTTGCCACAACTCTGAGTTGGCAAGTTCTGGAGAAAAAGAAATGGTGAATTTATGCAACAAAAAAAATCTAATAACAAAAACAAATTCACAATTTTTGCTACAATTCTTTTTTGCGATAATTATAAATAATAATAAAAAAAGGTCAGTCAATGTAAAAATGAGAAGGCAGCTAATCACGATATGTCACGTTGGAAAGTTGTGGATTTACTAGTGATTCTAAAACTAAAATAACTCTTTGCCTAATAGTGACAAACAACCAGCATAGTATGCTCTATTGTGAAAAATTTGGGGTCCTAAAATTACTCAAAAACATACATTTTGTCACGATCTCTTAGATAACTTGCACATTTGTAATTGGATAAAAATCAACAAAATATAAGATTATAACCTCGCGTCACTACGTTGTGGTAAGTGTGATGGAAAAAAAGTGACGAAGATTCATACAAGGTATATTCATACGACTTTCACATTGTCTTTTTTTTCGCTGAATAAGATAGGAACATTGTCATTGTCATTATAAAACAGTACAAATATAAAACAGTGAAAATGTCCAAAATTTTCTAAATATGGTCCCCTCATATAACTTTCGTTCTTCCACTTTGATCTTGACTTTTGCTTTCGTGAGCTATTAATTCATCCGCATACTTTTAGTGCGATTGTTACTCCACAAATATAAATGTTTGTAGAGTATAAGAGAGTAAAGGCAGTTTTAAGTCTTATCATCCTATAGTATACACATGTAAAATAAAAATTGAAGATTACACTTTCACCACCAACCCTTGACTAATTCAAAGCCGCCACAAGGCCCACAACACTGTCTTCTAGGCACTCGTAGGCTTGAGTCAGTGACATATCCATAAGGTAACATAGAAAAAATTTCATATATATATTTTTTTTTGCTTAAGAAAAAATTTCATATATATATATATATATATAACATAGAAAAAATTTAGACCCTTTTTTTATGCAACTTTGCCTCAACTCTGAGTTGGCAAGTTCTAGAGAAAAAGAAGTGGTGAATTTATGCGACAAAAAAAATCTAATAACAAAAAAAAATTCACAATTTTTGTTACAATTCTTTTTTGTGATAATTATAAATAATAATAAAAAAAGGTCAGTCAATGTAAAAATGAGAAGGCAGCTAATCACGATATGTCACGTTGGAAAGTTGTGGATTTACTAGTGATTCTAAAACTAAAACAACTCTTTGCCTAATAGTGACAAACAACCAGCATAGTATGCTCTATTGTGAAAAATTTTGGGGTCCTAAAATTACTCCAAAACATACATTTTGTCACGCTCTCTTAGATAACTTGCACATTTGTAATTGGATAAAAATCAACAAAATATAAGATTATAACCTCGCGTCACTACGTTGTGGTAAGTGTGATGGAAAAAAAGTGACGAAGATTCATACAAGGTATATTCATACGACTTTCTCAAAAAAAAAAAAGAAAAAGGTATATTCATACGATACGCCCCCATCCTCCAATGTCATAAACCCCCACTCTCTCTATCAGGGCTTAACAGCTAACAATCTCTCTCTCTCTCTCTCTCTCTCTCTCTCTAACCCATGGCCGCCGTTTTCTCAACCCCCAAGTTCTCCCCAGCACCCACGACTTCCATTTCCCCACTAAACCCCATAACTCCACACCACCACCACTACCACTCTCCTCTTCATTTCTCCCCAAAACACTCATTCCCTTTCCCCTTAAAAAAAACAGCCATCTCCTGTTCCTACCCCCAACAAACCCCATCAAACTCCGCACCCACACCCACACCCACACCTTCCCCCCGCCGCCGCCCCAATTACATCCCCAACCGCATCTCGGACCCCAACTACGTCCGCATCTTCGACACCACTCTCCGCGACGGCGAGCAATCCCCCGGCGCCTCTCTAACCTCCAAGGAAAAACTCGACATTGCCAGGCAGCTAGCCAAGCTCGGTGTCGACATCATCGAGGCCGGCTTCCCCGCCGCCTCCAACGACGATTTCGAGGCCGTGAAGACCATTGCCAAGGAGGTTGGCAATGCCGTCGATGCCGATGGGTACGTTCCGGTCATCTGTGGCCTCTCTCGGTGCAATGAGAAAGACATTCGGAGAGCCTGGGAAGCTGTCAAGTACGCTAAAAGACCCAGGATTCATACCTTCATTGCCACCAGTGCTATTCACATGGAATTCAAGCTGAGGAAGACTAAAGAACAGGTCATTGAGATTGCAAGGAGTATGGTGAGTTTTGCAAGGAGCTTGGGCTGCGATGACGTCGAGTTTAGCCCCGAAGATGCTGGGAGGTTTGCTTTTCGCCTTGCTTTTTCAGTTTTTTGAAATGGGTTTGTGAAAAAAAGTGAGATTTTAAAATGCTAAGATTTGTGTTTATGACTAATTGTATTAATTGGTACTCTAGCTAAATGTGATAAAGTAGGGACTTGCTCTGCATTGTTGTAAAATTTGCAAATGGGTAACTTTTGTACTTATTTTGATGGAAATGGGAACCATTTTCAATTAATGGTTGTCTTTTCTTGGGACAGTCCTATCAAGTTTAAGTGTTCAATTGCTTAGCTCGACTTTGTTTTCTACACTTTCTCCACATGTTAGTTTATTGTGAATGAAAAGAAAGGTTGTACCTAGTGCGCAGAACTCCCATTTTTGCATGTTCTGGGAGAGGTGATTGGTAGATAATTGTGAATAGCCTATCTAAGAAAAAATGTTTATTGTGAATGGTTTTCATTTTGTACATGAGAGGTTTCCTGATTTCTCATTTTTTATTGTTTTATTGAGAACTCTGATAGAGTTATTGATGTGTTGCTATTTGTTGTGCTTTATTCTCAATAAGATTATAGACTTCTAGCAAACCAAAAAGAGAGAAAAAGGAAAAAGCCTATTCTCGATGATGATTGTTCTCTATAGTTGGTCATTGGCTCTTTTTTTTATTGCCTAAATACACTGTTGGTCCTTAAATTTTAGGCTGTTTAGCCCATGAGTGATTTTGGTCCCTAACAAACTTAAAGTGATTGCTTTTAGTCCTGCACACGATGTGGCATAATTGATGCGTCATCATTCCATAATGACTAAAAGTGATCACTTTAAGTTTGCAAGGACTAAATCCAATCACTTTAAGTTTTTTAGGGACTAAAAATGATAACTTTAAATTTGTTAGGGACTAAAAGAGATTACTTTAAACTTCAAGGACTAAAATCGCTCATGGGCTAAATTTTAGGAACTAACAGTGTATTTTGGCCTTTATTCTTCATTAGATTAGAAAACCTAACAATCTTTTGTTTCTTTGAATCTAACAGATCTGATAAGGAGTTCCTTTATGAAATATTGGGTGAAGTTATAAAGGCTGGTGCGACAACTCTAAACATACCTGACACTGTGGGCATTACTGTGCCAACTGAATTTGGGAAATTGATTTCTGATATAAAGGCCAATACCCCGGGTATCGAAAATGTTATTATTTCAACTCACTGCCAAAATGATCTTGGGCTTTCTACTGCTAACACTGTATCGGTATGTCCATCTTTTCTTTTGCTCTGTTTATTCATCGCGAAAAAGAAATTGCACTCATTTTTTGTTTCATCTGTTCAGGGGGCATGTGCTGGTGCGAGGCAGCTGGAAGTGACAATCAATGGCATTGGTGAAAGAGCTGGGAATGCTTCACTAGAGGAGGTGAGTACTGAATCATGTGAGGTTCTGCAGAAAATGAATATCTAATTCTATATGGCATGGATACTTGTAACAGGGAGACACATAAACTTATCCAATACTCCTAGCTAAATATATGATATTTTAGAATTGTGCATATTTAACTAGAGATTAAGATTATATCTGTAACTGAATATATAAAATGGGTTCAAGATACTTTGTTTTTATTGGTAAGTTACACTTTCAAATGGTGGGCCTTGAAGCCATGACCTCACCCTCAACCTTGCTCTTACAAAGGAAGGAGGTGTCATTTGAGTTAGTTCATTAGCTAAATTTTGACTAACTTTTAAATTAGGGGTTCTTGAATGATAAAATTATCATTCCAAAGAACTATAGAATATCAAAAAAATTAACAAAAAATTGACATGCATATGAAACATTGTATTTATTTATTGGTGTGTCCTCTTGCCACATATGTATAATCTCTTTCCACATCCTGAATTTGTTTCATGCTTCCTATGTGTGAATGCTATTACAAATAATTTATGAGAACATGATTCTTGTCATATGCTAACCTAACACCAAATTATAATTGGTCATTAAATGAGGTCACTTTCATTCCCATTAAAAAGGCCTTGCATATGAGCATTAGTGTCTCCCATTGCGGCCTTAAGTAATTACTATCCTTCAGATGCCTCCAATATTATTATGGTGTGCTATAGAACATATGCTACTCACATATGTCTGAAGATATCATAGGGACTTACAATACTTCCGGGCATCCATATTCACTTAGATCAATATCATCAAAAAGTAATTCAAAATCAAATGCATCTGGTTTCTGATCCTGATTTCTGTATGTCCATGTTTATAAGTCTCTCTCTCTCCCTTTGTTCTTCGAAAAATTCTCACTAATTAAAGTATATAAGCATTTTGGATGCCGTTGTCAGTTAGAAATTTGATGCAGGAGATTTTAAGATCAACGAAAAAGAAAAGAAGGCCCATTAGTTCATTGTTTTTTATTTATCTAATTTATGTTTTATTTATCATTATGTCATTAGTATTTTAAAAGGTCATTTGACTTTTAATGAAGTTGGTTTGTCAGGATTAACTTGTTATATGTAAGATAAAGGGTTAGGATACTAGGGTTACTAAAGGCTATCATAAATAGTCTCTTTTGAGTCATTGTAGGAAAACTCTTCTTATCTGTGATTTGAATATTTGTTGAGCTCTCTGAGCCTAGAAATTGATATTTGATTGTTCCAACTTCAATCTTATTATCTTTTTCTTTGCCTTAATCTTGTTTGTTGTTGGAATTTCTCTTTGAAGCCTTCTCCTACACTAGATCTAGGTTCTCCTCACCATCATCAAGTGGTATCAGAGCAAAATATTCTAGATCTAAGCCACATAATTTAGATTAGAGTCTAAGGTTGCAACTTTTTAGCTATGGTTGGTCATGGTAGAGGTTTTGGGGGTAGACAAAATCAAGACCAACAGACGAAGATGGATGAGATAAGGTGTATGATTGAAAATTTGTTGTGAGTTGTACAAGTTCTTTAGCAATGAGAACCGGTGGGAACCAGTACATAGATTCCAAAAGGTGACTGCACAGACCAGAAGTTAGTCTCAAGGATGAGAACGATAATAAAAAATGAAAGGTGAGGCCTATGGAGAAGCATTAATGAAGGGTGGGAGAGCTTTTCTAAGCATTTGACTTTTGTAGTGGGTGAAGGCACTCGTATCCGCTTTTGGCATGGTAGGTGGATTGGTGACAAAACTCTAAAAGATCTCTATCCTGAGCTCTATGTGTGTTCAGCGTTCAAGGATGCTTTTAACTTTGAGGTTTTGTGGATTCCAGAAGGGGTACTGTTAGAGTGTGGAATTTAAGGTTTTATAGAGCTTTTGAAGATTGGGAGTTGGCTGCATCCTATTCTCTGCTTCAGCTTATCCAAACTCGTATTCCTCAGGGTGATAGGAGAGATACTCTTTATTGGTGGCTAAAAGGTGATGGTAAGTTTGACACTCGGTCTTACTACCATGCGATTCGGGGTGCTTCGAATTTTTTGTTTCCTTGGAAGGGTGTTTGGAAACCAAATATTCCTAAGCGTGTGGCGTTCGTTTTGTGGACAGCTGCACATGGTTGGATCCTCACTTTAGATAATCTAATGCTTAAGGGCTGCCCTTTGGCTAATAGGAGTTGTATGTGTTGTTGTGATGGGGAGTCGGTAGACCACCTTCTTCTTCATTGTCCTGTTACCCTTTCCCTATGGACTTTTATGGTTCAGGCCTTTGGTATTCATTGGGTTATGCCAGGATGGGTGGCGGGTTTGTTATCTTGTTGGCATCAATGGCTTGGGAAGCATAATTCGAACATTTGGAACTTGGTTCCAAGGTGCTTAATGCGGATTGTGTGGCTGGAACGAAATCGTTGATCCTTTGAGGACAAATAGAAGACGTTGGATGAGTTAAAGGATTTATGCCATCATAGTCTTCTGGAGTGGTCTTGTTGTTGGGGTTTTACTGATTGTTCTTCTCTCTCTGAGTTTTTGTCATCCCTTAGCTTAGTTTCTTGACTACCCTCTGTTTGTTGTGCTATTTGTTTCTTTTATTTCTTGTTGTTCATCATCATAAACTTCTTGTATTTTTCATTTTTCTCTCATTTATAATAGTTTTCTGATTACCTATCCAAAAAAAAAAGAAAAAAAAAAGGAACATTTAAAATAAATAAATAAAACTTCATTGAAGAAAAGAGAGAGTAACACAAAGAACCAAAGCGCACAGGCAGTGTGCTAAGGATCAGCAAAAAACAAACTACAAAACATGAAAATTACAACAGTCAAGCAAATTAGCTAAAGAAACAAAAGTAAAAGGCCCTGAGGCATTTGTCCACTCAAATAAAGTTTGGAGGAAAAGTAGCTTCAAGTTATAGATTGATCTCTCATTTCCTTCAAACGTACAAGCATTCCGTTCCTGCCAGATAACCCACGAGACAATGAGGGATCATGGCCCAAATCACTGCAGATCTATGCTTATTGAACTTACTAGGCCAGCTAGCTAAAAGATCCACAACCCCAGTCAAAATCCTCAAATTATCCACAGTTAAAATCTTCCCCAAAGCAGCTGACCAAAGGAAGAAACTAACCTTTATTGGTACTTTTGGCTTCCATATGGTATTCCAAGGAAAAGAGAGTTGGGTATTAGAATGTAGGACCCTATAATAGGATCAAACATAAAAAATCTGCTTGGAAGAAGGTTTCAAATAGAGCTGATTCGCTGCATTACTTCTCATCAAACCAGAATGTATCAAATCTAAGAAGGTTGCAATCAATTCCAACTCCCAATCTTGTGCTGGACAAACAAAACTGACATTCTAGTGATAACTATCCCTTGAGGGAGACAACAATTATGCCACTGAAGCATCCTTGTTACAAGCAATGCTATACAATTCTGGGAAGTTATCCCTTAAAGAGAAGCCCCATACATTCTTTTCCGACTGGCCAAGCGTCTCTCCATTTTCTCAAGCACGCCATTCCATATAATAGTTGCTTTAAAAGTGGAGCCGAGAGGGAGAACCATATATGGGAGGATCAGTTAATGTGTGCACTTGAATTAAAGGATGAAACTTTTGAAGGAGTTTGTGCTGTAGATTGGGATTCTCCACTAGTTTATAAAGATTATCATGAAGAGTATAATCAAGGAGACAAGATTTGGCTTCATGAAGATAGAAGGTCTTTTTTTTTTTTTTTTTTTTTTTTTTTTTTTTTTAAGTAAAAATTTTATTAGAAAAGGAAAAGGAAAGACAAAGGATATAGACTAGCCCAATTCAAAGAATAGAACTCAAAAGGAAAGAGAATCAATAAAATTAACCAAAGATATTGAGGTGGTGCCGCCTAGATCATACATCCAATCAAACAATGTCCGCAAAATGAGCTCATTGATGACATAGGCAGGACATTTGATGCCATCAAAGACTTGTCTCTTTCTTTCAAACCACATACATGACTCACAAGGCTCGCCACTCCTTGGCTCCTCTATGGCATTGAAACTGACCTCCCAACATTCCAACAGTGCAAACACAAAATTTGATAACTTTTCTGATCTTAATGTAGAATGGACCTTGATATGTTTTGTCTCCCTGTATGCCATCTTGCATTCTTTATTAGCAAATGAAACTAAACTGTATAAGATTATGCAGACTTGTTATGGTTTCTAACCAAGTCTTGTTTTTGGCATCTTTCATCCTTTTAAAATAAATAGTTTAAGCCAATGAGCTATAACTGAAGTGGAACTCCCCATCCCCCCCACCTTTTATTTTTTATTTATTTAAGAAAGGGTTCAATTATAAGGTTGTGGCTTCATGAAAGATTTTTTCATAGCTAATTTCTTCATATTCTTATATATTGTTTCATTGTTCTCTTTGCCATTGATTACACTTTTGTTGTTTAAAGTGCTCTAACATACTTTTGAAATATGCAGGTTGTAATGATCTTAAAATGCCAAGAAGGGGATGTCTTGGGAGGTCTTTATACTGGAATTAATACACGGCACATTTATATCACAAGCAGGATGGTGATTTCTTCACTATAAAAATTACACCTATTTTTTCATTGTTGGTTGAATGTACTTTTGATACTCAAGGCATAATTGTTTAGGTTGAGGAGTACACTGGGTTGCATGTGCAGCCACACAAAGCTATTGTTGGTCCTAATGCTTTTGCTCATGAGAGTGGTATCCATCAGGTACTTATCACTTATTATCTCTGTGACTGCACCCTATCTGTTATAGCTCATTTTGAAGAGTTGGTAGGAAGTGGCTAGAAAAGCAATCTATTATCTATCAAGGTTTGCACATGATTGGAAAAAAAAAATTGATTTAGAAATCTGAAGCACTTTACTTTTTATATTGAACAACTGAAATAGAATTTATGAGGAGGCCTCTTTATGGTTCTCTGTGTGTTTTTTTAAATTTTTTTAATTTTTTATTTTTTAAAGGCGGAGCGTTAGAGGTTGATATAGTTATAGGAGGACTAGCTTTTGGGGGGTTAGTAGTCATACAGATGGATTTAGTTGGATAATTAAGGGATTTGAAACTCTGCTACCTGTATGGAAACCAGTAAGTAGGTAAATTAATTTTACAACTGCATACTGGGTACGGCTGTATGTGAAGTTAGTGAACTCATATTAGGTTTTTTAGAGGCTTCTGAATTTTTATTGCCAACCCTACAAGACAGGTTATCAAATTGGTTAGCCTGGTCAAACTCTTACTCAATCGTGTGTGTGTATATATATATATATATATAAATGGGTTATATTAAATTAATCTTGATGTAACTGTTTGTCAATGCTCCACTCTATAATAACTTTTTTTTTGTTGATAAGTATGAGTAATTTATTAAAAAATTTAACAATAAGCTATAATAACTTTTTATTGGATTTATATGTTGAAAATTCAATTGTTGGATTAAATGATCTGTTTATGATTAACAAGCATGCAAAATATTGTGTCAATTGGATCTTATTTACCATCCAATTGACGCTAGCTAATTTGTTGAGGATTCATAGCTAACCCAAAATTTTTGGGACTAAGGCTTTGTTGTTATTGTTGGATCTAATTTACCATCCAATCCATAAACTCATGTTTTGTGTATGATTTTAATGACAAAAAATTAAAATTTAATCTAATATATATATTTTAGATGAGATAGTTATTGATCTATGATGATCATTTTGATATTTTGCAAGCCAAAAGATACAAGGAGACAATGTAATCCAACGGTGGATTTGACAGAAGCACATCTAACAAATGAGAAAAAGTTATGGGGTATAACATTGACAAAAGCTATACCGGCCTTTTTTAGCATCTAGAATCTTTTCCTTAGTTCAAGATCCCTATTACTTTATTGGTATCAAAGAATTAATAGTTTTGTTCTGGCCAAAATAGGAATGGACTAGGGTTATGAACTTATATATTATAATCTAATGTGTGTGTGTGCGCGCGCGTGTATCAGGTTTGCATTATAAACAAATGTCATTCGTAATTTATTTTTCCTCTTTTTTTTTTTTTTGGGGGGGGGCGGGGGTGGGGGGGGGGGGTGGTTTGTTGTAATTGAAACTTTAATTACAATAATGCCTTTTGTTTGTAGGATGGAATGCTTAAGCACAAAGGCACATATGAAATAATAGCTCCTGAAGATATTGGTTACGAGCGATCCAATGAAGCTGGTATCGTCCTCGGGAAACTTAGGTATTGCTGTGTTTCATCATGGAAATTTTTTATTTGTATCAGCCATAGTTCATGTATTTCAACTTCATTAGTTCCCACTAAGAGAAAGATAATTTTGTTATGCCCACCAAATTTTGTTACCATTCTGAGACTATGGTGGATTTCTTCCTTTCAAGTTTTGTAGCAGCATAACTTATCAAAAAAAAGTTTTATAACAGCATAAATTAGATTGGGGGAACTAAACAAATATTCCAAACTGCTCATATTTTATCTGACAAATTTGCCTCTGATCTAGTATCTGCTTTTGGATTAGCTTATCGTTGACCCTTTCTAAATAATAAATAAATGATCTTCAACTATCAATCACTTGGTCCATTAGCAGAAATAGACATTAATTCTTAATATTTTCTGCTTTTATTTATTTATTTATTTATTATTATTATTATTTTTTTCCATAATGTAGTAAAAGTACTTTTATTTATGTTGGTTGTTATAGTTATGTCTATGGGTGTATCATGTATGTGAGCAAATGTTATTGAGAATTTTTATTTTTAATATGAAATGACACTATTTTAATATAATATTTTTTGGTTCATACATTTTGTTGGCACAGTGGACGCCATGCCTTGAGAAAGCGACTTGAAGAGGTACTCTGCTGTTTGCACTATTGTGCTTGGTTTTTGATTTATAGTATTCTTTTTCTTTGTGGTTAAGCATTTACACTTTAATCTTCCTCTTGTTTCAGCTTGGTTATGAGCTTGACAATGAACAACTTGAGAATATATTTTGGCGTTTCAAAGCAGTAGCTGATCAGAAAAAGGTGAGTTAGAGAAGGTGGTCTTTATTTATTTATTTTTTTAAAAGTATATTTGAGTTTGGTTTGAGCTCTGACTTTTACGCATTTCGGTTTATAACTTCTCTGACTAAAATAGAAGAAATCTGAATTTGAGTCAATTTTAGAAATAATAGTAATTGATAAGAAAAATCAGCACTGCATGGTGCAGTTTCCTACATGCAATTAAGCAATAAAAGAAAAAGGAAAAAAAAAAAGAAAATTATGTTATTGATGAGTTAGACATGCACCCAATGAATTTTGAATTCATGACCTCACCTTTCCAGTCCATCCATTGGAAGGAGGGAGTGAACTGCCATTTGAGTTTGAGCTCATTGGCAGAAGGATAAGAAAAAAGTACTTAAACTTTTAATCGGTTAATTGGCTGATTCTAACAGAGGAACATAGTCTGATTTCTGGTTTCCTGCATAGTAAGACAAACTTGCACGCATGTTTTGTGATGAAAGGGAAATGAAACTGTTGCTATTTATCATTTAAGGACTAGATTTTAGTCATTTTACTGTACTTCTTATTGACCATACTACCTTCTCTTAATTGTGGGTTGAGGCCAAGTAAAGCTGAAATGGGTCAAACATGTGGAAATGGGTGACAAGGCTTTGTGAATGAAGTAGATTCTGATATGGTTTTATTTGCAAGGCAGAAAGTTGCTGAAGTGTACAGTGCGTTCCAAAATTCTGGATTGCAACAATTTTGAAGGTTTTGGTTGTTAGATTAAGCTTAAGGCATACTGAATGTAAGGATTGATAAACAGGTTTTAAGTTCAAAAATTGGTTAGAAGTTCTGTCTAAGGCTTTATTAAATTTACTGTAGAGGAATTACAAGATACATAGGCCTCAAACCTACTCGCTTAAGTATCATGGCTAACTAATGTGAGGTTTCATGCCACAATTCCTTGGCAGCTTGGAAAATTCTTTGAATTACTCTCTTTTAATTTACAGTGTGTAGGTATAGGCTTGTGGATAATTTTATTTGTAGTGGAACTGTGCCAAATGCCAAATAAGATAACTAATCACCAAACCAGGACACAAGACCCATGTCTAGATAACTTATTAATAACCAAAATATCCATTTATTCTTCAATTTTCAAGGAGTTCCTTTTGGGCCAGAGATTTTAGAAGAGTCAAATTTAAACAAAACCATCAGCATATTGAAGTAAAAAGATCCAACGTAAGATTCAAAAGTAAGTAAATTAGATTATGCTAGATACCAAGTGTGCCTCACATAGATCTTGGATGTGTGTGATCTTGGATGTATGTGTGTGTGTTCATATACACACACACACACATACATCCAAGATCACATATACATCCAAGATACACACATATACATACATATTTTGATAAATAAAAATAACATAGACACTTGGAATTTGGATCATATTACCTGATTATTTGGGGTTTTAATTGATAGCGTAGTGGTAATGGCATCCTCTATGGACTGTGGTCTCTCATGAGTCATGTTTGTGGTTTGAACCCCACCTCCCCCTTGCCCCTCTATCTACCTATCTTTGAAAAAATAAGAAGAAATTGATCCTTTGTTGAACCAATTGAAGTTGGCATCATGTTTAGGTAATGAATTCTTTAGTGTACTAGCTTAGGTCTGGAGTGCTTGTTATTGTGGGTCTGTCATAGAATCAAGTATTAGATGATGACAAATTATCAGGTCGTTCTCTCTGGAAATGGACAAATTTAAATACATTAATGCTCCATTTTTTTTTTTTTTATGAAAAACCTCGTGAAAAGATAGTTTTCCATGTTTTCTAGTGTTTGGTAGCATAAAAAAAATGAGTCAAAGAAAAACTATCATTGGTCAACATACAAAGTATGACTTATTTTTAGAGATTGATTTCCACTAAATTTTTTTGGAAAACAACTCTATCTCACAAGCTAAATAAGGGAAGTTAGGAGATTGTTTTTCAATTTTTGCTACCAAACATAGGGAAATGAGATGGTTTTATAAAAAATTCTTTTTGTAAAATGACTCATTTTTTTAGAAAATATCATTGCTGAACCCCACCTCCCCCCTGCCCCTCTATCTACCTATCTTTGAAAAAATAAGAAGAAATTGATCCTTTGTTGAACCAATTGAAGTTGGCATCATGTTTAGGTAATGAATTCTTTAGTGTACTAGCTTAGGTCTGGAGTGCCTGTTAGTGTGGGTCTGTCATAGAATCAAGTATTAGATGATGACAAATTATCAGGTTGTTCTCTCTGGAAATGGACGAATTTAAAAACATTAATGCTCTGTTTGTTTTGATGGAAAACTTCGTGAAAAGATAGTTTTTCGTGTTTTCTACTGTTTAGTAGCGTAAAAAAAATGAGTCAAAGAAAAACTATCATTGGTCAACATACAAAGTATGACTTATTTTTAGAGATTGTTTTCCACTAATTTTTTTTGGAAAACAACTCTATCTCACAAACTAAATAAGGGAAGTTAGGAGATTGTTTTTCAACTCTTGCTACCAAACATAGGGAAATGAGATAGTTTTATAAAAAATTCTTTTTGTAAAATGACTCATTTTTTAGAAAATATCATTGCTGAAATAAACAGAGGGTAAGTCTTTTTATTGTTGAAACTTGAAATATAATTTGAGTTCTTTGCAGACAACTGTTTAGACATGTTTACATGTACCTGGCATCCTTGTTTCTGGTTCCTTATTTATCTGCACTCTTATTTTTTTTGCCAATGTCCCAGAGAGTTACTGATGCTGACCTAAGAGCATTGGTATCTGATGAAGTTTTTCAGCCAGAAGTTGTTTGGAAACTTCATGATCTGCAGGTAAATCCAGAATTTACTTTTCAAATTTTCTGTTCATTGTCTAATTTGGCTTGACGGCATTCCCTTCAATTGACATGAACATTATACACAGGTTACTTGCGGAACTCTGGGTCTTTCTACAGCAACTGTTAAACTCATTGATGCTGATGGAACAGAGCATGTTGCTTGTTCTGTTGGAACAGGGCCAGTAGATTCAGCTTACAAGGCTGTTGATCTCATTGTGAAGGTTTGAGATGAAAGTTAATAAATTCATATTATCCATATGTTTATTTTAATTATTTATAATTATGTGAGGACTCATAGACAGCACTTACATGGGGTTACATCTCTCTAGCCTGTAGTATGAGGGCAGGGGGAAACAATAGGATTAAGAATTAAGAATCCAATGAAGAACCTAAATTTATGGTATTCAAATAGTTGATTGTCTTGGGGTCTGTTTCAGCTTATTTTGTTTATTTGACTAGGTACTATTTTTTCAAAGCCTCACTTTTATCTAGGTACAGCTGTATTTTTTTTAAAAAAAAATTGAATAAACCAATTAAAAGAGGCTCATCAAAATCGACCCTTATACTCTCATATAGATCCAAGTTCCTGCTTTGACAAGTTTGTGGTATGCATGGGATTGATGCTAGTTAAGATAAGTAAGCTAAAAGAGAAATCATTTTGAGGAAAATATTTTGAATCTTGATTTGTTAGCAATTTATAAACCAAAAATGGTCAAGGGATATACAAGTGACAAAAGCTTAAAATTGGAATTCTCTCCTTATGTAGAAAATTGTTTGTATAGAAGAAACTTGAGTATCTTATGATGCTGATGAATTTTCATATTGTAAATTTTATCTTTGCTGAGGTTGTTGTCAATAATCTAGCATGAGTTGTGTTGTTAAGGATTCTACTTTTTCCCTTGTACTCAGGAACCTGTAACCCTTCTTGAGTACTCCATGATTGCAGTCACAGAAGGCATTGATGCAATTGCTACCACCCGTGTTCTAATACGTGGGGAAAACAGTCATACTTCTACTAATGCCTATACTGGGGAAACAGTACATCGGACATTTAGGTATGGCATATTATATATATATGTGTGTGTGTGTGTGCCAATCAAGTTACTCTTAGTGTGACTTTAAGCAACGTTGCACTACTTAATAAAATTTTAAATTGATATTTTGAAAATCCTATCATTGGATTACATGTTCTTTATATTTTTAATACCAATGCCAAATTTTGTTTCAATTAAATGTTGTTAACTATTCAATCCATAAACTCATATTTATGCATAATTTTAAAATACAAAAAATTTAAACATTTAAACATTTGATAGTTGAGATAGCTATTGATTTATGATCATCTTGAAATTTTGCAATTATGGATGTTATAGATAGAAAACGTAATCCAACGGCAGATGTCAAAAAAAAAAAAAAAAAAAAAAAATTGAATAATATAACATTGCTTAAAATTACGTGTAACATGAACCCAACCATACATATTGTTTTTCTTTTTAGTTGGCATATTTGATTCTTAAGTCCAGATTCATAGAAGGTAAAATCTGCCTTGTTTTTGTGCCAGTGGAATTGGTGCAGGAATGGATATCGTTGTTTCTAGTGTCAAGGCCTATATTGGGGCATTAAATAAGATGTTAGGCTTCAAGGAAGAGCCCCCAGTTAAGACTCCAGCCAAAACAACCACTGTGTCTGTTTGAGGAGCTATGGGGGGAAGTCATCATATTTGCATGATGCCTAGCAATCAAATTGCCAGGATCATGGGTCTGTGATTTCTTGTTGATTGTACAAAGGTGGGATGAAGTATTCTGTTTTAACTTATGGCTGTTTCATTGTTATGAACAAGTTTCAGCGATAGGCCTAAGCAGCCTGTCATTGGATTTTGGTTGTACTTCAATACAAATGTGTTATTTGTAGAAATTTTGCTTGAATCTGTGGAAGGATTAATTTTGAGAATAGAGATGATTGGTTGTTTTAAAGCTAAATGTGTGTAGATTACAAAGATTGTGAAGTCATTCTGAAATTATTCTTTTATGTTTGGAGGGATGGGGTGCTAATAAACATTATACAGAGATATCTGGGTTGATCAAGAAGCAAAATGGTAGAGGAGATAAAATAATTGTTTCCCATTTCTGTGGGCAGGAACAATTACATCCTTTTCTTTTATTGCAATTTCTTTGTTAGGGAAGTGATTTTTCGGAACAATGTAAATCAAAGACGATCATTTGGGTGAACACCCCAAGCTTGTTAGGTGATTTTATTTTATTTTTTTATAATCAATGTAAATGGAGACACTATCATTTGGACAATGCCGCTAATATGGACATTTGCTTTGACAAGCATTGAGCCAATGCCCCTAATTTGGGAATAGTTTGAAACATCCTGGCCAATATCCCTAGTTTAGGGAATTTGGAAAGCAAGCGAATCCCCTAGTTTAAAATTGGTGAAGAAACAGATCATGTTTTTTCATTAGCAATTGATGTTTGCACGATAGGAAAACTGCTGGAAATTGGTTGGATGTTTGAACCGGGTTCTTTTTATCTTGCTTGAACGATGGGTGAATTGTTAGAGCACATGTGGAGAAAACATGATAGGCCTGAAGCTTGAAGGCCTTTTTAAAAGAAAGTGCCGAGTGGGAAACAATTTCTCCTGAACGGCACTTAAGCCCAGTTTCAAAGTGCCTAACAGTATTGCATATACTTCAATTAACAAATTGATTTTTCAAGTTGATCTTAAATAAGGTTTCATCGGACTAGAACTCATTTTTATTTGTTGATCAACTAATCATGTCATTAAAAAATCTTGGCTATAATTCAATATATATAGGCTTGGTTTATATGAAACATTTACAAGGTGACAAAACACAAGATTTCATTCGTGCCTCATTTTTTCAAATTCAATTGCATAAATTGATATCAGGTATGAACAATGTCTTAAAATTTAATTTTAGCCCCTTTTACATAGGTGTAATTTCTTTTCCAAGAGTAGTGAAGATCGAATGGGATCAAAATTCAAAATTATGCACCAAAGCAATACTAAAGTTGAAGATTGCTCAGAATTGCATGTTAATCTAAAAGGGATTGGCTAGTACACTTGAGCAAGAACATTAGAGAGTACGTTTGCTGGGTGTGTACTTGGTGGAGCTGTGCCATCCCAATCATTCAATCACTTGGATGGGATCATATTTCTCTAACTGGACTTAGGTTGACTTTTTTCTATAATGCTGACCATTGTTTCAGACAATTTGTACTGGAGTGTCTCCATCAATTGTTAGTATGACAATGGATGAAAACTTCACTTTCTACTCATATATGACTTGGATCACCGAAAAAGTGTGGACTAAAGAAGAGACACAAATTGTGGAACAAAAGTACTACTTGAAGTCTTTGAGGAAGGAGACTTGAAAGAGGATTCAAGATAAGGCAATAGATGAAGGCAAATGTTAACCAGCACTGATGTGGTGCTAGTTAAGGATGTATTTTTCATTTAAAACGCTGCAAAAAGTTATAAAAATGTTTAAAAAATAGTATAAAGCTGCAAAAAGTTACAAAAGAAGAGAAAAAACTCTACAAAAAAAAAGTAAAAAAAGGTGTGGTTAACGGGCACCTTACTGTGCCCGTTAACACAATCCTACAAAAGCAAAAATTGAGAGTAATTTTTCTTGAAGGACAAAGTTTAACTACAAAATTAGTTATAGGCTAAGCCTACAACCTTACTTAATATCTTTTTATTGGAGATGAATTTTGACAAATCTACCGTTAGATTACATTTTCTTCTTATATCCTCCATAATTGCAAAATTTCTATAAAATTAAAGATCAATAACTATGTCATCAATAAATTGTTTAAATTGTAAGTTTTTGTAGGCTTTTAGGTTTGGTCTCAAATTAGCAAGAGATATGGGAGATAGAAATTTTATGATTGAAACAGATTCTCAACTGACCACAAATGGCTCACCATGTCTAACACAAAGTACCCACTTGAATTAACTAATTCCTAACATTATGCAGAAGATAATTATGCAGTAAACAAAGAATAAATAATTCTAATGCAGAAAAGAAAAGGATGGATACCAATATTAAATGAAAGTCTCATCTGGGATGGCTGGAGATTTTGTGAATAACCGATACAAAAAGCTATACCGTCACCATACTTTCTTACTCTCGAGGTAGAATTGAAAAATCTACCCCCCATGTCCACATTAGAAAGAATCTTTGGTGCCAGGAAAGCAGAGTACCACAAAGCTTGTGGAGCAAACCATCTACTTATTATTATATTTATGTGAAAATAATAAGTAGATTAGTCATTAGTATTCTATTCTATTCGCACTTTTGTCATTACTTGACTTGAATGCCTACATAACTCTCAGCAGAAAAGAAAGAAAGCCTACATAACACAACATAATCCAAATCCAAGAGATACTGTTTTCCTAAGCATGGATTATGATAAAAAAAGAAAAAGAAAAAAGAAATGGCTAATTGGTTTGAATGTGGCAAGGAGCTCTTAATTTGCATATGTTTCCTCCCGCCTTATTAGAAAGAAAAAGGCCCGACTATATGCATGCATTTTGCTGAATGGGTAGGCAGCTCTTAAGCATATGTTATTGGAAAATATTCTGTCACAGCTAGAAGTTTGTAGTTTCTTCAATGGCTTTTGTTGGTTAATTAAAATACAGTAAGTTACAAGTTTCCAATTAATTTTGAAAATTGATATTATTAAATAGTATATATTATCAAATTTAGGACATACTTGTTCATTTTTATTGGTATCAGACTACTATCGGTAAAGCATGTGAGTTATTTATTTATTTATTTACTTATATTCCTCATAGACTTTTTTTTTCCCATATATATGTTTGGAATTCCTGATTTAAAAAAATTAATTTATAATAGGACCCCAAATGATTACTTGAAGTTCAGACCCTGTTGAGTAGTGATTGTTGCAGGTTTCTCAGCATTTTGTACTTTTCTTTATAAGTTGATTGCCATTGGGCATGTTAAGCAGTAATAACTAATAATACTCTTTTTTTTTTTTTTTTTTTTTAAGAAAAAAAAAATCAAGAAAATAAAATACAATTTCAAAGTTCTAAGGTGAAACATGCGAAAAAAAGAGAATAAACCAAATATTAGGAGTGCCAATTATATTTTATATATGCTAAGAACTGTTCGTATTTAAATTGATTTGTTTTGATTGATACAACACACTCCAATATTTGGACTTTGGAGAATGTAGAATATGTATTTTTTTCCTATAATTGATAAGTTAATTAATTATATGTTCTAGATTTATACTCCCTCTAAAACTCAATTTATAGTTATTAGAAACTGTATTTTTTTTTTTTTTATAGATGAAACTTATTATATAAAATCCTTGAAAATCACAATTCAAGGAAAATGTATGAAAAATATATCTGTGGGGCCCAAGGATTTGGCTACCCCGGCCCACTCCATACCGGGCCCAAGGCTCATGCCGAGGAAAGTACATAATTCGAGGATGAGTGGGAGAAGCCCAAGCCATCAAGGATCTACGCCGAGGATGACCACGTCTTCGGCAGGCTGACATTAAAGAAAGGAAGCTGTCATCCACCCATTAAATGTATGCAACTACACTCTGGCCACATTGGTGGTGAATTGACCAGTGAACAATGATGCCTTAGTTACTTCAATTAACAGAAAGCCTACAAAGGCGGCTGATGGGACAAGCCCTCAGACACAGGTTCAGATGACCGACAAGTGGACGACCGAGATCGACTAAACAAGACTATAATAGAGTGCACCCCCAAGGGTTCAAGGGCATTTTTCCTAGTTAGGAGGTTAAGGGGTTTTTTGGGTGTCCAAGGACCACCCTTGTATTTGTTAGTTCTAAGGGAAGGGCTCCTCGGACTGGGCCGAGGACGAACTTTCCCTTGGAATACTTAGCCTAATCTCAGTTATTGATCCTGTAAACTCTCGCCGACCGTTGTGTCTTTCGTTAACTCCTAGTCCTTCTATCCATTCTCTACAAATCTATTGTATCGGGACGCTTCACTCGCCGGCGTGGGATTAAGGTGTTAACCCTTACACTACAAGGCAAGCTCTTGGTGGGGTGAAAATCCTGAACCCCCGCGTCGCGTGGGAAAAAGGCCGGTCCCTACAATATCATTGAAACTAATAAACCCCAAGCATTCTATTTTTATTAAAATATTATTGATGACCATGCAACTTGAACCCCTCCCTCTTAAATTCTCAAGCATTTTGAGCATGGGAGGTATCCATTTAAGTTGTATACAGAATATTTTTCATAAACAAAAAAAAAAGGATTTTAACCAAACATTTGTCAATAAAAAAAAAAAAAAAAAAAGCTCGTGCATGAAAGAAAATTCAATTATATTCTAAATTGAATAGATAAATTTGAGTTACACGTCCCATCTAATTTTTCTTTTTTTAAACTTTTGTGCCAAAAAATGAATGATGCATTGACAATTGACATAGAAGCCAAGAAGACCACAATAATGATACTTGAATTTCTTAAAGCCAAAGTTAAGAGAAAATTCAATTTGATTCTAAATTGGATTTTATTTGGAGTTTAATTTGATGCCAAGTGTCTAATTCAATTTCTTAATTTTTGTACAGCTATTTACAACACTAAAAGAATTGAGGAGTGCAATTAAAAAGGCATTAATTTCTCTTTCAATTATACTACAATTTTATATTATTTCTATTTACATGGAAATTTAGTTATATATATATATATATATATTCTGTGCAATTGTGATTGTTCTTAATTTTCTCCATACATATTGAATCTAAATTGGAGTCCGATTGGAGTCTAATTGTGTGCCATGTGTCTTATTTAATTTTTAATTTTTATACCAAGTAAATTATAGAGTGTAAAAATCGAAAAGTCCAAATCCAATTGAATTTTAAATTGAATTTCAATTAGAGTCAAATTTTGCGCTACACATCTAACTTTTTAATTTTTATGGCAAACTAATAGCATACCTGCGAGTTACGCGTGATAATTTTTTTTAGAGTGATTTCATTAAATATATTTTTTATTAATATTATTATTTTAGTTATTAACCATTGGTTTTTCATTATTTGTTAAGTTAATAAAAACTTTAAATATACCTTTTTTTTTAACCTTAACACACACACACACACACACACACACACACACATATCATGTGAATCCTTACACATACCTTTAAGTAAACTCTATATATTTTACTTCTTTAGATGCATAAAACCATAGACTACTACTCCATAATGATAATGTGGCTAATTAATTTTATCAACCATGTGGAGAACATTAAAAATAGAGTGGTAGTCTATTTTATCTCCATATGGTTGATAATAGACCACTACTTATAATGATAGACTACAACTACTCCATAATGATAAAATAGACTACTACTCAGTGTGATAGTGGCTACTACTCCGTATGATTGATAGACTACTACTAATCCATATGATAAAAAAGGCTGCAAGGAGTAGTAGTCTACTACTCCATATGGTTGATAGACTACTACTACTACTCTGTTTGATTGTAGACCATTAAAAATAGACTATTACTCTAATATGATAGTGGCTAAACCATAGACTACTTCTCCTTACAGCCTTTTTGTTTTCCAATTAATGGTTACTAATTGACGTTCGATTCTTTTTTTCTTTATACACTTTTTATTAATTACTTTGTATTGTTTTTTTTTTTTCTTTACCATCTCTCTCTCTCTTTGTCTCTCCATTGGCAACTTATCAGTTTCCAAAATTGATGATGATTTTATGATATTAAATATGCATTATTAGTTTCTTTATGTTATATTTGGTTTGATATCCTCATTAATTTTTTTTTTTCTTTTAATTTAGTATTTCTAAATTGACATTTGTTTTGTATTCCATTTTTTCTTTGATGCATTGGGTGTGAGAATGAGTGTTTCCTTGGCATTACTCCATTTTATGAGGACAATTTTAATTATTGAATTTAAGTAAAATATTATATTTTTAATTTTTTAAAATATTAAAGAAGAGAAGATATAAATAATTTACTGATATATATGGGGGATGTGGCCGAACCTAAATGTTGAATAAAATAATATGAGAAGAAATAGGAAGAGTGATACTAAGGTAGAAGGTTTGGGGAGAAGAAGGTAAATGGAAGAGGAAAAGTTGGAGAAAATGTAAATGTTAAAAAATGAGTACAATTTGATGCGTACAATTATTTATTTATTTATTTGAATTTAAATAAAGTAAAATATTTTTAATTTTTTTTAAAAAAAGGGAGAGAAAACATAAATAATTTAATGATAAGGAGGATGTCGCTGAATTTCAATATTGAATAAAATAAGATGAAAAGAAAAGAAAAAGTAAAATTAAAACATATAATAATAAACATTAAATTATCCAAATTATGCTATGTAATAAAATAATATTATATTCTTATCTACTATCTTTAATTCTTTATAATGCAACAGGATAACATTTATTTAATAATCAAAGAGAATAATAATAATAATAATAATAACAATAATTTAAAACACAAAACTAAATCGTATCAACCTAAATTAGAGTTCTAAAAAACAAAAAATTTATCAACCTAAAGCAGAGATGTAAAAAAAATAAAAATCCAACAAAAAATTGAGAGAGAGAGAGAGAGAGAGAGAGAGAACATTTTTGTGAGGAAAAACTATGCAAATAATGAAAAAGAAAATGACAAATTTATAGTAAGAGATAGTGAATAAGAAGAAACAAAATAAAGGAAGATGAATAGTGATATTAGTAGAGGGTAATGAAAAAATGAAAAGGTAAGGGAATGACAAAGGTTGGAGAAACTGTAAATATTTTAAAAATAAGTGAATGTAAAAAAAATTATATAAGAAAATTGGAAAGAAAAAGGATAATGACGTGGATGCTAATACAGCTTAACTGAAGTGTAGTAACAATAAATACTACACTTCAGCTTTTAGATATATATGGAATAGATGAACTATTGGGTGCAAAAACTGTAGAGTCTAAATCCAATTAAATTCTATGGTTTAAAAATAATAAGAAACTATTACATATTTTAAAAATCTATGGTTTAAAAAATATTTAAACTAATACCATGTATAATTTCAACATCTTCTAAAATATATATTGTAGGGACCGTCCTTTTTCCCACGCGACGCGAGGGTTCGGGATTTTCACCCCACCAAGGGCTTGCCTTGCAGTGTAAGGCTTGACGCCTTAATCCCACGCCGGCGAGTGAAGCGTCCCGATACAATAAATTTGTAGAGAGTGGATAGAAGGACTAGGAGTTAACAAAAGACACAACGGTCGGCGAGGGTTTACGGGATCAATAACTGAGATTTGGCTAAGTATTCTAAGGGAAAGTTCGTTCTCGGTCCAGTCCAAAGAGCCATTCCCTTAGAACTAACGAATACAATAGTGGTCATTGGACACCCAGAAAACCCCTTAACCTCCTAATTGAAAAAAAAAAAGCCCATAAACCCTTGGGGGTGCACTCTATTATATAGTCTTATTTAGTCGATCTCGGCCGTCCACTTGTCGGTCATCTAAACTTGTGTCTGAGGGCTCGTCCCATCAGCCGCCTTTGCAGACTTTCTGTTAGATGAAGTAACCAAGGCATCACTGTTCCCTGGTCAATTCACCATCAATGCGGCCAGAGTGTAGTTGCGTACATTTAATGGGTGGATGACAGCTTCCTTTCTTTAATGTCGGCCTGTCGAGGATGTGGTCATCCTCTGCGTAGTTCCTTGATAGTTTAAGCTTCTCCCACTCATCCTCGGATTATGTACTTTCCTCGGCATGGGCCTTGGGCCCGATATGGAGTGGGCCGGGGTAGCCAAATCCTTGGGCCCCACAATAGCCCCTAAAAATTCTGCTGCCTGGTTCCTCGGGCGGGGAGGAGGATTTTGATGTCTTCGGGTCCTTGTCCTGGCCTGACGAACCTTGTCTTTCTGTCAGTGTCAAAATCCTTTCAACTGCCCAGGAGACGTTCCTGGCGTTTCGGTATTTGGGGCGCACCTTCATTAAATTTCGGCGTCTCTGTGTCCTCCACGTTCAACGCTGTGATGATGAATGAACGGTAGGGATGCTTCTGATTCATTGGGTGGGAAATCCCGTGCGGTTACTTTTAATTGGGGGTATATATATCCAATCGAACTGATTTGTTCCTTCACTTGTGCATTCAAGAGCCCTTGTGCATGTACGCTGAACTTGATCAAGTCTCCGATCATCCGTACGCCTTCTTTCAATCATAAAAGGCCTATCCGAGGAGCATTTCCTCATTCCTGTAAGTTTTCTTCTCTTTCTGGTTCATACTTTTCCACCCGAATTTCTTGTTTTCTCATTCTTCTTTTTCTTTCCTTCCTTCATTTTCCCTGAGTCCCTTGTTAGCTCCTTAGGATGGGTAGGTTTAAGAAGTTAGTCGAGTCTGAAGAGGCAATGGACAAATTCGTTGCTGACTACAAGATCCCCGACACAGTGGGTTTGAGATACTGTGGAGTAGGGGATTGGAGCACTAGGAGAAAAGAGGGTGGTGAGGTGGCGATTCCTATAATCGCTTTTCTGGAAGGTGGCATGAGGATCCCTATGGGGCCGGTGATGAGGGATTACCTTAGACACTTCGACTTATCTCCCACCCAGTGTGCGATTAATGTATTTAGGATCTTGGGCTGTGTGGATGCCTTGAATGAGAAGATGGGGCTGAGGTTAACCCACCACGATGTAAATTGGTGCTACAACTTTCAATGCTATAAGGGGAAGTCTTATTACATGAAGACGAGGGACGATAGGGTTTGGCTTATCTAGTGCCTCCTTTGAACAAAGACTTCCTCATTGTGTCCGGAGAGTGGCACGAGGGCCTTCCTTGTCCAATGGTGGAGGGCATGCCAGGTGGGATATTCAGACTGGGAGAGGGTTTAGTTTCTTGTGCTTTCGCTTTCTTCTTTGCCTGACTGTTAACAGGAATTTGTTTTCTTTTGTGTAGATCCACGCGCTTTTGAGCGTGACTTCAGCTTGGTTAACAAGGAGGATTTACAGACCGTATTAAGGTCGGAGATTTTTGTGAACGAGGCCGACGACCAGGTCAGGGCTGCTCACAAGATTCTGGGATACGATCCGATTCAAATTTCGTTCTCGGCTCCGAAGTACGTGATCCAAGCTAGAGATCCTCAGCTGCAGAAGATAACGGTAGTCGAGCGCGGATTTTTTATCCCCAAAGGATCCCTTGCTCCGGAAGGCATATCGTTGGTGGGCACCTCTTCACCGTCTCAGGTTGTTGAGGCTGAAGGAAGAGAGCCAGCAGAAGAGGAAATTGCTGACTTAGGTCCGTCCGAGGACGATTTCGACGTGTTCTACCATCTCCATTTGCCTGAGGACCCACCTGGTGATTTGGGTGACCCCAGTTTAACTGAGGCGGACCTTTTATCCGAGGAAGCCTATTCTAGGTCGAATATGAGTTTCAGGAAACGACCCTAAACAAGTCTGCTGGCCTTGATTGAGGGGCAGCCAGGGAAGGATACGTCGGCAAAGTTTCCTCCCAAGCTTCCTCCTCCCCCGCCCCAATAGAGCTCACCATCTGGGACTAAGCCCACCAGCCCCTTGCAAAAGAAGGACAAAGGCAAGAGGCCTAGGGGGGGCGAAGAATCTAACCCTTCCTGAGGTGATGGCGACACTCGGCCGCTATCGAAACAACTGAGGATAGGGCGTCGAGGGCAGGAAAAACAGGTTGCCACCCAACCCGAGGCCCAGGCTTGGCTTCCTTCCTCTATGCTCCATGGGAAGTCTTTGACGGACGACACCTCCCTTAGGGACCCTCAAGGGGGCATGGGTGTGCTCGTGGCTGATGCATTGGGGAGGTCCTTGCTACTTCCTGTGGACATGGCCCAACTGGAGGCTCTCAGGAGTAAGGAGGTCTTCCTTGGCCTTAAATAATACTTGGGAATGGTACGTTTTCTGATCACCTGTAATTCCCTTTACTTTTTGTTTTTTGGCTCCTCACCTGTTGTGCATTGGTTTCAATTGGTAGGCTATCCAGGCTGCCTTTAGGTTGGAGGACATGACTAATAGCCAAAGCAAGGCTGCAGGTTCGGAGCATGCCAAGCTGTTGGACGCTGTGCGGACCCTCAATGCTACCAAGGTTGATTTTTCAAAGGAAATGGACCAACTGGAGGAGATGAAGAGGGTTTGAGACACTACCGAGTCGGCCCTTGCCGCCGCTGAAAGGTTGGCCCTGGACTAAACTAAGGGCCTGCTTAAGGCAGAGGATCAGTTGAAGGTCGCCAAAGAAGGGATCGTGGCCCTAGAGAAGAGGGTGCTTGGGGCAAAGAGGGCTAGAGGTGCTGCAGAATCTGCCCAGGACGATGCTTTGAAAGCCAAGGAAGAGGCCGAGTCTGCCAGGGCTGAAGCTGAGGCTTCCCAAGGCAAGGCCGCGCAAGAGGCCTATAAGGCAGGGGTAGCTGAAACAGAAAACATCCTTAGAGCTCAGGTGCCTGGGGTGTGTAGACTTTACTGCTCCCAAGTTTGGAGTGAGGCCCTTAAACAAGCTGGGGTAGAGGCTTCGTTCGACCTGTGGAAGGTGGAGAATGTGTATTATCCCCCTGCCATCCACGAGGTTACCCCTTTAAGTTCTAAAGCCGAGGTGGCTGCAGAGGGAGTGGGGGTTGTCTTTGAGGAAGGCGTCCCAGCTGCTATTACTTCGGGCAAGCCTACTAAGGAAGCTGACCCTATTGGGGCCGTTGAGACGAGCAAGGGTCCCACTGCGGATGCACCTTTGGAGGTTGCGGACCCCTTAGCTGATGTCCAAGCCTTTCTCGTTGGGGAGATGCTACATCTGGCTGACTTTCCCCAGGTTGCAGTTCCAAGCAAGGGTCACTAGGACCCAGAGACTTCTTCTGCCCAGCCTTCTGAGGGAGGAGTTGAGATAGAGCCAAAGGAATGATCTTTTGCTATGCCCCGCCCCTCTTTTTCTTTTTCTTTTTTTTTTTTTTTTTGTTTTTTTCTTGTTTTAGCATTGTAGTGGCACATTTGCCTTATATAACTTTTTTAAAGATTCAATGAAGTGCATATTTTGTTTTCTCTTACTTGTTCTGTTTACATTATTATATAAATTTATTTTTTTTTTATTTTTTATTTTTTATTTTTTATTTTTTTTTTACTCGCACAATCCCATTTTTAATT
Source organism: Quercus gilva (assembly GCA_023621385.1). Taxonomy (NCBI): domain Eukaryota; kingdom Viridiplantae; phylum Streptophyta; class Magnoliopsida; order Fagales; family Fagaceae; genus Quercus; species Quercus gilva. The sequence goes on along the minus strand of CM042482.1, from coordinate 47,559,354 downwards.
GCGCTCTGACCGGTCATACACTTATTTTCTTGAGTGACTAGTTTCCCCATAGGTTTGGGTTCGAGGACCATGCAAGTCCTTGGTTCTGCCTAACACTTGGTTCTTGAAGTAATTGGTTTCCCCATAGGCTTGAGTCCGAGGACCATGCAAGGCCTTGGTTCTGTCCAACACTTGGTCGTTCTGAAGTAGCTAGTTTCCCCATAGGTTTGAGTCCAAGGACCATGCAATACCCTGGTTCTGTCTAGTACCTAGTTCTTGAAGTAATTGGTTTCCCCCATAGGCTTGAGTCCGAGGACCATGCAAGACCTTGGTTCTGTCCAACACTTGGTCGTTTTGAAGTAGCTAGTTTCCCTACAAGTTTGAGTTCGAGGACCATCTAATACCTTGGTTCTGTCTAGTACCTAGTTCTTGAAGTAATTGGTTTCTCCATAAGCTTGAGTCCGAGAACCATGCAAGGCCTTGGTTCTGTCCAACATTTGGTCGTTCTGAAGTAGCTAGTTTTCCCATAGGTTTGAGTCCGAGGACCATGCAATACCCTGGTTCTGTCTAGTACCTAGTTCTTGAAGTAATTGGTTTCCCCCCCATAGGCTTGAGTCCGAGGACCATGCAAGGCCTTGGTTCTGTCCAACATTTGGTCGTTTTGAAGTAGCTAGTTTCCCCATAGGTTGAGTCCAAGGACCATGCAATACCCTGGTTCTGTCTAGTACCTAGTTCTTGAAGTAATTGGTTTCCCTATAGGCTTGAGTCCGAGGACCATGCAAGGTCTTGGATCTGTCCAGCACTTGGTCGTTCTGAAGTAGCTCGGAGCTAGGGAATTCGGCTTCAACGCTGGGGCGTCTTCCCTTAGAGTAATAGCGGCCTTGAGCTTGCTTCGCCGAGGGGGGGACCCTTCTTTGGTCTAGCCCCTTCGTCTAGCGTGCCTCTTTTGATTACGAGGTGTCCTTTGGGCTATTCGAGTAATGTGCTTGACGCTTCGGTGTGCAAGGCGCGTCCTCATTAATATCCTTACGGATTTACGAGGACCAAGTGGTTGGGAAGCTCTTTGGAAATTGGGTGGAGTTAATATCTCCAATAATTCCTCCTTAGGATTCTGTGTGGGCTGGCTGCCACCAGCTCTTGCCTTCTATATAAGGTACTCTGGGGTAGCCTTTTCTCCAAACTTTGCAAACACTTGGATTAAAATCTCACAAACACACCGTTTTCTGGGCATTTCAAGGGTCTTTCTAGGATAGTATCTTGTGCATGAGGAGATGAAGTGGCCATGGGAGGGGGCGGTAACAAGGAAGCTGAGAATGCCACTCTGACCTTGGTCGGCACAATGGAGGTGGGATAGGCAGAGGCTAAAGATCCTCCTTCTTTTCAACCTAGCCAGAGGTGGGACTCCCCTTGCAGTTTGGAGGGGGATCCAAAAGGAACGTAACGTCTCTCCTCCACCTGCGGGTCTACCAGCCCTTCAAGCTAGTAGTGATTCGTCGGCTCCTAGTCGTCGTGGGACTGGGAGGGAAACCAGGAGAAACCCTAGAGTTGGACCGTCAAGAGCCGTGGCCTCTTCTTCCTTCTCCTTCAAATCGCCGTCCATGTTGGTTGGGAAGCTGTGGATGGCCTTAGCATAGGTCTGTCTCCACCTCTCCTTCCATGCATGGCTTGGCTTTAAAACAAGTTTGCCTAGACATTTTTCTTCCTTTTTCTCTTTTTAGCTTCAACATAAGCTTACCTAGGCATTTACCTTTGTACAATGTAACTTTTCGTTGATTAATAAAAAAGTAGCCGCATTTCATTTCTTTTACTTCTTGCACTTTCCATTTCTTTGCGATGATTGCTTTCTGAATGAATATGTTGCCACTGTTTGTATTTTTTTTTTTTTTTGAACTTCCAAGAAGTGTTGTACACCAACCGCTATACTTGTTAATTCTCAAGTCCTCCCTACAGATGGCGCTAATTGTAGGGATCGGCCTTTTTCCCACACGACGCGGGGGTTTAGGATTTTCACCCTACCAAGGGTTTGCCTTGTAGTGTAAGGCTTGACACCTTAATCCCACATAGGCGAGTGAAGCGTCCCGATACAATAGATTTATAGAGAGTGGATAGAAGGACTAGGAGTTAACGAAAGATACAACGGTCGGCGAGGGTTTATAGGATCAATAACTGAGATTTGGCTAAGTATTCCAAGGGAAAGTTCGTCCTCAGCCCAGTCCGAGGAGCCCTTCCTTTAGAACTAACGAATACAAGGGTAGTCCTTGGACACCTAGAAAACCCCTTAACCTCCTAACTGAAAAAAAAAGCACCTGAACCCCTTGGGGGTGCACTCTATTATATAGTCTTGTTTAGTCAATTTCGGCCGTCCACTTGTCGATCATCTGAACCTGTGTCTGAGGGCTCATCCTATCAGTCGCCTTTGCAGGCTTTCTGTTAGATGAAGTAACTAAGGCATCACTGTTCGCTGGTCAATTCACCATCAATGCGGCCAGAGTGTAGTTGCGTACATTTAATGGGTGGATGACAGCTTCCTTTCTTTAATGTCGGCTTGCCGAGGACGTGGTCATCCTCGGCGTAGTTCCTTGATGGCTTGGGCTTCTCCCACTCATTCTCGGATTATGTACTTTTCTCAGCATAGGCCTTAGGCCCGATATGGAGTGGGCCGAGGTAGCCAAATCCTTGGGCCCCACACACACACACACACACATATATATATATATATATATAATTTGAATCGTATAATTGTGATTGTTTTTAATTGTACCTGTGCATATATACGAATTTACACACTAGTTATACTAAAGTCAAAACACAATCAAAATTCAAATTGTCAGTGAGTTACACAAGTTACTAAAATGAAAATTCGTGTTCAACAGGACTTAATTAACGTAGTTTAAATAATATGTAGCTGTTGTCGTTTTTTGGGTTTTTGTTTTGATTAAATGTTTTTAGCTTTCCATAAAAAATATATATATACAGGTAAAAATGAATTGGGAAGACATTTTTTTTTTTTTGAAAAAATGTAACAAAATTGGGAAGACAATCAAACTATATGTGAATTTGCAATTTAAGCTTTGGCCACTCCTTTCTAGAGCTATCCTTTCCTTTTTTTTAATGATCGAAAAAATGGGTAGGAAAGTGATTTGAGTTGGCGTTTTCCATCCCTTCCTTTTGTCCACTTTCATATGTTGTTAGTTTGATTCCCCCTCCCCTTCCCCCTTTTATTAAAAAATTAAGATATACACTATCGAGCTCAAAAGTTGAAACATATTTTAGGGTCTCTAGACTCAAAATCTCCATCAAGATCCACCCTATGGGCACTCTTTAGAGCACCACGAGAGGAAATGTACAAGTAGAAACCTAACCAACTTAAAAGCACCTCTTTCAAGTTTCAACCCAAGAGGCTAGTAAGACTAAAGCACTTCCTACTACTTCAATTGCCTCTTAACACAAATCATTCAGCTAAGTGTCCTTACATATATGTTAAAATATCACACACACACACATTATTTTATTATTTTTTGGGGGGCTGGGTTTTGTTTTGGTTTATATATTGGTACCAAAAAAATGGGCAAGAGTTTATTATATTCTTTTAGAGTTTGAATTTGGTAAGAATGGAGTGTAAACCCTTTGGTTTACATCCTTCAATACTACCATGCCACGTCAGATTTTCATAAAGTTTTACAAACTAATGAATAGAGTCTAGCACACAAAATTTTTTCTCTATATTTTTAATTTTCAGAAAATCAAGTCCTATAAAATTAAAACATGCCTGCAAATACCACTGCCTCCAACTATGCAAAGATGCCAGTGGAGATGATTCTGGAGCCACTTTCACGTGGTGGGGTCACGACCATCAAACCCATCCCTCCTGTTAATACAAACACAAAACCCCCTTTTTTTTAACAAACCAAATCTCAATATTTGGTTTCATAAGGAGTTGCTGAGCAATTTCAAGAGAAGACTTGGTTCTTTGTCTTCTTTGGAAGACTTTCTTTCCATCAATGCCTTCCTCAAAGTGATTCTAATGAAAAAGTTATGATTTTTGAAAAAAGTTGTCAATTGAGTTTTGTATTTGGTGTACAGGGGATGTCAACCCAGTTTATAGGAAAACCAAAATCTTTTGCTAATCAATCTACATATATATATATAAAAGAAAATACCTCATGTGAGAGTGCATAAGGTTCTGCCATGTGGCGCTCTAATTTTTTATTTAGTCTTTTTTTTTTTTTTTAACATCTTTTTATTAAGTTTTTTTTTTTTTTTTTTACTGTTACCCAAAAGTTCAAATTAACTTATTTTTATTGTTAGCTCATTAATCTCTCATAAATTGTCTGAGCTTACACTACACATTTCTCTCATCTTCATGTCTTTTAGCATACCCACCATTTTAGTATTAAAAATAAAAGCAAAAAGAAAAAAAAAAAAAAAACTATTAAGGACTAATAGTAATAACTAACCAAATAAGGCCATAGGGAGAGATAGAGAGACAAGAAAATGTTGTGGATTATTAAATGAAGTTTATTGTTTCAATATTACCAAAATAAAAAACCTTAGATTGACAAAGCATTTGCAAGAGCGAGAAATAGAAATTTAAGGGGTCACCACCTTTGTCATATTGGTCTCCCATTACCATCAAGCTGCCAAAACCCTTAAGAGTAATTTCTTTTCTCTTGGTTGGATACTTTTTGTTTTGGATATATAGGTAGAGAGAATATTTGTTACGTAATGTAAAGCCATATGCTTACCCACACCATATCTTAATGTTGCACTATTGATGAGTAGAAGATGGTATAAGAGTTGGACATAATTTCATTTCATGGTATGAAATCTATGAATACAATACAAATTAGTTGATTTTCATGGTCCTTTAACTCTTTCAAATTTTTTTTTTTTTTGATTTCATGATTTAAAAAAACAATAATCTTAACTTGAGAATGCTACAAATGTGCAGTGATGCTACTAAGCTAATTTTTAATATCTCAAAATGTATTTGTTTCTTTACTCTAATTTAGTTTACTTTTTTCTTTATAATATATATACAACATTCTCCAAAATGTCTTATATAAAATATTACAAAATTATCCATGCATTGCATGGGCAACTTCCTAGTTTATCATAAATGGGTATACCATGAAGGTCTTGAAGGGTCAAGAAAAGCAAGAGAACCCATTTATCAAGAGGAGAGTTTTGATTGCATCCAAGTGGTCCTCAAGCAGTCCATTGCTTCGCTGCTTTTGCTGCAACAAGCCCAACCGCAATGTCCATGAACGTTTCCAAAAGTTTGTGAAAATAGTTGGGTGGGTCCCTTCACAAACATTGAAGCAATGACCGCCACGCAAAGGAGGTCTAACAAGGTTTGTGGCGGGAGACAAAGGAGATGAGGAGGGAGATGAGATTTTGTTTTAGGGACTCTTTTTTCAAATACGTGAAATAGGTTTTTTTTAGATGTTATTAGATATATTAGGATGTATTGATTTCACAATGAGTCTTAAGTAAAATGCTGATGTGACATGTCTTTATTGGCTGGTGTAAACCAAAGGGTTTACACTCCATCCTTATTGAGTTTATTCTTATTATTTTATTAATGTTTAATAAATCGGCCCTCATATTGCTAATTTCCAAAAAAAAAAAAAAATTATAAATTTTTTTATAAAAAATAATCCTTTAAATAATTGCACAAGTATTGTAGGGATAAGGGCCCAAAATTATATATTGGGCCTTGGGCTTTATCCGAGAACATTGGCATGTCCGAGGAGGGAAAATTAGTTATGAGGGATTTCAGTTTAGAGTCTCATGAATAAGAAAGGGGCAGAAGGCGGTCCGGGGAGGAATTCCTCCTCAGCCATGACAAATGTAGTTCAGATACGCATTCTAACGATGAAAATGACCTCCATAGAAGCTTCAATGTTAGAAGCGTGCTTCATGACCACACGGAAAGGAAAGGATCCCAAGAATATCTAAGGAAAAGCTGTTGCCTTACTTTTTTGGTCGCATTTATGTGGAGAAGAACCCTGAACAATGTTTTCTTATCTTCCGCAACTCATAGAGAGCCAGAAAGGGTATCTGATGGGACAGGCACTCGAGTGGTAGCTTGGACGATTGACAAATGGAGGGCCAAGATCACTGGGAAGGAGGCATATAATGTAGGAGGCCCCTGAATGAAGGGGGATCAGAAAAATAGAGAAAGAACACTGTAGCAACCAGAGTTGCACTTGTAATCAGTTCCATCGATCAATATAAAGATTTGCCTTCTTAGACAATACATTCACCCAATCCTACGCGCTTTGTTCTTGCATGATTGTCTTTCAAACCCATCCTAGCCGTTGTTAGATTCACTAAGGCCTAGTTCTTTATCCCACTCTCTACAAATTTATTGTATTGGGCTCATTAACCTACAATCCCATACATATCGGCCCTTAGCTTCCCTATTATCCTTAAGCATGTGAGAGGGAGAGACACTGAAAGCGTATTCGGATAGGTACTAGGAGATGTTCAACGAAATAGATGGTGACTTTGATGATGTGGCCATCAGTACCTTCAAGCTAGGCCTCCCGGCCGATCACGGTTTGAGGAAATCTCTAACTGATAAACCTATGACCAGTGTGCGCCAACTCATGGACCGAATTGATAAATATAAAAGGGTCGAGGAAGACCAGCAGTAGGGGAAAGGAAAGGAAAAGGTTATCCCTCAAGAGAGGAGAGATTTCAGGTTGGACCGATACAATAACAACCGACTACGGAGAGATTTCGCTGGGCAGTCAGGATCTGCCAATCCTCAGGCAGTCAATGCCGTGTTCCAAGATCCAGTGCATCAAGTTTTGGAAAAAATTAGACATGAGCCGTTCTTCAAATGGCCAAACAAGATGATAGGGAACCCCGCAAGGAGCAATCAAAGCCTTTATTGCCAATACAACCAAGACCACGGGCACACCACTAAATATTGTAGAAGTTTGTGGGACCACCTAGACCAGCACATCTGTGAAGGAAAGTTAAAGCAACTCTTGCACCACTCTAGTGGCCAAGGGGGCTAGACAAACTCAAAATCTCAGAGAGATGATTCTATAAGACTGCCCTTGGGAATAATAAACGTCACCTTTGCTGCTCCATGAAGGACCGGTTCCTGCCATTCTAGGGTGATGTCTGTGGATCGGCTGCCCGCCGAAAGTGCTAATCAGGAACCAAAGAGGGTGAGGATGGAGATCTAACCGGTCCTGGGCTTTACGGACGAGGATAAGATCGAAACCATACAGCCCCATGATGACGCATTGGTGATGACGCTCAGAATCGGTGGGTATGATGTGAAGAGGGTGATGGTGGACCAAGGTAGTGGCATCGAGATAATGTATCTCGACTTGTATAAGGGGCTGAACTTAAGACCCAAGGACTTAACACCCTACAGCTCACCCCTGGTGAGTTTTGATGGGAAGGTTGTCATCCCGAATGGCCAAATTAGACTACTCGTACAGACTGGTTCAGAGGTAGTGGAGGTAGACTTCATCGTGGTGGATGCGTATTCACCCTATACAACCATCGTGGCCAGGCCTTGGCTTCATAACCTAAAGGCCGTCTCTTCTACTCTACACCAAAAGGTGAAATAGCCGTCCAAGGGTTAGGTTAAGGAGATCCTAGAAAATCAATTTGTGGCTAAACAATGCCCAGTGGCCGCCATCTGGCATCAGCCCTAGGCCGAGTCGGCCTATGCTGAAGGAGGCTTATAGCAATTAAAAACTTCGACGTTGCCTGTCAACGGGTCTGTCGAGGGGGCGAAGTGTGAGGATTTGGTAAAGGTTGTTATTGGTGACGATCTAGAGAAATTATTTCAGATTGGGGCTCAGCTATCTCCTCTAGAGAAGGAAGAGCTGGTAGGGTTTCTTAGAAAACAATGCTTGCGAAGCCTCGGGGGTGGACCCGAACTTCATCTATCACATCTAAATGTTAATCCATCTGTAATTCCCAAGAAGCAACCTCTTCGGCGCTCGTTTAGGGAACACTCGGATGCCGTCAGAGAAGAGGTGAAGAAACTAAAGCAAGTGGGGGCTATCAAGGGGGTTTTTTTTACCCTGAGTGGTTAGCCAATACTGTGGTGGTGAAGAAGAAGAGTGGGAAATGACAAGTATGTGTGGATTTAGGGCTTGCCCAAAGAATCCTTTAATCATACCTAAGATAGACCAGCTGGTGGATGCAACCATAGGCCATCCTCGGATGAGCTTCCTAGACAACTTTTAGGGATACCACCAAATATCGCTAGCTCTGAATGATCAGGAGAGGACAGCTTTTGTTACTCTCACAGGAAACTACCACTACAAAGTGATGATGTTTGGTTTAAAGAATGCATGGTCTACCTATCAAAGGATGATAACTAGGATGTTTGAATCGCAGTTGGGCAAGAGCATTGAGGTCTATATAGACGATATGGTGGTAAAAAGCAAGATAGTCTCCGAGCACTTGGGAGTCTTGGGAATATATTCAAAATTCTGAGGAAACACAAGTTGTACCTCAACGTTTCCAGTGTTCCTTTGGGGTGGGATCAGACAAATTTTTGGGCTACATGGTAACCCATAGGGGAATTGAAGTTAATCCTGACCAGATTAAAGCGATCAACAGTTTACAACCACCTCGGAATCCCAAGGAAGTCTAGAAACTGACCGAAATGACTACTGCTTTGAATCAGTTTATCTCTCGGTCAGCGGATAGGTGCCGACCCTTCTTCCTACTGATGAACAAATGGAAGGGGTTCGAGTGGACCGGGGAGTGTGCCTTGGCCTTCCAACAGCCTAAGGATTTTCTCTCTTAGCCTCCTATCATGTCTAGCCTTGAGGTTAACAAAGTCCTATTCGCTTACATTGCTGTGGCCCCTCATGCTGTAAGTTTGGTCCTGATATGAGTTGACGGCGACACACAAAGGCCAATTTATTATGTAAGCAGGTTACTACATGAGGCCGAGATCCGTTATCCGCTGCTGGAGAAAGCGATTTTGGCAGTGGTACACGCCACACGCAAACTCCCTTACTACTTTCAAGCACACACGGTCATTGTCCTAACTCAGCTTCTGCTCATGGCTTTGCTCCGGAGCATTGATTATATGGGGAAGATTGCTAAATGGGCCACAATCTTGGGGGCTTTTGACATCAAATACATGCCTCGCACTTCTATCAAAGGTCAAGTTCTTGCAGATCTGGTAGCCGAGTTTGCTGAATCCTCGTTAGAAGAAGAAACGAAAACGCAACACATGGATGGAAAATCGGTTGGCATGATCTCCCAGCAAGGCCCCTTATCCTGGAAAGTGTACGTTGATGGTGCAGTAAATCAGAAGGGTTCTAGAATGGGGTTAGTACTAGTATCACCCGAAGGGATCACGATCGAAAAATCATTAAGATTGGGATTCTCAGCCACCAATAACGAAACTGAATATGAAGCTCTGCTAATGGGAATGACCATGGTAATAAAAATGGGCGGAAAGGCCATAGACATGTTCTCGGACTCCAAATTGGTCGTCGGACAAGTCAAGGGAGAATTTAAGGTGAAGGATGAAATGTAAGGATACTTGAATTAGGTTAGGCACTTATAATCATAATTTGAATCTTTTAGCCTGTTGCACATCCCTAGGAACGAAAACACACATGCCGATTCCCTAGCCACACTTGCAACTTCCTCGGCGCAGAGTTTACCTCGGGTTCTCCTTGTAGAAGACCTATACAAGCCCACCGAGATGAACAGAGAGGTGGTTCGTGTTCACCAAGTTAGGGTAGGGCCTACCTGGATAGACCTCATAGCACTGTTCTTAAAAGAAAACACCCGACTCGAGGAAAAATCAGAAGCAGATAAAGTACGTAGGAAGGCTCCTCGGTTTTGGCTGTCTGAGGACCAAAAGTTATATAAACGCTCATTTTTTGGGCCATACTTGCTATGCGTACACCCCGAGGCAACATAATTACTCCTTAAGCAGTTACATGAAGGGATTTGTAGGAGCCATATTGAAGGCAGATCTTTGGTGCACAAAGCCATCACTCAAGGCTATTGGTGGCCAAATATGCAAAGGGAAGCACAAGAGTATGAAAAGAAGTGCGACCAATGCCAAAATTTGCACCAAACATACATCAACCAGGGGGAGTCCTTAATCCAATGTCCAGCCCCTGGCTATTCACTTAATGGGGCTTGGACATTGTGGGCCCTTTCCCTAAGGCAGTAGGAAACAAGAGATAACTGTTGGTCGGCACGGACTACTTCACGAAGTGGGTTGAAGCCGAGCCTCTAGCAAACATCAGGGATGTGGATGCCAAGAAGTTTATATGGAAGAACATTGTCACACAATTTGGAGTCCCTCGCACCCTCATCTCAGACAACGACCTTCAATTCGATAGTAAATCTTTCAGGAGATATTGCTGTGACTTGGGAATTACAAATAGATATTCTACCCCAGCCGATCTCCAGGGGAATGGACAGGCCAAGGCTGTTAACAAAACAATTGTAAGTGGACTCAAGAAGAGGTTGGATGACGCGAAAGGAAAGTGGGTGGATGAACTGCCACATGTCCTGTGGACATACCGAACCACACCTCGCAGGTCTACAGGGGAGACTCTTTTCTCAATGACATATGGGGTCGAAACTGTTATCCCTTTAGAGACTGGTTTCCCAACGTTAAGAACTAGCTCATTCAATCCGACCACTAACAATAGCCTGCTAGAGAAGAGCTTAGACTTGATTGAAGAGAGAAGGGAAAATGCAATGGTTCAATTGGCATACTACCAACACAAGTTCAAGTAGGATTATGATGCCAACGTGAAGTTGAGACCATTGGCACCTAGTGATCTAGAGTTGAGAAAGGTCCTGGGTACTGTAAAGAACCCAACATGGGGAAAACCAGGGCCCAATTAGGAAGGGCCATATCGCATTACTTCGGTGGCTGGTGTATGAGCATATTTTTTGGAAGACTTAGATGAGCATGTAATACCTCGCCCTTGGAATGTAAACAACCTGAAAAGGTATTATTATTAATAAAAGTTTCCTTTATCAACACGTTCATTTGTTATATAAAGGTTTTATGCTTTCTGCTATGACATCTTTTATAAGTGTTTAAAACGAACCATAGTCATGCTTGAAGTCCTCGGACCAAATGCTATGGGGAAATTAACACACTATGGCATCTTTTATAAGTGTTTAAAATGAACCATAATCATGCCTGAAGTCCTCGGACCAGATGCTATGGGGAAATTAATACACTATGGCATCTTTTATAATTGTTTAAAACGAACCATAGTCATGCCTGAAGTCCTCAAACCAGATGCTAAGGGGAAATTAACACATTATGGCATCTTTTATAAGTGTTTAAAATGAACCATAGTCATGCCTGAAGTCCTCGAACTAGATGCTAAGGGGAAATTAACACACTGTGACATCTTTTATAAGTGTTTAAACAGAACCTTAGTCATGCCTGAAGTCCTCGGACTAGATGCTAAGGGGAAATTAACATACTATGACATCTTTTATAAGTGTTTAAACAGAACCTTAGTCATGCCTGAAGTCCTCGGACTAGATGCTAAGGGAAAATTAACACACTATGACATCTTTTATAACCATTTAAACTGAACCTAAGCTATGTATAGCTCCTCGAACCGCATACTTTGGTAAAATTAACATTGTGTTATCTATGTGTTTCTCACTAAGTGTCAAGATAGATAGCTAACTCCTCAGATTGATAACTCTAGGTAAGTTAAATGCCTTGATTATTGATCCAAGCATAAGTTTATTATTGGTCGTTACTAGATTCAGCCATCATAAAAGAAAGAGCTGCTCCCAGTGTAAATATAGGGTAAATTATTCATTGTTGGTACTTAACCAAATTACTTAGATTGATAGCAATACACTCTTATTAAAGTTTAGTTGAAGGCAGAGTAGTTAGCAATGATAATAAGCTTCAAAGCATGCAAAGTGAAAATACAAGGGAGGATAGGAAAATTTTTTTCATTAAGTAGAAGTGGAGATACAATATGATTGATGGCCGATTGCCATTAGGAAGAAGAAAAAAAAAAAAAAAAAAAAAGGAATCCTAAGAGCTAAGCCTTAGTCTTGGGAGCAGGAGGGTCTTCCTTCTGACTCGGCTGAGTGGTAGGAGCATCCTTGGCCTTCGGATCAGATTTTTCAGTCTTAGCCTCTGCCTCCTTTGCTTTAACTGCAGCTTCCTTAGCCTTAACCCCCTCGCCCTTGTCCTCAACCCCCTCGGCCCTGTCAGAAGTAGGGAAAGCAACTTGGGTAGTCAATGGCTGCTCCGAGGTCTCTAGGGCATAGGCAGGAGAAGAAGGGACGACATTTGGGACTTCACGGATGTCTGGATGGTAGAATACGCTCCCAGATTGCCTCCAGATTGAATCTGCAGGGACTCTTGCAATGTCAAGGGCCTTGGCCCATGATACGTTGCAGTAATCCCTGCATATTTTGGACAACTCCTCAGCAAGCCTCACTTGTGTCTCCTCCATGCTGAGCAGATAAGAGGCTTGCTTCTCAGCCTTGAGTGCCTCCCTAGACAGTTGGGCTGCCTCCTTGGCCTTCTACAGCTCGGCCTTGAGATCTAGAACTTGCTGTTTTTGGATGGCCAGCTCAAGTTCTGTTATGTATAGCTGCTTGTGCTAGTCTTCGGCTTGGGCCTCGGCACTTTTCAGTCTAGTGAGAGCACTCAGGCACTCCCTCTCTAAAGTAGTAAGCTTTTTGGTTACCTCAACGTGCTCCTCCTTAAGAGCCCCCAAGACTTTCTCAGCCTCGGCACGGGAATGGGCCTCTGCCCTGGCCTGATTACGGGCATCCTTAACCCGCTCCTCAGCCACAAAGACCTGTTGGGCAACCTACATAAAAACAATGGAAGGACTCTACATGAGAAAAACGAAGAATAAAAATATATATATACATACATATATAATAATGACAAAACAAAGAATGTCAGGTCATTCACCGTAGCAAGGTCCCTCTTCATGGACAGGAAGAGTTTAGGTTGCTTGAAGTGCCTATAAGCATCCATGTCTCTCTGGCAGGAGAAGTAGCTGCTCAAGAGCCTCAGTAACGTAACCCAAGTGCCCCCCTAGAAGTTTTTGACCGAAGCGTCCCAAGGAATGGGAGCACCATTAACCTCTAGTATGGGAGCCCAAGTACATGCTGGTCTCTGCATATTGGCCCCTTGGGATTCCTCCATGTTATCCACGGAGGAAGCCCGTTTGTCTTTGTCGCGCTTGGGCTACTTGGCCCCTTTTCTCGAGCCCACCTCCCCCTCTTCAGGATCCTGAAGCGACCTTTTCTTCTTTGGGTCCGAGATGGCCTTTGGTCCGAGGTCGGTGGGGGGAAGAAGAGGAAGGTTAGGTGGAACTTAGGACTTGGGGGCTTCTTTCGAAGCTGACGCCTTGCCCCTTGCAGCCATAAGGTCTTTGAGGCTTCTATTCCCCTGGTTCAACGTCATCTCTTCTTCCTTTTCCTCGGAGGAGTTGTCTAGGCGAGCAGTCAAGAGTACTGGGGCGTGAACACCTGAGCTCCTATCACTCTCCTCCTCGGCGTCTGAGATATGAACTACTTGAACACTTGGGGCCTCCTCTTCCTCGAAATAAAACTTGTCTATCTCCTCTTTGAGTGACAGATGTGAAGAACCAGTCTCCTCTCTTGGCATTACAACTGCTACAGGTAGAGCCCGTTGAAGGGGCAATGTGACTGGAGGAAGATCCTCTCAGGCGATAAAGTTCGGGCAAGACACATCAATCCAAGCTAACCTCGGGTCACCTGCCCTTATAGCATGACCAATCTCTTGGTATGTCTCCAAGATGGGCTTGAAATCTAAAATAAGGTGGACGGCTTGCAGCTATCTGTCCTCGCTTACAAAGATCTCGGATCTCAACAAGAAATTAAGGGCTGCAACGTTGGTCAGGCTAAGTCTAGGGGCTGTTTGCCTCTTATTTGCAAAAATGGCCCGAGGAGCAAAGCAAGGTCAAAAAATCAAAATCCATCGTTTAAAAAAAAAATGAAACAAAAAGGAATAAAATGCGACCAGGGTTAAAGAATCTAAATTTCTTGCTAAGGATCCTAACTCTAAGGTACCCCACCTGGCACTCCTTGGACGGGGCAGTGAAGGCCGCCATGCCATGCTCCCGAAGCTATCAGATAGTCGTCTTTCATACCCTTGTTAGATTTAGGTAGACACGATACTAGTCTGACAATGTCTGATCGGGACTTGAGGTAATATCCTGCGTTCTTTTAGGAGTGGCACTCGTACATGTGGACCATATCGTGTGGGGTGAGCTGCAGACCCAAATGCTCGTTGAGAGCATCAACGCTACCCAATACCCTAAATAGGTTGGGTGCGCATTAGTGAGGACATATCCTATGGTTAATCAGGTAGTCCCGTGTTATCCTACCCATAGGGAAAGTCATTTCCCCTTCCATAAAGGCTATCATAGGGATGACAACTTCCCCCTCCTCTTTGTGTGAAATTATTTGTTCCGGGGAATAGTATCGCAGGGCTACTCCTTGGGGTATGTGGTATGTGGTATGTTTCCTTAAAAGCCTTTACTTTGGTAGGGGAGTTAACCAGGCTCGCGAATCTACCCATGTAGACAACCTAAGGATAAGCAACTAGAATTGATAAATGAGGATGCAAGAATTGGAAGGCCGAAAAGACTGGCCGAGGAGAAAAAGAAAGGTTCAAAGGAATTGAAACTTATGAGAACTGGGATGTATGATTGTCCCTGAGATCTTCAGAGAAACTTTCAAGGAATTCTTAGAGAAAAGGTGTAACGAGGCTTAGGAACTTAGAGAGCGCTGTGATTTTGAGTGCTTGGAGTCTCTGAAAGCTTGAAGACTTATAAAATAAGGAGAAAGTGATTTCCCTCAGAGCTTTATATAGAGGGTAAAAGCGAATGGGAGTTATCCCGCTAAGAATTCATAGGGAAGGATCAGTCGTTGGATCTGCGCCTCATCGTTAGATGCGGGGGACAAAGCGCCGCCTGGAGCAATTAATGACGCATCGCGGGCTCCGAAGCGCTGGAAACAATCATAGGACACGCAAAACGGTAATTCCACACTTGTGAACCAAAGAGGTGAGTGGTATTGTCTTTAAAAATCAAAATCCCACTTTTTCTCCTCGGATGAGAGGGAAAAAACTGGAGTTTTAAGGGGCTATTGTAGGGATAAGGGCCCAAAACTATATATTGGGTTTTGGGCTTTATCCGAAAACATTGGCATGTCTAAGGAGGGAAAATTAGTTATGAGGGATTTCAGTTTAGAGTCTCATGAATAAGAAAGGGACAGAAGGCGGTTCGAAGAGGAATTCCCCCTCGACCATGAAAAATGTAGCTCAGATACGCATTCCAATGACGAAAATGACCTCCATAGAAGCTCCAGTGTTAGAAGCGTGCTTCATGACCACACGAAAAGGAAAGGAACCTAAGTATATCTAAGGAAAAGTTGTTGCCTCCGCATTCAATACACTGTAGCTACTTTTCTGGCTGCATTTATGTGAAGAAGATCCCTAAATAGTGTTTCTTGGCTACCGCAACTCACAGAGAGCCAGAAAGGGTGTCTGATGGGACGGGTACTCGAGTGGTAGCTTGGACGATTGACAAATAAAGGGCCAAGATCACTGGGAAGGAAATATATAATGTAGGAGGCCCCTGAAGGAAGGGGGATCAGAAAAATAGAGAAAAAACACTGTAGCAACCAGAGTTGCACTTTTAATCAGTTCCATCGATCTATATAAAGATTTGCCACCTCGGACAATACATTCACCCAATCTTACGTGTTTTGTTCTTGTATGATTGTCTTTCAAACCCATCCTAGCTGTTGTTACATTCACTAGGGCATAGTTCTTTAATCCACTCTCTACAAATTTATTGTATTGGGCTCATTAAACCCACAATCCCATGCATATCAGGCTTGGGTTGCAAACCGTGCCCCTACAAGTATATATTTTTCTTAATTTTAGAAATTGATATTTAAATTTCCAATTTCAAAAAATGTAAAGAAGCCAACAATTGCATCTCTAGTTTAAAAAATGATAATAATTAAAGAAATAACATTTATAAGAAATTTGCAATGTGATTGCTTATTTTTTTTTTTTGATAAAAATTAAAATTGTTGAATAAATTTTTTTGCCAAAAGCCTCTACATAGGAATCGAAAAATATCATCTTTTCATATTTGATTAAATAATTAAAAAGACTAAATTGCAATTTATATCCATATTACATGAGTTAGGTGGTCCAATTAAACTATTCCATGCCCATTTAATTATGCCATGACAATTAAGTAGTTTAAAAAAAATTTATATAATTTTTTTTAAATCTTTAAAATTAAAAATTATATACACTGGAAACAAAAAATAAAATAAAATATGCTTTTTTTCCTTTCCAACATTTTTTGGGTATCCAAACCATAATTTTTTTCAGAATCATATGAAACTCGGCATAATAACAACAATTACTCCCCCACACTATAACAATCAAAATGAGCAAAACCAAAATAAAAATTATAACCAAACAAAAAACACCAACTACTTTCGATTGACTATTTGTGAACATATCTAGTCAATCCAGTGAATCCACACAACAACAACCCAGGGTCACTCTACACTAGAAAGACCAGATTCAACTTCAACACCAAACCCCAGTCTGCGCGCAGCAATTTAGAGTTTAATTGTTGTGTTTAGTCGTCCTTATTAGCGTGATAACGTTTGTTGGTATAATTTGGAGCTCTTTTGTAATTTTTGATTCTGATGTAGTGGTTGGGTTTGGCTGGTAGTTACATAATCTCAAGTTCTTTATATGATGACAAAAAACCAATTATAATTATATGGATACAATTTTTCTCCAAATCAATGAAGAAAATATTTCAAATCTATTATTTAGCAATCAAATAATCGTCTACATGACTTTTTTAATAATTGTCTATATGTAACTTTTTTTTTCCTCCTCATCATCATCAATTTTCTTCTCCTCGTGGTAGGAGTGCTCTCTCTCACTTCGGGTGAGTCTTTTTTTCCACGGCTGCTAGCAGTGGACTAGAGTAAGTAGGTGATATCACAGTACGAAGGATCTACTTCTGACTTGCACTATGGAGTCAGATTTCATTGACAGGATGCAAAAGATACGATTAACTGAGGAAGAAGGTGAAGTACTAGAGATCCGATCTACACATCGTGATAAACTTTAGAAGAATGCTCACTTAGTTTGTTAGGACGCTTCCTCTCAACTCGACCCTATAATCTGAGAGCAGCTAAGGCAATGTTACGATCTGCATGGAAGCTGGGAAGTGACATTAGGATTATCAACTTTGGGGAAGGAATACTACAATTTAAGTTCACATTGGAAAGCCAGTTGTTATGGGTCCTAAATAATGGACCATGGAGTTTCGATATATAATAACCTATTCGTCCTTCGTAGGTGGGAAAAGGGCATGATGACACAGTCAGTAACTTTCTCAGTGCTACCTATATGGGTTCAAGTATGGGGATTGCCATTCGACCTCATCAATGAGGAATCCGCTTGGGATATTGGCAAAGGCCTCGGTCATGTGGTGGAAGTAGATAGCAAAACTTTCTCGTCGGAACAAGCTTGCTTTATCTGAATTTGAGTGGAGATACCGCTGAATAAACCAATCCAGCGGGGAGGATGTGTATTAAGCCCTGAAGGAGACTGAGTATGAGTGGGATTCAAGTATGAAAAAATGGTAGGGCTCTGCTACCAGTGTGGTATGTTCGGCCATCAGGCAAAAGAATGCCCAACCCCAACGGAACAACAACTGACCGAGAATCCCTATGGGGAATGGTTGAAAGCAGGGCATCGAAAAAGCGGCGAAACCTCGGACAGAAGACGGAACAGCTCACCACGGCGGGAAACACGACAGGAACACGATCAAGGCAGTAGGTTTCAGCCACAAGTAGTGAGGTAACGGTCCCAGGTGGCAATAATGACTTTAATGGAAAGAACGGAGAGTCGAGTAACAGCTTTACGAACGATACAGATTCAAAGCAGCACATTGAGGAGGAATTAATGGGAGCGGATATTATGGAGAAGAATCAGACCCGTAAGGAAAGTATAACGGGAGTAGTTTCAAAATTGCGAGATGTAATGGATAAGGAATTAATTTCAACAAAGGCAATCAATCCCATGCAACCTACACTCAATCACGCAACTGTGGACCGGAATAAAATATCACGTGTAGGGGCATGTGAGATTAATAAACACAAGAAAATAGGCCCACGGAAAATACAGCCAAGTGGAAGATGATTGAACGCCACAAGGACTCTTCTATGACTATGAGTGTGATCAACATTGGCTCACAAAATAGAGGGTAAAGAGAGTACAACCAAAGGATGGCCGCCAAGAAGAGGGTGAGGATAGAAAGCGAAGCAAGACTAGAGATGACAGCCAGCAAAAACTACTCCCAACGGTGGAGGCTACTGTGTAGCCCCGCTGAGACCAATGATCATCCTAAGTTGGAATTGCCGGGGCTTGGAAATCAATGTACAGTTGATGTCCTCTCTCACCTAGTGAGGGAAAACGCTTCCAAAATTTTGTTTCTCATGGAAACAAAACGGCCAGTTGACGAGATGCGGAGGATTCAAGTAGATTTACCACATCGTTGCATGCTAGTGGTGCCTAGTATTCATAGAAGTGGCGGGCTGTCGCTTTTTTGGTTGGAGGAGGTGGACTTGCATGTCCAAAATTTCACACGTAATCCTATTGATGCTCTCATTTTTAATGGCTCTAACCCCACATGGAGATTGATAGGTTTTTATGGATGGCCGGAATAACAACGGAAACACTAGCTAGTCATGGCAACTACTCAAACACCTTCACACTAGGATCTCAGCCCCTTGGATCTATGTTGGAGATTATAATGAGAATTTGTCATCAGAAGAGAAGCAAGGTGGCATACCAAAGCCGTTGAACCTCATGGAAGCATTTCGGGCTACCTTCTGTATTGCGGACTCGAGCACCTTGGTTTTCAAGGTAACATTTTCACTTGGAACAATGGTAGACATGAGAATGCAAATGTACAGGAACGGCTTGACAGAGCATGTGCAACGGCGGAATGGAAGGAAATCGTTCCGAAAACTCGGGTGTCTCATCTCCAAACATCATACTTGGACCATGTTCTGATTGTCATTACCACATAGAACCCAACCTAGCGGGTTAGAAGGAGAAAAGTGCCACGAAGGTTTGAAGAAAAATGGGCATCCAACCCAGAGTGTGAGACCGTGATTCAAGAGGCATGGATGGCAGAAGTGAGACATGGTAGCCCTATGTCAATTCTATTTGACAAAATCAAAAGATGTAGATTTGCCTTGGTGGATTGGAGCCGTGCATCAATTGCTAATTCAAAAACAATACTCCAGGAGAAACAAAAACAATTGGAAGACTTATGCTCTCTAAACAGTGTTGAACATCTAAATGCTATAAAGGGATTAAAGATAGAGATCAACAATCTTTTACATCAGGAGGAATTGTTTTGGCGGCAATGGTCTCACTCCACTGGGCTACCTGCTGGTGACAAAAATACGAAGTTTTTTCATCAAAGGGCCAGCCAACACTAATGTAAAAATCAAATCTTTGGTTTCTATGACAGTGAAGGAAGGTGAGGCACAACGGAGGAGAGTATTGTCCAAACTGTAGAACACTACTTCCAGCAACTGTTCACCTCTTCCCATCTTGCCAATATTGATAGAGTACTAAATTCAGTCGACAGATTGGTCACTCTGAGTATGAATGCCACTCTCCTTGAACGATACACTCCAGAAGAAGTTTGGACAGCCCTATTCCAAATGCACCCATCCAAATCACCAGGTCCTGATGGAATGTCTCATTTCTTTTTTTTTTCAGAAATTTTGGTATATTGTTGGGCATGATGTTATAGTAGCAATGTTATTTGTTTTAAACTCAGGGCATATGTTGAGAAAAATGAACCATACACATATTGTTTTAATCCCAAAGAAAAATGACCCAAAACACATGGTTGATTTTAGATCTATTAGCCTAGCCAATGTGGTTTCTCGTATCATATCAAAGGTTACTGCTAATCACTTGAAAATTATCTTGCCAAATGTGGTTTCTGATGTCCAGAGTGCCTTTGTCCCAAATTGCTTAATCACTAACAATAGTATTGTAGCATATGAGTTGCTCCACATATTGCGAAACAAAAGGAAAGGAAAAAAGAGACACATGGCTGTAAAACTTGACATCAGTCAAGCCTACGATCGGGTGGAATGGACATTCTTGCAAAGAATGATGGGGAAATTGGGATTGGATCCTAATTGGGTTCACTTGGAAATGGAGACAGTAACCACGACATCTTACTCGGTTTTAATAAATGATGAACCAAAGGGTTATATCACTCCTACACGGGGAATAAGGCAAGGAGACCCCCTCTCTCCATACCTATTCTTACTATGTGTGGAAGGCCTATCAGCGTTACTGAGGAAAGCAAGGGAGAGAGGTGTGCTGAAAGGGATCAAATCAAGCCAACATGGAGTTTGGGTTTCTCACCTTCTTTTCGTCGATGATAGTCTCTTATTTTATCAAGAAACTATGGAGGAAGGGCAAAGACTTTTACAATTGCTAGAGCAATACGAAGCTGCATCCGACCAAGCCATCAACCGACAAAATACTACATTATTCTTTAGCAAGAACACAAAACAGGTGGTTAAGGAGTCGCTAAAACAACTGTTTGGAGCACGGGTAATGATAGAATGTGAAAGGTATCTTGGGCTGCTTATGGCCACTGGCAAATCAAAGGTTAATACCTTTAATGATCTCCAAGAAAAAATTACAGAGAGGGTTATGGGGTGGAAGGAGAAATTTATTTCAAAGGCAGGAAGAGAAATACTGATTAAAATGGTAGCCCAAGCGATACCTACATACTTTATGAGCCTTTTCAAGTTGCCAAACTCCATATTTGACAACATAAATACTTTGCTTGCCAAGTACTGGTGGGGACAAACGCAGGAAGAGAGACATTGGGTAAAAATTGTGTACGGCAAAAAAGGAAGGAGGGATGGGATTCTGTGACCTCCATGCTTTCAATCTAGCAATGCTGGTCAAGCAAGCCTAGAGGTTAATACAAGACAACCACTCTCTATTTTACCGAGTTTACAAAGCTCATTATTTCCCGAATTGCTCATTCATGTTTGCTGAGTTAGGTAATAATCCTTTCTTTGTTTGGCGTAGCCTCCTAGCAGCAAGGGACCTCATCAGAGAGGGCTCACGATGGAAAGTGGGGGATGGCCGCAGTATTGGAGTGTTCACGCATCTTTGGTTGTCTCATACTCCTGTACCACTGAATGATGCACCACTAGATATGAAGGTGAGTGAACAAATCGACCAAGACTCAAGTCAATGGGACCGGGGAAAAATATATGCCACCGTCAGCCCCTAAACACGGAATGAGATCCTGTCATTGCACTAAATAACCCTAACTCCCATGACTGAGTTATTTGAATGGAAAACAGAGCACAGAAGTTCTCGGTAAGGTCAGCATATAAGGTGGCGGTCCGCTTGAAAAACCAGCCTAAAGCAGAACATTTAGCGGCTTGGCTTCATGCGTTGACATGGAACGCGGTTTGGTCCCTCAATGTGCCACCGAAGATATGAACCTTTATATGGCGAGCTTGTTCTAATTGCTTGCCTACTCGAGACAACTTACACCGTTGGCGAGTGCGAGTGGAACCGATTTGCGAGCTGTGCAAACAAGAAGCTGAGACTACCACTCCCCTATTATGGACTTGCCCCTTTGCAAGAAATGTCTGGGTATTGATCCGAGGTAAAATACAAAAATGCAGCAATGAAGCAAATGGCTTCTTTCTTTTCTTCAAGCAAATGCAAACTAAACTGAGCAAACAAGAACTGGAGACATGGGCGGTCATAGCTTGGGCGATATGGAATGCAAGGAATAAAGTATACTTTGAACCGTTCCAACCTCACCCAAGGATAATTTTGGAAGGAGCAAGGGGCTTACTGGAGGAATACAAAGCCTTATGGAAGCACAAAGAGTAGCTTGAATGTCCTGTTGTTCCCTTTTACATGGCTGCGTCTATCTTTTATTTTTTATGTTTTATTTGCTCATGGGCCCAACGTAAAAGTGTTGCTGGTGCCCCTCATACCCGTGGTCTTAATACATGGGGTCGTGTACTCTTTATGAATCAATACACTTTCTATCGTTTATCTCAAAAAAAAAAAAAAAAAACTTTTTTTTCTTCTCAAAAAATGTAACTCGTTTAAATCATTAATTTGATAGTTATGCTTTTAGTTTAATTTTTCCCCCTTTATTAAAAAATTAAGATATACAGTATACACTATCTAGCTCAAAAGTTTAAACATACTTTAGGGCATCTAGATCCAAAAGCTCTATCAAGATCCACCCTATGGGACTCTTTAGAGCACCGCAAGAGAAAATGTACAAATAGTAACCTAACCTATTGAAAAACACCTCATTCATCCCAAGAGGCTAGAAAGACTACTTTCTACTTCAATGTGACGAAGATAGCATGAAAAATTTCCTCTTAAGTCTTAAGACATGCACCAGCTATGTGTTTTTACATGTATGCTAAAATCTCACACACACGCATATAAAGGGGGGGGGGGGGGGGGTATTGGGCTTTTGCCCTTATTTTGTAAAAAAATCTAGCACAATATCCTTATTTTGAAACTATTTAGGTCCATATCCTTTTTTTAGTACTCAATTTTAAAAAAATCGAGTCACAAGTAGAACTTAACATTAGCAATGTCGAGTTCTATGCATATTTTGCCACTTAATTTAAAAAAAAAAAAAAAATTTATGTGAAACTTGACTTTGCTAAAGTCGAGTTTCAATTAAAAATTTACATATAACTCGATTTTGAGGATATCAAGTTTTATGCCGAACTTGATTTTGTTAAAATCAAATTTCAAAAACAGGGACACGGACCTAAATAGTTTCAAAACAAGGACATATTGTTGTTATTTTTGCAAAATAAGGGCAAAAGCCCAATATCCCCCACATATAGGTGAAAACACTAATTTTGTCCCTACATTTTAGGGTCACGGTCAATTTTAGTCTCTACATTTTGATATTAGCCAATTTGGTCATTGTTATTTCCAATTTGCAGTCAATTTGGTTTTACTGTTAACTTCTAATAAAAATGCTTACATGACAAACAGATTGCATTGTTGGTATGCTTAATATTAAAATATTAAATGAGATGATGACATGTCTAAATTTTAGTGGTCATGTCAACGCTTAGACGACGAAAGAAAGCTACATCAGCTTTAAAAAAAAAAATCCTTTCTTTAATTACCAAAAATTTTCTTTCTTTATTTTAATTTTCTTAAAATTTCTTTGACCAATTAGAATTTCACTGTTCTTCTTCCCCAAACCCAAATTTAGCAGTTTAACGTCATCTCTGCACCACAAAAGTCCCACACTTTACAGTCACAATGAAACCCAGGATTATCATTCTCTATCTCATGCTCAATTTTCTACTACCTTGTTTGAATATTCAAGCACCTCGTCCTCCTCTCTCTTTTCCAACCAATCCATCATCCAAACTTGACTTTTGTGAAAACCAGATCACAATTAACCTTTCAAGAAGAAGACAACCTTTGTACGTTTTCAAATCCCTTTGTTGGGTTTAAATTTAAAGTTGACACAAATTTAGATTTTCATTTAAAATTCGCTATCCCATCGACTTCTTGTTGCTAAAAGTGATGAATCTAAATCCTTTAGATCTGCAGGTTTCACGGTTGTTGATGATCTAAAAAACAAAAACTGAAAACAAAAAAGAAAAACAACCAAATCTGACTCCTTCATAGAGATAGCAATGGGTCTAGGAATGGCTTTGAATAGATAAGCAAGATTGTTGCTTTTATTTTTTGGCTCACTTTGATCTTGATGCCGTTTAAAATATTATATTTGATTTAGGTTTGGTTAAACTGCTGAATCTGGGTTTGGGGAAGACGAACAATGAATGAGTCTTTAAAATGAAATTCTAATTGGTTAAAGAAATTGTAAGAAAATTAAAAGGAAAAAAACAAGAAATGGAAAAATTTTGGTAGAGATAAGAATTTTTTTTAAGCTGGTGTGGTTTTTTGCCATTTAAGAGCTAATGTAGCCACTAAAATTTTGACATGTCAGCAATTTATTTAATATTTTGACATTAAATATGCCAACAATGCAAACTATTTGTCACATAGGTATTTTTGGTTAATGAGTTAATGGTAAGGATTAAATTGACTGTAAGTTCAAAATAATAGGAACCAAATTAACTATTATCGAAGTATAGGGACCAAATTGACTGTAATCTTAAAATATAGGGACCAAAATAGCATTTTGGTCAATATATATAAATTCCTAGTAGATAGAACATTTCTTTTTATCATGTGATCCTAGTTAGTTTTCATGAGGTGTGAAATTGATATATATATATATATATATTCTACTATTTAAGGGGCTGCACTTATTTGAACTGTATTTTTTTTTGTTCCAAAATATCCTTACGCCCCTATGTTCACGTAGAGATAAAATTGAAGGATAGTTTCAGTAAAAATATATGTCTAACTTGCACTAAAATATTGCCTACAAAATAAGATCACTCTTTCACTAATTAACTTCTTCAAACCAACTATACGTTTATTGTTTTTTTTAATAAAAAAATAGATAATGTATTATCACATCAATTAAATAGTTTTAACTATAATTCTTTTTTAAATCCACATCCGTCCACTTCTTCTTCTTCTTCTTTTTTTCTTTTTTTTTTTTTAATTCTCAAAAAAAAACACTCCCATCTTTTGTGCAAATTAAAAAGAAAAACAAAAATCAGGGATAAACACATATACAAATCCCAAAAATCTACCTCCCACTAACCAATACATAAAAAAATAAATAAAAAAAACCTCCCATGACCTCCCACATACACTCCCATCTTGCGAAAGTAATCTTACATTTCAACTTGCTGCAACCCTTAAAGGCCACACACATGATATAACATCTTTAGTTGTTTGAGGCAACAGTCTGTACTCAGGTTCCAAGGACCATACAAAGGGTTAGTTTTTTCTCTTTAAGATTTTTTTTTCCCTGTTGTTCTATCTTTTATGTTATGAGTAGTTAGTATTTGAAGGACTGTGAGCGGATGGTATCTCATTTACTCATGGTGCTAACCTTTTGTTTATCAATTCTGTATTGTTCTTGATTGATTGATGTACTCACCTCATGTATTTTGATTAAGTTACTTAAATTGATTAATTGAGTTTCAGTCTATAAAACTTAGCAATATATATATATATATATATATATCTGATTTGATACTGATATGATTTTAATTGATTAAATATCCTTTTTTTTTTTTTTTTTTTAGTTTTAGTTGTCGTTTTCTTTATATTGGCACAAGGATCATATATTTTGTTTCTAGATATGTCAGGGAAAAAAAAAGAATTAATTTCTGTTCTTATTTTTTGTTTCAAGTTTGGGATCATGAAAATTGGCAATGTATTATGACACTGAATGGGCATGATGATGTTGTGAAGTCTCTCATGTGCTGGGATAAGTTGATCTCATGTGCAGGTTATCAATCTTATGTAGCAAATTTTTCATCATACCCCAACTTATAATAAATGCTCTAAATTAACTTTTACCCAAAAATTAGAAGAGCCTCTGAGCACGCGCGTGAGCGCGTGCTTAGAGGCTAGTATATATATAAAGATCCAAGTTTCTTAGGTAGAAGTAGAACCATGCTTCACGCATTGTCGTTTCTTCCACAACCCTTATCAAAGACCAACTTCCTTCATGGCCGCCAAATAGACTTAATAATTGATGTTGTTCCTTACACAACCACTAATCAATACGTACTGTGCTATTATCGCTGTTAGACCTACCACCATGCAGGTCACTTCCACCGCCACCATTATGGCATATTGGCATGAGACCGTTAGTCTAGCCATCATCACTAAAATATGAGACTAACCAAAAAATCAAAAATAACAAGAAACTGAAAACATTCGGCGTTACAAAGATCCTGAAGGTCAGTTAATAAGTCAGAAATTTCAGATAAGTTAAAAAACTAGAGAGTATTTGAGGACTGCCAATTAGTGTATTAATAGTATATTTTATAATTTTGTCTGCATGATCTCTTGAGAAATATAATTCAACAAGTTGTGGAAGGTACTTTTAAATGTCAATAATGTTTATTGTAATAATCACTGCCTGCAGAATGCAATATGATGCTCTATTGCCGTAAACAAACAAGAGATGTTATTTACCCTCATTATCTTTACTAATAGCATTTAAGGAATAAATGCTTCATACGTTGGATGGCTTACTACTTCTAATATCTGCTGTTTGATAATTCAATGATATTTCACTTAGTTGGAACCCAAAACATCTGCAAATGGAGCAAAAAGCTAGGAAAGTGTGATCTAGTTGCATATGTAATGCAGCATTCTTGCTTGTCTTTAATGCATGCTAATAGGCCAAGAATGTATTCACCCCTTGTGGTAAATTAACCAATTAATTAGCAAAGTTAATTAATTAATTCAATTAACATGCAATATGCGTGGTAGCACAAACAAATCACCAACTAAGTTAATATGCAGTGGAAAATAAAGTTGACACGGTGATTTGTTTACGAATGGGGAAAACCATCGAGGCAAAACTCCATCGGGTGAATTTAAGGTCACCACTCCCGAGAATCCACTATTATCATAACAAGCAGTTATAAGTAAAAGAATCCCAGTACTTTATACCAACCTACAGTTGAACTCTTACCCCAATACCTGAACTTATTCTATAGTGACAATCTCTCATTTTCAATGCACGGCTCTCAGTACATGACTAACCAATCGATGCACGGATCCAAGTACGTGACTAACCACCAACTTGAGAAGAATATTGGCTGCAAAGTTCTTTAGTTCATCAACACGATGAAGATCATGAAGCTTCTTGGTTACAAAACCCTACAGCGTACAAATGCAGCAGCTTCTTCAAGATAAAGATAAACTAGGGCATATGTCTCCAGTCACAATATGCTTGTGAAAAAACTTTTGCATTAAGTTGCATCAGCTGTGACGACCCTTAAAATTATTCTTATATATGTTTAGGGTTGTGAGAAAAGAAAAGCCTAAACAAATATACACGGATTGGTGTGAAATCAAATCTGAAAAAATGATTTCCGTAAATCTCGATAGATAGGTTATCTATCAAGCAATTGTCGAACATCGAGCAAAAGCTGCCTTTTAAACCTTGATAGATGCTATTTGCCGAGCTAGCTGTAGAGCTTTAAAATCCAGCACTTCTTCACTAGATTCTTGAGCAGATTTGCATGGCTTTAACATTTGGACTTGAACTATTATTTCTTGAATTATTAAACACATTCTAGATCTACCCAATTACAAGTAAAGTACGTTTTGTCATAAGATTAGCCAATTCTAAATGACATATGTTCCTAACATGATTCACATGTGCCTTAACACATGCAAACTCAACATTGTAGCTGTTGTCTTTGTCATATTGATTTACATTGTTGATTTTGTTTTGTCTTCACCTAGAAGTGGAATGGTAAACATTCATCTAGACGAACAAAACCAGAAAGTGCCATTGCGAGGAAAAGCTAGTACTATCATGGAAGGGTAACTATAAGTTTAGACATTTAGAGTTAAAACTCAACAGTACATGCATTTTGCAATTAAAATAATTCGCCTAAAACTAGTATTGAAATTTCAAATTTTATAGTTGATTTAACGCCTTATTATAGACATGCTTTTCATGAAAATGTATTTGCAAAGGCGAGTTTAGTTTATAAGGCGACTGTTTGGCCTTATGAGTGACCTCCAGTAAAAATAGCTTAACAAAAGAAAGACTAAAATCAAATAAAACCAAAGGGTATAATTTGCATTTTAGTCTTATAATTTTTATTTTATGTTACAGCTTGACAAGCTTAGAATGACTGAAAACAAAATTGACCCAAACTTTGCATTATTTTGCTCTTATAATTTTTATTATATACTACACTTTGAGGTCAAGGAAACACAAATAATGATCCAAGGTAGTGTGTGTGTGTGTGAGGATAAATAGGCCGCGTAAGTGTGTAGGGCCGTGGGCTGTGCTTGAGGATATATAGAAGCCCAAGGATGGTCAAAAGGTTTGTTAAGTTTTGGGGTCAATGGGCCAAGGACAAGAGAAGATAATAACGGATTGGCGATAGTTCCCGAAAAGCCAAACCTCCTTGGGAAAGCATTGTGGAAGGTTGGAACTCAGCCATCTCAGGATTGTTTTATGAAAGGTGATCATTCTTTTGAGGATAAGCATCAGTTAAGGTAACAGAGCTAAGCCAGCAACAAAGGAAGAAAAATCTAGGGAGAAGGCTACCACCATTACATTAAATGCTCTACACCAAACCAACTGGCCTCATTTATGGGGAAATAACACTTGAACAGTGCTATCTCAGTTTACAGCTATTCACAAAGCTTCCAAGAGGTTTTGATGGGACAAGCATCTAAGAGATTACCTATAAGATCAACAAGTGGGAGGCTGGGATGAAGGATTGAATGACTATATAAGGGAAAGGCCCCCGTAAAAAACGGGGCAGGTAATTGAGGGAAGGGAGAAAAAAAAAGAAAGGAAACACTTTGTTTTTTATTTTAGTTAAACTTGGGCTAATATAAGAACATCTTATCCTCGGGAATGACCAAGGAGTGTTATTTCCACTAATCTGTGTCTTTAATTTTGTTGACTTGAGTCCTATCAATTGTGGTCCAATTTTTTCTTGCAGAATCATTCCCTGGATCGTTACACTCTCTAACAAATATATTGTTTTGGGCTTAGTGGGCCGTTGTCCATTATTCTTGGTGGGCTATAACTCAATCATAATCCTTACAATTGGCACTGTTTGTGGGAAACAGGGAAGCACTTACAGTTTTGACCAACCATGGTGGGTTTAGGACCAAACAGAGAATAATTTGTAGGCTCACAAAGTGAAGATCAGTTTGTTAATCTTGAAAGGAGAAGAGATCGTGAGGTTAATTGGACTCCTAGTGTGCATACAGGTCATACCAGTAGGAGTCACTCTAGAACTGGAAGCCATGTCTCACATGGGGAGGAAACTCAGAATCTTAAATTAGAGATAGACCACTTGCGTAGTAAGCTACGTCACAAACAACAAGAAGCATCCCTTCTTAGCTCTGGAACTAATTCAAGTGGAGATGATAGTTACAGGCCAAGGTCTAGAACACCTCCTAATGAATCCTTTTCTTCATCTTCACAATTGGATAGAGAGGAGCGATATCTCAGGAAGAGGGATAAAAGCCCGACCCCTAGGAGCATCCCTTTCTTTATCTTCACAATTGGCTAGATTTCTAAATCACCTTTTACCTGCAAAATTGATAAGGCTAAACTCCCTCGCTAGTTTATACAACCCACTTTTACTATTTATAATGGGAGGACCAATCCCATAGAGCATGTTATTCATTTCAATCAGAGGATGGTTGTTCATTTTAGGAATGAAGCTTTGATGTACAAGGTTTTTCCCTCTAGCTTGGGACCAGTCATGATAAGGTGGTTTGATGGGCTAGATGAGGGCTCAATTAGCTCTTTTGAAGAGCTCACTAGGGCTTTCGAAGCCCGATTTGTTATATGTAGCAGAGTTCCTCGTCTTTTAGATTTCTTGCTGTCTATGGTAATAAGAGAGGGTGAGACCTTGAAAACTTATTTAGATAGATATTGGGAAACGTTTAATGAAATAGACGGAGATTTTGAAGATGTAGTAATAAGGACATTTAAAGTTGGCCTCCCCACTAAGCATGATTTGAGAAAGTCCTTAACAATGAAGCCTGCGCAAAGCATGCGCCAGCTAATGGATCAGATTGACGAACACAAATGGGTCGAGGAGGATTAGCAGCAAAGGAAGGGGAAGGCAAAGATTGCTCATTCTGACCAAAGAGATTTCAAGTCGGAAAGAAATAATAACAACCGACCCAGGAGGGATTTTATTGGACATACTGGGCATCCTAGTGTGCAGGTGGTTGGTATAGTGTTTAAAGAGCCCGTTCATCAAATCCTTGAGAAGATAAAAGCTGAACCACACTTCAAGTGGCCAAATAAAATGGGAGGTGACCCCACAAAGCATAATCAAGGTCTTTACTATCAATATCATCAGGATTGTGGGCACAATACAGATGATTGTAGAACTTTCCATGATTACTTAGAGCAGCTGGTCAAGGTCGAGAAATTAAGACAATTTATGCATCAACCCTCTGGGAAGGGGAGTTAGGCTGGGTCAGCGTACCAGAGGGAATTTGTCTCGAAACCGTCCTTGGGAACAATTAATGTTATTCTTGCCGCCCTAAATTGGATTAGGGGATGTCTTTTTAGGGTTGTGTCCATAGTAAGACTAAACACCAAGGACTTAATCCCTGAGTCTAAGTGAGGGAGAGTGGAAGTCTGACTAGGTTTAAGTTTTTTTGATGAATACAAGGTTGGAACTTGTCAACCGCATGACGATGCCCTAGTGGTATCCCTTAGGATTGGAGGGTACGATGTAAGAAGGGTCCTGGTAGACCAGGGCAGTAGGGCAGAGATCATGTACCCCAACCTGTACAATGGACTTAATTTGAAATCCGAGGACTTGGTTAGTTATGATTCCCCTTTGGTGGGATTTAATGGGAAGACGGTCATCCCAAAGGGCCTGATCAAGTTGCCTATTCAAACAGGATCAAAAGCGGACGAAGTAAGTTCCATTGTGGTGGATGCTTATTCATCTTATACTACTATCTTAGCAAGACCATGGCTACATGCAATAGGGGCCGTATTTTCGACTTTGCATTTGAAGGTGAAGTACCCCTTGAAGGGGCAGGTTAGGGAGTTGATTGGAAGTCAGGCCATGGCAAGGCAGTGCCTGATCACCACTATTAGACATCAGTCCAAGGAGGGTGCCTCGGCTGCCTAAGAAAAGGCCTTGTAGCAATAAGCAGAAGTAACTGAACCCCTAGATATTGGAGACCGGGGGGGGGGGGGGGGGAGGGTAATGTGTGAAGAGCTTGTGAGGGTTAATGTCGACACTGATGTGGAGAAGTATTTTCAAGTTGGGGTTTAGTTGCCTCCTCGGGAGAAAGAGGAGTTATTGGTTTTTCTTAGAAAGAATGTCAATGTTTTTGCCTGGAATGCGTATAAAGCTCCTAGGGTGGATCCAAATTTCATTTGTCATCATCTGAATGTGAACCCAATAGTTGTCCCTAAGAAATAACCACATTGGCGCTCCTCAAAAGAGCACGCAGAGGCTGTTAAGGAGGAAGTAAATAAACTTAAGCGTGCGGGGGCAACCAAGGAGGTGCTCTATCCAAAATGGCTGATTAATACAGTGGTGGTGAAGAAGAAGTCAAGGAAGTGGAAAGTATGTGTGGACTTTACTAATTTGAATAAGGCTTGCCTCAAGGATCCCTTTCCAATTCCTCGAATTGACCACTTGGTTGATGCTACGGTCAGCCATCCTCAGATGAACTTTTTGGATACCTTTCAGGGATATCATCAGATACCACTAGCTCTGGCTGACCAGGAGAAGACTGCCCTCTCGACCCCTATTGGAAATTATCACTACTGAGTGATGCCTTTTGGTTTGAAAAAGGCTAGATCCACGTACCAAAGGATGGTGACTAGAATGTTTGAGTCTCAGCTCGGAAAAAATGTAGAAGCGTACATAGACGATATGGTTATGAAGAGTAAAGTAGTAACCGAGCACTTAATTGATTTGGGAAGTGTGTTTAAAATATTGAGGAAACATAAGTTGCGCCTCAATGCCTCGAAGTGTTCCTTTGGCATCAGTACCAACAAATTTTTGGGGTATATGATTACGCATCAGGGGATGGAGGTTAATCCTAATCAAATTAGGGCAATAAGTGACTTACGACTTCCTTGGAATCCTAAGGAAGTGCAAAAGTTGACTGGAATGACTGCCGCCCTAAACAGGTTTATCTCTCAGTCAGCAGATAGATGTAGACCATTTTTTCAATTCCTTCATAAGTGGAAGGGATTCGAATGAATTAAAGAGTGTAACCTTGATTCCACCAATTCTCTCCAGGTTGAAAAAGGAGGAAGTCCTTTTTTGCTTATATTGTAGTTACGTGTCTTGCCGTGAGTTTAGTTTTGTTAAGGATGGAGGCCAGGGTGTAGAAACCGGTCTATTATGTGAGTAAATCTTTGCAGGAGGCAGTGATCTGTTACTTGCCACTAGAGAAATCTTTTTTGGCCATAGTACACACTACAAGGAAGCTCCCTTATTACTTCCAGGCGTATACTGTTGTGGTCCTCACTCAACTCCCTCTGTAGTCATTACTTTGGAGATCTGATTATACGAGAAGAATCACCAAGTGGGGGACGATTTTGGGAGCATTTGACATAAAGTATATGCCTCGTACCGCCATTAAGAGGCAGGAGCTTGCAGACTTAGTGATAGAATTTATTGAATACCTAGGAGCGGTTGTTACCGAAGAGGGGGAATCAAAAGGGGTGCAGGTCCGAATAGTTGTTGTCCCCGGACATCTAACATGGAAGCTTTACATTGACGGAGTAGCTAACCAAAGGGGGTCTAGAGTTGGGATGGTGCTAGTATCCCCAAAAAGGATTACTATTGAGAAATCCTTGAGGTTGGGTTTTTCAGCCACTAATAATGAGACTGAGCATGAAGCCTTGTTAACTGCGTGGCTATGGTGAAGAAACTGGGAGGTAAAGCTGTTGAGATTTTTTCAGACTCAAGGTTGGTCGTCGAACAAGTTAGGGGTGAGCTGGAAGCCAAGGATCATAGGATGCAGGGATATCTTAATTAAGCTCAACAACTACAGTCTGGTTTTGAGTCTTTCTCTATACAACAGATCTCAAGGAGCAAGAATACTCATGCAGACTCTTTGGCAACTTTAGCAACTTCTTTAACGCAAGGCCTTCCTTGGGTTATCCTCGTCGAGGATTTATTAATGCCTACTGAGTTGGGATTGATGAGGGTCAGAATACACCAGATAAAGGTTGGTCCAAGTTGGATGGACTTCATAGTTGCATTCTTGAAGGATGGAGCGTTGCCTAATTAGAAGGGAGAGGCAGAGAAAATACGAAGAAAAGCTCCCTGTTTTTGGTTGTCCGAGGAGCAAAAATTGTATAAGCACTCTTTTTCAGGGCCATATTTACTTTGCGTTCACCCTAAGGCGGTGAAGCCACTTCTGGAGGAACTGCATGAAGGAATTTGTGGTAGTCATATAGGAGGAATGTCATTATCGCATAGGGCCCTTACTTAGGGTTATTGGTGGCCAAGTATGTAGAAGGAAGCTCAGGATTCTGTTAGGAAGTGTGATCAGTGCTAGAGGTTTGCCCCAAGCATCCATCAGCTTGGGGGCATGCTAAATCCTCTTTCTAGTCCATGGCCGTTTGCACAGTGGGGCTTGGATATCATAGGGCCATTTCCAAGAGTAGTGGGAAACCTTAGATGGTTTCTTGTAGGAACATATTACTTCACAAAACGGGTTGAGGCTGAGCCGATGTCCAATATCAGGGATGTTGATGCAAAAAAGTTTGTGTGGAAGAATATTGTTACTAGATTTAGGATTCCCTATACCTTTATCTTGGACAATGGACTCTAGTTTGATAGCAATAATTTTAGGAGGTACTGTGGTGAGTTAGGCATCAAAAATAGGTACTTGACCCCGGCCTATTCGTAAGGAAATGAGAAAGCTGAGGCAGTTAATAAGGTCATAGTTAATGGTTTGAAAAAGATGTTAGATGAAACTAAGGGCAGGTGGGTTGATAAGCTCCCACATGTTCTTTGGACATATCAAACTACTCCTCGTCGGTCAACCAAGGAAACCCCATTTTCCATGACCTATGGTTTTGAGGCAGTGATCCTTTAGAAGATAGGATTTTTGATGTTGAAAACAAGTCTATTTGATCCAGAAAAAAAATAATCAGTTACTCTGGGAGAGTTTGGATTTAGTTGATGAATGGAGGGAAGTGGCCATGGTCCAGTTGGCGCATTATCTTCAAAAGCTTAAATAAGGGCACGACATGGGAGTGAAGGTTAAACCATTGGCACTAGGGGATTTGGTGTTAAGAAAAGTGGTAGGTACTGCAAGGAACCTATCATGGGGAAAACAGAGACCTAACTGGGAAGGGTCATATCACATCACCTCGGTAACTAGTATAGGTGCTTATTTTTTGGAAGACCTGGATGAAATGTTGTACCAAGTCCATGGAATGTAAATAACCTTCGAAGGTATTATTATTAATGAAAGGCAGTGTTGCCATCATTTGTTTTAATTATTATTAGCAAGAATTCTTTTTATGTGCGTAAGTGTTAGACAGAACCTTGGCCATGCCTGGTACCTCGGACCACATGCCTTGGGTAAATTAATGCTCCTTTTATTTGCTTTAGTGTTAAACAGAACCTCGACCATGTCTGGTACCTTGGACCACATGCCTTAAGTAAATTAGTGCTCCATGTTAAACAGAACATCGACCATGCTTGGTACCTCAGACCACATGCCAGGGGTAAATTAATGCTCCCTTTATTTGCTTAAGTGTTAAACAAAACCTCGGTCATGCATGGTCCCTCGGACCGCATGCCTTGGGTAAATTAACGCTCTTTATTTGATTAACTGTTAAATAGACCCTCAGCCACGCATGGTTCCTCGGATCACATACCTTGGGTAAATTAACACTGTTTATTTGATTATGTATTGGTTTGCTAATTGCTTTGGTTTATGTAAGCATGTTGGAGAAGTGTTGTGTCAGTTTTCAATATTTAAAAGCTTGCAGTTCATTTTTACGATATAAACCTTTGGCAGGACTGAAAGTGGGTTGTTAATAATATAGATTATGCTTTGCCTGAATAAGTTGATTTTTTTAAAAAAAAATTTAAAAAAGGGGGGTAATAGTAGTACATACTTTGAATGAACTGAAATTCTCATTAAGTTAGAATGAACTAAAACTTCTCATTGAGTTCTTCATTGATAAAAAGGAAGTACATTAACTTTTTTTTTTTTTTTAAACAACAAAACAAAAGGAGTGAAACAAAAGAAATGTGGAGTAGTAGTATCGTAATTGCCAGTAGATGGTGAAGGGTTGGTCTTAGTTGCTAGTGGTGGGTTGGAGTGCTCAACCTCTTTGTCCTTGGCAACCTCCTTTTCCTTAGAAACCTCTTTTTCCTTGGTAGGTGCCTTAGTAGGTTCTGAGGTGACTTTGGTGATGCCAGCATCAGCAGGATGAGTAGCTATAGGATCTTTAGGGGTAGTGGTTGTTTGGGAGGTTGGTTGGGCTGCTATTCGCAGCGCCGGAGGGTAGAAGATGTTCTCTATTTTCCTCAAGTCCGAGGAAGCATCCACCCTAGCCAGGTTTAATGCCTCAGTCCATACTTGAAGGCAATAACCTCGACAAACTCCCATGACTTGTGCCCTCAGAGCATCCTCTATCTCTTTCACTCTAATTTCATAATCGAATTGCTCAACCTGAGCAAGAGCCTCCTCTTTCTTCTCTAGCTCTTTTTTTTAGCTTCAATCTACTCTCAAGCAATGGCCAGTTGCTCCTCAACTTTGCGAAGTTGCTGACGTTGATCCTCGGCCAGCATTTCAGCGCTAGCTAGAGCGGCTTCAGCACTCTTTCTCTCTCTGTCTACCTCGGTCAGCTTTGTGCCGAGGTCTTTGATCTTCTTTTTAGCAACAGCCAAAGTCTTGACAGCAGATACGCAGCGTGCCTCCTTATATTTGAGCTTTGAGTGAGCATGGTCTACCCGCTCCTCGGTAATGTTAGTTGTTTGGATTGCCTAAGAGGAAATAGCAATATTAAAAAAAAAAAAACAAAAAACAAAAAAACAAAAACAAAAACAAAAACAAAACAACAACAATTTTCTTTAGCAAGGTAAATCACAAGTTGAAGTTCTTACCATGGCCAAGTCCCTTTTTAGGGTTAGAAAGACCTCATGCATCTTTAGGGTCCTTAAGTCAGCCATATCCTGTGGAAGGAGCTGGGGTTGTTCCAGAGCATTGGCCACATAGCTTGCCTTCCCCTGTTGGAAATCCCTGATTGATGAATCTATTAGAAGAGGGGCTCCATCTAGCTTAAGCGTTGGATTCCATGCTGGGACCCTGGTACGGCGATCAAACACCATCTCCATGCCTGAGCCCTCCACTGTGTTTTTTCTCTAGTGCCCTTTGCCCCTTTCTGGGGCTCAGGTTCCTTAAAAGGGGTAACTTCACCCTCTTTAGATGCCTTTTTTCCTTTCTTGTCCCTTTTCCTCTTCTTTTCTAGGGGCTCGGTAGGGGAAGTGCAGGTTGGAAGGGGAGTTGGAGGCTGAGTTTGGATGATCACCTCGGGTGTGGATCGTCCTGCGTGAGACTCCAATAGCTTGAGTAGGCTGGTGTTTTTGTGTTGAAGCACCATAGCTTTTGTTATGTCGATCGTCTCTTAATTGCTGCTGATCTGAGCAGAGGGTAGAGGTCTTGGAACAGTGGCAAAAGATTCTGCAGGATCAGGTCAGTCAAAGACTTCAAAGTCTTCTTCTGAATCTACCACTTCAAACACTTTGACCACTTCTTCCTCTTGTGCCGGATTAGAAGAAGTTGCCTCTTCCTCGGTTGCGCGTTGGATGGGTAGCATGACTTGATGAGTACCTTTAGGGGGAGGACTGGTGAGGAACCCAAGTATTGCAACGTTGATTTGGTGCAGCCAAGGATCTTTCACTTTGACGTCGTTCTTAGGGGACTAAAAGTTGGATGAAATTGGCTTGTACTCGAGAATTACATTGGCGACACGCAGTTGTCCGTTCGTGTGGAGGAAGATCTCAAACTGAAGGATTCTATTGAGATTTGCTTTGTTAACCAAGCTGAAGTTGGGGGCGGTATAGTTCTTGTCTGTTGTGAGAGACCGCCAAAATTTGGGGGTGCCTTAAAAAAAGAGATTTTGGTGTTTTTAAGGCACCTTTCTTTTTGGGTAAGTGGTGTGGAGTTGCCACTTATTTTTTATACAAAAAAAAAAAAAAAAAAAAAAAAAAGAAGAAGGAAAAAATACAAATTTATATGATTGAAATGCTTCATTGTCATTGATTAAATAAAAATAAATACAAGCTTGATAAATTGAATCTTAAAAGGCTTTGAGTCCTAGTTACAATCCAACAAAAGAATACAAGGCTTTTTGTCCTAGTTACAATCTACCCAAAAATAAAAAGAAAGATAAGGCATAGATCTACCTATCAAAAGAAACTAAATTCAGAGGCTAGGTTACAGAATAAGGTGTTAGACACCAATCCGCCTAGACAGAGTCTGGTCTTCTAGACTCTCATGAACAATATACCCTTTATGCATGATATGAATGATATGTTGCATACGTGACAAACTTAACCAAAACTGACTCACATAAACTTATTTATGAATGTGTCCTCTTCTTTTAAGAAAAGTTCAGATCTGTTTTTGTGAATAAAAAAATTGATTTGATTTATTAAAAAAAAAAAAAAGAACCAGATCTATTTTTGGTATAGGTTAAAAAAAAAAAGTTTTAGTGAAGAAAAATCATTTCTGTTTTATTAAATAAAACAAGGTTTTTTGCTATAAAAATATCATATTTGTTTTGGAACAAAGTAAAAAAAATTAGTTTTTGGTTTGTATGTAAAAAAAAAATCATATCTGTTTTATAAATAAGAAAATCTAGAATTGTATAGAGAAAAAAAAAAGTCAGATCTATTTTTTATGTAAATTAAGAAAAAATATTTTTTTAGAAGAAGACTACACTCATGAAATAAACCTACGCTACTTGCATCAAACAAAACAAACAAAACATCACTACTTATGACTTCCTTTTTTATTTCAAAATCTGATATGTTTAAAAAATTCAGATCTGTATCTAAAGAAGATACAAATTAGTTTTTGTGTTTAAAAAATTCAGATCTACATCTAAGGAAAATGCTGATCAATTTTTATATTTAAAAATCCTGATCTACATCTAAGGGAGATACAGGTCTTTTTTTTTTTTTTTTTTTTAGTTTTGAAAAAGATTTGTTAATGAGTAGATTTTTGAAATTCAAAGGGTAAATCATGACAACAAAAGCATTAAGAACATATTTCAACGAAAATATTAACAACACATGGTATGGACATTAGAAATTAAAACTAAAAGAATACATCTACTCATGCACCATCAAGTAAAAAAAAAGAAACAGGAAAAAGAAAGACTACCTCTTGCATGGATGTGCTCTTCTTATTGAGGGAATATTTTAGGGTTTAAAGAAATCTATTCAATTATCTTTGAAACCTAAAATATCTTGCTTACAAAAAAGAAATTCTTAAGGCTAGAGCCTCCAGAACATCTTTAACGTAAGAGGGAAAATAATAGAAAAGAAGAGTTAGAAAGAGGGGAAATCAGAGAGCGTGAAAAAAGTGCTAAATTTTGAGATGCAACCTCTATTTATAGAGGCTGGGATGTTTGAAAAATTAGCTAGATGATTAGAATACGAGTTGGGACGCGTCCTTACCTCTAAAAAATCGAAAAAGGATGTGTTTCAGCTTAATTCAAGTGCCCTCAGGCTGGGGCCAGAGTTTGTGCAATCAGCACTCCAAATGTGCTAAATGGCCCTTTTGGGGCCGGTCTTGTGTTTTGAGTTTTGGTCTTGTCTTTTCAGCAATGATTATCTTGTAGATAAACACTCCAAAAAGTCTTGATTATTCCCAATTTTATTGTTATTTGATTATCCCATTTATTCCCATGCAAGCAAACCTATTTTTGACACTCACGAACAACCAATCACAAAATTATTTAATTAATTTTAATTGTCTAGCCAATCAAAATTAATTTAAATTAATCATGTGTGGTTGATTCTACCGAAACACAATGCATCTGACTGTGTAAACTTGATCATGCGATATCTTTCAATCTAACGATCTGATTTGGAAATCGGGCATACCGTCGCATCTGTTAGAATCTCAAGATCATTTTTATGATATGCAATGAATGAATTAATGCATGTAATGCAATCATGAATTTTGGGTATATGATTGGTCATTCTAGTCATCTTCCTTGATTAGATTATGGGTGCAAAATCGAGGGTTTATATCTGTAGAAACCAAAGAAAAAAGTACGATTAAAAGAGGAAAAGGAGAAGATATGCAATACAAGACAATCAAGAAGTCTTGGTCTAGGCCCTTGTTGGATTCGGGGAGACACAAAATGAGTCTGACCGAGGGAACCCTAGTTTTGAGGTAATACCCGGTGTCCTTAAGGTATTGGCAATTATATACCCAGTTAACATCGTGGTAGGTAAGGTTCACCCCAATTTTTTGGTTAAGGGCATCAACACTACCTAGTATCCTAAACAAATTTGGGGAACATTGGGTCAGGCAAAGTCTATGAGCAATTAAAAAATCTTTAGTTACCCTCCCTATAGGGATTTGCATTCCCCCCTCTATAAAAACAATCATAAGGATTACCACGGCCCCTTCTGGCCTAAGAGCATGCCAATCCCCTAAAAGGCAATGTTGTATGGTAACCCCAGGTGGTATATTGTGTCAGGTTTTAGAGGCTTTTATGCCCTTGAGAGTATCTACCAAACTATCCAACCCATCTATCTAGGAAGTAAAAGAAAAAACTGCTAAAGAATAAGGAAAAGAATTGTAGGCCGAGGAAGTACAGGGTCCTAAAGTCAATACATGAACTAAATGGTACTTACAGAGAAGTATGTAAAGAGCACCTCGGACAGCTTCTTTGAAAGACTGAAGATTTAGGAAATGGAGAAAATGGACCCCCTGCATCCTTTATATAGGAAGGCAAGGTGAACGGGAAAATTCCCACTCGAATTCCCATGGAGAATCTCCACCGTAGGATCTTTATCGTGTTGTAGGACGTGGGGGATAGAGTGCCGTGTGAAGCAATAAATGGGGCGTCGCAAATGCCGAAGCGTCAAGAGCGTGTTCAAAGCAGGTGAAAAGACGTTATCACGTGGGAATGTTCATTGGGTGAGTGAAGTTCTAAAACAAAAATCAAAACCCCACTTTCATCAGTGGAGAAAAAAGGTGGTGTTTTAAGGAGCTATTGTGAGGATAAATAGGCCGAGTAAGTGTGTTGGGTCGTGGGCTGTGCCCGAGGATATATAGAAGCCCGAGAATTGTCAAAAGGTTTGTTAAGTTTTGGGGTCAATGGGCCAAGGACAAGGGAAGATAATAACAAATTGGCAATAGTTCCCGAGAAGCCGAGCCTCCTCAGGAAAGCATTGTGGAAGGTTGGAACGCAACCATCTCAGGAATGCTTTATGAAAGGTAATCATTCTTCTAAGGATAAGCATCACAGAAGGTCACAGAGCTAAGCCAACAACGAAGGAAGAAATATCTGGGGAGAAGGCTGCCGCCATCACATTAAATGTTCTGCACCAAATCAACTAGCCACATTTATGGGGAAATGACACTTGAATAGTGCTATCTCAATTTACAGCTATTTACAAAACTTTCAGGAGGTTTTGATAGGTTAGACATCTAAGAGATTACCTACAAGATCAACAAGTGAAAGGCTGGGATGGAGGATTGAAGGACTATATAAGGGAAAGGTCCCCGTAAAAAATGGGGCAGGTAATTGAGAGAAGGGAGAAAAAAAAGAAAGGGAACACTTTGTGTTTTATTTTCAGTTAAACTTGGGCTAATATAAGAACATCTCATCCTCGGGAATGACCGAAAAGTGTTATTTCCACTAATCAGTGTCTTTAATTTTGTTGACTTGAGTCCTATCGACTGTGGTCTGCTTTTTTCCTATAGAATCATTCCCTAGATTGTTCCACTCTCTAACAAATATATTGTTTTGGGTTTAGTGGCCGTTGTCTATTATTCTTGGTGGGCTGCAGCTCAATCACAGTCCTTACTATATATATATATATATATATATGAGTGAATAATCACAACTGATATAAATTATTCAATACAGAACATTCAGTTTCAGATTACAAAGCTCTCTAGAATCCTCTCCAAAACTCTTTATCATTTTCACTTCTTCCCAGTTTGACTCCTTACTCCATCTCGTTGCCTGTGCTTCTGCAACCTTAGGTCTGCAGACAGTAATTTTCTTTTTCTTAGCCCATCCTTCCACAACTGATCCTTCCCAATTTCTCAAAACAGCTGCTATGCAGGCCTTATTTGCCATCAGAGCTGCACAGCCTGCACCACATTATATTTTGAATGTATTTAAAAGAGGGTTTCTGCCACTTCATGGGTTGTTAATGTACACGTGCTGGCTGTTGTTCTTGTCTTGACTGAGCCAAACTCTCAATGTACTGCAGAACCTTAGCAGGGAGTCCAAAGGAGAAATATCACTTAGTTTTGACTTTTGACCAAGAAAGATTCCTTGATTTCCAAATTTGGTCAATAACCACTGTTGCAAATAGTGAGAATTCCACAGCAGTAACTCCGCCACTTAGTACTTCAGCGGAAGCAACTTTGAATTTCACCAAATCAGCACTTGAGCTCACATTTATTGCATCCATTCAAAAGCCCCAGTTGAAGCCAAACCATGTTGTTCTTGCAAAATCACACTCCTTAAAAAGTTGCAAGCTTGTTTCTTTATGCATGCCGTGTAAACAACTTACATCCTCTAAACTCCATAACCCCCTTATTTTGTCCTTAATTGGCAATGCATCCACTGATGATTCTCAAAAGCATAATCTTAATTAGTTCTACTAGAAATCTTTAATATCCACCCCCCTTTCCTCCTATAGATCAGTAGATTCATGACAAAAATAAGCTGTTTTAACTGAAAAAACAAACCTTTTTTTCTTCTCAACTATCCAGATTAGCTTGTCCGGTCTTGGAATTACTAGTACTGGCAGCTGCAAAAAGCCCCCTTTGACTCATTATTAAATAACATTGCTAAGTACTGCCTCATCCCAACCTTGACCCTCATTGTTTATAAAATTAGCTACAATTAGAGACTCCTTTGCAGACAAGTCAATATTTGGTTTGGCTTTAAATCCCTAAATCCATCCAATCCAGAGATCCTCCCACACATCAATGCAATTGGCATCACCTATTACATAGCATGCAATTGATCAACTCTAAGTTTTATGACTTTAACCGGTTAACCCCCTTTAGCCATTCCCTGTTATATGCCCATTCTTGCCTCACACTACGCTTGAAACAAAGGATGTCTTGGTCTAAAGCAACCATCCAACCTAGTTTGGCAATCATGACTTAATTAAATTCTTGAACTTTCTGAAACCGAGTCTTCCATGTTGCTTAGGTTGGCAAATTAAATCTCATGTTTTCTAAGCAACGTACCTGCCATTTGCTGCATCAGGCTTGCATCAAAATTTTCTGACAGCAGCATCCCTTTCCTTTTTACACAGCCGCTGAGGCAAATTGAAAGGCATAGTGTACGTGGGGAAGAAATGTCAAACAGCTGCACGTGTCATACTTATAAAATTAATTCATTTATACTATTTTTTTTTTCTTGGTGGTATATATACCATTTCTTATGCTGTCTCTTGTGCTACAGATTAAGCCACATTCAGAAGCCTGTGGAGATTTTTAGTTTGTTTCACTACTGGCAACCAAAGAGAAATGATATGTCCATAACATTTTCACAATATTTTTATAATAAATCTTAAGTGGCAGGTTGTTACTGATTGTTATTATTGGTACAAAAAAAAATCTTTTAGTGTTAAGTTCAAATTTGAACCAGTAACAAGTAATCACCTATGATTTGTTGTAAAGATGTAAAAATGTTGTGGATGTAACACATTTCGGCAACTAAAAGCCATAAAGCTGTATTTACCGGTTTAGGTGGGGAACAAAGAACCAATGAACTGATGCAATAACCATGCTGAAATTATACCATTTCTTTTAGTAATTAGAAACTGTTTGTTTGGGCTAATTAAAGTCTCTGTCTGAGTCCTGATAAGAGATAACGAGTGATTACCTTGGATTACCGAGAATCTGGGCCAAATCATTGGCTTTTATATTTTGTTCCAATCTATAACGATTCATGTTTATCTTACATCAAAAGGCACTGTAGTACCTGCTTAAATGATAATGCTAGATTTTGTAATGTATTTGAACTTCTGCAGTTCATAATCATTTTAGACATCTAGTTACTAGTGTAAACATCATTCAATAACCGCTGTCCTGACTGCTCAGGTCTAAAAGCCCACAGCACCTATATGCATGCTTCATTAAAAGTCACTGGCTAAGGGAAAATGCTCACAAGATCATTTAATCGCTCACAAGATCATTTAATCATCATTTACATTGCACCATAATAATATCGTTTATAATTAAAATAATATCATTACATTTTGGCATAATGTTAATATAAAGATTGACCAAGGAATTATAGGATCATTTTTAATAATAATAATAAACATAAATTTCTCTGTATTATGTTATCTGCTACAAGAGTCTCCCTCATATATCCTCTCTCTATCTCTAGCTTTAAAAACCTGAAACATCAATACAAATTCAACTAAGCATTCAAAACTAGTTAAAATTTTATCAAAATATAAATTTGACAATAGTTATCCTAGTATAAAATGGTTAGAAGGTTTCGAAACTTCATGCTACATGATAAAGTTGACATAAATTGCAGTATAAAGAAAACGAATTAGAAGAAGGAAGGAAGAATCTTTTGTACTATTAATCTGCTTTTGCCAATTTGTGAAACTTGTTCCATGAGCAAACAAAAATGCTTGTAAATATTCACAAAATTCAAAGGATTTTTAAGGATTCAATGAGAGCCTCAACGGCACCTACTGGAGTTCCAACCAGATAATATGCTCTAAGATTGACATAGGCTCCTCTATGTTGCCAACCGATTCCTCCAGCAATATAAAGGAAGAATCACTACTTCTACATTAGCCTGATATGCTGGTTTCTTTTGAAGAAAGATATTAACAATATAATGGTTAGGCCATAAATATCAACAAGACAGGTCGCTGGA
This sequence comes from Quercus gilva, assembly GCA_023621385.1. Taxonomy (NCBI): domain Eukaryota; kingdom Viridiplantae; phylum Streptophyta; class Magnoliopsida; order Fagales; family Fagaceae; genus Quercus; species Quercus gilva. The sequence goes on along the minus strand of CM042482.1, from coordinate 47,515,459 downwards.
AGAAGATTACATCAAGAGTGAGCTTGTTTGAAGCTTTCAACAGTATTGAAGACTTTTTAATTGTAAGTACATATTCTATAATGAAAACTGAATTAATGCTTATTTGATCATATAGCATGATTGATAAAAAAGTAATAGCTTCTAAACTTCTCCAAAATTTACAACTCAAGCACTCAATGAGATTAACTCAAATACACTACATAAGAGAAATGTGAGAAAGGTGCCTGAAAGTATAGCTTGCAGGTGATCCAACAACAGTAGGCTCAATTGAACTTAATTTTATGAAAATCAAGATAACCGAAACCATATAAATCATATCTGATAAGGACTAGGACCCGTCAAAGAAGAAAAAAAAGGAAAAGAAAAGATCCTGGCTATATTGTCACTCTGAAACAAGATGGGAAGGATATGTACATTTCCAAATCATCATAATATAAAAATTCATTACAACATACCAGGAATTTTATCCAAAAAAATAAACATATTCAGATTGACAGAAATGCTTGTGCGCATCCAATATCAGTACCCTCTATTAGTAAGCACTTTTGAGAACAACTAGATGATATCCCGCGCGATGCATGGATATTTTATAATTTCATTTTGAAATAATTGCTAACTAATTTTTATGATCCATTAAAAAAATTTAATCTTGTGATATAATATTTACATAATTAGCTTCAATTATATTATATATTAAAAAAGCGGAAAATAAAAAAGAAACATAAATTACTATAACATAATTAAGAATATGTGTGTTGCGTGTGTGAATTCACAATTATTTAATTATTTCGGTTAAGTTACCTGCACAATTATTATTTCTACATCCTTTGAAAGAGAGTGAATAATTGGTTTGGTTTGTGAGTATTAACCTAACTCCTATCTAGCAATGAATGATTTGAGAAATAGATATCAAAACTATATGTTTCATCAACATGGGGCAAAAATTCCCTTAAATTGCCAAATCATTATGAAGTACATTCCTCCAAGCAATTCTTGAATCTTTTCAGCTAGCTACAACAAAGATACTAATTCTCAAGGAGCTGTGTATTGATTTTTTTAATAAATATACCTGCTAGTGCTTGTAAGATTCATGTATGTAAACCACCAAATTATGCACAACACATTATTACTCAATCATTGTATCACTATGGAATTGAGTCCAAAAGGAAGATAATTTTCTTTAACCATAACCATCTTTATAAAGAAAATGAAACGGGTGATATCTCACCATTGTGCAACTTATTATAACAGACGTGTAAGGATTCATTTATAATGAGTTTATGAGTTTCCAGCATCCGTGAAGCTTCTAATATACATTATCTATGGCCAAATGCACTAAGAAATACATCCTTGGGCACCAAGACCAATTCTTCTACTTGGAACTCTCATTATGTATTTCTTAAGAATTTACTGAATACATACCAAGACCTAATACCTTGAAGATGTCTTACACATGAGGGACATTTTTGCCACCATGAATTTTCAATCCAAGTGTTGCAAATATGTCATTAGTTATTGAAGAATTGCCTTTGAGGTAATCAAAAACCGTAGTTAAGGCCTAAAAGACAATTTTAAAAAGGAGACTGTGAATTGTCATTCATAGATCAACTTTATTAAAATCATGATCCAAGTTGGAGAACTAATAAATTCGAAAAGAATTTCTTATAGTCAAGAGAAGTAGAGTTAGTGACCAAATTTGGTAGTATTTTTTTTCAAATATATTCAAAGAATGTCAAATGTTAAGTTGCAGTTTCTAATTTGAACTAATTCAAAGTCTAGAACTAAAATAATTATATAAAAAAATTAAAAAATCAGCAGTTGCACTAATTTTTTAGGCTGCTTGACTAAACTTAAGAGGTTAAAAAAACGAACCTAGTAACCTTCAATGGATAGGCATGCCAACCCTCCCATCTTGAGCAACAGTTGATGCAAAACTAAGATAGGTGCAACTGCAAACAATACAATTATTGGAAATTTGTTAAGTCCTTGGGGACCATGATCCAACCAAAATTTTTTTTTTTAAAAGTTCAAAGATTGGAAGGATAAGAACTAATATTAATAATTTTCAAGATTATAGAATTTTATAGAGCCTAAGTATTAACAACCAAATTGATAATATGCATCTAGCAAGCTCTAATACCTAGAACAGATCCATCAAATATGTATATACCCATACCTAGAATAGAAAATTATTAAAATTTCTAAGGCAGCCATAAAACACATGAAATTTTGAGTAGAGAAGACATGGAGTGGAATATATACATCATATATAACAAAGTTAATTTTGGACTTTGCAAATGTTAAGTCCTGGATGGGAAAGTTACTTGTATCTACACAAAAAATCTTGTGGTTTCTTCAACATCCAGAAAAAGTCATGAACACATATACCTCTACACATGTTGTATTGCACACACTACCTTAGATTCTTAAACTTCTAGTTATGTCCCTACACTTATTTTATGTGACTATTGTTACCTGGACCCAAGATCACTGCCAATTACTTGGAGCCTTGGAAAACTACCCGCACCAAAAGAAACTCAAGCCTTTACATTCTTCTTAATACTTTAAAGTATTTGCTCCTCAGTTTTTATATGTCATGAGCAGATTATGTGTTTGGCTTCAATCCTAAATTTGTGTGATCCATTTGTATTTACAGAAATTTGGATATTGATGGATATGGACTAACAAATTATAGATTTTTTTTAAAGAATTTAACTACACCATGCAAAAAGAAAAATTGTAAAATAAAAAACCCAAAAGTAGGTTCTTTTTTTTACCTTGACAGGTCGACTGTTTGGCTTGAGGTTGATCCTATATTCCTGGAATCAACATTCAGAATGTTAAAAGACCACATAGAAACCCAAAGTTCAAAGTCCATTTAATTTTGGCAAGAAATTTTTCAGAAAAAATCTTTGAAGTGCTACTTTCTATGGAAACAAAAAGGGACATTTTATTTTTAAGAGAAACAGAGTTAGAGAGATTTATGGACCTGGCAAAATCGATGCCAAGCGGAGAGAACATCTCGGTCATGTATTTAAGGCCCTTTGAAGTCATTATTTTAAAATTGAGACTGAAAAGGAAAAGTGAAAGGTTGGAACTCAGAATAGCAAGAGGTAGAAAGTGATGAGTTGGTGTAATTGAGGAGAACGTTTGGGTTTTGTAAGAGACATGAAGAGGAGAGGGTTGATTTATAATAGAACTTCAAAGCCAATATGTTAATTGTACCTGGCGTTAATTATAGTTATTACTTATTAGAGTTCGGCCATGGTTAAAAATGGGCTTGAGCTTGCTATGAACTTTGATTTTAGACAAAAACTTTTGTTAATTTTAAATGCCAGCTTATGTTTTTGCAAAACTACTCTATTAAAGCGCCACATGGCAAGACCTCGTGCACTCCCGCATGAGGTCTCTGCTTTATATATATATTTATTGATTGATTTATATATGAAATTGCTCGAACTAATGCGACGATAGTCAGTTATTTTTCTGGGTTAATGGTTTTGGGCACCAAAGCTACATGAGTATAACTAGTTTTCTTAAGGATGTGTCCTGAATTTAAGGTTTCTAAAACAGCAGCAATAACACTGTTACCTACAATACGCCAATAATTTTTATGGAAAAAGGCAGGCATACCGTCATGACCTGGTGCTTTTTGTAGGGTACATTCGGTGTAGGGCTTGAACCACCTCCTCCGCTCTGAATTCCTGGAGAAGCGTAGTATTCATGTCTGCGGTAACACATTTGTCCACCACTTCAGTGATGGTTGCTAGATCATGAGGATTTGAGCAGTTGAGCTAGTATACAGATTGGAAAATAGTTCACCACAATTTCCTCTACATCTCCTGATTCCTTCTTCCACTCTTCATTCAGATTCTTTAGTCGTTCAATTGTATTTTCTGTCGCCGCTGACTAGCTTTAGTGTGAAAGAATTTTGTATTGCAATTCCCTTCAACCACTAAACCCGTGATCTTTGTTGCCACATTATCTCCCCACACTCCAACAACTCATTCATTTCCTCCCTCAGTTTTCTGCATTCATTGAGAACATCAACATCTCTCTCCCATTCTCTAATCTCTCAAGTTGCTCCTTCTGTTTTAAACTTGTTTGATCTTTTTTGAAAACTGACCTCTCCCACCATTTCAATTTTTTGGCACATGCTTTAATGGCTTGAGTTACCCCAAACGTTCTGCTACCTGCAATATCAGTACCCCATGCTTCACGAATGGTTTCCTTGCAGCTAACATCCCGTGACCATGCTTTTTCAAACTGGAAAAGGTGCAGTCTCTGCTGTCTTGTCTTACAGCAACACGGGTCTATGATCAGACCTTGAGGCCAAAACGTGATGCACAACTGCTTTTGGAAAGAACAATGTCCATGGATTAGTAGCAACCACTCAGTTTAACTGCTCCTTGACATTGGCAAATCCCCGTTTCTACAATTATTCCATGCAAACCATGATCCTTTGAAACCTAAGTCCTTCAATCCGCACACTTCAAGTGCCTCTCTAAAGTCCTGCATTTGTCTTTCTGCTCTCTCTGCCCTTTCTAGCTTCTCTCTATTGCTCAATATTTGATTAAAATCACCAATCACCAATCCTTTAATCTACTCAACAGCTTCCAACTCTCTGCTTTTGAATCCTTCTCCAGATGTCCATAAAAACTAGTTAGTCTCCACATTCTTTGTTACTTTCTATCCTTGACAACCATTTCAATATGATTTCAAGAGTACTGTATCAATTCCATATCCTCACCATCCATCCACATCATAGCCAAGACTCCACTTCGTCCTATACTTGGAACAGAAAAGGCACAACTAAATCCCAAGTTGCTTCTTATGCTTTCGATTTCATTGCAAACATTCTTGTTTCCATGAGAAACAAGATGGTAGGCTTATTATCCTTCACGAGATCATGAAGGCTGTGAACTGCCTGACGGTACCTATTACCTAAGCCCTTGGCAGTTCCAGCTTAAAAGATTCATTGCTGTTGGTGGGGTTAGGTCTCAGCCTCTGCAGTTGGTATGATTGTAGTTGTTAGATAGACGAATTCCCAGAAGATACAGCCACCAATTTAGCCCTCTTTTGTTCAGAGTCCTCTGGTGTTTCCTGTAGATTCACATCTCCTTTGCGTTTCCCAGTTATTTGGCTTTCTGCAGGTGCAACAAATTCAAGGTCCATTTTCCTTCCATTTGGCAAATGTGTCCATGTTGGGCCATGGCCCACTGCGTTGTTATTTGCTACCCCAGCCACATTGTTATTTCCACATCGTGCAATTACTTGCCTGAACTCTTTCATATCTTGCTCGTATACCAAACTAACCCCACATCTCCGCACATACAAGTGTGGACTAGAGGTCTCAAATACGACCATAATCCAATTGCATTCACCATGAACAGTAGGAAACCAATTGTCACGAGATATGTACAATAGCCAAATTTGATCCACACCAGAAGTCACGCTAGAGAAAGTTTCAGAGATATAATGACTGTGAGGCATATCACCTAAAGCTATCACACGAGCTCGAAGACCAAATATTTCGCCTGAAGCATCAAAATTATCGATCGGAACAGGTGGATATAATGCATCGAAACAAGCACAAAGATTAAATCCCATCAACTTTTTATTACTCCAATTTGGAGGTAGCTCTATGCTTATTGAGTTCCCCAAGCTTTGATGAGTTAACCACTTTGGAATTTCAATTCCAGGAAAAATTAAATGAAAAGAAGTTCCTGATCCAGTCTCTTTCCTTTTGGTAGAAGTTTCATTTCCAGTTTTTGGACAAAAGAATCCCTGTACCAACAACACCCCCAAAAAAATAAAACATGATATTTAACAGTTCAAGTTCAAATTCGAGTTTGAGAGAGAGAAGAGATTACCTGTAGGTAATGGTTCAATATTTTAAATGCTACTCTGTCACTGCTGTCATTATACCGATGCGAGTCAAAGTAAGGTCGTGATACACTGCTTTGTCTTCTGACCGACTGTGGTGATGGTTCTAGGGAATGATGATATTGAGCCTTTATAGATCTCACAGTTGATGAAAGCTCAGGGAATGATTGAACATTATAACAGTGGACCAAATCATTCCCAGCTGGTAGATTGATGCTTGCAGGCAAGGTATTAAAATAGCCTCTTAGATCAAATTTTTGTAGGTTGGAAAACAACTGAGGACTCAAGTCAAGATTGGATTGGGGAGTTTCAATACTGGCATTTCCACTCCATTCAAATTCCGTCAAATACTTTATTTGCAAAATGTTCTTTGGCAGGTTAGCAAGTTTTAAGCATCCATAAAGAACGAGTTTTTTTAGAGACCTCAAAGTACCCATGTTGTTTGGAAGACTTTTGAGATTTCTGTAGTGTCTTAGATCTAATAAAGTAAGGGCAGTCAAACACTTGATTGATGAGGGTAGTTTCTCAAAAGCGGTATTACCCAAATAAAGTTCTGATAGACTTTTCAAAATTCCATTAAATTCTGGAATCTCTTTGATTTTTGAGCAACCATAAAGATTAAGAATCATAAGGGACTCCATTTCAGTTCTCATGCTAGGAAGATTGATTAGAGAGTGGCAGTTTTCCGGATCTAAGACAATAAGCCTACTGAGTTGTCCAATGGATGGGTGGATCTTAACCAAACTAGTGCAATTCGCAAGATGTAGTCTCTCAAGGTTTGGAAGCCCTTTGAATTCAGGTGCCTTAATAAGGTTTGTGGAATTGCTAAGATCAATGAACCTTAACTTCTCTAAATACTGTTACAATGGGGAAAAAATTGAATAATATAGAGTTAATAATCAAAAATAATAAATTATTAATGAAAAGATCAAGCATAAATACATGAGATAGTATCTCTTGTGCATGCTCCATATAGTGCGAGCATGAGGGGTAATTATAGAATAATTTGGGAGTACAATTAATGGGTACAACTCACAAAACAGTAGGTCCCGCTATTTAAATACATTAATGAGACTCATTATTCATGTTAGATGAGGAAGTATACATTTATTGTACATTGGAGTATTCTATAATTTTCTGGAGATAGTGCAATGCATTGAAGCTACTCCTAGAGAGAAGAAAAACAGTAAATAATAGAAAGAGAGTTAAAAGAACTAAATTACCTTTACTCCTTCCCAAAGATATTTAATTTTGCTCCACTGTAAACGAAGTTCAACAAGTTCTATAGGTTGGAAACTGGATGGTAAACATATTGAAGAATAGTGATCCCATTCAAGAACTCTTAGATCATTAGAAAGATGATTGAGCCCATTTGGGATCTGCACACCACCAATTATAAGCAATCTAAGATTACACATCTTTGAAAAAGCTATAGGGTTAGCTTCATAGTTCCGGTATGCTCTTTCCCCTTCAAAAAATTTTAGGGCTATTGCTTGAATTGCTTTTGTTGCCTACGAATTAAAAGCAAAGGATCAATGAACTTGCACAAGAAAAGATAAGAATTCTAGATTTACTCAAGTTTTATACTTTTGTAACAATTGGTGGACTTAAGATAGCTGAGGGAGGGAAATTGTCCCATTAAGCCCTTCTATAGCACCAAATGTAAAAGTTTTTTTCTTGATAGCCTGTTTAAAATTCATATAGTAAGATAGATTTTTTTTTTTTTTTTTTTTTTTTTTTTTTTTTTTTTTATAACAATACATTAAAACTAGAAAGGTGCAACTCTACCTTCTAGAAATTCAAGACTAGAGGAAAAAAAAAAAGGAAATTACAACATTACTTTTAAAGTGATGAAAAAAATAGAATTAAGCCTATGAAATAAGTTTCCTAAAAAATTAAATATCCTAATACGTCAAGACATGAATGATAGATTGATTACATCAAAGAAAGATAAAATTCAAATTTACAAGCAATGAGACAACCACTTTATACTTTCAAAATATATCCCATTATGTTTTCATAATATAAGAAATCGTAAGAGATTTATATTAGCATATTAAGTGGTAGTTTGTATTCTATATTTCATTAGATGATTAAGTACTTGGGTGGCTACTTATCTATTGTCAATTTTTCAAAGAACTAATTTTTGAAATGAAATTATGATATTGTACCTTCCATTCTTGTTTGCTCAAATAGAACTTTAGTTTTGAGATTGTTCGTACCGTATCCTTTGTCAATACATGAAACAAATCCTTACGAAGCCACAACCTGCTGCGCTTTCCAGGCTCTTCACGTGATTCTCGACGAATAATTTCTCTACCCATTACTTGTAGTAGATCATGCGTCCATAATTTCTCGTATTTTACGGTTAGGAGAGATTTATCCATAAGAACATTTATACCAATCTCCACTTCAAATCCACAATACTTTAATATCTCTACTACTCGATTTTTCATCTCCCCAATAAAGAAGCAAACAATATCCAAGAATATCTCCTTATACATTTCCTCTAGTCCATCATAACTGACTTTAAGTATATCAACTATTTCTCGTTTAGGAATTTTTTTGAAACTTTCCAATGCACTTTGCCATACATCCATTGTTCTTCCAGCCAAAAAGGAACCCAAAATTACAAGAGCTAATGGAAGGCTTTTAGCATAGTATACAACATCACGGGAGATCTCTAAATAACCTTCTCTAGGTTGCTCATTTCTAAAGGCTTTCAAACAAAAAAGTTTTAGAGCATCTTGATCGTTCAATGTGTTGGGCCTATATATTTTATCTTGATGCACTCCATGTTGGACCAACAAATGTTCGTCTCTAGTCGTTATGATGATCCAACTCCCCAATCCAAACCAGTCGTGCTTTCCAGCCAAGTTTTCTAATTGGTCCGATTGATTAACATCATCTAGGACAAGTAGAACTTCTTTTTGATTTAGCATTTTCCTGATCATTTTAACTCCATCAACAACATCCCATATATTTATATTAGTTTCCCCCAAAATTTGTGCAAGTAGCTGCTTTTGTAAGGGAAGCAAACCATCTTTTTCTGAAACTTCCCTAACATTTGTGATAAAACTCGAACCTTCAAAATGATTAGAGAACATATCATAAACAACTCTAGCAAGAGTTGTCTTTCCTATCCCCCCCATACCACAAATCCCTATCATGCAAACATTGTTCCCAAGACCTAAATACGAAGTGATCAATTCCTCCACTGAAGAATCTATTCCTACCAAGTTTTTGGTATCGATTGAGAAATTTAATCTCAGTTTATGCAATATCTCTCCCACAATGTTTTGGATAAATTTTACCTCATGCCTGTGGAGGAGATAAATTAATAATTAGGGGATGGTTCAAAAACATAAGAATTCATTAGCTAAAGCAATGTGGATAAACTACCTGTATAAGTATTGTATGATTATGTATCAGATATACATGTCAACGGTGAGGTTAAGAGCTACATTTTTTGTCATATCCAGTTGAAAGAGATCCATTGCGAATTTTTTAACTACATACAGACATTTGTTGTTCTTTACTACAACATATGGGCCTTCCTAATCATAGAAAAAATAAAAAAGAAAAAGCAGCAAAAGAGGGAGAGAAGCACAAAGCTAACTAGCAGCTGCGAAAGGAAAAAAAGTGAATATCCTAACTCCAATTAGCAATGATTTTTTTTTTTGATAAGTAACTCCAATTAGCAATGATATTTAGAGCATTCACATTAGCTTATGCGAAAATTCCTCTTTATTATAAAAGAAGAACCTACTTTATTTATTTTAGCTAACCTTTTTTCAAAACACTCACATTTGATTATCTATATTTTATACTTATCATTTTTTTCTTAATTTTTTTAATCGTTTCTCTCACTTCACTCACAATAACTCACATTCACTATCTTCCTTCACCAAACAAGACAACCCACATCCAAGACCACCGTGACTCAAGTATCATTCAAACCCCCTCTCCTTTAATCACCGGCTACACAACCTTCAAATTGCATCCAAATCACCCAAAAATCAAGCTCAACCCACTCCAAAATCAACCAAACCTATTCGAGCAAACCCCTATTGACAGAGATCCTCCCACCCACTCAGTCAAAAAACCATTACACAACGACACCAACACCCCAAAATAACATGAAAACTCATAAATGATGCCTCATTGTGCTGTCCGCGGAGCAAGTGAGTAGATCTGACGTTGTTGTATTGATGGAAAACCAGATTGGAAGTGGAGTTATTGGAGGACAATTATGGGAGTAGAGTTGTTAGCATAGAGGAAAGCAGAATATGGCCCTACAGGTGGTCTCAAGCACAATTGGACAGGTCTTGTAGGCAGCAAAGGCTTTGTTTGAGTGTGTGTGTGTGTGAGAGAGAGAGAGAGAACATAGGGCTCAGTTAAAGCGAAGAAATAATAAAAAATTGTTTTGCATAAGCTACAACATCACCTAAATTTGGACAAGCACTATAGCAAAATTTTATTTTGCCAGATGAATACAGAAGTTGATGCGAGTGTTCTTTGGGGTTCATTAGCCAAATTTAAGGCCTTGTGCTATTTTAGTTCAACTGATGTGAATGCTCTCAGCCCACTAAATCCAAAATATATTTTGGCTAGAGAAAAAGAATTGCAAGATTGAATCCTGCCAACACAAACCCAAGTTGTGAAAACATCCCTCACAGATCCAACAACATTCCATTCTGCTATTTTTTTTCCTCAAAAAGTAATGTGAAAAAAAAAAAAAGTATATATAAAAAAGAAAAATAAAAATAGAGAAAATGAACTAGGCATTGAGCATGGCAACACTCCGTTGCTAGTCCCTGATACAATAGAGCTTGTTGGAGGAATCGAAGAAGGAGCAAAGGAATTTGAGGATGGTGCCCAGCTCCAACACCATAACCTTGTCATCCTCATTGGCATCAAAGAAGTTGAAACCTTGTTCAACACGTCCATTTGTTAAAGGTAGATAATGCCAGTCTGGGCTAGCCTGGAGATTTGACTTCAGTTTTGGGATGGGTTTTGTTTTTATGGTTTGGGGTTTGGTTTTTTCACTTGAGAGAGAGAGAGAGAGAGAGAGAGATATTAGGTGTGATTTTGGAAAATTTGCCAATGGTTATGGGTTCCGTTTTGATTATTTGTTGAGACTTTGATTAATTTTGTTTAGTTTAGGACTCACGGAGATCTCAAGTATTTTGTTCAAGTTGTTCTGAATTGACAAGGATTTTGAAGGATTGCACATATGTTAATTTAGATTTTTATTTTGTATTTGATGCAGTTTTTTTTCTTGGGATTGTTCTTTGTAATGCCCAATTCAACAAGGAGAACATTGTTGCTTGTTTCCATTAATTTGACAAGCACATTATTGACAAATTCAATGCCATTAGAAATTCATCATTTACAGCATATTATGCTACTTACATTCTATATTGTATTCTCCATCGTTTATGAAAGAAGAATATCATTTAAATATCTAACAGAAATAAATTAGCAATGGAAATTACCTATCTTGTAAATGCCAACCAGAGAGATTGGCCACTTCTATCAAAGCAGCTCTCCACATTTCAACCTTCTTTGTGTTTTCTTTAAAGTGCTTTACGTGTTCAACAAAAGCTTTTTCAAAAGTTCCTGTTTGTTTCCGTACTGTAGATGGATCCACATCATAAAAAACCGGTAGAACTGTCATTCCGTTCTCTTTCATGCATCTAACAATATTGACAAGTTCATCCAAACACCATGTTGAAAATGCATAGTTTCTTGAGAGAATGATGATAGCAAACCTCGATCTTTCTATTGCTTTCAAGAGCTCTGGCGAAATAGATTTTCCTATCTCAAGTTCTTCATCATCCCTAAAAGTCAAAATGCCCTTCTTTTTCAAAGCAGAGTATAGATGATCCGTGAAGCTTCTTCGAGTGTCCACGCCTCTAAAACTTAGAAACACCTCGTATTTCCACCAAGGTCTTGAAGAAGAAGATGATGGTGATGGTGTAGACCCTCCTTGAGTGCTCATGGTAACCATAGGAAATATACAGATTAAATTTGAACCACAATATGTATGGAACTGAAGAAAATAAGTCACAAGAATCATAAATTAGAGAAGAAGAAAACAATTTGATGAATATATTAAGGAGGGCATATTGAAGAGATGAATGTGTGTGAACTGAAAAGTCAAACTTACAGGTTTGGGAAATAAAAAATTGCAGCAGTAATTGTAAAGAGCAAAAGCCAGTGGAAATCAACGCCGGGCTGGATTCAGCTCCTATCAGATAATTGCCTATTTGGTTAAAGAATAAGCACAGTTCTCAGTGTGTTTTGGGAGAGATTAAGGAATGGGCACTGTTCTGTGAGTGTGTGTGAGAGAGAGATAGGAAGCCCATTGTTTTGGGAAGCTCAAGATAAGGCAATAGCCAATAGCCAACAGATGAAAACTAGACACTGTTTTGCTAAGATTTTCTGAAATTGTTGTCTTAGGATTTTCCGATGAAAGTAACAAATGACATTCTATAAAAAACTTTTCCCGTTGGATCTTTATTTGTGTGATTGATAATTGGTCTAGTACCTATTTAATTTAATACAATATACAAAAGCAGAAATTTAGAGAGTAATTTTTCTTAAAATACAAAGTTTAGTTATAAAATTGGTTCTAGTATAAGCTTACAACCTTATTTAATATATTTTTACTTGAGGTGAATTTTGACAAATTTACGTATGGATTACATTTTCTTCTTTTATCCTCCATACTTGCAAAATTTCTATAAAATTAAAGATTAATAACTATGTCATCAATAAATTATTTAAATTACAAGTTTTTGTAGTTTAAAATCTATATTTATATATTTCTAAAAGCTGAGACATAGCATTTAATATTGCTATACTCCTGTTAAGCCACCTCGTCAGTCACATCATACTTTTTTTCTTTTTCTTTATGATTTTTTTTTATTTTTTATATAAAATAATTAAATATAGATCATGGACAAACATTATTATTCATTACATACAAATATTTGACTATTCAACTACCCTAATTGATTTCAATTTTTCATTTTCTTCTTTCAAATTTGAAGTAATTGTTAAAGTTGAATAATTCATTATAATTTTAGTGAACAAAATTAACATTTCAAGTGTGCCTCTTTGTTTATCTATCATTACAGTGTTTCATCTTTCAAACTTTTAGTTTTTCACAACCTTATCTCTCTCTCACTCATACATTGATTATTTATTTAAGTTTTACAATGTTATATATACCAATGCACATTCTAGATACAATCACCTGTCATCTATAACAAAAAAATTAGCACAATACTAATTCTTCTCCATAATTTTCAATCAAGTTTTAGTTTTCACCATTTTGAGAAAACATCAATTATTTTTGTCAGAAAATTTCAAAGTTAACGCAACAATAGGAAGACCATTGAGGTAAACAACATGCACAATAAAAAATGATTTTTTTTTTCCTTTCTTTTTAGTATTCTTGCATTTTTTGAAGTGATTTTGTTGTTTTCTTTTCCAAATTTTTCAATGATAGTGACTTTTGTTATTTTTAATTGAGACTTAGAATTGTTAATGCAATTTTATTTGGCCTATTGTTGTTGTGGAAATTCCTAATGTTGATATGAAACATATTAATAATGAACATTTTTTTTTTTTGCTTATTTGTAAAGTGTCAAGAAGTCAAAACATTTTCAATTCAGTAATTTTGTTATTGTTGCTCCCATGTGTTTGGTAAATTTTCTTTTAGAAATATTATGCGTCTTTTCTCAAACCTGTTTGTAATTTTTATTTTGTTCATTCTATTACAAATAATATGAATCTCCACTATTAAATTTTTAGCTAATTTGAGCTTTCTTGGTAAACTTTTAAGGAAAAGGCCAAAAAGAGGATAAGACAAAATATAATTTACTCTAGAGCATTATGCTTTTAATGTTTTTATGCATAGATACTTAAGGAATTTGATTAATTCTTTCTTAGAATTCCTATTATCCTTATGTCTAGCCTCTTAGATTAATTTTTGGGGGTTCAAGTGATAGCCTAGCAATATTCTTTATGGTGTCCCCTATTTGTGGTTCAAAACCCTCCATCCCCCCTTCACCACCATCTATGTCTCTCTCTCTCTCTCTCTCTCTCTCTCTCTCTCTCTCTCTCTCTCTATATATATATATATATACACACACACACACAACACACACACACACAATCGACTGTTCAAATTAAAAATTCTCATGTGTTACTCTTTAAAGATTTTATTAGATGTATAAATGGTACTTTTGGTTTTTGAAACATGATCAACAAAACGTGATTTTTATATAATTATATCTAGACTATACTGCAATGTCATGATGGATAGATTAATCTTATTTTACTATAAAATCTAAGTAATCATGTGATTTATGAATTTGAAGAGTTATATATTACGGGATTTGTTTATATGTTCATATGATGAAATAAAGTTTGCTTTTTGCATTTTATTTGATTTTATATTTTCACTTTATGATATATGATTTATTGATTATGATCTATTGCATAGTTATCTTTATATTCTTTTTCACTTAGTTTCAATTGTGTGGAAGAAAGAGACATGAATCTATGTTTTGGAGAAAAATATACATGTAAATGAGTGTTTGGATCACATCCACGTTTGGACGTTTTGCGTTTCAGCCCTTTTTTTTTTTTTGGACCAGCGCCTGATGCACTGTTCATGTCCATGAACAGTGCATCAAGGCATATGAACAGTGTTTTTTAGTGTGAACAATAACCGGAAATTATTTTTTTTTATTGTTTTTAGTTTTCAGTTTTTAATAAAATAAACGATATCCAAATGCACCTTAAGTATTGAATTACATACATCTGTATAGTAATAAACAAAGTATACATGGTTAGAACTTAATCTAATAGTTCTTACATGGTAAAATTTTTTTATATAAAATTTATTGCACTGTATTTTCATACATATCTCACTATATATAATACCCAACTACAAAATATATTTAATTTGTTAGTTGTTACACCACAAAAAAACTTCTAATATAAAACATAATTTCAAATAACACATATTGACTTTTAAAAATATACAATCTAATATATTGATTCAATAATTATCCAATAAAACATATTTATATCAAATTTTCCTGCGCATCGAGCGGATTTGCGACTAGTTATGCATAAAATGTAAGCTTATAGCTTATATAGTAAATAATATCCCATTGGCACAAAATTTGTTATGTGCATTAAGAACATAAAGAACATGCAATTTAACGGTTAGATTTTCAAAATATGTAGTAATGTGAATGTTATTGAGTAAGATTGTAACCTTATATTACAACTAATTTTGTAACTAAATTTTGTCATTTTTCTCATGACAAGTGGCATATCTATCATGTTAAAACTCCCCCAAGAGATGTATTGCTATAATTCCAAACCAACGCAATTTGTTAGTCCCAAAGACACCAACTAAAAAAACTATTGTGTCTGTCAGCCAAAAATAAATAAAAAACCATTATTCTTATTACGAAAACACTACTTGAAAGCTCGAAAATTACAACTATACACTACTTAACACAATTAACTGTTTGTGCCTTGTTTCCATCATACCACCACCAGAAACAATCCCAATCAGCACTGTTTCATGTATGATTTACAAAAGACATGAGATGTATCGCTTTGCGCATGA
The DNA here is from genome assembly GCA_023621385.1 of Quercus gilva. Classification (NCBI taxonomy): domain Eukaryota; kingdom Viridiplantae; phylum Streptophyta; class Magnoliopsida; order Fagales; family Fagaceae; genus Quercus; species Quercus gilva. The sequence continues at coordinate 47,499,912 of CM042482.1, read as the reverse complement.
TTTATAAAACACTGCGAGAAATCGAGAGAGAGAGAGAGAGAGTCGATAAGGTAGAGAGGCAAAGACAGAGACACTAGAGAAATCGTATGGATTGAGACCATTAGAATGTGAGGCACATAATTAAATGAATATGTGGAACGCAAGGCTTGATCTCCTAAGGATCTCAAGCCCTGATAACAAAATCTAACGGAGTGATATTTGGTGAATAGTGATCAATTTAGAAGGGCTAAGTTGCTTAAAGTAAGGTTGGGCTAGCTCTTCAAAAGACACTCTTGGAAACAATACCTTTCAGATTGTAGCTGTTTTCTCATTGACAAAAGCTTATTAGACTTGGGCCACATTATTTATTTATAGTTACATAAGCAAATTGCGGATTGGCTAATGAGTTTGTCACAAAGGCTATCTTTAATTGGCCAAAGCCTAACAAACAACTCTTACAAGAATACTAGTGTACGCCTCAAGAGTGCACTCACTCTGATGGACAACATGAAATTCTTTGCAAGTCCATTTCTCAATATGACAATTATTATTTGACATGAATGGTGGAAATACTCTGTTCAATGACTTCATTGGATTTATTCTTCCGTTTACCCTTAGTCCTATATAGGAAATAAATAACTATATATTATGAGCTAAAGTGACAACATGTCGAGAAATTATCTAACATAAGTAGCTATAATCTTGACCTCATCTTCTCTAAAAGTTTGCCGACCTGCTTTCTTGTAGTCTTTGGATCTGCAATATAATAGAGATAATAGGTAAGGAGAGTAAGTTATTTTGAAGGGTAGGTTACTTGGAGCCTATAATATCAAATACCAAAACTGACCAGGTCGATTTATACGCCATGAAAGCATTTTGCACAGCAGGTTTTGCACGAGGTCCGGTCTTACCAGTGTATTTCCAAAAACACAAATCAAGGGGAAAAAAAAAAAGAACAAAAGGAGTATACATCTATGTGCGTAAATAAGTAATATAACTGACTGTATTCAAGCAGAGCATAGCCCAGTATTAAATGTTTATAATTAACTTGGCAAGATGAATAGGATTTTCGAAGTTTAGCTCGAGCTACCACCGTGCACTCTTGACGTATGTGGAGGGCAAAGATCAAGGTTCAAGTTTCCAAGAGAAAGTTCAACACATATATATACACTTAAATTAAGTTAGAGTAAAATTTTTATCTTATATCAAAAAAAGTTTAGCTCAAGCTCATAAAGGTTGATCTTTTACATCTCTACAAGTAATATATTCTGCTGTAATCAAGCCATGCAGAGGTTGGCTCGTTTCATTAGTCAAGCACAAATCTCAAGCATAATTCAGCAAACAAGCTTTGTTAAAAAAAAATTTGTTGTTGAGGGGGGAACCAAAGTAAATTTTATCTAAAGATCATAATATATGAAAGTCATACTTTCATTATAAATAAGTGAGCCTAAGCTGCATCATTAAATATTTTTTTAAAGATTTTTTTTCTTGTTTTTTTTTTTTCGGCAAGCCTATATCGTTTCCATATCAAGCCCTATTAATAAGATTAAGTTGAGCCTACGCTTAATTTTTTATCCTTGAACCTGTGAACGAGTGGTCGATCGTTCCCTTCATTGACAAGAGGGTATCCATAATATTGATTACACATAGATGTATTGTTTTTGCACATGTACATCTGAGGCAGAGAGAGAGAACCTCGAAATATGTCTTTCATAACATACAAATAACAAATTCCTTCATGGAAGGCAAGTTTGATTTTATAATAAATTTTCTGTGAAAAAACCTGCAAACTCATCTACTTCGATTGTGCACATTTATTTCATAATAAATTTGTTGTGAAATACAAATTAAATGAAGGTAATAAACTTAGTCATGTGTATTTTTCATATCATTTTTCTTTGCAAGTACTTTTAACATTTTTTTTTAAAACTTTTCTTAATTATATCTTTATTTATTTACTCAATGAAAATTCCTATAATCCTACTAACATATAGATAAATTTTGTAAACTAAATCATTATCTTAAAAAAATTATTTTAATCATTTGCACTATTTCATTATGTTTGCTTATGCAAAAATATATATCAGTTATGCCTACCTTTATCTAAAAATAAGGTTATCAACAATTTTTTATTTTCATATTTATCTTCAAGTATATTTACAACTTGAGATTAGATCAAAGGGAATAATTTGATGAGATTTTATATTAGAGTTTAACTTGAAACTATACTATCTCTTAATAGTAAAATCATTCAGGAAAAAAAATATATAAATATTTGCAGCTAAACAATAATTTAAGGATGCCTACATTGAAAGCTACAAGTTCTCTTTTCCTCTCCAAGGTTATTTAACTCTATCATTTTTTTTTCTATTTCATTATACACATATTTGATAGGATCTTTTTTTTTTCTTTTTTCTTTTTTAATTTCATAATACGCATATATTTGATAGGGTGAAATTCGGTGCCTCCTCCCTCGCTTTCAAAGATAAAAAAATCAATTCTCATGTAAGTCTCTCTATTTTTATTTTTTAATGTTTAGTGATAAGTAAAATTACAACATAAAGGATACTCTAGATTCAACTCGTCAGTTTTGCCCGTGTAATGGAGCCTACGGCTTAAGCTAACGGGATAAGTGGTGAGGATGGCTGAAGACCTTAAAGCTGACACCATTAATAAGCTAACGACGTTGTAGCTAAAGGGAATAAGGTAAGCCGACGGTCCTAAAGGTGACGACCTTATTAAAACTTGGCTTGACCACCACGCATGAGTATATAAGGAAATGACTTGTATCCCACACTGAATATTAGTCTCCTACAAGGAAAGGATTCCGCAATCTATGCTTATAAGGACTCCTATAAGGAAAAGACTTCTACTCCAAGGAAAAGAGGTCAACCCTCTACTACTATAAAAACCCCAATACCCTCACAAATCAAGATACGCATAATTAACCCCTCTCTAGCACTCTAGAATTGAAAAGAAGTTCTAACTTGACCTTCGGAGGATATTTGGCCTGCACCACACCGGTGCTCTTTGCGAGGTCTTCCCCTTTTTGTTGTGCAGGTGCTGATTAGAGTGTGCAAGTAGCGTGTAGCTCACTGGTGATTTTTCCGGCATCATCAATTGGTACGGTTTGTGGCAATTTGAATTTGTTGCAATCCGCAAGCCGTATTGTAGTTTCCCAGACAAGAGAGTTGCAGGGTACTCACTCGCTCAATGGCAACCACAAACAACGTTCAAGGAGAGGAACCACCCACGACTGCCCTCAAGCGATAGGTTCGAACTCTCGCCGCAGCCGTAGAACGCCTCACCAAACGGAACCACGACCAAGAAGAACAGCTACGCCAGAAGAATGCAGCATCAAATAACCAACTAGAAGATCAAGAGGGGAACAGCGCTGAAAGAAGAAATCAGGAAAGACTTGAGGGCAGTAACGCCCCAAGCAGACCTGAAAAGCAGAACTTGAGCATGCCATCCCTCATGGACACCACTCCGCCACATATAGTCGTTGAGATGCAAGCGATGAAGGAGTAAATAGAGGTTATGATGAACGCGTTTAAGGGGCGAGTATCCAGTGATCTTGACGATCTGGTAAATCACACCGACTCGCCATTTACTGCAGCCGTCAATTCCTTCCCCCTACCACATAAATTTCGCATGCCGCATATGGACAGTTATGACGAAGTGAAGGACCCTCTAAATCACCTGGAGACCTTCAAGACCTTAATGCACCTTCAAGGGGTAGCAGACGAAATCATGTGTAGGGCCTTCCCTACCACGCTGAAGGGCCCCGTGAGGGTACGGTTCAGCCGGCTAACGCCAATTCCATCAGCGCTTTCAAAGAGCTAAGCGCTCAGTTCACTACACACTTTATTGGGGGACACAGGTATAAGAAGTCTACGGCGTGCTTGATGAGTATCAAGCAACGAAAGGACAAGACACTGAAATCCTACATAATGCGCTTCAATAAAGAAGCGCTCTCGATTGACGAAGCCGACGACAAGATACTTGTAGCAGCCTTCACAAATGGGTTGCGAAAGGGTAAGTTTTTGTTCTCCCTGTACAAAAACGATCTAAAGACCATGTTAGAAGTACTTTACAAGGCCACTAAGTATATGAACGCTGAAGATGCGCTGTAGGCTCGGGAGGAAAAACTAAGAAAAAAGGAGAGGTAGGAAGATGCACGACAAGACCAAGGGCAGAAGAAGCCGAGGACAGGAGACCGAAGAGATGAAAGGCGTTCTAAGCCCCCGAGGGGAAGGTTCATAAGCTTCACCCCGCTAACCACCCCGATCGATCAAGTCCTAATGCAAATCAAGGACAAAGGGGCTCTAACCTTCTTGGAAAGCTGAAAGGAGATCCTAGCAAGCATTCCAGAGATAAATATTGTCGCTTCCACCGAGACCACGATCATGACACAGCCAATTGTTACGACTTAAAGCAGCAAATTGAGACCTTCATAAGACAAGAGAAATTACAAAAGTCCGTAAGTAAGGAAAGAACGGATCCACCGCCTCAAGAGCAGCCCCCCCGACGGGATAATAACCGTCCTAGACCTCCTATCGGCGACATAAAGATGATTGTAGGAGGAACGTCTACCGGGTTATCCAAAAAGGCTCGAAAGACATACCTTAGGATGGTCCAGAACATCCAGCTAACAGGCTGAATACCAAAAATAGCACGAAGAGAAGGTCCTATCATCGGGTTCTCGAAAGAAGATGTGCGACGTCTTCACCATCCACGCGACGATGCGCTTGTTGTCAGCCTACGAGTAGAGGACTACAACTTGCACCGGGAGCTGGTCGACAATGGGAGCTCAGCAGACATCCTGTACTACCCGGCATTCCAGCAGATGAAAATTGACAGAGAACGATTGATTCCGACGAATGCCCCACTCGTCGGTTTTGGAGGAACAAGGGTGTTTCCCCTGGGAGCGATCACATTGTCTGTAACAGCAAGTGACTATCCTCAACAGATCACGAAGGACGTGACGTTCCTCGTGGTCGACTGTTCGTCCACCTACAATGCTATCTTAGGGCAGCCCACCCTCAATTCATGGAAGGCAGCGACCTCGACTTATCATTTAATGATTAAATTCCCTACAGAATACGGAGTAAGAGAACTACGCGAAAATCAAGTGGCCGCACGCGAATGCTACGTGGCTATGATGGAAATGGATGATCATCTCCAGGCCATGAGCATAGAAGAACATCGGAGTGCGACGGAGCCCGTTGAGAAGCTTGAAGAAATACCCCTTGACAACTCCAGGCCTGACCAAACAACAAAGATTGGAACCTTTGCAAGTCCCATGATCCGACAAACACTTACAACCTTCCTCAGAGAGAATCAGGACGTGCTCGCCTGGAGTCACGAGGACATGTTAGGTATATGCCCTTCAGTCATAAAACATAGGCTGAATGTGTCACCCGCCTTTCCACCTGTCCGGCAGAAGAAGCGGGTGTTTTCCCCAGAACGAGATCGGGCCATAGCTGAAGAAGTCTGCAAACTACAGGAGGCAAACTTTATTAGGGAAGTTTACTACCTCGACTGGCTAGCAAACATAGTGATGGTCAGGAAAGTTAGAGGGAAGTGAAGGATGTGCGTAGACTTCACCAACCTAAACAAAGCGTGCCCCAAAGACAGTTATCCCCTCCCAAAGGTCGACATTCTAGTAGACTCTACAGCTTAACACTAGCTGTTAAGTTTTATGGACGCTTTCTCCGGTTACAACCAAATCAAGATGCACGAAGCCGATCAAGAGAAAACTTCGTTCGTAACCAGCCAAGGCCTCTTCTATTACAAAGTAATGCCATTTGGTCTGAAAAATGCAGGTGCAACATATCAGAGGCTTATGAACAAGATGTTCCCACAGCAGATCGGAAGAAATGTCCAAGTCTACGTAGATGATATGCTGGTAAAAAGTTGAAGGGAAGAAGATCACTTAGAAGACCTCAGGGAAACATTCGACACTCTTCGCTCTTACAACATGAAGCTTAATCCAGGAAAGTGCGCCTTCGGGGTGACGGCAGGAAAATTCCTAGGATTCATGGTGTCATAGAGGGGCATCGAGGCCAATCCAGATAAGATCCGGGCCATAATAGAGATGGCACCACCAAAAAATGTGAAGGAAGTACAAAGCCTCAATGGCAAGATAGCAGCGCTAAATAGGTTTGTCTCAAGGGCAACGGACAAGTGCTTACCCTTCTTTCGCACATTGAAGAGATCTTTCGAGTGGACTGCCGAGTGCTAACGAGCATTCGAGGAATTGAAAACTTATCTTTCTTCCCTACCGCTGCTGAGTCCTTCGCAACCAAGTGAAGAACTTTTTCTCTATCCTGCCGTCTCTCTAGCCGCCGTCAGCGCCGCCTTGATCAAAGAAGAAGAGATAGTGCAGAAGCCTGTGTACTACACCAGCCGAGCGTTTTGCAGAGCCGAAGAAAGATATCCGCCCATGGAGAAACTCGCCTTCGCTTTAGTTACGGCGGCGCGCAAACTCAAACCGTACTTTCAAGCCCACACGGTGGTCGTCCTAACCGACAAGCCTTTACGACGGGCAATGAGCAACCCTGAAGCCGCGGGATGACTGGCGTTATGGGCCATAGAACTGAGCGAGTTTGACATCCAGTACCACCCGTGAACCGCCATTAAAGGACAGGTCGTCGCAGATTTCATAGCTGAGTTCACAAATGGCGAGGACAATAGGGCAGAGGAATCTCTTCTATGGAGCTTGCATGTAGACGGATCGTCTAACAGGCAAGCTGGAGGAGCCGGCGTCGTACTATAGTCACCCAAAGGAGACACGGTCGAGTGTATGGTTCGCCTTGAGTTCCTTACCACCAACAATGAGGCAGAGTACAAAGCCTTGGTAGCAGGGCTTGATCTCGCCAAAGCTACAGGAGTCGAAAGTGTGATCATTTACTGCGACTCTCAGGTTGTAACCAACCAGATAAATGGGGATTACGAGTGTAAAGGCAAAAGAATGAAGAAGTATTTGGATCAAGCAAGGAGGAAGGTAAACGAGCTAAAGGCCGAGATTATACAGATCCCCGGAGGAGAAAACGAGCGAGCTAACCGTTTAGTCAAAGCCACTTCAGCCGAACATATGGCCACCCTTGGTAACGTACTCTCCTTCGTTTAGCTCTCTCCACTTATAAATTCTATCGATGTACAAGAGCTTGGTTTCGAAAGCGATTGGACTACGCCATTAGTTTCTTACTTGAAGAACGGTGTATTGCCAGATGGAAAGGAAGCTGCAAGAAAACTGAAGGTTCAAGCAGCGAGGTTCGTTCTGATAAGAGACGTCTTGTACAAAAGAGGTTTCTCTCATCCCTACCTAAGATGCTTAGGTCCTGAAGAAGCAGACTATGTTATGAGAGAAATACACGAGGGAATCTACGGAAATCATTCAGGGTCAAGATCTGTGAGAGACCGCGCCCCCGGCCCCCTTTTTTATGGTGTGTTGGGCCAAACCCATGTGAATGGGTGGAGTCGTGTTATTGCCTCTCAAAATGGAGGTTCGACTAGTTATATTTTCCCCTTTAGATTAAGGGTTTTACAATGGAGTCGTCACTTATTTAATTATTGGAAAAATAAGAAAACCATAATTAAAAAATTCCTCATTTTATTAATTTGCAATTGAATTTACATTGATCATAGGAAAATTACATGGCTTTAGTCCTAGATACAATCTAAGATAAAGTACATAGCTTTGTTTCCTAGTTACAATCTAGAAATTGAAAATTACAAGGATAAGCATTTGATCTACTAACCCTTGATCTAAGTTCGGAGGCTATGTTACAAAGTGGGAAGGTGTTAGGCACCCACCTTGCCCGGTGAAACCGGTCTTCTAGACTATGGTGGCCAACATTCATATCATATCATCTAATATGTCAATCAATTTGCATGTTGAGTTTGATGTGTGTGCATGTGATAAACCCTAATTCAATTTATTGAACATTACATTTAGATTGAAAAAATAAATTCTAGTGAATGTGTGTGGATGGTGATAACCTAGATTCAAGGATTTAAAAGAATTATTAAACAAACATGTTTTTCACATTTTTGATGTGGATTTAAGATTAAAACTAATGATATGCATGAACATGTGATGAACAACCAAGAACATGCGAAGAACATATAAGAACAATTAAGAACATTCAAACATATTCAAGAGAATTTAAATAATTGCTATCATGCTTTAATCCTAAATTCTCATCATGGCAACACAAAAACTAGTTAGGAAAAGAGATTCTACATTCATGCAAGATCCATATGATGGAAGAGGAGACTCTTGGTAGAGGTCCTAAGGGAAGAGGAAAAAAGAACTAGGAGAGGGAGAGTGAGTCTCACTCAATACCTTGAGTCTCAGGAAGACCAAGATATGACAAGACTACTCTACTTCACTAAAATTCAAGAGAGGAGAAGAGATGGGGGTTTTGGTGTGTCTCTAGAATGAATGAGAGGGAGGGTTTATATAGTAGTAGTGGAGGGAATATGAATGGAAGGTCATTTAATGAGGGTTGACAAGGATTATGAACCTAGACCTCATTTTAGCCTTGGAAAAAATCTGGTGCATTAAATGGAGAGATTGGTGGGAGTGGGGAGCCAGCCAAAATTCAGTTTTCCCGTAACTGCTGTAACAGCCTGTGGAGCCAACTTCAAAAAATCATATCTGACTCAATTCTGATCGGAATTGTCTCATTCTTGTACTCAAATTGAAGCCCCGAATGTCTAGTTTCTGGAAAAATTAACCTCATTCACAGATTCAAAATATTATGAGAGATATCGATGAAATAGTGAGTAGAGGTCATTTGTTAGAAAATAGTTTCAGCACAATTAACATTAATAGATCCCAAATTAGCTCCCAATTAACATTAAATGGCTCCAATCACTCCCATTTCAGACTTAATTGGTTCCAAATTTACTCTAATTAAAAGATAATTGCACAAATTACTCATTGAATAATTAATGTTTAACTATCTAATTAATTAGGTGTATGCAACCTCACCATAAAATATAGTCCTAACCAATTAAATTATGACACATCATTGATCTCCAATTGATTACACTTATAACCAATTAAAATCAATTGTTCATAATCACATATAGTTGGACTCAATTTGTGATAGTGCATCTTAGCCATTAAAACTTGACTTGATGATAACTTTCAATCTAGTGGTCCGATTAGGGCTTATGACCAGTTGATTTGATCGTTACAACATCAAGATCATTTTGATGAAATGAGATTAAGGATCTAATGGCCAGAATCAAGATGCATATTTATAAGGTGAAAGAACCCATTTTACCCTCCATGTAAGGTTAAATGCGGGTTGCAAAATGGGGTGTCAACAAGATCATTAGTACACAAGCTTGTGCGAGTAGGGTACTTTTGGCCCACCATGCAGAAGGATGTCGAGACTTATGTCAAGACCTGCGACAAGTGCCAGAGGTTTAGCAATATCATTAGACAGCCAAACGAGGAACTAACCCCAACGACGGCACCATGGCCGTTTGCTAAGTGGGGGCTAGACATCATGGGACCATTCCCAACGGCTGTACAGCAACTGAAGTTCCTAGTAGTGGGCATCGACTACTTTACAAAATGGGTGGAAGCAGAAGCTCTGGCCACCATTACAAAAAAGAACGTACGGAGTTTCGTTTGGAGATGCATCATATGCAGGTTTGGCATACCCAGAGTCCTGGTTTCACACAACGGGAGGCAATTCGACAACGACTCCTTCCGAGACTTTTGCTCGCAACTAGGGATAAAAAACCATTACTCCTCCCCCGCCCACCCTCAAGCTAACGGGCAAGTCGAAGTCACGAACCGATCATTGTTGAAGATTATCAAGACTCGACTCGAGGGGGTAAAGGGTATATGGGCAGAAGAGTTATTGAGCGTACTTTGGGCCTACAAGACAACGGTAAGGACACCAACTAGAGAAACACCATTCCGACTAACATACGGGAATGAAGCAGTCATCCCGGCCAAGGTCGAACTCACAAGCTATAGGGTGCACAACCATAACGAAAGCAAGAACAATGAGGCCTTACGCCTACAGCTCGATTTGGTAGACGAAACCAGGGCAGCAGCAGAACAAAGACTCGCACGGTACCAGGACCGCATGGCAAAACACTACAATTCCCGGGTCAGACACAGAGACTTCCAAATCATGGCATGGCATAGGAAGGGCACTTACCACCTGGAAACGTTTGACGGACGGAAGCTGCCACACACTTGGAACTTTGAGCTGGTGGAATTAAATATGTACGCAGCGGAAAAGTAAGTTTTGAACGGATCTACTTCATTCGACATTGTTAACATGCATAAAGTAAATTTTAGAATTTGAGAACAAGAGATCGTACCTTGAAGCGGTGAATTCCAAAACTGAAGATTGAAGCACTCGGGAATACTTTTAATCTTCACTCCAATTCCACTAATCGCCCAAGATGTGTGGTCTCTCAAATTGGTAACAAAGGGATGACTAGTGAGTACCAAAAACTCACTTCCACACCATTACCATGATGTTTTTCTTATCAATATATTTCTGTACGTTTTTCCCTTTGTATCTAACCAATATATCTAATTGGGCTGGCCTTTTGGGCCTTACCAATTGGGCTTAAGTGTGTGGCTTGGAGTGGGACCAAAAGGGACCAATAAGACACTAGCTCCAATGGGCCTTGGGCTTTTCTGTCAACTCTTGACAAGTCCAAAGTTACCATTAACTATATTTAATACCACTATATAAATATAGTTGCACTCTAGGTCTTATCTATATATTATATCCCAAGACTTTATTATACATGCAACCCCTTCATAAAATATTCGTAGTAATACAAAGTCATTGAAATAGACTGCCACTTTGTAAATTACTACATCTTGATCCTTGAGTACCCAGTTTAATCCTTTAATGTTATTCATTATATATTTATGAAATCCAATTCCATAAATATATATACTTTAGTCTTACTAAAGTGGTTAGGCCTAACTGTCTGAATAACAAACTCATTAAACTTATCTCAAGGGAATACTTTATATCTCCATTAAGAGACTATGAATTCCATCTTGAGAATACATGTTCCATCAACACTTAATGTGGCTGCCCAACATACTGAGGTTTTGACCATTACTATAGATCTCACTCCTGATATATCAAAGCAACCTACACCTCATGATCAGGTTCATTATTCTCTCAGGATTAAGAGTTCATGCAAATACAAGTCATGAGATTTATTATTCATTTGACAGTCCTTGGGCAAATAATAAATCTTATGGCGGTCCAGTTCAATATGTCTTAACTCTTAAAACATATTAACACATCAACTAGAAGTCTCTACTTCCATGATCAAGACAAATCATCGTAGTTGATATATTATAGTCTTCGCAGATGAAATGCCCAATTTCATCACCGACTACGAACTACAATTCTGAGTTTACAAAGAACTTGTGATTTATATCTTCTGTGACTCTTCACATAAATCACATACTATGCATCTCATGGACTATATGATAATGTCCAAATATTCATATTACCATTATTTCAGACAATAATAAAACAAATTTATTAAACATAATATTAAGTCATACATAATGTCTAATACAATGTCACACTTAATATCATACATAGCATCATTCAATAGGATTTAAGGGCACTAATCCTAACACGAGCACCTACGGAGGTATTACCAGTGAAGACAACAACACAGGAGACAACACCTCCCTTTTTTAGTTACGAGTTCAGTTTACTTTAGTTTTTGCTGCAATAAGCCCAAAGGGCAGGATTTTTTACTTTAGTTTTTGCTACAATAAGCCCAAAGGGCAGGATTTTTACTTTAGTTTTTGCAGCAATAAGCCCAAAGGGCAGGATTTTTCTTTTTAACTACTTTTTATGCATGGCAATAAGAGGAGTTTATTCAGAACTACAAAAGTTTCTACTTACAAATTCAAATCCACAAGAAAAGTGGACAACCTCAAAGCTCTTAAAGAATAATGAGCAATTCCCACAAGAGGGACGAAGTCACAAAATGGACGGTCTAATAAAAGACTGACGAATTGGCCAAAGTCTACAAGAGAGATGAAGTCATATAACGGACGGTCTAATAAAAGACTGACGAATTGGCCAAGACCACAAGAGGGACAAAACCATATAACTGACGGTCTAATAAAAGACTGACGAATTGGCCAAGTCCACGAGAGGGACAAAGCCATATAGCTAACAGTCTAAAAAGACTGACGAGTTGGCCAAGTCCATAAAAATGGGCATGGCCATAAAGCCGACGGTCCCACATGAGTGACCTCATATCAAAAAGTAATAAAAACATCAAAACCTGGTAAAAACCGTAAGGTGGACGACTTTGTCCCAAGATAATAGAATGTTGTTAAAACTCCTAGAGGTAACAAAGTAAAAGTCTACAAAAAAGACAAGTCTATTGATCCATAAAGTCATAAAAAATGACGAGCTTAAATAACCGTCTATCTGTAAAATTGTCAAAACTGACGGCTTCATTAAGCTAACGGCTCTACTAGAATACTCAACATAAAAAGTAAAAGCCGACGGTTTCATTAAGCTGAAGGCATCATTGAAATAGACGGGTCCGTAATCATAATTCAATACCTTTAGATCCCTACAACTTGGCCAACCTACAACTGAGAAATAACCTTGGAATCTACAAAGAAAGAGATAGAAGCACACGAGCAAATAGCCATAACATATTTGTTCAAAAGCAACAGGCATTAAGTGTTAGAAGTAAAAGTAAATTAATTATAAAAAGAAACCCCAAAACCAAGGGGGCACCTAAAAACACTGTTTGCAAACAAAACAGAATACAACAGTTACAAAAGAATACAACTATGGCTGGGCAGAAGGGGCGTTGCTCGAAGTCCTTTTACTTTTTTGTACTAGTGGGTCCTCTATGTCAAGGACCTCCACAGAAGAATTGGAAGTAGTAACTGGAGAGTTCGCAGCAAGCTAGGCTAGAACAACCCCATTGTCATCATGAGGAGGTGCATCCGCGGAGCCGTTACCTTCAACAACGACGGTGTCATTGGCACAGCGTCATCCAAGGTGATTCCAGAAAGATCCAACTCAGGGAAGGCTGACGCAACCTGCTTAAGGCAATCATCGAACCCTGTTCCGTAGTACCCACCACAAGAATCAAAAAAGGAATCTGACTCCTTGAACTTCTGGACCGCGTCAGCCCCAACCTGCTCCACCTACTTACGAAGGGCCGTCAGCTCTTGTTCTAACTTCTCCTTCTGACGGCCCGCCTCTTTGAGCTTCTCCCTCGTATCCTTTAGATCGACGTTCAGGAGGCGGAGGGCCTCTTTATATTGCGCCTGCTGGTTCAACATATTAGCATTATGTTTGCTAACACAAGTGACGACGCCCTCCTTGGCCACATAACGGTCCTGAAGAGCTTTTACACGAACCAAAGCCTAAAAAAGAACACAGCCGTCAGTCAATAAATGAGAAAAAGACAAGGAAAAAATAATTAAGGAATACGGCTTACCCGCCTCAGGTTGAACAAAGCTGACGCCCCCAGCTCTTCTGTCCCTAACAAAGCACAAGGATCTATGTCCGTCGGTTTTATGAGCGTCTCTATTTCTTCGACAGCATAATCCTTGCGCGTCAGCAGGCAGTGGGGTCCTTCTAGGACAAGACCAGAAGAAGTCATTACTCCCTTTCCTGCCCCGTGGCCTGATGTAGGGGTTGACTTCTCTAGGGGCTCATTCCCAAGAGTGACAGTTACCTTTTTAAGAGGACGGCTATCCTTCCCGTCGGTTTTCCTCTTTGACGCACCTTTGGTGACGGTCTTGGGAGCTGACAAAGATGCCAACTCCCCCTTTACCCTTTACTCCTCTTTTTGGTGAGTAGCAGCAGCCCTGATTCGTTGCTTGACTGATTCCATTTCTGCAAAGATACTAGATACACATGAGAAAAACTGAAGGTAAAAGTTAGAATGACGGAACCATATGAACAAGCTACTCACGGCGATGAGAAAATTCTTCTAACTTGAAAGCTTCAGGCGTCGGCTCAGGCCCCCCGCAGTAAGCGTGAAGAGTGTCAAGTGTAATCAAATAGAGTGTCAAGTGTAATCAAATCTCGACATGATCGCTCTTCTAAAGGAATCTCTAGAACCCGACGGATGAAATCCCTTTGCTCGTCGGTTATAAAAGGGCGAGTGTTGGCTGAGGAAGAGAAACAAACAGACAACGTTAAAATACTTTAAAATATAGGTAAGCAAATACAAATAAAAACTGACAAGGGTAAAAGTTGACGGCTAAAACCTGAATCCCTGACATATGCCCAAGTGTTATCAAAATAACCATGGGGTATGGTCTCCCATTCTTCCTGATGGTACACCCAGTCCGTCCCTTTAACAAAAAAGTACCTACCCTTCCAATTTCTATTTGAGTTAAGCATCTCAGACACTAATCTCAAATCTCTCTCGCTGACGGCAAAATGGTACATCCCTTTAGAGGAAGACAGGTATTGGGGTCTATAACAATAAAAGAATTCATCTAGAGAAAGCTGACGATGTCCTCCACTCAAACGACCCCATAAGACCTCGACACCAATAAAGATTCTCCATGAATTGGGAGCAATCTGGCTAATGGACAACCCAAGGAAGTCAGCAAGCTGACGATGTAAAGCCGTCAGGGGTAACCTTAGCCCCGCAGCAAACATGGCATCATACATGCCTACGTCTACGGTTCTCCCCGTGTAGCACTGTTCATTTTCTCTGGGGAGACGAATAGGAATATGATCTGGGATTTGGAAACGGACGCGTAACTCTTTGAAAACCTTATCGCTCATTGTTGGTAAAAATTTATTGACGGCCCAATCCTCGGGAAGGATGAAGGGGCGACTCTCCCCAAGACTTCCTGAAGTTCCCTCACAGGATTCTTCGTCACCCTCATCTCCGTCACTATCCCTTTCTTCATCCCCCTCAACTTCGCCCTCATCACCTATTATCTCCTCCTGACCTTCATCTCTATGACTCTTTATTCCCTCATCAGGAGTTTAGGCTGATGTCTCCCTCTCTGACGAGTAGGAAAAGCTCCCGGACTCAGACCTTGAACCAAATACCACGTCGTAACCCGCTCCATCGTGGACCAACGACTGACCACTCGACGCGTCGCTTGACATCTGACTACCTATAAGAGATGAATTTATTCTAAGTACCTAAGATGACGACCTCACTTTAGAGGAATCAATTGAAATAAAGCATATAAAAAGAAAAGAAAAAAGAAAGAGAACTTACAAGTTTCTCAAAACGGGTAACGGTCAGAAAAAGGCAACGGCAGGAACATAGGTAACGACGTAGGAGGATTGACGGAAGAAAGGTGATGGATCTTCTCTCCAGGAATTAGTAAAGATGAAATAGTAAAAATGAGGAGAAGAAGTGGATTATATATAAAGGGGGGAAGGCACGGAAGACGAAGCGACGCCCTCATCCAGAAGCGGAGCCAACCAGGGCGCGCCACGTGTCCGAGCATTTAATAAATGGCTGCTTGAGGAAACGACTGTGAATTGCTTTCTCTCTCCTGACCAAAGTGAAAGTTAGCAACGAAAAAGATATAACTCCATAACCCGTCAGTTTAAGCTGACGAAGATATGGAGTAGAGGGCAACTGATAAGTAAAATTACAGCATAAAGGATACTCTAGATTCAACCCGTCAGTTTTGCCCGTGTAATGGAGCCTACGGCTTAAGCTGACGGGATATTTGGTGAGGATGGCTGAAGACCTTAAAGCTGACACCATTAATAAGCTGACGACGTTGTAGCTAAAGGGAATAAGGTAAACCGACGGTCCTAAAGGTGACGACCTTATTAAATCTTGGCTTGACCACCACGCATGAGTATATAAGGAAATGACTTGTATCCCACGCTAAATATTAGTCTCTTACAAGGAAAGGATTCCGCAATCTACGCTTATGAGAACTCCTATAAAGAAAATACTTCTACTCTAATGAAAATAGGTCAACTCTCTACTACTATAAAAACTCCAATACCCTCACAAATCAAGATACGCATAATAAACCCTTCTCTAGCACTCTAGAGTTGAAAAGAAGTTCTAACTTGACCTTCGGAGGGTATTTGGCCGGCACCACACCGATGCTCTCTGCGAGGTCTTCTCCTTTTCGTTGTGCAGGTGCTGATTAGAGTGTGCAAGTAGCGTGTAACTCACTGGTGATTTTTCCGGCATCATCATTTAGTAATTTAAATTTTTTAATGTTTACTAATTTAGATTTTTCTTAATTCTTAACTATTAAATTGAGATTACCACTTAAATAAGCTTTCAAATATATATTTTTTATCGTTTTTAATTATTGAATTCAAGATTTTTTTTTTATTTAAATATGCGGTGGTGATTACTTGAGCTTTAAAACTTAATATATTATTTTGTAGATCCCTATATTTTTTTTGGCATAAATGCACTTTTAGTCCTTACATTTTGCATTTTTTTTTATTTTGGTCCCTACATTTTGTTTTTACCACTTTTAGTCCCTAAACCAATTAACACGTGACATTTAAATCCTTACCATTAGCCAACTAACAGGAAAAACTGAGGTGGCTGACGTGGGCATTAAAATATTATTAAAAAAATTATTTGACATTTTTTAAATGCCAAAATTAAAAAAAAAAATTAATTACTCAATTTTAATTAAAAAAATAAAAAAACAAACAAAAAAAAATTATTTTCTTTCAAACAAAAATTTTACTTTCTTTTAATTAAGATGATTTTTTTTTATTCCAATTTTTTTTCTTTTTTCTTTTTTTTTCAGAAGAACATATTCATGTTCTTTATGTTCTTCCCTGTATATGATTCATATTCTTACCAAATTAATCATTATTTTCTTATCATTTTCTTTTCCTTTCTTGTACTTTCTTTATAACCAAACACATCAAAACAAAATAAATTAATTAAATGTCTTTTTTTTTTCTTTTTTCTTTTTTTTTTCTTTTTTCCAGAAGAACATGTTCGTGTTCTTTGTGTTCTTCCCTAGTGTTCTTCTCTATAATTAATCTCCAGCAAAAAAACAAACCCTAAGCCCAGATCCTAACCAAACCCCAAACCCATATCTCTAGTAAAGCAAACCTTAGCCTTCAAATTCATAAATTTTCTTGGCAAACAAACACAAAAAAAAACCCATTGGAAAAAAAAAACCCAAATCACCACCACCGAATCAAAGAACATGAAGATCAAACCCAAGCAAAAGAATAGAAACCCAGCAACCAGCAAAGCACCACCACTGAATCAAATCATCCATTACCACATCAACGAAACCACTCCCAAACCAAACCATCCAAAGAATAGAAACCCAGTAAAGTACCAAACTCATCCACTTCCAAACCAAACCATAATCAAAGAAACTTCCAATACCATAAGTTAACAACTTAAAAAACAGAAAAAAATTCAAAATACGAAATGTCCAATAAACGCCAAACCCAAATCTCCAGTAAACCCCAAACCCTAAATGTCTAGAAATGTCAACTTCTTTCTCCTCAGCGCATTTGGCTTCCCCAAAGGTTGTCTCCATCGGCTCCTCAAAGCCCATCAAGAACCGTTCATCACTTCATATCTCTGCCACTTGCACATCAACGGCAGAGAGGTCGACTACTAGGTCCCACACTACCACAATAGCGGTGGCGTGTGGTGGAGAAGAAGGCCAAGCTTGTGAGCTCCGGCCATGGAGCTACGGTGAACAAAGAGAGAGACTTTTTGAGAAACCAAACCCAAATTTTTCTGCCCCAAACACAAAACTCAACCCAGGTTATCTTAGACTTTCTGAGAAACCAAACACAAAACTCAAAACTTAAAACTCAAATCCCAAATCAATGAACAAAACCCAAGATCTGAAACCACAAATAACCACGGATTTAGAGAGAGAGAGCTAGGTTTTTGGCCATGGGTTTAGAGAGAGAAGGCTGAGTTTTTGGCCAGAGAGAGTTGGGTTTTTGGCCCAATTTTAAAGAGAGAGAAAGCTGGGTTTTCAGCCATGAATTTAGAGAACTTAGAGAGAGAGAGAGAGAGAGAGAGAGAGAGAGAGAGTTGGGATTTCGGCCATGGATTTAGAGAGAGAGAGCTCACCTTCAGTCAGCCCCTTCAGCCGAAACCACCTTCAGTCACCTCCACCTTCACCCAAAACCCACCTTCAATCACCTCTCCCTTCGGTCCTTCACCTTGAGCTTGGAGACTTTTGTAGAAAGAGATAGCTTGGAGAGAGAGCTTGGAGATTTTATTTGACATTTTAAGATTTAATAACTTTTATTGTGTTTGGTTGCTTAGAAAGTTTAATAGAATTTGATAAATTAATATTGATAAAGTTAATTATGTTTTTAATTATGTTTTTTTCTTTTTTGTAATTTTTGTAATTTTTTAATTTTTAAAATTGATAAATTTATTTTAATATTATTTTTAAATGCTGACATGTCATTTTTTAATATTATTTTATTGGCCACATCAGCATTTAATGGGCCAACAGTGCACTCCGTTTGCCACATTAGCAATTTCTGTTAAATGAGTAACGGTAAGGACCAAAATGAAACGCGTTAATTGATTTAGGGACTAAAAGTGATGAAATGAAAATGTAGGGACTAAAATAGAAAAGATGCAAAATATAAAGACTAAAAGTGCATTTATGCCTATTTTTATAGCCATCTCTTTCTATATTATTTATATAGTTAATTTTGGACTTATATATGATTTTTTTTTTAAACTTAATTTTACGCACATGCATTCATTATATAACTTAAAATAAAAGATTACTTCCCTTTACTTTATTTTAATTATCTATTTTATTATTTAATTTTAATTAAATTAAAAACTAATTTCTTATTTTTTTTAGTTTACCCATGATTCTTGATTAAGCTGTGCATCACACGGGCATAATACTAGTACTACTATAATTTAGTGCAGTCACTTAACGTAACCACAACTTCTAAGTTCCACTTTTATTTTATATACACACACACACTAGTATGATGCATGGCTTAATTAAAAAGATATATGTAAAAATCCAAAATTATATTAATAATTAGTAAGCCACATGATAAAGACTATTAATATTATTATTACGACATATAATATTGTAAGGACTTGGTTCAGGCACTTCCCCCCTAGGGATGAGCGGACCTAAGCCCAAGTAACCCTATACAATAAATTTGTAGAGAGTGGGTAGAAAGACTAGGCATTAGTGAATGATACAACGATTGATGTGGATTTACAAGATCATTAAGTGAGATTTAGCTAAGTTTTCTAAGGGGAAGTTCGTCCTCGACCCAGTCCGAGGAGCTCTTCCCTGAGTGCTAATGAAAATAGGGGTTGTCCCCGAACCCCCCGAACCCCGAACCCCTTCTTCTCTAGGGGTTCATTCCATTATATAGTCCTATTCAGCTGATCTCTATCCTCCACTTGTTGATCATCTGAGCCTATGTCTGAGGGCTTGTCCCATCAGCCGCCTTTCCAAACCTCCTATTAGTTGAAGTAACCAAGACATCACTGTTCAGCGATCAATTCTTCATTAATGCGGCCAGAGTGTCAGTTGTGTGCTTTTAATGTGGGGATGACAGCTCCCCTACGAATTACTCTTTTACCATATTCCTCCGTCTGACCCTAGGTACTTATCTTTTTCTTTGGTATGCTCTAGGAGGGTGCTTTTGGTGGGGCGCCGACCTTCCCCTCTTCAATATCGACCAGCCGAGGATATGGTCGTCCTCGGCGATGCTCCTTAACAATTTGGGCCTTCCCCACTTATCCTCAGATACTGCATTGTCCTCGGCATGGTCCTTGGGCTCGATATGGAGTGGGCTGGGGTTGCCAAATCTTTGGGCCCCATAATAGCCCCTCAAAATTTTGCTACCCAACTCCTCGGGTGGGGAGGATGATTTTGATGTCCTTGGGTCCTTGTCCTAGCCTGGCGAATCTTGTCTTCCTGTCAGTACCAAAATCCTTCCAACTGCTCAGGGAACGCTTTTGGCGTTTCGGTACTTAGAGCGCGCCTTCATTAAATTTTGGTGGCCCTGTGTCCTCCACGTTCAACGGTGTGATGATGAATGGACGGTAGGGATACTTCTGACTTAATGGGCGGGAAAACCCGTGCGGTTACTTTTAATTGGGGGTATAAATACCCAATCGAACCGATTTGCCCCTTCACTTTTACAATCAAGAGATCCTACGCACATACGCTGAATTTGTTCAAGCCTCCAATCGACCTTACGCCTCTTTTTAACATAAAAGACCTGTCCGAGGAGCCTTTCCTCATTTCTGTAAGTTCTCTTTTCTCTCCGGTTCATACTTTTCCACCTGAGTTCCTTGTCCTCTTATTTCTCTTTCTCTTTCCTTCGTTTTCCCTGAGCCCTTTGTTAGTTCTTTAGGATGTGTAAGTTTAAGAAGTTAGTTGAGTCTGAGGAGGCGATGGAAAAATTCGTTGCTGATTATAAGATCCCCGATATAGTGGGTTTGAGGTACTGTGGAGAAAGGGAGTAGAGCATTAGGAGAAAAGAGGGTGATGTGGCGATTCCTATAATCGCCTTTCTGGATAGTGGTATGAGGATCCCCATGGGGCCAGTGATGAGGGATTATTTTAGGCACTTCGGCTTATCTCCCACCCAGTGTGCCATCAATGTGTTTAGGATCTTAGGCTGTGTGGATGCCCTAAATGAGAAGATGGGGCTGGGGTTAACCCACTACGATGTAAACTGGTGCTACAACCTCCAGTGCCTTAAGGGGAAGTCTTATTACATGAAGACAAGGGACAATAGGGTCCGGCTCATCCAGTGCCTCCCTGAGTCCAGCAAGGGTTTGAACAAAGACTTCCTCATTGTGTCCGGAGAGTGGCACAATGGCCTTCATTATCCAACAGTGGAGGGTACACCAGGTGCTTCAGACTAGGAGAGAGTCTAATTTCTTGTGCCTTTGCGCTCTACTTTGTTTGGTTTTTAACAGGAACTTGTTTTCTTTTATGCAGATCTACACGCTTTTGAGCGTCATTTCGGCTTAGTCAACAAGGAGGATTTGCAAACCATACTGAGGTTGGAGATTTTTGTGAATGAAGCCGACAACCAAGTTAGAGCCGCTCATGAGATCCTAGGATACGATCCGATTCAAAAATCGTTCTCGGCTCCAAAGTACGTGATCCGAGCTAAAGATCCTCGGCTGCATAAGATCACTATAGTCGAGCACGAATTTTTGATCCCCGAAGGATCTCCCGTTCCTAAGGGCGTACCGTTAGTGGATACCTCTTCATCACCTCAAGTTGCCGAGGCTGAAGAGCGAGAGCCAGGAGAAGAGGAAGTTGCTGACTCAGGTCCGTCCGAGGACGAGTTTGACGCGTTCAACCAATTCCACTCGCCCAAGGACCCTCCTGGCGATTTGGGTGACCCCCGCTTAGCTGAAGCGGACTTTTTATCCAAAGAAGCCTCTCCTCGGTCAAAGATGAGTTTCAAGAGATGACCGTAGACAAGCCTGCTGGCCCTGTTTGAGGGGTAGCCGAAGAAGGATGCGCTGGGAAAGTCTCCTCCTAAGCTTCCTCCTCCCCCACCCCAACAGAGTTCGCCATCTGGATCCAAACCCACCAGTCCTCGGTAGAAGAAAGACAAAGGAAAGAGGCCTAGGGGGGGCGAAGAGTCTAATCCTTCCCAAGGCGATGACGACGCTTGGCAGCTATTGAAACAGCTGAGAGCAAGGCGCCAAGGTCAGGAAAAATAGGCCACCATCCAGCCTGGGGCCCAGGCTTGGCTCCCTGCCCCCATGCTCCATGGGAAGCCCTTGATGGACGATACCTCCCTCAGGGACCCTCGAGGGGGCGAGGGTGCGCATGTGGCTGACGCATTGGGGAGGTCCTTGCTACTCCCCGTGGATATAGCCCAGCTGGAGGTTCTGAGGAGCAAGGAGGTCTTCCTCAGCCTCAAACAATGTTTGGGCATGGTAAGTTTTCTGATAACTTGTGATTCTCTTGACTTCCTGCCTTCTGGCTTCTTATCTATTGCACATTGGTTTTAATTGGCAGGCTATCCAGGCTACCTTTAGGTTTGAGGGTATAGCCAGTAACCAAAGCAGGGCCGTGAACTTAGAGCGTGACAAGTTGCTAGACGCTGCGCGGACCCTCAAAATCTCCAAGGACGATTTTTCAAAGGCGAGGGAAGAGTTGGAGGAAATGAAGAAGGCTCGAGACATCACCGAATCAAGCCTAGCTAGCGCCCAAAAAAAGGCCCTGGATCAAACGGAGCGCCTGCTTAAGGCAGAGGATCAACTGAGGGTTGCCAAAGAGGAGGGCGTGACCCTAGAAAAGAGGGTGCTCGAGGCAGAGGGGGCCAAAGGCGTTGCGGAGTCCGCCAGGGATGAGGCCTTGAAAGCCAAGGAAGAGGCTGAGTCTGCCAGAGCCGAGGCTGAGGCTTCCAAAGGTAAGGCCGTGCAGGAGGCCTACGAGTCAGGGATAGCTGAGACAGAAGCCACCCTTAAAGCTCAAGTGCCTGGGGTATGCAGAATTTATTGTTCCCAGGTGTGGAATGAAGCCTTGAAACAAGCAAGTGTTAAGGCTTCATCTGATCTGTGGAAGGTAGAGAGTATGTACTACCCTCCTGCTATTCGTGAGGCTGTTCTTCCCAGCTCCGAGGCCGAGGTGACTCCTGAGGGAGTTGGGGCTGTTCCTGATGAAGACGCCCCAACTGCTACCACTTCAGACAAGCCCGCAAAGGAAGCTGATCCTCCTGGGGCCGTTGAGACAAGCAAGAGTCCCACTGTGGATGTGCCCTAGGAGGTTGCGAACCCCTTCACTGATGTCCAGGCCCCTCACGTTGAGGAGGTATCTCCTTCAGTTGACCTTCCCCAAGCTGTAGTCCCAAGCGAGGGTTGCAAGGACCCTGAGACCTATTTTGCCCAGCCCCCTGAAGGAAGAATTGAGATGAAGCTGAAGAAATGATCCTCCATGGTGCCTTCACTTTGTTTGTTTTTTTTTTTTTTTAAAGCATTGCAATGGCACTTTTGCCTTGTGTAACTCTTAAAGATTTAATGAAGTGCATATTTTATTTTCTCTTATTCGTCCTGATTGTATTATCATTTTTTTTTTACTTGTACAATCCTGGCTTTAATTGCACTTCAGCTGATCACATCGATAGTTATAATAGCGTATGGAGGTTTATGCAAATAGAAACCTACCTCTCTCTTGTTTTCAATTTAGAACCGGGGTAGGTCGAGGTCACCAAACCCTTCTATTATTTAGTAAGTGTTTAAAGTTATGGAAATAGGGGAACTCTCTAGATGTGGGTCGGATCAGGACCAAGTCTATTGAACTCTGAAATGCTTTAAGTGATTCTCATGGGCTTAGTCTTGAGATCCCATCGTAGGAAAGGTCACCATCCTATGCAGTGCTCATTACTAGAACCAAAGTGGTCAGCCTCGCCGCAGGTTTGGGTTCGCGAACAATACAAGACCTTAGTTCTGTCTTGTGCTTAGATCCTCCTGGAGTGACTAGTTTCCTCATAGGTTTGAGTCCATGGACCATGCAAGACCTTGGTTCTGTCTAGTACTTGGATTCCCTTGAAGCAACTAGTTTCCCCGTAGGTTTGAAGCCAAGGACCATGCAAGACCTTGGCTCATCCTGACACTTGGTCTTTCGTGAATGGATAATTTCCCCATAAGCTTGAGTCTGAGGACCACGCAAGACCTTGGTTCTGTCTAGTACTTGATTCTTGAAGTAGTTAGTTTCCTCATAGGCTTAAGTCCGAGGACCATGCAAGACCTTGGTTTTGTCAACACTTGATTCTTTTGAAGTAGCTAGTTTCTCCATAGGTTTGAGTTCGAGGACCATGCAAGACCTTGGTTTTGTCTAACACTTAGTTCTTCTTAAGTGACTAGTTTCCCCATAGGTTTGGGTCCGAGGACCATGCAAGACCTTGGTTCTGTCTAGCACTTATCTTCTTGAGTGACTAGTTTCCCCATAGGTTTGGGCCCGAGGACCATGCAAGACCTTGGTTCTGTCTAGCATTTGATTTTTGAAGTAGTTAGTTTTCCCATAGGCTTGAGTCCGAGGACCATGCAAGGCCTTGGTTCTGTCTAACACTTGATTCTTCTGAAGTAGCTAGTTTCTCCATAGGTTTGAGTCCAAGGATCATGCAAGACCTTAGTTCTGTCTAGTACTTAGTTCTTCTTGAGTGACTAGTTTCCCCATAGGTTTGAGTCTGAGGACCATGCAAGATCTTGGTTCTGTCTAGCATTTATCTTTTTGAGTGACTAGTTTCCCCATAGGTTTGGGTCCGAGGACCATGCAAGACCTTGGTTCTCTCTAGCACTTGATTTTTGAAGTAGTCAGTTTCCCCATAGGCTTGAGTCCGAGGACCATGCAAAGCCTTGATTCTGTCTAACACTTGTCTTCTGTAGTAACTAGTTTCCCCATAGATTTGAGTCCGAGAACCATGCAAAACTTTGGTTCTGTCTAGTACTTAATTCTTCTTGAGTGACTAGTTTCCCCATAGGTTTGGGTCCGAGGACCATGCAAGACCTTAGTTCTGTTTAGCACTTGATTTTTGAAGTAGTTAGTTTCCTTATAGGCTTGAGTCCGAGGACCATGCAAAGTCTTGGTTCTGTCTAACACTTGTCTTCTGAAGTAACTAGTTTCCCTATAGGTTTGAGTCCGAGAACCATGCAAGACCTTGGTTCTGTCTAGTACTTAGTTCTTCTTGAGTGACTAGTTTCCCTATAGGTTTGGGTCCGAGGACTATGCAAGACCTTGGTTCTGTCTAGCACTTATCTTCTTTAGTGACTAGTTTCCCCATAGGTTTGGGTCCGAGGACCATGCAAGACCTTAGTTTTGTCCAGCACTTATCTTCTTGAGTGACTAGTTTCCCCATAGGTTTGGGTCTGAAGACCATGCAAGACCTTGGTTCTGTCCAGCACTTATCTTCTTAAGTGACTAGTTTTCCCATAGGTTTGAGTCCGAGGACCATGCAAGACCTTCGTTCTGTCTAGTACTTGATTTTTGAAGTAGTTAGTTTCTCCATAGGCTTGAGTCCGAAGACCATGCAAGGCCTTGGTTCTATCTAACACTTGATTCTTCTGAAGTAGCTAGTTTCCTCAAAGGTTTGAGTCCAAGGACCATGCAAGACCTTAGTTCTGTCTAGTACTTGGAGTTTTCTTTACTGCTTGGAGTGAGGGAGCTCATCCTCATCGTTGGGGAGCCTGCCTTTAGAGTGATAATGGCCTTAAGCTTGCTCCGCCGAGGGGGGGACCCTTCTTCGATCTGGCTCCTTGGCCCAGCGCGCCACTTCCAATTACGAGGAGTCTTTTGGGCTATTTGAGTAACGCGCTTGACGCTTCGATGCGCGAGGCGCGTCTTCATTAATATCCTTGCGGATTTACGAGGATCCAGCGGCTAGTAAGCTCTTTGGAAATTGGGCGGAGTTAATACCTCTACTAATTCTTCCTTAGGATTCTACGCAGGCTGGTTTTAACCAGCTCTTGCCTTCTATATAAGGCATTTTGGGGTAATCTTTTCTTCAAATTTCACAAACACTTGGGTTCAATAAGGGCTCAAGGCTCTCCGTTTTCTAGGCATTTTCAAGGACCTTGCCAAAATAATTACTTGTGCCTGAAGAGATGGAGTGGCCCTGGAAAAGGGTAAGGACAAGGAAGCCGAGCCCCCTTCAGGAGCCGAGAATGCCACCCCGATCCTGGACGACATAGTAGAGGCGAAATAAGCAGAGGCCAAAGATCCTCCTTCTTTTCAACCTAGCAAGAGAGAGGACCCCCCTTGCAGTTAGGAGGGAAATCCGAAAAGAACATAACATCTCTCCTCCGCACGCGGATCTACTAGCCTTCCAAGCTGGTAGTGATTTGCCGGCTCCCGGTTGTCGTGGGACTGGGAGAGAATCAAGGAAAAACCTTGAGATGGGACCGTCAGGCGCCATTGCTTCTTCTTCCTTCTCCTTCCTAGTGCCGCTCATGCTAGCTTGGGAGCTGTGGACGGTCTTAGAACAGGCCTGTCTCCACCTCTCCCTCCATGCTTAGCTTGGCTTTAAAACAAGCTTGCCTAGGCCCTTTTTTTTTTTTTTTTTTTAAGCTTTAGAACAAGCCTGCCTAAGCATTTACCTTCGTAGTTAGCCTTAAAACAAGCCTGCCTAAACATTTGTTGTACAATGTAACTTTTCTTTACTTAATAAAGAAGTAGCCACATTTCGTTTACTTTACTTCTTAAATCTTTCATTTCTTTATGATGATTGCCTTCTGAATGAGTGTGTTGCTGTTGTTTGTGTTTTTTATTTTTTTTTACTTTTTATTTTTTTTTTGGTGAACTTGGAAGAAGTGTTGTTATTGATCCTTCCGCACCAACCGTCACACTTGCTAATCCTCAAGTCCTTCCCACAGATGGCGCCAATTGTAGGGATCTGGTTCGGGCACTTCCCTCTTGGGGATGAGTAGACTCAAGCCCAGGTAACCCTATACAATAAATTTGTTGAGAGTGGGTAGAAGGACTAGGAATTTATGAATGATACAACGGTTGATATGGATTTACAAAATCATCAAGTGAGATTTAGCTAAGTTTTCTAAGGGGAAGTTCGTCCTCGGCCCAGTCCGAGGAGCTCTTCCCTGAGTGCTAATGAAAATAAGGGTTGTCCTCGAACCCCCCGAACCTCGAACCCCTTCTTCTCTGGGGGTTCATTCCATTATATAGTCCTATTCAGCTGATCTTTGCCCTCCACTTGTTGATCATCTGAGCCTGTGTCTGAGGGCTTGTCCCATCAACCGCCTTTCCAGACCTCCTGTTAGTTGAAGTAACCAAAACATCATTGTTCAGCGGTCAATTCTTCATTAATGCGGCCAGAGTGTCAGTTGCGTGCTTTTAATGTGGGGATGACAGCTCTCCTACGAATTACTCTTTCGCCATATTCCCCCGTCTGACCCTAGGTACTTGTCTTTTTCTTTGGTATGCTCTAGGAGGGTGCTTTTGGTGGGCTGCCGATCTTCCCCTCTTCAATATCGGCTGACCGAGGATATGGTCGTCCTCGGCAATACTCCTTGACAATTTGGGTCTTCCCCACTCATTCTCGGATACTACATTGTCCTGGCATGGGCCTTAGGCCCGATATGGAGTGGGCCGGGGTTGCCAAATCTTTGGGCCCCACAAATATATATATATATATATTAAAACAATCAAAATAAATATGTATTAACACTTTGTATAAACATGGTATGTAATATATAAATTTTAAATATTAAAACATAAAATAATGATATATAATTAAAACAATCAAAATAAATATTTTATTTATTTATTTTATATTACTTGAAACTCTTGCTAATCTAATTTTAGATGAAGTAGAAATTTAAATTTCTTATAATTTAGGAAATGTATATTTATTTATAGTAAATTCTTGGCAAAAGAGTTTGATTTATTGTAACTATTTTAATAATTAATGAGAGTTTAAACTATTTTTATGCATATAGTAGTATGACCTAATATTATAATTGTATTCTAGGAATATTGAATAATTACTTAAAATGAACTATACCAATGACTCCTAGAACAAAATACTTTATTTTGAAGTGAAAAAATTGAAAAATAAATGAGTATTTTTAGGAGATAAAACATGTTATTTGAGGCTTATGAGCACTGTGGAAGCCTGAAGCAAGGTTGATGGGCTGATCCTCGCTTGGGCTCAAAATCTATTTGTAATGTGGGTTTTGGATTTCCTGCTCTAGGTGATTCTAACTTAGAGACCCAACTTGACCTCTCAAATCTCTGAATTCTCTCCTTCTCCCTTTTACTACTCCGTTACTCTTAACTATAAGTTGCCTCAAATGCCTTTCAACAACCCTCTTCCTTCTTTGGTTTTTCATATTTATAGCCTCAAATTAGTGGAAGAATCATGATTACTTACAGGGTTAGTGGGAAGGAGGTCCAATATTATTGTTGCTAAGTGGGCGTTTGGTGGAGTATGGTAGGAGTGGCATTGGAATTGGTTCCCACTCCAAAGAATACGCCCGGCAGCGATACTCCTTAGGGCACTGCTGTGCATATGAGGGGTATCGTATCCGAACATCCTTTTTCGTGCTCGGGGTGGTTCACCGAACATGGACTAGGTAGTGAAGTAGGGATCATGCAATTGTGGGTTGCCTGCTCAGGCTTCTGAGTATTATAAAGCACGGGTTCATTGCATCTGTGGGTTTGGGCCGGTACCGCGGACAGAGAAAGATTGGGCCCATGGGCCGTACTGTTTGAGTTAGAATCTAAGGTGTAAATGGGCTAGGTATCAAAGTGCTGTACAAGCACTATTTAACATTCTTGGCCCATTATGTAAGCAAAAAGGAATAAGAGATAACCTTATGTGTGACATGAAGTTACTTGAGATGATTAAATATGAGATCTTCACATGCCTTAATAAAAAAATTCCACCTGCATTTTACAACAATTACTATAAAATATTAAGGGTGTGTGTATATAAGCTATTGTACAAGCTATGAGGAGTTGTGGTTGCAAAAGAAAGTTTTGAGTTTTAATAAAAATTCTCTTTTAAACTCACAAAACACTTAACCAAATGGACCTTAAATACTATTAATATCAATACATCATTTAGAGTCCTAATAATTAAATTGTTTTTTTTTTTTTTGCCATTCTAACAAAATTTTAATGTTCATATAGAAGTTATCTATATAATTCTTCACCTTAAATTCTATCTTCCTCTCTCTACAATCCTACCAACATTTTATAATTTTAAGAAATTGTTGCCATGCCAAATGGGTCTCGGCAACATTTTTTACTCCATAATGGGGGAAAAACATACGATATCATATTTGGTTTTGTATAATCCTTTCATAAATAATTTTAAAAAATTAAATATTTAGAAATCTCAATAAAACAAATGATGAACTAAATAAGTGAAAAAAATTAACCGAAAACTTGTGGCATAAATTTGAGATCCACATATAAAAATATAAGAGTAGCATCCAAACTTGAAGTAATCCACTTTCTTGAAGCTTCAATGGAATAGATATAATGATATAATAGCATCTGTGTGGACTTTGCACTCAAGATAACAAGTTGAAGGGTAAGTTTCAAGATCATGAAACTTCATAGATTGAGCTTCAAAGCTTCAGGATAATCTCTTTAATATAACAATAATTTTAATTAAAATGAATATTATAACGTGATTAGATTGAGGTAGAACATATAAGTTGTTTATCAAAATAAGACGTAGAACATATAACCGATAGAAATTTAATGTGATAAATATTCTCAAAAAAAAAAAAAAAAAAAAAAGTGAAAGAAGCCACCAAAACTGGTAGAACTAATGCATTTTCCGAAAGAATATAAGTAGGATTTTTTCAAGTGAAACAATAGAAATTTTATTTGTGTGGAATTATAAAACTGGAGAAATTAATTGTTCAACAAATGTAGAAGTCTCCTTTATCCAAATTACATTAGTATCAAATCTTTTGCTTATTTGGCTAACTCTAATGCTGCAAATATTTAGCAAATATATACGGAAACAATAATCATGGTTTTAGTCGAAATAGAATTTCATATTTTTTTAAACTTAGTCAAGTGTATCTATTGAAGATTTTAAAAGTAGATAAATTAATACATAAAATTGTTGATAAAAATTGTGTATTAAAAAATTGTAGATAATTCATAAATTGAAGGGGAAAAATAAGAAAGAAAGAGAAGTTGATAACTTGGTATCCACAATTAAGGTTCTGTGTCTATCTAAAGAAATTATAAAGTTGTAGAGGAACAGTTGATAGAACAATTAAGTTTTGTTTCTATCTAAAAAGTTTTGCAATTTGGTGTAGCCAAAACACTAAAAGTAGTTGATAAGAAAAAAAAAATACAATAATATGTAAAATTTAATAAATTATAGGAGAAGAAGATAAGAACAAAATATTATATCTATTTTTTTAATGCAAAAAAATATGAACAAATAACATTGCTGTTATTTTATCGTGTAGTTAAATTAATGTCATTTTATCGCGTAGTTATATAATTTAAGTAAAAAAATAGTAAAAAATAAATTAATAATAAAAGAATTAGGTGAAGAATTTGGATTGTAATCAAATTAAAAAAATTTATCAACTTAAAAACTATAAGAGAAGAAGACAAGAACAAAAAAAAAAAAAAAAAAAAAAAAAATTTATATCTAATTTAAAAAAAAAAAATCTAAAAAACTTTATACATTTTGGTGAAATCACTTGATATAACCACGACTTCTAAGCCCAATTTTTATTATATAGTATATGATACGATATGGTACGATATAATATGATGTATGATATTGTAGGGACAAGAGGCCCAAATATATATTGGGCCTTGTGCCTTGTCTGAGGAGGCTCAGTGGTCCGAGGATAGATCAGTAGTAAGGAAGACGTAAGATTGTGAGCTTCACGAGCAAGTTATGACTATAAAGGCTGGGGAAGGTGGTCCGAGGAGGAATATCCCCTTGGCTAAACGAAGCAAAGATCAATATGTGTGTCCTATCATCCGGAATGACATACCAGGAAGCTCTATTGATAAGGATATGCACTGTGAATGTACAAGATAGATGGGAGCTAAGAAATATCTAAGAGAAAACTGCTACCACCGCATTGAATGCTCTATAGCTAACTCTCTGGCCGTATTAATGAGGAAGTGATGTCTGAACAGTGCTTTTCAGCTTTATAGCTACCCCCAAAGACTTCAGAAGGATGCTAATAGGACAATGATCAACACAAGCAATCTGTTGTCCACGTGAAGGGTAGAGATGAAAGGGGAGATGTAGTATAAATTAGAAGGGATGCCTTAAGAGAAAGGGATTGCAAAATTAAGAAAGAAGTATTGTAGCAATTAAAACTATAATTGTGTCGATTGTAATTTTCCTTAAATAAATCAAGGCCATTTTTGCTTTATTGTCTTTTGGGTCCATTTGAATTGTTACCCAACTCATTATAGCTTGGTTTTCCAATCCACTCCCTACAAATTCATTGTATTAGGTTTTTTGGACCTAAGTTCATCTATCATTTAGGATAGGGACCAAAATCTGGTCCTTACAGATATAATACACACACACACATGATGATATATTATTTATAGATAAATTCATAGATAGATGTGGACTACACACTTTTACATAGTGCGGATGTATATGTGATGATATATTATAGATAAATAGATAATTGATAGATAGATGTTGACTACACATAAAAGACTCTTACATAGTGCAGATGTATGTGTGATGATATATTATCTATCTATTCTATGCTATTAGTAAAAGAATTCTCTGTTTGGGTTTCATCATTTTACGTACTAAAATATCCTCACACAAATTCTTAAACTCTCTAGAATACCTATATCTTTTAGTTAGCTAATTTTAAATTTTAAATTTTAAATTTTAAAACAAAAACTGGTTAAAAGAGTAATTTATTATTTTTAAAAAAATTATAAGTTTTAGAATTTTAAACTTTTATCAACTCTCACGCAGAGAAAAATCCTAAAAATCAGGATACTATCTCTATCTCACTTTTAAATATTATTTCACTAAACCCAAAAAAAATAAAAATCTCATCACATGTGTTTTAAACATAAAATAAATAAAAAAAAAGGTCTAATTGCACGCGCAAAATGTGTTTCATGATGCTAGTAGATAAATAGATATATAATTGATAGGTAGATGTTGACTACACGTAAAAAAAAACTCTTACATACCGCATATGTAAATGTCAATTAATGGTAGACTGACATTGCATATATATATATATATATATATAGAAGCATTAACAAATAACAACACGTAGAAGAAAATTGTTTAGTTTAGTTTTTTTTTTTTTTTTTTTAAATAAAATTTTGAATAGATTTGAGCTTTAATGGCCTGTTTGGATGTTTAAAAAAGGAGGAGGAGTAGAGTAGAGGAAGGGAGAGTAATTTGATTACCTTGTTTGGAAGTTTTTTAAGGAAGGAGGGGGAGGGGTTTGGAGGGGTTTGGAGGGATTTCAACTCCTTCTAGCCTCCCATTTTTAATTCCCCCAAATTGGAGAGATTTGGAGGGAGAGTAGAGTACATAAACTATTGACCAAGTAAATTACCTAATTTACCCTTATTATATTAACAAAATTACACAAGGGGAAGGGCTAATTACTCCCTTCCTCCTTACTAATTTTAAAAACATCCAAACAAGATAGAGGGGAATCATTTTCCTCTACTCTCCTCCCCACTACTCCCCTCCCCTCTACTCCCCTCTACTCTCCTCCCTCACTAAACTTCCAAACAAGCCAAAAGAATATCGATACAACGATCCGTTTGGAATCTCATTATTTTGCTGAAACTGAAATTTTTTATTAAATGTACTGTATATAAAGGTAAAAGTTAGATGAAATAGTACGGTGAGACTCATAAATAGTATCAAAAAGTGCAGTGAGACTCATAAATAGTAACAAAAATAAGTTTTATTTTTTATTTTTATAATACAAAATAGAATTTCTACTTTAACCTAATCTAAGTGTATATGTGTGTGAAACTCTCTCTTGAAGACTTAAATTTCGATCCCTGTCCTCAACACCTCATAAACATTTATATTTATAAAGTGACTATTATACTATGAGGGTATGATAGTAAAAAATAAATTAACTTTTTAAGTTAGAGCAAAATGTAAACTTTGGCTACTGCCTCTTTTTTTTATTTTTTTTTTTAAAAACAGGTTAGAAAGAGACTTTGGCCCTTTGCCCCTGCGCCTTCGTTAAATGGCAAAAGCCTCATCTACGATTTAGCATTATATATAAATAAATACATGAAAAGATGGGAACATTGTCATTGTCATTATAAAACGCTGTACAAGTACAAATATAAAACAATGAAACGTCCAAAATTTTCCAAATATGGTCCCCTCGTGTAACTTTCGGCCTTCCACTTTAATCTTAACTTTTTCGTGAGCTATTAATTCATGCGCACACTTTTGATCATTTCACCGCCAACCCCTAGACTAATTCAAAGCCGCCACAAGGTCCACAACTCTGTCTTCTTGGCATTCCAAGGCTTGAGTCATTGACATACCCATAAGGTAACAGAGAAAAATTTTCATACATTAAAAAAAAAAACATAGAAAAAATTTAGACC
The DNA here is from genome assembly GCA_023621385.1 of Quercus gilva. NCBI lineage: Eukaryota > Viridiplantae > Streptophyta > Magnoliopsida > Fagales > Fagaceae > Quercus > Quercus gilva. Next base: position 47,466,854 of record CM042482.1, on the reverse strand, counting down.
CTTTTTTTATGCAACTTTGCCACACCTCTGAGTTGGCAAGTTGTGGAGAAAAAAAAAGTGGTGAATTTATTAAAAAAAAATTAATCACAAAAACAAATATTCTTCCTTGCAATTAATTATAAATAGTAGAAAAAAAATGGTTGGCAAATATAAAAGTAAGAAACAGCTATTCACAATGTATCACGTAGGAAAGTTGTGGATTTACTTATGATTCTAAAACTAAAATAACTCTTTGCCTAACAGTGACAAACAACTAGCATAGTATGTTCTATTGTGAAAAATTTGAAGTCTTAAAATTACTCAAAAACATACATTTTGTCACGCACTTTGAGATAACTTGCATATTTGTAATTGGATAAAAAAAAAAAAGGATCATAACCTCACAACACTAGATTATGGTAAGTGTGAGCAACAGAAAAAAAAATGGTGAAGCTACGTGAAAGGAGTATTGTATTACTCACTATCTATGCAATAGAATATGGTCATTTATATTCATTTGATACAGCCCCATCCCCCAAACCCAATGTCCTAACCCCCACTCTCTCCCTTAGGGCTTAACAATTAACATCTCTTCCCTCTCTCTCTCTCTCTCTCTCTCTCTCTAACCCATGGCCGCCGTTTTCTCAACCCCGAAGTTCTCCCCCACACCCACAACTTCCATTTCCCCACTAAACCCCATAACTCCACACCACCGCCACCTCCACCACCACCACTCTCCTCTTCATTTCTCCCCAAAACACTCATTCCCTTTCAACTTAAAAAAAAATGCCATCTCCTGTTCCCACCCCCAATAAAATATAAGACTGTGACAAACCATAACTGAAAATATATATTTTGTGAAAATGTTGTAATACTTGTTGTGTATATCAGTGAATGTGTAAAAGCCACTGTAGTAGCTACGTTACTTTTTGATTTATTCAATATGTACTGTTCATCACTTCATTACTCCTTTCTTTTTTTCTTTTTTTCAGTCATTGGTTTGTGCTCTTTTTTTTTTTTTTTTTTTTTTAATATTATATGAGTTAGCATATATATTGTTATACTGACACAATAAATTTCATAATACACATTGAGGTGTCAATTTTTTATAAGTCGAAATAAAATAATAAAATATGAGACTATGATCAACTACAACTGAAAATAAATGTTTTGTGAAAATGTTGTAATACTTGTTGTTATCATGATATTTTCACAATTGTCAAGAACTCAATTTCTTGTAGATCAAATAAAAAATTGCTAAGTCCACAACATTTTCACATTAATTTTACAACAAATCCTAAGTGGTAAGCTACTATTGATGGATAAAAAAATGATATCAATTGTAGATCCATTTTTAAATCAGTAATAACTTGCCATTTAAAATTTGTTATATAAATATTATGGAGATAGCATTTCTATAAATAAAAATATATATATTAAACCGAAATTTACCATGGTTGAAAATAAAAGTATTGTGAAAATATTGTGACATTTTGTTATATTTCTAGACTTCTTTTTTGGTTTAGTCAAATTTGGTGAGCAAAAATTCACTATTTCACGCGCAATTTTCTTTTGTTGGTTTTTGTTTTTTGTTTTTTTTTAATGCAAAGTAAAAAGTGGTTGTCCTAATTAAAAATCAATAACAATTTACCATCTAAGATTTGTTGTGAAAATATTATGAATGTAGCATTACTTTAAAATAAAATTATAAAATATCATACCAGCGCCCATCATAGATAAAATAAAGGTATTAAAAAAATATCTTGACATTTATTGTGTTCCAAACTTTTTTTTTTAGCCAATTTGTTAAGCCAAAATTTGTAGTTTTACAGATAGTTTTCTTGGGGGTTTTTTTTTTTTTTTTTTTAACACATTGTTTAAAGAAAAAAACACATAGTTTTACCAACAAAAAAAAAAATATATATATATATATATATATAGAAAAAAGTACTTCCCCCCTTTATGTTTGGAGTAGTTTCATCCCCCAACTTTAAAGTTGAATAATTTCCTCATTTATATTTTGTACACAAGCATATAGTCTCTGCTGTTACTCTCTTAGTTAAATCCTAACAAAATCTTATAATTCATAGAATATTTCATTGTGCAATATCTAAAATGCCTCACTAAATTTTAATGTCCAAAAAATTTTCTTTGTGTATTTTGAGATTTATATGTTAGTCATACTTAAAAAGTAAAAATGATGATCTATGGTATTCTATTTGTTACTTAGAGAATACTAATTTACTAGAGGTTTAAATCTTCTAGATTTATAATTTTATATAATAGAAACTTCAATGACATAGTTCTTTTGTTATTTTATTATTATTTTTATTTCTTAAAAAGATTAAAAATTAAGTAAGCTAAGTATCGTAGTTAGGCTCATAAAATAAAATGATAAAGAAGGAAGTATGTATAACAAAATATTCATTGCAAATGGTTGTAAGTATTTAATTTGATGAAGAGTTTCAATTGTAGCATATGTCATCATTTATTGTGAAAATTTAAATATTGTGACAATATTTTATCAAAACTTAGTTGTTTATTGTTGGGAGATGATGACATTTGTTATCATTCTTAGTATAATTTTTTGGTGAGTAGACACTGTCTTTAGTAAATAGATTCTAAGAAATTATAATATATATATATATATACAAGGACGAACGCAGGATTTTAGTTGGGGGGGCTGGAGATAAGCGAAAAAAAAATTTCAAATACGCATCCATATAGTATTAATAAACTATCAACCAAGACAAATACCCAAAAATCATTGTTTCTTAATATATTAAGATACAATCATCTACTAACAAAAACAAAAAACACGAAACACTATTGTTTCTTTATACAATCATCTATGAAAAGGGAACTCGACGCTCTTTCAAAATTTCAAAATCATCTACAATTGAATCCAAACTAAATGTCGAAGCTATATCCTTTTCAATGTATAACATCAAAGAGTCTGTCAAAAAATCATCTTCCATTTTGTTTCGAAGGTTAGTTTTGACAACTTTCATAGCTGAAAATGCTCGCTTTGTAGTAGCAGTAGAAACTGGAAGAAAAGTCTCACCATTCTATAAACAAGTTTGTAGTGTTCTGAATTTCTAGTTCTCACTAACCATTGAGACAACTCAGATAAACTTTTCAATTCTTTGAACTCTTGATCCTGGACTACATTATGCTCAAAATGATAAAGCTCCTTCTTCAACACTTGTTTGTCATAATCTGTGAAATCTTGTGGATAGAAATTCTCTATCAACAAACAAAGATCACTACTTCTGAAAGATTTTAATGCCTCTCGAGGTTCTAAAGCTGAGCTAAGCCTAAGAAACTCCATTGCATCTTCATTAAACCGATAATTTAGTTCCTATAGTTGAGAATCTATTGTAGCATAAAAAATATTTACTCGATAATGATACTCAATTGTAACGTTATCTTGCTGATTACGAGCTCGACCTCGCCTCGGAACGTAACGAGCATTCATATCTAGGACATCAATGCAATGCTTCTCACAAAATGATATCACAGTGGTGAGTAAGCCATCCCATCCATCATCTCTAAATTTTTGGATAAGTGCTTTAGTAGATGAAACTAAATCCTGGCATTTAAAATGTCTTGAGATTGGCTTTACAAAGCTTTACAAAGTTTATCAGTGATCTCCATAGTTTCCTTCTCAAGATGCAAGATGAAGACAAATTCAAATGAAGTTAAACCCTCATAAGCTGACTCTGCTTCTGCCCGATGTTCTCCATCAATTGCATCATCAATTATATTTTGTAAAACTTCAACAGTTGAAGTAAACATTCTTAATAAGCTAGAAACTGATCTAAAATGTGAACTCCAACGTGTTTCTACAGGTCGTTGTAAAGTGCCAATTTGATTAAGTCCACTTCTAGCCTCAAGCTCTTCAAGATCAATCAAACGTGCTATTTCATTAGCATTGGCAACTTTCAATTGCTCATTGCACTTGCATGAAGCATTAACAATTTTGATCAGAAAAAGGAATGCAAGAAAAAAATGACTAATGGCATTAACTTGTTTTGATGCTTTTACTAATGCCAATTGTAAGCGATGTGCAAAACAATGGATGTAGTAAGCATATGGGCAATCATTCAAAATCAAAGCTTGTAATCCATTCCACATACCTCGCATGTTGCTTGCTCCATCATATCCTTGCCCTCGAATACTTTGTATATCTAAGCAATGTTGAGATAACAAAGAATATATCCCCTTCTTTAGAGTTAAATCCATAGTGTCAACAACATGAATAAGCCCAAAAAAAACGTTTTTTGACAAAGCCTTCTGCATCAACATATCTAAAAACCACAGCCATTTGCTCTCTCATGGACTCATCATGAGCTTCATCAACCATTATGCAAAACTTTGCATCACCAATTTCTTCCTGAATGGCCTTCTTCACTTTGGCTGAGAAAACATGTAGAATTTCCTTTTGAATCCTAGGTGATGTGTAGGTTACATTTTTGGGAGCTTTTTCTATTATTTCAGCAACCTTCTCATTCCAAAAAGTCACAATACCCAATGATTCAAAAAAGTTCCCACAATTTAATGAACTACAACTTTCATCTCGACCTCTAAAAGCTATAGCTTGAAAGGCAAGATATCGAACAGTAAAAATTACGGCTTTCAAATGCAGCCGATTATTTGCAATTTGTTCAGTAGCGAAATGATCAACTACCCTTTGTAAATGCTGCCATTGGTTCATCAAATCCTTACACTTTTGCTCGGCAACTCTATGAGCTGAGTTAGGCTCTTTTCCTATATGAGTTTGAAAAGAACAATCTTTGCCCCCAACCTTTTTCCAATTCCTAAATCCACCAACAGTGAATGTATTTTGTCCCACAACCCCATTTGGATTATTAAAGACAAAGTAGGGTAGACAATAAGTTGCATCTGTGGTAGGAGAATATTCAAGCCATGTTGAATTAGATCCAAACCAAGAAGCTTGAAAGCTACGATTGTGCTTTCCACTTTTTGGGTATGTCTTTAGAGGAAGTTGGTGTGGACCTTTTATAATGTAAGCCCGTTGAATTTCATCACATTAATTAACATGATATTCCCATATTTGTTTGCGTGTTCCGGGATCATAATCCAAAGAATCAGGATCGACTCTTTGAAATTGTGTTTGAGAGATTGGAACATCAACATTTTTCGGAATTGAGAAATGCACATTTTCTAGAATTGGAGCATCCACATTTTCTAGAATTGGAATAGCAACATTAGTTGTTGGCAATCCCACGTTGACTTCGGAAGAATTTGAACCTTTTCTTTTGAAAAAATCAAGCATTGTAGTTGATTTTTTCATTATCTACAAACAAAATAAGAATCACCGTTATTTTTTTAAATTTGTGTGACAATTTTCTATAATATATGATTTGTTTTTTTTGTTTTTTTTTTTTGTTTTTTTTGTGTTTGGTCTACCTTTATTTATGTCTTTGTGTTTGGTCGGCCTTATTTATAATTTATGTCTTTGGGTTGTCTCCATCTTTTTGACACTGACCCACTAACCTAATGAATCCATCACCAACACTATAAATTTATTCTCTGCACTACTAACAAAAACTTTTCTTTAAGTTTTTAACTTTACCTTTTTTTTTTCTGTCACTTGCCCGTTGCCCAACCTCACTTGTCCCTATTATGCCCAACTAACAGTCAATAAAGAAAAAACTAATCTCTACAAACTCTACTCTCTGTCTCTCTGTCTCTCTCTTATCTATATAAACAAGAGAGAGAGTCACAAACACAGACAGAGTCACAAAGCCAAAAAGCCAAAAAAAAAAAAAAAAAAAACACCACAGGCAGCAAGCCAGCAACACAGATTCAAATATTCAATTCACAATCACCAACATTTAGTTCCAATTCACAATCACAATCACCAACACCACAAGTCCACAAGGCAATCTCAGATTCTCAGACCACAAAGTCACAAACATTTTGAAGTTGAAGGAAAAGATAAGAGTAAATACCTGTGAACTGTGAAGGCTGGAGTGACGAAGCTAGGCTGAGCAGATCGAGCAACCGGCGTGGGCAGCGGCAAGTGGGTCTCGTGACTCTTGCTGGTGTGGGTACTAGAAAGTGGGTGAGTCTTAGATCGAGCAACCGCCAGTGTGGGTCTCGGCGGCGTCGTCGGTGTGGGTGAGTGGAGTCACTCATGACTCTCGCCAGTCGCCAGTGTGGGCATTAGAAAACGGCCAAATGGGTGAGTGGAGTGGGTCTCTGTTCTCTCAGTCTCAGATCAAGGATCGAGCAACCGCTGGTGTGGGTCTCGGCGGCGTCGTCAGCGTGGGACTCTCAGTCTCTCTCACTCTCTGTCTCGCACTCTCGCCTTCGGCCTCTCTATCCTCTGTATCGCCTCTCCCTTTCCTCTTTCTTTTTTTTTTCTTCTTTTTTTACCTTTGTGTTTTTGGTTTGCTCTCTGTTTGGTGTTTGGTGTTGGAGTTGGACTAGTGAGAGCTGAGAGCTGAGTGTTTTTTTTTTTTACATGGACTGGCTGGATGTGGGTTGGGGACTGGCCGGAAAATGGACTCCTGGACTGGTCGGATATGGGCTGGGGGGTTCATGATTTCTGGGAGGGGGGCCCGAGCAAAAAACGTAGGGGGGCCCAAGCCCTTTTTTTTTGTTTTTTGAAAATTTTACCTGATAAAAAAAAATTTTTTTGGGCCCCTTTGGGCTCAACGCGGGTCCGTCCCTGTGTATATATATACACACTAATAAGTAAAGCAGGGAGATAATCTAATTAAATTTTAAATTTAATTAGAGTCTAATTTTGCGCCATGTGTCTTATTTAATCTAAATTTTAGAATTTTGTGTCAAATGAGTTAATTTGGTGTAGAAATTGAATTTTAATTAAAGTTTAATTTTGCGCCACATGTCTCATCTAATCCAAAATTTTAAATTTTTGTACCAAATTAGTTAATTTAGTATAGAAAACGAGGTGTTCAATATAATAAACCATAAAAAAACATAATAATATAACTAAAAAAATTCAAATTTATAAGTCATATATATATATTATTAGGTAAAACTTAGAGAAAGTTGAATTATAATTTGAAATTATAATCCAATTTTGCACATGTTTAAATTTATATGGGGACTACACTATAATTATTCACTTAAGCATGCGCTATGTGTCTACTTAAGTTTTTTAATTTTTGTGTCAATTGAGTTAATGAGTACAAAATACTAAGAATATAATATTAATGAACTATAAAATTAAAAAAAAAAATTACATATTCTCAATAAAAATCACATATGTTTCTAAAAAAATAAATAAAATAAAAATCACCACGGGTTCTATCTTATTAAAATTAAAAATATATATATATATCATAAGTAGTATTAAATTTAAGTAAGAATTTTGATATGTGATTAATTATATTTACTGGAAACAGCGAGCCATGTGCTCTGGGAGTGTGCCTTTGCGAGGAATGTGTGGAGTTTGTCCAACGGAAGAACCCAAAAGTGCAAAAATGAAGCCATAGACTTCTTCCTACTATTTGAACAAATGAGGAGAAAACTGGACCAGCTAGAGGCTAGAGCTGGAAAGGTAGACAACAACGGCTTGGGCAATATGGAACGATAGAAACAGATTTTACTTTGAGCACGTTCAAGTTCATACCCAGATTATATTTGATGGAGCAATTGCATTCCTGGATGAGTACCAAAGGCTAATGCCAGCTAACATTTAGTGGGAAGTCAGTGCTTAAATTCTTTAAGAGTTTTTAAATCCTTTAAAGTGACGTAGGGACAGCATAGGCCCACAAGATATTTTGCATGGGAATTGGCTTTCTTGGGAGCACTGCTGCATGTAGCTAGTGCTTCCCCAACGTCAATTTGCTAGTTCAGATTGACTTATACTTGTAATACGTTCCATTATTCAGTTGAATAAAATTTTATCATCTTAGCTCAAAAAAATTAAAAAATTAAAAAAAATAATTTGACAAACTATTTATATTTTATGATAAAAAGAGTGTTTAATTTTAAATGTATTTATACATATGCATTAATTTGTGTTACATGTTTTTTTTAAAAAAATAATAATTTGATTAATTATTTATATTTTTATAATAAAAATTTTGTTTAATATCTATATGTTTTGGAATTACATGCTAGTGCCAAATAAATAGAAAGTCATATGTTAAATAATTATTCTAAATTTAAATATATAATTAATACTATTTTGAATAAAAATTTTATCTGAAATTTTTTCACTCAAGTGCAACACGTGCAACCCTTACTAGTTTTTATCAGAAGGAACAGGTTGGAGACTTTTGCCCTTTGCCCCTGCGCCTTCCTTAAATGGCAAAGGCCTCATCTACATTTTAGCATTATATATAAATAAATACATGAAAAGATAAGAACATTGTCATTGTCATTATAAAAACGTTGTACAAAGTACAAACATAAAACAGTGAAAATGTCCACCCACTTTTAGTGTGTCCATTGTAGGGGGGCAAAGTCAGGTTCAAGTCTCACCCTCCAACAGTATACACAAGTAAAATAAAAATTGAAGATTACACTTTCACGAACTCTAGACTAATTCAACGCCGCCACAAGGCCCACAACTCTGTCTTCTTGGCACTCGTAGGCTTGAGTCAGTGACACATCCATAAGGTTCTTCTATTAACATAGAAAAATTTTCATATATAAAAAAAAAATATAGAAAAAATTTAGACCATTTTTTTTTATGCAACTTTGCCACAACTCTGAGTCGGCAAGTCATAGAGAAAAAAGTGATGAATTTATGCAACAAAAAAAAAAATTTAATAACAAAAACAAATTCACAAATTTTGTTACAATTCTTTCTTGCAATTAATTATAAATTGTAGAAAAAAAAATAGTCAATTAATGTAAAAGTGAGATAATTAATCACAATATGTCAGGGAGGAAAGTTGTGGATTTACTTGTGGTTCTAAAACTAAAATAACTTTTTGCCTAATAGTGACAAACAACTAGCATAGTATGCTCTATTGTGAAAATTTTGGGGTCCTAAAATTACTCAAAAACATACATTTTGTCACATACTTTGAGATAACTTGCATGTTTGTAATTGGATTAAAAAAAAAGGATTATAACCTTACAACATTTATTTTAACACACACATAAAGAGAGAAGAAACAATGTTTTAAAAAAACTAATAATAGTGTATATCTAAAATGGTTTAACTCTTGAATATATAGCACATACTTTAAACCTCTATAACTTATACTTATTTTCTAATATAAAATTAACCTACAATTTTTTCTTTTAAAAATATTAAGCATTTCAATACATATATTCATAACACTTGATTGTGATAAGTGTGAGCAACGGAGAAAAAATGCTGAATCTACGTGAAAGGTGTATTGTATTACTTACTATCGACGCAACAGTCTTTTACTTTTATATTCATTTGATACAATCCCATCCCCCAAACCCAATGTCCTAAACCCCCACTCTCTCCTCCAGGACTTAACAGCTAACAATATCTCTCTCTCTAACCCATGGCCGCCATTTTCTCAACCCCCAAGTTCTCCCCCACTCCCACAACTTCCATTTCCCCACTAAACCCCATAACTCCACACCACCGCTCTCCTCTTCATTTCTCTACAAAACACTCATTCCCTTTCACCTTAAAAAAAACCGCCATCTCCTGTTCCCACCCCCAACAGACCCCATCAAACTCCACTCCCACACCCACACCTTCCCCCCGCCGCCGCCCCAATTACATCCCCAACCGCATCTCGGATCCCAACTACGTCCGCATCTTCGACACCACTCTCCGCGACGGCGAGCAGTCCCCCGGCGCCTCTCTAACCTCCAAGGAAAAACTCGACGTTGCCCGGCAGCTCGCCAAGCTCGGCGTCGACATCATCGAGGCCGGCTTCCCCGCCGCCTCCAACGACGATTTCGAGGCCGTGAGGACCATTGCCAAGGAGGTTGGCAATGCTGTCGATGCCGATGGGTACGTTCCGGTCATCTGTGGCCTCTCTCGGTGCAATGAGAAAGATATTCGGAGAGCCTGGGAAGCTGTCAAGTACGCCAAGCGACCCAGGATTCATACCTTCATTGCCACCAGTGCTATTCACATGGAATTCAAGTTGAGGAAGACTAAGGAACAGGTCATTGAGATTGCAAGGAGTATGGTGAGTTTTGCAAGGAGCTTGGGCTGTGATGACGTCGAGTTTAGCCCCGAAGATGCTGGCAGGTTTGCTTTTCAGCTTGCTTTTTCAGTTTTCTGAAATGGGTTTGTGAAAAAAAGTGAGATTTTAAGGGCTAATTTTGTTGCCGTTGACAACAGTTTTCAGTAATTAAATAATATTACAGGTATTTTTATATATTTTTTTTAATATTTTAAAAAAATATAAACAACATTATTAAAACAGCATGACCAAACAGCACTAAAATGCTAAGATATTGACTAATTGCTATTCTAGCTGAATGTGATAAAGTAGGGACTTGCTCTGCATTGTTGTAAAATTTGCAAATGGGCAACTTTTGTACTTATTTTGATGGAAGTGGGAAACCATTTTCAATTAATGGTTGGTATTGGGGCAAAAAGAGTAGAACAGTATAATTGAAAAATGACTATGTTGTTTTTTCTTGGGACAGTCCTATCAGTTTAAGTGTTCAATCGCTTAGCTTGACTTTGTTTTCTACACTTTCTCCACATGTTAGTTTATTGTGAATAAAAAGAAAGTTTGTACCTAGGGCGTAAGACTCCCACTTTTGCATGGTTTGGGAGAGGTGATTGGTAGGCAATTGTGAATGAGGTAGCTAAGAAAAAATGTTCATTGTGAATGGTTTTCATTTTGTACATGAGAGGTTTCCTGATTTCTCATTTGTTATTGTTTTATTGCGAATTTTGATAGAGTTATAAATGTGTTGTTATTTGTTGTGCTTTATTCTCAGTAAGATTATAGACTTCTAGCAAACCAAAAAATGAGAAAAAGGAAAAACCCTATTCTCAATGATGGTTGTTCTCTATAGTTGGTCATTGGCTCTTTTTTTTTTTGTTTTTGTTTCTTTTTTTGTGCCTAAATACACTGTTGGTCCTTAAATTTTAGGTTGGTTAGCCCATGAGTGATTTAGTCCCTAACAAACTTAGTGTGCGTTTGGGAAGCGCGTTTTGCGCTTCCCAAACGCGTTTGCGTTTCTATCTTTTTTTTTTTTTTTTTTTTTTTTACTTTTCAGCATTTCCGGCTGATTTTTTACTGTTCACTGTCACTGTGCGGCTACTGTTCAATGAACAGTAGCCACATTTGTTGACTTTTGTCAATAAACAGTGCATTGTGTACTGTTCATGGACCCCACAATTTTAACTTTTCAGCAACTTTTTCATTAAAAATGGGTCTCACGGTACTATTTACACATTTAAAAATTATTTTGCTACAGTGTTTTCAGTTTTCAATTTTCAATTTTCAGCTGTATCCAAACGGACCCTTAAAGTGATTGCTTTTAGTACCTCACATGACGTGGCATAACAGATGCGTCATTATTCCATAAGGGCTAAAATCGCTCATGAGCTAAATTTTAGGAACTAAGAATGTATTTTGGCCTTTATTCTTCATTAGATTAGAAAACCTAACAATCTTTTGTTTCTTTGAATCTACCAGATCTGATAAGGAGTTCCTTTATGAAATATTGGGTGAAGTTATAAAGGCTGGTGCGACAACTCTAAACATACCTGACACTGTGGGCATTACTGTGCCAACTGAATTTGGGAAATTGATTTCTGACATAAAGGCCAATACCTCTGGAATCGAAAATGTTATTATTTCAACTCACTGCCAAAATGATCTTGGGCTCTCTACTGCTAACACTGTAGCAGTATGTCCATCTTTTCTTTTGCTCTGTTTATTCATCGGGAAAAAAAAATTGCACTCATTTTTTGTTTCATCTGCTCAGGGGGCATGTGCTGGTGCGAGGCAGCTGGAAGTGACAATCAATGGCATTGGTGAAAGAGCTGGGAATGCTTCACTAGAGGAGGTAACTACTGAATCATGTGACGTTCTGCAGAAAATGAATATCTAATTCTATGTGGCATGGATACTTGTAACAGGGAGACACATAAACTTATCCAATACTCCTAGCTAAATATATGATATTTTAGAATTGTGCATATTTAACTAGAGATTACGATTATATCTGTAGCTGAATATATAAAATGGGTTCAAGATACTTTGTTTTTATTGGTAAGTTACACTTGCAAATGACGGGCATTGAAGTCATGACCTCACCCTCAACCTTGCTCTTACAAAGGAAGGAGGTGTCATTTGAGTTAGAGTTCATTAGCTAAATTTTGACCAACTTTTAAATTAGGGGTACTTGAATGATAAAATTATTATTCCATAGAACTAAAGAATATCAAACAATTTAACAAAAAATTGACGTGCATATGAAACTTTGTATTTATTTATTGGTGTGTCCTCTTGCCACATATGTATAATCTCTTTCCATATCCTGAATTTGTTTCTATGCTTCCTATTTGTGAATGCTGTTACAAATAATTTATGAGAACATGATTCTTGTCGTACGCTAACCTAACACCAAATTATAATTGGTCATTAAATGAGGTCACTTTCATTCCCATTAAAAAGGCCTTGCATATGAGCATTAGCGTCTCCCATTGCAGCCTTAAGTAATTACTATCCTTTAGATGCCTCCAATATTATTATGGTGTGCCATAGAACATATGCTACTCACATATGTCTGAAGATATTATAGGGACTTACAAGGCTTCTGGGCATCCATATTCACTTGGATCAATGTCATCAAAAAGTAATTCAAAATCAAATGTATCTTGTTTCTGATCCCGATTTCTGTATGTCCATGTCTATAAGTCTCTCTGTCTCTCTCTCTCTCCCCCCTTGTTCTTCAAAAAATTCTCACTAATTAAAGTATACAAGCATTTTGGATGCCGTTGTCAGTTAGAAATTTGATGCAGGAGATTTTAAGATCAATGAAAAAGAAAAGAAGGCCCATTAGTTCATTGTTTTTTATTGATCTAATTTATGTTTTATTTATCATTATGTCATTAGTATTTTAAAAGGTCGTATGACTTTTAATGAAGTTGGATTGTCAGGATTAACTTGTTATATGTAAGATAAAGGGTTAGGATACTAGGGTTACTAAAGGCTATCATTAATAGCCTCTTTTGAGTCATTGTAGGCAACCTCTTCTTATCTGTGATTTGAATATTTGTTGAGCTCTCTGAGCCTAGAAATTGATATTTGGTTGTTCCAATTTCAATCTTATTATCTTTTTCTTTGCCTTAATCTTGTTTGTTGTTGGAATTTCTCCTTGAAGCCTTCTCCTGCCCTAGATCTAGGTTCTCCTTACCATCATCAAGTGGTATGAGAGCGAAATATTCTAGATCTAAGCCACATAATTTAGATTAGAATCTAAGGTTGCAACTGTTTAGCCATGGTTGGTCATGGTAGAGGTCTTGGGGTTAGAAAAAATCAAGACCAACAGATGAAGATGGATGAGATAAGGTGTATGATTGAAAATTTGTCGTGAGTTGTACAAGTTCTTTAGCAACGAGAACCGGTGGGAACCAGTACAGAGATTCCAAAAGGCGATTGCGCAGACTGGAAGTTAGTCTCAAGGATGAGAACGATAATAGAAAATGAAAACTCCTTTCATGATGTTGGAACCATAGAACATTTAAAATAAATAAATAAAACCTCATTGAAGAAAAGAGAGGGTAACACAAAGAACCAAAGCACACAGGCAGTGTGCTAAGGATCAGCAAAAAACAGAACTACAAAACATGAAAATTACAACAATTAAGCAAATTAGCTTAAGAAACATAAGTAAAAGGCCCTGAGGCATTTGTCCACCCAAATAAAGTTTGGAGGAAAAGTAGCTTCAAGTTATAGATTGATCTCTCATTTCCTTCAAATGTACAAGCATTCTGTTCCTGCCAGATAACCCACGAGACAATGAGGGATCATGGCCCAAATTGCTGCAGATCTATGCTTGTTGAACTTACTAAGCCAGCTAGCTAAAAGATTCACAACCCCAGTTAAAATCCTCAAATTATCCACAGTTAAAATCCTCCCCAAAGCAGCTGACCAAAGGAAGAAACTAATCTTTATTGGTACTTTTGGCTTCCATATGGTATTCCAAGGAAAAGAGAGTTGGGTATTAGAATGTAGGACCCTATAATAGGATCAAACATAAAAAATCTGCTTGGAAGAAGGTTTCAAATAGAGCTGATTCGCTGCATTACTTCTCATCAAACGAGAATATATCAAATCTAAGAACGTTGCAATTGAATCCAACTCCCAATCTTGTGCTGGACAAACAAAACTGACATTCTAGTGATAACTATCTCTTGAGGGAGACAACAATTATGCCACTGAAGCATCCTTGTTACAAGCAATGCTATACAATTCTGGGAAGCTATCCTTTAAAGAGAAGCCGCCATACATTCTTTTCCAACTGGCCAGGCGTCTCTCCATTTTCTCAAGCATGCCATTCCATATAATAGTTGCTTTAAAAGTGGAGCCAAGAGGGAGAACCATATATTGGAGGATCAGTTAATGTGTGCACTTGAATTAAAAGATGAAACTTTTGAAGGGGTTTGTGCTGTAGATTGAGATTCTCCACTAATTTATGAGATTATCATGAAGAGTATAATCCAGGAGACAAGATTTGGCTTCATGATGATAGAAGGCCTTTTCTCTTTTTCTTTTTTTTTTTCTTTTTTTTTTTTTTTTAATGTAAAAATTTTATTAGAAAAGGAAAAGGAAAGACAAAGGATATAGACTAGCCCAATTCAAAGAATAGAACTCAAAAGGAAAGAGAATCAGTAAAATTAACCAAAGACATTGAGGGGGTGCTGCCTAGAGCATACATCCAATCAAACAATGTCTGTAAAATGAACTCATTGATGACATAGGCAGGACGCCATCAAAGACCTGTCTCTTTCTTTCAAACCACATACAAGATGCACAAGGCTCGCCACTCCTTGGCTCCTCTATGGCATTGAAACTGACCTCCCAACATTCCAACAGTTCAAACACAAAATTTGATAACTTTTCTGATCTTAGTGTAGAATGGACCTTGTTATGTTTTCTGTCTCCCTGTATTCCATCTTGCATTCTTTATTAGCAAATTAAACTAAGCTGTATAAGATTATGCAGACTTGTTATGGTTTCTAACCAGGTCTTGTTTTTGGCATCTTTCATCCTTTTAAAATAAATTGTTTAAGCCAATGAGCTATAACTGAAGTGGAACTCCCCATCCCCCCCACCTTTTATTTTTTTATTTTTTATTTATTTGAGAAAGGGTTCAATTATAAGGTTGTGGCTTCAAGAAAGATTTTTTGATAGCTAATTTCTTCATATTCTTCTATATTGTTTCATTGTTCTCTTTGCCATTGATTACCCTTTTGTTGTTTAAAGTGCTTTAACATACTTTTGAAATATGCAGGTTGTAATGATCTTAAAAAGCCATGAAGGGGATGTCTTGGGAGGTCTTTATACTGGAATTAATACACGGCACATATATATGACAAGCAAGATGGTAATTTCTTCACTGTACAAATTACACCTCTTTTTTCATTGTTGGTTGAATGCACTTTTGATACTCAAGGCATAATTGTTTAGGTTGAGGAGTACACTGGGTTGCATGTGCAGCCACACAAAGCTATTGTTGGTCGTAATGCTTTTGCTCATGAAAGTGGTATCCATCAGGTACTTATCACTTATTATCTCTGTGACTGCACCCTATCTGTTATAGCTCATTTTGAAGAGTTGGTAGGAAGTGGCTAGAAAAGCAATCTATTATCTATCAAGGTTTGCTCATGATTGGAAAACAAAATTGATTTAGAACTCTGAAGCACTTTACATTTTATATTGAACAACTGAAATAGAATTTATGAGGAGGCCTCTTTATGGCTCTCTGCGTTTTTTTTTTTTTATAGTTTTTAAGAGGAGGGGCGTTAGAGGTTGATATAGTTTTAGAAGGACTAGCTTTTGGGGTGTTAGTAGTCATACAGATGGATTTAGTTGGATAATTAAGAGATTTGAAACTCTTCTATCTGTATGGAAACCAGTAAGTAGGTAAATTAATTTTTCAACTGTATACTGGTTATGGCTGTATGTGAAGTTAGTAAACTCATATCAGGTTTTTTAGAGGCTTCTGAATTTTTATTGCCAACCCTACAAGACAGGTTATTAAATTGGTTAGCCTGGTCAAACTCTTACAGTCAAGTGTGTGTGTCTATATATATATATATATAAATGGGTTATATTAGTGTAACTCTTTGTCAATGCTATACCCTATAATAACTTTTTTTTTTGTTGATAAGTAAGAGTAATTTATTAAAAAATTTAACAATAAGATATAATAACTTTTTATTGGATTTATATGTTGAAAATTCAATTGTTGGATTAAATGGTCTGTTTATGATTAACAAGCATGCAAAATATTGTGTCAATTGGATCTTATTTACCGTCCAATTGATGCTAGCTAATTTGTTGGAGGGGGGGGGGGGGGTGTTGTTGTAATTGAAACTTTAATTACAATAAAGCCATTTGTTTGTAGGATGGAATGCTTAAGCACAAAGGCACATATGAAATAATAGCTCCTGAAGATATTGGTTATGAGCGATCCAATGAAGCTGGTATCGTCCTCGGGAAACTTAGGTATTGCTGTGTTTCATTATGGAAATTTTTTATTTGTATCAGCCATAGTTCATGTATTTCAACTTCATCAGTTCCCACTAAGAGAAAGATAATTTTGTTATGCCCACCAAATTTTGTTGCCTTTCTGAGACTATGGTGGATTTCTTCCTTTCAAGTTTTGTAACAGCATAGCTTATCAAAAAAAAGTTCTATAACAGCATAAAGTAGATTGGGGGAACTAAATAAATATTCCAAACTGCTCATCTTTTATCTGAAAAATTTGCCTCTGATTTAGTACTTCTTTTGGATTAGCTTATCGACCCTGTCTAAATAATAAATAAATGATCCTCAACTATCAATCACTTGCTCCATTAGCAGAAATAGACATTAATTCTTAATATTTTCTGCTTTTTTTTTTCATAATGTAGTAAAGTACTTTTATTTATGTTGGTTGTTATAGTTATGTCCATGGGTGTATCATGTATGTAAGCAAATGTTATTGAGAATTTTTATTTTTAATATGAAATGACACTATTTTAATATAAATTTTTGGTTCATACATTTTGCTGGCACAGTGGACGCCATGCCTTGAAAAAGCGACTTGAAGAGGTACTCTGCTGTTTGCATCATTGTGCTTTGTTTTTGGTTTATGATATTCCTTTTCTTTGCGGTTAAGCATTTACGCTTCAATCTTCCTCATTTTTCAGCTTGGTTATGAGCTTGACAATGAACAACTTGAGAATATATTTTGGCGTTTCAAAGCAGTAGCTGATCAGAAAAAGGTGAGTAAGAGAAAGGTGGTCTTTATTTATTTATTTTTTAAAAGTATATTTGAGTTATGGTTTGAGCTCTGACTTTTATGCATTTCTGTTTATAACTTCTCTGACTAAAATAGAAGAAATCTGAATTTGATTCAATTTTAGAAATAATAGTAATTGGTAAGAAAAATCATCTCTGCATGGTGCAGTTTCCTACATGCAATTAAGCAATAAAAGAAAAAGGAAAAAAAACTTTTATTTTATGTTATTGATGAGTTAGACTTGCACCCAATGAATTTTGAATTCATGACATCACCTTCCCAGTCCACCCATTGGAAGGAGGGAGTGAAGTGCCATTTGAGTTAAGAGTTCATTGGCAGAAGGATAAGAAAAGTGCAACATACTCAAACTTTTAATTGGTTAATTGGCTGATTCTAACAGAGGAACATAGTCTGATTTCTGGTTTCCTGCATAGTAAGAAAAACTTGCATACATGTTTTGTGATGAAAGGAAAGTGAAACTGTTGCTATTTATCATTTAAGGACTAGATTTTAGTCATTTTACTGCACTTCTTATTGACCATACTACCCACTCATAATTGTGGGTTGAGGCCAAGTAAAGCTGAAATGGGTTACAAGGCTTTGTGAAGCCCAACGCATCTCACGAAGCTTCTGTTGCTCAGAATGAGGCAATGGGTCGTCATGCTGAGTCGACGAGGGAGGTTGACATCACAGGTGGTTGTGGACTTCACGCTGAGGAGTCACCGGCGCCGATGGCTGAGGCCGATACAGAGCGAAACCACTCCTCGAGGAAGGCGATGAGCTCAGCTGTTTGTGAGTCCTCGGCTGGTCACACCGAGAAGATGGGTCGACCCGCGAAGTCATCGGCAGTGACCCAGTGCCTTGTTTCTGATGGGTCTCAGGCCGAGGACTTATCGGCGACACTGGATAGCGCCGATGCAGCTCTAACCCATTCTACGAAGACGGAGATGATGCCTGTTCCTCAAACCGAGAACATGGGTTGCCAATGAGCCTCCGATCCTACTGGGTAAGGCAGAAACAAATGGTCTTGTGTTATCCGATTATGTTCTGAGTCTATCGAGAGTTGGGACTGTGGATTTGGGTATTCAGGATGGAGATGGAGGTCGTGTTGATTGTGCAAGTGATGTTCAGGGGATAGACACCTCCTATCAGGCTAACCAGTTATCGGTGCTGCCATTGACTGAGGTAGATGCAATTAGTGCAAACATGGGCTTGGGTGATGGGGATTGCTTCTCCCCTTTGATGACTATTAATCCTCTGGGGTTGGTTGTGTCGGATGAGTTGAATAGTAATAATGAGGTGATGGGGTTTGGTAATACTTTGAATATTTCTAATTGGGTGAAACATAGAATCCCCGGTTTCAGTAAGATGATGGGGCTTTCTTTGGGTCGGCATGAGAAGATGTGTATTATGCTCTTACAAAGGCTTGAGGGGGAGATTGAGGCTGCCAATTTGATGTATAGGAGAGATGCAGCCCACCGAAAAGTTGTCTCCAAGGATAAAGGGAAGAGGGAGTTGAGGAATTTGATTTCTTCGGTTAATTATGATCGTAGATAGTTTTCTTTGACTGCAATACTGAGATTGTATTAAGGAGTTTACAGATTTTATGAAGTTGAAAATGGTGTCATGGAATGTTCGAGGATTGAATGATTCACCGAAACGTTTGGTAGTTAGAAATCTACTACGTGAGTGGAATTGCGATGTAGTCTGCCTTCAAAAAACTAAGCTTGCTGGCATGGATAGACAGTTGGTTTGTAGCTTGTGGAGTTGCCCTTATGTAGATTGGGTGGCTTTGGATTCAGATCATATAGCTGGTGGGGTTTAGATGATGTGGGATAGGAGGGCTTTAGAAAAGTTGGAGGTAATGGTGGGTCACTTTTCCGTGTCAGTTCAGTGGCAGGGTCTGGGGGATGGTTTTATTTGGGCATGCTCTAGGGTTTATGGCCCGAATGATAATAACTTGAGGGGGCAGATGTGGGATGAGCTTATTGGAATTCATCAACTTTGGGAAGTTCCATGGTGTTGCATAGGGGACTTCAATATCGTTCACTTCCCAAAGCGATTGGGGGGATCGCGCCTTACTATGGCTATGGAGAATTTTTCTGAGTTCATTGAGGAGCTTAATTTGATAGATTTGCCATTGGAAGGAGGGAGTTATACTTGGTCTAGTGGTTCGGATCAGCCTTCGATGTCTAGGATAGATAGGGCTTTAGTTTCTCATGATTGGGAGGATCACTATCCGGTTGCGATCGAGCGGGTTTTACCTCATCCTATTTTAGACCACTTCCTCATATTAGTGGAGGCAGGAGGGAAATTGAGGGGGAAAAGTCCTTTTAGGTTTGAGAACATGTGGTTAAAGACGGGTGGGTTCATAGACAGAGTTCATTCTTGGTGGAATTGATATTCCTTCTCAGGTACTCCTAGGTTTGTGCTTGCCAAGAAGCTGAAGGCTTTGAAAGAAGATATTCAGTGGAACCGCAGTGAGTTTGGAAATGTAGGTCGTCAAAAGAAAGAATTGTTGGAGGCCTTTAAATTATTGGATGCTAAGGAAGGAGAGTATGGCCTTTCTGAAGTGGAGAGGGCTATGGTGAGATCTTAAACACAGAACCTTCTCTCTTTGGAAGAAGTCTCGTGGAGACAGAAATCGAGGATGCTATGCATTAAGGAAGGAGACAACAATACCAAATTCTTCCACAAGGTGGCTAATTCTCGGAGAAGGTATAATCATATTAGTATGTTGGAGGTGGATGGGGTTATGTATGAGGATGAATCAGAGATTGCAGACCAAGTTGTACAGTTTTATAAAAATTTGTACAAGGAGACAGAGGAGTGGAGGCCTTTTGTGGAAGGTTTGGAGTTTGATTAGATAGAGGGAATAGAGAGGGATTGGCTTGAACGGAGGTTTGAAAAAGAGGAGATTCTTCTAGTTGTCAAAGAGTTGGAAGGGGATAAAGCTCCAGGTCCTGATGGTTTTACAATGGCCTTCTATCACAATTGTTGGGGAGTTGTGAAAGGAGATGTCTTAGCTTTATTTGAAGAGTTTTATAAACACAGCAAGTTTGAAAAATCTCTTAATGCAACTTTCATAGCCTTAATCCCTAAGAAGAACGATGCCTCCAATATTCAAGATTTTAGACCTATTAGTTTGGTGGGGAGTGTATACAAGATCTTGGCTAAGGTTTTGGCAAACTGCCTAAAAAAGGTTTTGGATCAACTGATATGTGAGTCTCAAAACAGTTTTATGGGTGGTAGACAGATACTTAATTAAATTCTTATTGCTAATGAGTGTGTTGATAATAGGGTGAAGAGTAAGATTCCGAGGATTATTTGTAAGTTAGACATTGAGAAAGCCAATGATTGTGTGAATTGGGAGGCTCTTCTAGATTTGTTAAAGAGAATAGGATTTTGGGTGAGATGGTGTAGGTGGATCTGTACATGTATATCTACAGTCCAATTCTCTTTCTTGTTTAATGGGTCTCTAGCTGACTTTTTTGGGAGTTCGAGGGGGTTGAGACAAAGGGATTTACTATCTCTTATGTTGTTCCTAGTTATGATGGGGGTTTTCATTAAGATGATGAAAGAGTTGAAGGGGCTGGTTTACTTCGAGGTTTTAAGGCTGATGGCAGACGGGGTGGAGGGGTGTGTGTCTCGCATCTTTTGTTTGCGGATGATATGATTCTATTTTGCGATGCAAATGAGGAGCAGATTCTACATGTTCGGATGCTTCTTCTTTGTTTTCAGGTTGTGACAGGTTTAAAGGTTAATGTTTTGAAGAGCGAGATGGTTCCCATTGGGGAGGTTCCTAATGTCCATGTTTTGCAGAGATTTTGGGTTGCCGGATTAGATCTTTGCCTATGACTTATCTTGACATGCCATTGGGGGCGTCCCACAAGTCTCCCACTATTTGGAATCCTATCTTGAAGAAAATTAAGCAGAAGTTGGCTGGGTGGAAGGAGATGTATTTGTCAAAAGGTGGAAGATTGACGTTGCTAAAGAGTACATTATCTGTCTTTCTACTTACTTTTTATCTCCTTTTACTATCCCTACGCATGTGGCCAATAAAATTGAGAGATTGCAAAGGGATTTCTTGTGAGGGAGTCCAAGACACATTTGGTGGGATGGGACAAGGTGCGTGCACCTCTGGAAAATGGTGGGTTAGGAGTAAAGAAATTAACTACTAGGGATATTGTTATGGTGGTTTGGGGTTGAGGAGACAAGGCTTTGGAGAAGAGTTGTAGCTCTAAGATTTGGAGAAGAATGGGGTGATGGACCTCCAAGCTAGATAGAGGGGGTACATGGGTGTGGTTTGTGGAGAAGTATCTAAATGGGTTGAGAGGTTTTTAGCAAAAATATTCGGTTTGAGGTAGGGGTGGGGGATAGAGTGAAGTTTTGGATAGATCAATGGTGCGGGGAGTCTCCACTTCAATTAACCTTTTCGGGTGTGTATGGGATTGCTTCCAACAAAGAGGCATCAGTGGCTTCTTCTCTTGAACGGTTAGGGATAGAGGAACGGAGAAGCTGGGATGTTCGTTTCATTCGGAGACCAAATGATTGGGAAATGGGTGGTGTGGATGAATTTCTCCGTACTTTGGGTTTTAATTTACCTCATACTGAGAATAGAGATCGTATGCGATGGAAGTTGACGAAGAATGAGAATTTTGACATCCAATCGTTTTATAATAAGTTAAGAAGCCCCTTGCTCATTATTTTTCCTTAGAAAGGTGTTTGGATGGTTAAGGCTCCTCAGCGAGTTTCTTTCTTTGTATGGATTACTATATGGGATAAGATCCTTACAGGTGACAATTTGAGGGGTAGAGGGATGTATTTTGTTAATTGGTGCATTATGTGTCATTGTAATGGGGAGATGGTGGATCATTTGCTACTTCATTGTGGTAAGGCTTACCGGTTGTGGAGTTTGGTTTTTAGATCTTTTGGGATTTCATGGGTCTTGCCAAGATCGGTTGTGGATACTTTCTTTGGTTGGTGGAATTGGACTGGAAAGCATCGTCTAGCATTTGGAATTTAGCTCCATTGTGCTTAATGTGGCATCTATGGAGGGAATGAAATTGGAGGACGTTTGAGGACATGGAAAGTTCTGACGACCAGCTATCGGCTTCTTTTAGTGACTCACTTTTTCACTAGTCTAGGGCTTGAGGACTCACCACTAGTGATTCTCTCCCTATGGTTCTTAGCTCTCTCCTTTGTAATTAGTAGCTTTTCTTTCTTTCTTTATTTTTTATTTTTTATTTTTTTCTCTTCTTTCTTTGTAATTTTTCTCTGCCTTATGTTTTTTTGCATAAGGTAGTGTTTTTGAATATAACTGTTAGAAGTTAAACTTGTTTTTAATTAATCTTTCATAAATAAGTGTGAGTTTCATAAGTTAATGTAGTGAGAAGTTTATTGAAGTTATGTGTGGGATTTATGAATGTAAGAGTTAGAAAAATAAATGTTGTGAGAGTTAAAGGTTGGATGGTGTACTATATAAACCCATTCATCCGTCAAGTTCTATGCAAGAGTTGAAGAGAAATACAAAACTTTAAAGAGTTCTAACTCTTCCCTCTCCACTCTCTCTCCCTTTATTTAATTTGTGAGTGTTAGTCTCTTCTATACACTAACTAGTGTGTGAGTGTGTGAAAGTAAGTGAGGAAAGGCCCATTAGTATTTTGTTTTATTTCCAACAAAGTGGTATCAGAGTCAATTGGTTTGTGGTGATAATGGCTATTACTAATGGGATGGTGTCATTCCAATTTCCTCTACTTATCAAACAAAACTTCGAAAATTGGAGTATTCGAATGAAGACATTGCTCAGATCCCAAGATGCATGGGAGGTTGTGGAGAAAGGTTATGTGGAGTTGCAAGATGAAGAATCTTTGACCCCAAACCAAAAGGAAGCCTTGCAAAAAGCTCGAAAGAAAGATCAACAAGCTCTTACATTGATCTATCAAGGTTTGGATGAAATTATGTTCGAGAAAGTTGCAAATGCAACTTCATCCAAGCAAGCATGGGAGATTCTTAAAAACTCTCTAACTGGAGGTGATAAAGTGAAGAAAGTTCGCCTTCAAACATTGAGAGGCGAGTTTGAAGGTTTGCACATGAAAGAATCTGAATCTATTTCAGATTATTTTTTAAGGGTGTTGGCAATTGTAAATCAATTGAAGAGATATGGTGAGAACTTGGATGATGTCCGTGTGGTAGAAAAAATCCTACGGTCATTAACTTCTAAGTTTGACCATATCGTTGTAGCAATTGAGGAATCAAAAGACTTGGAGTCAATGACCATTGACTAGCTCATGGGATCATTACAAGCCCATGAAGAAAGGCTTAATAAGAAGAAGCAAGATCCTTTAGAGCAAATCCTACAAGCAAAGCTCACCTTGAATGAGAAAGGTTGGCGTGAAAGTAGCCAAAGAGGCCGAGGACATGGATGTGATAGAGGGAGAGGATCTGAAGGAAGGAATGGTCAAAACTCTCTCAATTATGAAGAGAAGGGTCAAAGTTCACAATCCACGAGAGATCGTGGAAGAGGAAGTTTTTCAAGACCATATAGAAGAAGGTATGATAAGTCTAATATCAAATGTTATAATTGTCAAAAGTATGGGCATTATGCTTCTAAATGTAAAAATGCCGCTAACACTATTGAGGAGAAAACTAACTATGTTGAAGATAAAAATGACAAAGTGGAGCTGACTTTGTTGTTGGCATACAAAGGAGAAGACAAAGAAGAAAATGGTGCGTGGTATCTTGACTCTGGTGCTAGCAACCATATGTGTGGGAATAAAAGGATGTTTATGGAGATTGATGAATCAATGGTTAGGAGTGTTACCTTTGGTGACTCATCCAAAGTTTCAGTGAAGGGGATAGGTAAAATTCTTATCCGTTTAAAGAATGGAGATCATCAATTTATTTCTGATGTATATTATGTGCCAAGCATGAAAACTAATATTTTGAGTTTGGGACAACTCCTTGAGAAAGACTATGATATCCAGTTGAAAGATTGTAGTTGCTTAATAAGGGGTCATCGAAATAATGTGATAGCTAATGTGCCTATGACAAGAAATAAAATGTTCTTGTTAAATATTCAAACTAATGTTATTAGATGTCTGAAGGCTTGTTTTAAAGATTCTTCTTGGCTTTGGCATCTAAGATTTAGGCATTTAAACTTTGGAGGACTATAGTCGTTGACAAAGATGAAGATGGTGAGAGGATTGCCTTCAATTGAGCATCCTAACCAGCTTTGTGAAGGATGTCTCCTTGGTTAGCAATCAAGGAAGAGCTTTCCAAAAAAAGCTAGTACAAGAGCAACCAAGTCATTGCAACTTGTTCATACTAATGTGTGTGGACCTATAAAGCCATCATCACTTGGTAAAAGTAACTACTTTCTTCTCTTTATTGATGATTTCAGTAGAAAAACGTAGGCTTATTTTTTGAAGTAGAAATCTAAAGCATTTGGTGCATTTAAGAAATTTAAGGCATTTGTAGAAAAGTAGAGTGGCCATGAAATTAAGGCCTTAAGATTTGATAGAGGAGGCAAATTCACATCAAATGAATTCAAAGAATTTTGTGATGCAAATGGGATTCAGCGCCCTCTAACAGTTCCAAGGTCACCACAACAGAATGGTGTAGTAGAAAGAAAGAATCGTTCAATTCTTAATATGGCCAGAAGCATGTTGAAGAGTAAGAAAATGCCTAAAGAATTTTGGGCAGAAGCTATAAATTGTGCAATCTATTTGTCCAATCGTTGCCCCACAAGAAGTGTACAAGGAAAAACCCCACAACAAGCTTGGAGTTGGAAGAAGCCTACAGTTTCCCATCTTCGTGTATTTGGGAGCATTGCATATGCACATGTACCAGATCAAGAGAGATCCAAGCTAGATGATAAAAGCAAGAAGTATGTGTTCATTGGCTATGATCTAAACTCTAAGAGCTATATGCTCTATAATCTGAGCACTGGAAAAGTCATTATTAGTCAAGATGTGGAATTTAACGAAGAAGGCACATGAGATTGAAGCACCCAAGAAAAGGAGAGGTTTGATTTCTTTCCTCTATCTGAAGAGGAAGATCAAGGGAATGAAGTTCACGAAGAGCCTACCACTCCACCTCCATCACCAACAGCATCATCTTCCATTCATGAAAGTCCATCATTATCATCTTTATTAGAAGGAAGTTCTAGTGAAAGATCAAGAAAAATGAGAAGTCTCTAGGATCTTTATGATTCAACAGAGATTACAGATGATGTAACACTTTTTTGTCTGTTTGTTGATTTTGAACCTACAGGATTTGAAGAAGCGGTGCGAGACAAAAAATGGAGAAATGCTATGGACAAAGAGATCAAGGCAATAAAGAAGAATGATACATGGGAGCTTGCAACTCTTCCAACTAGAAAGAAGACAATTGGTGTAAAATGGTGTACAAGTTGAAGAAGAATGCAAAGGGAGAGGTAGAGAGATACAAAGCAAGATTGGTGGTGAAAGGCTATAATCAACAGCAAGGTATTGATTATGATGAGGTATTTTTCCTAGTTGCTTGTTTGGAAACTATATGATTGCTAATTTCTTTAGCAACTCAGAATCAAAGGAGAATTTTCCAAATGGATGTAAAATCTGCATTTTTGAATGGCTACCTTGAGGAAGAACTTTATATTTCGCAGCCTATAGGTTATGTTGTAGAGGGGTAGGAAGATAAAGTTTTGAAGTTGAACAAAGCTCTATATGGCTTGAAACAGGCACCAAGAGCTTGGAATAGTAGAATTGACAAATATTTCTGGGTTAATGGGTTTTCTAAATGCTCACATGAACATGTGCTTTATTGTAAAATGCATAAAAATGGAGATATCTTAATTGTTTGTCTGTATGTAGATGATTTGATTTTTACAGGCAACAATCTAAGTTTGTTTAAAGACTTCAAGAAAGCAATGACTAAGGAGTTTGAAATGAAAGATATTGGACTTATGGCCTATTATCTGGAATTGAAGTGAAGCAGATGGAGGATGGGATTTTTATTTCCCAAGAAGGTTATGCAAAGGATATTCTCAAGAAGTTTGAGATGTTAAATTCCAATCCAGTTAGCACCCCTGTAGAATGTGGAGTGAAATTGTCAAAGCATGACGATGAAGAAAAGGTTAATCCAACATTCTTCAAGAGTTTGGTCGGAAGTCTGAGGTATCTAACATGCATAAGACCAGACATTCTTTTTGGCGTTGGACTAGTTAGTCGTTACATGGAAGCACCGACGATGACTCATTTGAAGACTGTTAAGAGAATTCTTCGCTATTTAAAAGGTACACTGGATTATGGACTGTTGTATTCACCCTCTAAAGATTCTAAACTTATTGGCTATAGTGATAGTGATTGGGCCAGAGACATGGATCATAGAAAGAGTACTACTGGTTTTGTATTCTATATGGGAGATATTGCATTTACATGGACGTCCAAAAAGCAGCCAATCGTGACACTTTCCACTTGTGAAGCTGAGTACGTTGCTGCTACCTATGGTGTTTGTCATGCAATGTGGCTTAGAAGTTTATTGAAAGAGTTATAGATGTTTCGAGAAGAAGTTACAAAGATATTTGTAGACAATAAGTCAACACTAGCTCTTGCAAAGAATCCAGTCTTTCATGACCGAAGCAAGCACATCGACACAAGGTATCATTTTATTTGAGAATGTATTGCAAGAAAGGAAGTTCATCTTGAGTTCGTGAAGTCACATGATCAGGTTGCAGCAATTACTCACTAAACCACTCAAGTATGACACATTCAACAAGCTGCGAGCCTTACTTGGAGTAATCAAGAAAACAAGTTTAAGGGGGATGTTAGAAGTTAAACTTGTTTTTAATTAATCTTTCATAAATAAGTGTGAGTTTCATAAGTTAATGTAGTGAGAAGTTTATTGAAGTTATGTGTGGGATTTATGAATGTAAGAGTTAGAAAAATAAATGTTGTGAGAGTTAAAGGTTGGATGGTGTACTATATAAACCCATTCATCCGTCAAGTTCTATGCAAGAGTTGAAGAGAAATACAAAGCTTTAAAGAGTTCTAACTCTTCCCTCTCCACTCTCTCTCCCTTTATTTAATTTGTGAGTGTGAGTCTCTTCTATACACTAAGTAGTGTGTGAGAGTAAGTGAGAAAAGGCCCATCAGTATTTTGTTTTATTTCCAAAATAACATCCTTATTACTTATAAAAAAAAAAGGCGTCGTGAATGAAGTAGATTCTGATATGGTTTTATTTGCAAGGGGGAAAGTTGCTGAAGTGTAAAGTGTGTTGCAAAATTCTGGATTGCAACAATTTTGAAGGTTTTGGTCGTTAGATTAAGCTTAGGGCATTCTGAATCCAAGGATTGATAAACAGGTTTTTAAGTTCAAAAATTGGTTAGAAGTTCTGTCTAAGGCTTTATTAACTTTAACGTAGAGGAATTACAAGATATATAGGCCTCAAACCCCCTTGCTTAAGTATAAATGCGAGGTTTCATGCCACAATTCCTTGGCAGCTTGGAAAATTCTTTGAATTACTCTCTTTTAATTTACAGCGTGTAGCTATAGGCTTGTGGATAATTTTATTTGTGGTGGAACTGTGCCAAATACTGAATAAGATAACTAATCACCAAACCAGGACACGAGACCCATGTCCAGATAACTTATTAATAACCAAAACTATCCATTTATTCTTCAATTTTCAAGGAGTTCCTTTTGGGCCAGAGATTTTGGAAGAGTCAAATTTAAAACAAATTTAAACAAAACCATCAGCATATTGAAGTAAAAAGATCCAACGTAAGATTCAACCGTAAGTAAATTAGACTATGGTAAATACCAAGTGTGCCTCACATTGATCTTGGACTTAACAGTAAGTAAATTAGCTATAGGCTATGCACTCGCATACATACATATATTTGATAAATAAAAATAACATAGACTCTTGGAATTTGGATCATATTACCTGATTCTTTGGGGTTTCAATTGATAGCATAGTGGTAATGGCATCCTCTATGGACTATGGTGTCTCATGAGTCATGTTTGTCATTTGAACCCCACCTCCGCCCTCCCCATCTATCTACCTATCTTTGAAAAAAGAAGAAGAAATTGATCATTTGTTGAACCTTTTGAAGTTGGCATCATGTTTAGGTAATGAATTCTTTAGTGTACTAGCTTAGGTCTGGAGTGCCTATTAGTGTGTGTGTGTGATAGACTTGGGTTTTAGATGACAAATTATTAGGTCATTCTCTCTAGAAATTGATAAATTTAAAAACATTAACGCTCCATTTGTTTCGATGGAAAACCTCATGTAAAGATAGTTTTCCGTGTTTTCTAGTGTCTGGTAGCATAAAAAAAAAAAAAAAAAAAAAAAAAAAAGAGTTAAAGAAAAACTATCATTGGTCAACATAAAAAGTATGGCTTATTTTTAGAAATCATTTTCCACTAAATTTTTTTGGAAAAAACTCTATCTCACAAGCTAAATAAGGGAAATTAGGAGATTGTTTTTCAACTCTTGCTACCAAACATAGGGAAATGAGATAGTTTTATAAAAAATGTTTTTTGTAAAATGACTCATTTTCTAAAAAATATCATTGCTGAAATAAACAAAGCCTAAGTCTTTTAATTATTGAAACTTGAATTATAATTTGAGTTCTTGGTAGATAACTGTTTAGACATGTTTACATGTACCTGGCATCCTTGTTTCTGGTTTCATATTTATCCGCACTTTTATTTTTTTGCCAATGTCCCAGGGAGTAACTGATGCTGACCTAAGAGCATTGGTATCTGATGAAGTTTTTCAACCAGAAGTTGTTTGGAAACTTCATGATGTGCAGGTAAATAAATTTACTTTTCAAAATTTCTGTTCATTGTCCAATTTGGCTTGATGGCATTCCCTCCAATTGACATGAACATTATACACAGGTTACTTGCGGAACTCCGGGTCTTTCTACAGCAACTGTTAAACTCATTGATGCTGATGGAACAGAGCATGTTGCTTGTTCTGTTGGAACAGGGCCAGTAGATTCAGCTTACAAGGCTGTTAATCTCATTGTGAAGGTTTGAGATGAAAGTTAATAAATTTATATTATCCATAAGTTTATTTTAATTATTTATAATTATGTGAGGACTCATAGACAGCACTTACATGGGGTTACATCTCTCTAGCCAGTATTATGGGGGCGGGGGGAAAAAATAGGATTAAGAATTAAGAATCCAATGATGATCCTTCTCCTGAAGAACCTAAATTTATGGTACTCATGGTATTCAAATAGTTGATTGTCTTGGGGTCTGTTTCAGCTTATTTTGTTTATTTGACTAGGTACTATTTTTTCAAAGCCTCACTTTTATCTAGGTACAGCTGTATTTAAAAAAAAAAAAAAATGAATAAACCAATTAAAAGAAGCTCATCAAAATCGACCGTTATACTCTCATTCTAGATCCAAGTTCCTGCTTTGACAAGTTTGTGCTATACATGGGATTGATGCTTGTTAAGATAAGTAAGCTAAAAGAGAAATCAATTTGAGGAATATATTTTGAATCCTGATTTGTTTTTAGCAATTTATAAGCCAAAAATGGTCAAGGGATATACAAGTCACAAAAGCTTAAAATTGGAATTCTCCTTACGTAGAAAACTGTTTGTACAGAACAAACTTGAGTATCTTATGATTTTGATCAATTTTCATATTGTAAAATTTATCTTTGCTGAGGTTGTTCTCAATAATCTAGCATGAGTTGTGTTGTTAAGGATTCTTCTTTATCCCTTGTACCCAGGAACCTGTAACCCTTCTTGAGTACTCCATGACTGCAGTCACAGAAGGCATTGATGCAATTGCTACCACCCGTGTTCTAATACGTGGGGAAAATATTCACGCATCTACTCATGCCTATACTGGAGAAACAGTATATCACACATTTAGGTATGGCATATAATATATATATATATATGTATGTATGTATGTATACACACACACATGTTACTCTTAGTGTAACTTTAAGCAATGTTACATCACCAAATAAAATTTTAAATTGATATTTTGAAAATCCCATCATTGGATTACATATTTTTTATATTTTTAATACCAATGCCAAATTTTGTTTTAATCAAATGTTGGTTACTATTCGATTCATAAACTCACATTTATGCATAATTTTAAAATACAAACATTTAAAATTTAAACGTTTGATAGTTGAGATAGTTATTGATTTATGACCATCTTTAAATTTTGTAATTATGGATATTATAAATAGAAAACATAATCCAACGACAGATGTCAAAAAATATATTGAATGATATAACATTGCTTAAAATTACATTAAATGTAACATAAACCCAACCATATATATAGGTTTTTCTTTTTATTTGGCATATTTGATTCTTTAAAATCCAGATTCATTGAACATAAAATCTGCCTTGTTTTTGTGCCAGTGGAATTGGTGCAGGAATGGATATCGTTGTTTGTAGTGTCAAGGCCTTTATTGGGGCATTAAACAAGATGTTAGGCTTCAAGGAAAAGCCCCCAGTTAAGACTCCAGCCAAAACAACCACTGTGTCTGTTTGAGGAGCTATGGGAAGTCATCATATTTGCATGATGCCTAGCAATCAAATTGCCAGGATCATGGGTCTGTGATTTCTTGTTGATTGTACAAAGGTGGGATGAAGTATTCTGTTTTAACTTATGGCTGTTTCATTGTTATGAACAAGTTTCAGCGATAGGCCTAAGCAGCCTGTCATTGGATTTTGGTTGTACTTCAATACAAATGTGTTATTTGTAGAAATTTTGCTTGAATCTGTGGAAGAATTAATTTTGAGAATAGAGATGATTGGTTGTTTTAAAGCTAAATGTGTGTAGATTACATAGATTGTGAAGTCATCTGAAATTATTCTTTTATGTTTGGCGGGGATGGGATGTTGATAAACATTATAGAGAGATATCTCGGTTGATCAAGAAGCAAAATGGTAGAGGAATAAAAATAATTGTTTCCCATTTCTGTGGGGCGCAGGAACAATTACATCCTTTTCTTTTATTGCAATTTCTTTGTTAGGGAAGTGATTTTTCGGAACAACGTAAATCAAAGACGATCATTTGGGCGAATACCCCTAGCTTGTTAGGTGAATATTTTTTTTATTTTTTATTTTTTATTTTATTTTATTTTTATAATCAATTTAAATGGAGACACTATCATTTGGACAATGCCCCTAATATGGACATTTGCTTTGACAAGCATTGAGCCAATGCCCCTAATTTGGGCATAGTTTGAAACATCCTGGCCAATATCCTTAGTTTAGGGAATTTGGAAAGCAAGCGAATCCCCTAGTTTAAAATTGGTTAAGAAACCGATCATGTTTTTTCATTAGCAATTGATGTTTGCACGATAGGCAAACTGCTGGAAATTGGTTGGATATTTGAACCGGGATGCTTTTTTTTTTTTTTTTTTGTTTGTTTGTTGAGGTAATAGATAGAACTTTATTTGATGTAAGAAACTATAATCAGGTACATGTATGGCCGTGTGTCACCAGACCGAGAACATTACAAGCAGCTGCTGAAACATGACACTTTGGTTGCAAAACAGAGGGACCGCAGCAGCCAAAAGAGTAGAAAACTAACACTGAGTTGTGCCTAGAAAGACAAATAATTTTAATACATGCACTACCCCACCATACCCTTGAAAGCAACCACCAAACCATCAAACCTTTCCCCCAATCACGTAGTTGCTTGAGTGGCCGAGAGGGTCTGATATCCAGCGAGCAACTGAAGGGCCCCTTCATACATCACTTTGGGTGGTGACTGAACATTTTGGAAGTAGGCTTTGTTCCTTGCATTCCATATCGCCCAAGTTGTAGTGCACCACTGTTCCAACTCCTCCCGTGTCAGTTTCTCTTGCATCAACTTGAAGAGCTGGAAAAAATCTTGCGCATTGTTGCTGCATTCTGCTCTCTTCCTTTAGCCAACGCCCACACATTGCGTGTTGGGCTTTGTGGAGCCTAGTTTATTTTTGGCCCGTTTTGTAGCCTATTGTAATCTTGTGTGCAAGATATAAAAGCCGCTTTTGTAATTAGGGTTTGTTACTGTTGTTGTGTTTTAGAGAGAGAGAGAGAAACACTGTAGCCGCACTTTCGTATTTTTTCCTGATAATAGTGAAATCCCTGCAACTCCGTGGACGTACGCAAATTGCCGAACCACGTAAATACTGTTTTGTGCGTGTGATTATTTTCTTTGGCGTGTGTTTTCTCTATTTTTTTTTTGTTTCTCACAAGTTGGGAATTGGGTTGAATTCCCTACAACTGGTATCAGAGCCTAGGGTTAGGTTTGAGTGGGAGCAATGGCAGAGGAAGCAGGAAAGGCGTTTGGAATAGAAAAGTTTGATGGCACAGACTTCGCGTATTGGAGGATGCAGATTGAAGATTATCTTTATGGAAGGAAATTGCATCTGCCTCTTTTGGGGACAAAACCTGAGGCGATGAAGGCTGATGAATGGGCTCTTCTTGACAGACAGGTACTAGGAGTTATCAGGTTAACTCTGTCTAGGCCTGTTGCACACAATGTTGTAAAGGAGAAGACCACAGCAGATTTAATGAAGGCTTTGTCTGGTATGTATGAAAAGCCGTCAGCAAACAACAAGGTGCATCTGATGAAGAAACTGTTCAATCTGAAGATGGCAGAGAACACATCAGTAGCACAACATCTGAATGAATTTAACACTATCACAAATCAATTGTCGTCTGTAGAAATTGATTTTGATGATGAGATTCGTGCTCTGATCGTCTTGGCTTCTTTGCCAAACAGTTGGGAGGCAATGAGGATGGCAGTAAGCAATTCTACAGGAAAGAAAAAGCTCAAGTACAATGATATATGAGATTTAATTCTGGCTGAGGAGATTCGTAGAAGAGATGTAGGTGAAACCTCAGGATCTGGTTCTGCCCTAAACCTTGAGACAAGAGGCAGAGATAATAACAAAAATTCAAATCGGGGTAGATCAAAATCCAGAAATCCTAATCGGAATAGAAGTAAATCTAGATCAGGCCAACAAGTACAATGCTGGAATTGTGGGAAAACAGGTCACTTTAGGAACCAGTGCAAAAGTCCTAAGAAAAAGAATGAAGATGATTCTGCTAATGCTGTAACAGAAGAGGTACAGGATGCATTACTTCTTGCAGTAGACAGTCCACTTGATGATTGGGTTTTAGATTCAGGAGTTTCGTTTCATACCACTCCACACCAAGAAATCATACAAAATGTTGCAGGTGATTTTGGTAAGGTGTATTTGGCTGATGGTTCAGCCTTGGATGTTGTGGGTATGGGAGATGTCCGGATATTGTTGCCCAATGGGTTTGTTTGGTTATTGGAGAAGGTTTGACATATTCCTGACCTGAGGAGGAATCTGATTTCCGTTGGACAACTTGATGATGAAGGGCATGCAATACTATTTGTTGGTGGTACTTGGAAGGTTACAAAGGGAGTTAGAGTATTGGCTCGTGGAAAGAAGACTAGTACTCTATATATGACCTCAAGTCCAAGAGACACAATTGCAATTGCTGATGCAAGTACTGATACAAGCCTATGGCACCGCAGGCTTGGTCACATTTTTTTTTTTTTTTTTGAGAAGCAGGCTTGGTCACATGAGTGAGAAAGGGATGAAGATGCTTTTGTCAAGAGGAAAGCTACCAGAATTGAAGTCCATTGATTTTGACATGTGTGAAAGTTACATCTTAGGAAAGCAGAAAAAGGTGAGCTTTTTGAAAACTGGCAGGACACCGAAGGCTGAAAATTTGGAGTTAGTACACACTGATTTGTGGGGGCCTTCTCCGGTTGCATCCCTTGGAGGTTCAAGGTACTACATTACCTTCATTGATGACTCAAGCAGAAAGGTATGGGTTTATTTTCTGAAAAATAAATCTGATGTATTTGAAACTTTTAAGAAGTGGAAGGCCATGGTTGAGACAGAAACATGTTTGAAAGTAAAATGTTTGAGGTTAGATAATGGAAGAGAATATATAGATGGAGAGTTTAGTGAGTATTGTGCTGCAAAGGGAATTAGGATGGAGAAGACCATTCTTGGGACACCACAACAGAATGGTGTGGCTGAGCGCATGAACAGAACTCTCAATAAGCGTGCTAGGAGTATGAGGTTGCATGCTGGACTACCAAAAACTTTTTGGGCTGATGCTGTTAGCACTGCAGCTTACCTGATAAACCGAGGGCCATCAGTTCCCATGGAGTTCAGACTTCCTGAGGAGGTTTGGAGCGGTAAAGAGGTAAAGTTTTCACACTTAAAAGTTTTTAGTAGTATTTCTTATGTTCATATTGATTCTGATGCTCGTAGTAAACTTGATGCAAAGTCTAAAATATGTTTTTTCATTGGCTATGGTGATGAGAAATTTGGCTATAGGTTTTGGGATGAACAAAATAGGAAAATCATCAGAAGTAGAAATGTGATATTTAATGAACAGGTTATGTACAAGGACAGGTCAACTGTAGTGTTAGATGTTACAGAGATAGATCAAAAGAAATCTAAGTTTGTCAACTTAGATGAATTGACTGAACATACTATCCAGAAAATGGGTGAAGAAGATAAGGAGAATGTAGATTCATAGGTAGATCAGAGTACACCTGTAGCTGAAGTCCGCAGATCTTCCAGGAACACTAGACCTCCACAACGTTATTCACCCACTCTAAATTATCTCCTGTTGACTGATGGTGGTGAGCCAGAGTGTTATAAAGAAGCCTTGCAAGATGAAAATTCAAGCAAGTGAGAGTTAGCCATGAAGGATGAGATGGATTCCTTGTTGGGGAATCAGACATGGGAACTGACTGAATTACCAGTAGGAAAGAAGGTTTTGCACAATAAGTGGGTATACAGAATAAAGAATGAGCATGATGGTAGCAAACGTTACAAGACCAGATTAGTTGTTAAAGGGTTCCAGCAGAAAGAGAGCATTGACTACACAGATATATTTTCTCCAGTTGTGAAGATGTCAACAATTAGACTGGTGCTGGGAATGGTGGCTGCAGAAAATTTACATCTTGAACAGCTAGATGTGAAGACAGCATTCCTTCATGGTGACTTGGAGGAAGACCTTTACATGATTCAGCCAGAAGGGTTTATTGTTCAGGGACAAGAGAATCTAGTTTGCAAACTGAGGAAGAGCTTGTATGGCCTAAAACAAGCTCCTAGACAGTGGTACAAGAAATTTGACAGTTTTATGCATAAAATTGGGTTCAAGAGATGTGAAGCTGATCATTGTTGCTATGTTAAATTCTTTGACAATTCTTATATCATTTTACTGTTGTATGTGGATGATATGCTCATTGCAGGGTCTAGCATTGATGAGATTAATAATTTGAAGAAGCAATTGTGAAAACAGTTTGCAATGAAGGATTTGGGAGCTGCAAAGCAAATCCTTGGTATAAGAATCATTAGAGACAAGGCTAATGGTATATTGAAACTTTCACAGTCAGAGTATGTGAAGAAAGTTCTCAGCAGGTTCAACATGAATGAAACTAAACCAGTGAACACACCCTTGGGTAGTCATTTCAAACTGAGCAAGGAACAGTCACCAAAGATAGAAGAAGAAAGGGACCATATGAGTAAGGTGCCCTATGCCTCAGCCATTGGCAGCTTGATGTATGCTATGGTGTGTACAAGGCCAGACATTGCACATACAGTGGGAGTTGTGAGCAGATTCATGAGTAGGCCTGGAAAGCAGCATTGGGAGGCAGTCAAGTGGATTCTGAGATATCTAAAGGGTTCATCAGATACATGTCTTTGCTTCACAGGTGCAAGTTTGAAACTGCAAGGTTATGTAGATGCTGATTTTGCTGGTGATAATAATAGTAGAAAGAGTACTACTGGGTTTGTATTTACTTTGGGTGGTACAGCTATATCATGGGCTTCAAATCTGCAAAAGATTGTTACTTTGTCTACTACAGAAGCTGAGTATGTTGCAGCAACTGAAACTGGAAAGAAGATGATTTGGCTACATCGTTTCTTAGATGAATTGGGTAAAAAGCAGGAGATGGACATTCTACACAATGACAGTCAGAGTGCAATCTTTCTTGCCAAAAATTCAGCTTTTCATTTAAAGTCGAAGCACATACAGACAAAATACCACTTTATCTGGTACCTTATTGAAGATAAATTGGTAATATTTGAGAAGATCTGTGGATCTAAGAACCCAGCAGACATGTTGACTAAGGGTGTCATTATTGAGAAGTTGAAGCTGTGTGCAGCTTCAATTGGTCTTCTAGCTTGAGGACAGGAGGATGAGTTGCAGAGATGAGGGATTGCTTTTGGAGGATAGCGGCTGATGTTGGTGATTGAACTAGTCTCCAAGTGGGAGATTTGTTGGGTTTTGTGGAGTCTAGTTTATTTTTGGCCCGTTTTGTAGCCTATTGTAATCTTGTGCGCAAGATATAAAAGCCGCTTTTGTGATTAGGATTTGTTACTGTTGTTGTGTTTCAGAGAGAGAGAGAGAAACACTGTAGCTGCACTTTTGTATTTTTCCCTGATAATAGTGAAATCCCTGCAACTCCGTGGACGTAGGCAAATTGCTGAACCACGTAAATACTGTCTTGTGCGTGTGATTATTTTCTTTGGCGTGTGTTTTTTTTTTTTTTTTTTTGTTTCTCACAGATTGGGAATTGGGTTGAATTCCCTACATTGCGGGCAAAGGGGCATTCCCACAACACGTGAGCTTCTGTTTCAGGGTGTTGGCGGTAGAACTCGCAGGTGCTCTCCACAGCCACTCTTTTCCGATACAAGTTATCTTGCGTCGGCAGAATGTTGGACACATCCCGCCACATAAAATTTCTGATCTTTGGTGGCACCTTGAGGTCCCAGATCATCTTCCACAGCTTGCCTTCCTCCCTAGCTCGTGAGTGTTCTGCTTCCATCCCTTGTTTCAGTCAAAGAGCAACTTGGTTGGCCGACTTAACGAAGAACTCGTGCTTCTTGTTTTCCTTCCATATTAATGTGTCTCTCTGTCGGTCTCTACTGAGTGGGATGGCCATTATCTCATCGCATGTTTTTGTGGCAAACATCCCAGCCACCTTATTTCTATCCCACTACCAAGAATGTTTGTCAATCAGTTCTGCAACTCTTAGGTTTGGTTGCACATCCCCTTTGAAGACAAGTTTATGGGAGAGCCACTTGTCTGATTCAACCATAATATTGACTCCATTTCCCACCCTCCACCTAGAGCCTTCTTGTATCACCTCTCTTGCAGCCAACAAACTCTGCCACACATATGATGGGTTGTGGCCCAACTCAGCCTCCATGAAAGAACACTAAAATATCTTGCCTTATATACCTAGTAGAACAACGAGTGTGTATGGTGTAACAATCTCCAAGTCTGTTTAGCCAACATAGCTAAATTAAAAGCTTGTATGTCTCGAAAACCCATTCCTCCCTTCTTCTTTGTTGTACATAGTTTCTTCCAATTTATCCAATGTAACTTCCTCTCATTTTTTGTTTGCCCCCACCAATATCTAGCTATTGTAGAGTTGATAGAGTCACATAAGGATTTTGGGAGTTTGAAGAGACTCATAGTGTATGTGGGGATGGCTTGTACCACAATTTTAATCAATATTTCCCTACCCGCCTTGGAGATAAATTTTTCCTTCCATCCTATGACCCTCTTTGTAATCTGCTCATGCATTTCTTTAAAAGTAGTGACCTTAGATTTTCCATATGCCATTGGAAGACCAAGGTATTTTTCACAATCCGTCATAATTCTGGCCCCCAACATTTGCTGAATCGTTTGCTAGACCTCCACTCTTGTATTTCTGCTAAAGAACAATGAAGTTTTTTGCCTATTTATTGCTTGATCGGATGCTGCTTCATAAAGGCCTAAAATGTCCATTAGGCGCTGACATTCCTCTATTGATGCTTCACAAAATAGTAGGCTATCATCAGCAAACAGGAGATGGGATATGCACACTCCATTTGGGCTAGATAAGACCCCGTGTAGCTCTTTATTTTCCACAGCTCTTCTTATCATTCAAGATAGACCTTCAGCACAAAGTAAGAATAGGTATGGTGATAAGGGTCTCCTTGCTTAATTCCCCTTGATGGTTGGATAAAACCTTTCGACTCCCCATTTATCAAGATTGAGTATGAAGCCGTACTCACCATCTCCATTGCCAATTGGACCCATTTCTCATCAAATCCCAATTTCTGCATCACTTGTCTAAGGAACCCCTATTCCACCCTATCATATGCTTTACTGATATCTAGCTTCACCGCCATTTGTCCCTTTTTTCCACTCCTCTTATTTCGCATCCTGTGTAACACTTCAAAAACTACAGTGGTATTGTTAGTAATTAGCCTATCAGGTACAAAGGCACTTTAGGCATCAGATATTACATTTGGCAAAATCAATTTCAGCCTATTTGCAATAACCTTTGATATAATTTTAGCTATCACATTTTCTAAACTAGTAGGCTGAAAATCAATCATATGAATTGGTTCATTATTTTTTGGAATCAATACAATATGTGTATAATTCATTTTTTGTAGCATATGACCCGAATGGAGGACGGATAGAACAGCATTTGTGACATCAACTCCAACAATATGCCAAAAATTTTGGAAGAAAAAAGGGGACATACCATCAGGACTCGGAGATTTTGATGGATGCATATGAAAGAGAGCTCTTTGGACCTCCTCTGCTGTATAGGGTTGGAGGAGGCTTTGGTTCATCTCCGGAGTGACCACCCTATCCACCGAACTCAACACTTGATCCATTTCTGAGGGGATTGCCAAAGTGAACAACTCCTAAAAATAATTTTTAGTAGCTAATGCTATACCCCCATCAGTTTCCTGCCACACACCATCACTATCAAATATTCCTGAAATGTTATTTTTCCAACGTCTTTGGCTTGCTTTCTGATGGAAGAACTTTGTATTCTTATCTCCTGCCTGCAACCATATAGATTTGGATCTTTGTCTCCAGTGGATCTCCTCATGGTACAATAGTGTATTAATTTCCTCCTTCACCCTCCTAATTTCCTCCAAGTGCCCTACTGTATTGTCCTTAGTCAATTCCTCCAATATCCTTTGCTTCTCTTGGATTTTACTTTTTGATTGACCAAAAGTAACCTGACTCCACCCCACTAAAGCACTCCTGCATTGTTTAATTTTTTCAAATAAACAATACATAAGGTTGCCTGTAGTCACCGTATTACTCCAAACCTGTTGGATAACAGCTTCATAATCAGGGTGTGTCACCCACTTCTCCTCAAATCTTTGTGGGATTTTTTTAACTCGATCTTGTTGGCTTAGAGGATGTGTGGTGAGGAGGATAGGGACATGATTAGAGTATGAAGCTTGAAGATGAGAGACCCGAGCTTGTGGGAATAATTCTTTCCACTCCATTGTTGCACATGCCCTGTCAAGCCTTAACTGAACAAAAGTTTCACCATCCCTTCCATTATTCCAAGTAAAAATGTTCCCGCTATACCCCAAATCAAGCAAATCGCAATGTAGTAGTGTGTTGCGAAAATTATTCATAAGCTGTAGTGATTTAGGCCTTCCCCCTTCCTTTTCCCTTGATGCCAAAATCTCATTATAGTCCCCAATACACAACCATGGGGTTGAACTCCTTGATTTCAGATGCTTGAGCAACGACCAAGTTTCATGTCGTAGTTGTTCTTCTGGCTTACCAAAGAAACCCGTAATTCACTATGGTGAATTTTGATTCGACATAATAAGGGCATCTATATGGTTTTGTGTGTAGGTTTGGATATGCAGGTCCACTTCATTCTTCCAGAGCATGGAACTGCCGATATAGAATCATAATGCAACTCACCCTGTATCCATCTCATCTTCTCAACGGTTTGCTTTGTCTCCATTAGAAATAAAACATGGGGAGTTTTTTCCCTCACCAAATGAGAGAGCACGTTCACTGCACGTTGGTTCTCAAGTCCTCGGCAGTTCCAACTTAAGACGATCATTGCCCTTAGCGGGGCTGAGAGGCAGTCGCCGCCGTTGGTGTTTGCAAGTTATCACTGTCATCTTGGTACTTCTGTCTCTTCCTACTCTCTAAATCTGCGTTCTTCTCACTTATCTCTACTTTTTCCTCCACTTCCAATCCTCTCTTTTTGCCACCCACCTTCCCTATTGTTGGACCCGTCAATACCTATGTATTTTTCTTTGGTAGTAGCCTCCTACATGACTGCGTCTTTGCACTCTCCTTTCTCACTGTCGTGGTCAGCTTGGTGGCTGTGTTTGCGTCACTTAATTGCTCACGTGACTTGGGCATGGTAAGTGGGGCATTGGGTTTAGGGTTTGGTATGTTTCCTGTCTCCACGTCAATGCCAATTGGGACCGAGAATAAATGCGTTCCATCAAATTCGGTTTGCTTCTCTGTATCCATCCGTTTGTTTTTCCACTTCTCCGTAATAATGTCTAGGTGCAAATGGTGCGGTATCAGGAATAGAAGGAAAAGAATTTCCATCCGTAACTGATGCCGTATTTACTCCTTATACGTTCAAGTTAGTTATTTCCTACATGAACCCGCAATTTTCAAAGTTGTCATTTATGCTCCCATGATTTTCGGAGCTGTCATTAATGTTTCGGACTGTTTCTGCTTGTGCCTGTTCCGCTGGTGCTGCCTCTCTCCGCTGTGATTGGCTCTGATTTTTATTTTTGCTCGGTTCCTCCACTCGTCGGAATCTCGCCTTCATCCACTCCCCATACTGATTTTCCTGCTCCGTCCTATCTCGTGGCTTCTCACAAGCTTTGGCTTCATGCCCAAGAATTCCGCAGCAGAAGCAGAAGCTAATCAACCTTTCATATTTGAAAACCACCCATACAACTTCCCCATCAGGTCTTTTGATTTTGCTTCCCCGCCGGAGTGGCTTGTCCAACGGTACCTCTACTCGGATTCTTAAGAACTTTGCTTGGTCTGCGGCGACGGCCTTACAATCCACCTCGACCACCTTTCCTATATCCATCACTACATCTTCACTAAACAATTCAAATGATAGTCCCCACACTTGCACCAACAACGGGCAGTGTGTAAACTTGATTGTGCTCGCATTCATTCCCTTTTCCCATCGCCGAAGTAGTAGATAATAGTTGTCAAAGCTCCATGGCCCATTGTTAGGTACCCACACCAGTTGGCTTTCCATATTGAATTTGAATTGGAATAACCCTTCTCCCACATCGATGATTTTGAGGTCAGAGCCATACTTCCACGTTGTATGTAACAAGTTCTTTGCCGCTTTCTGATTGAACGGTTTAGTTGTTAGGAATTTTACAAACAAACTAAGTGAACATTTCTCTAGTAATCTTTCCCTCTGCCTTGGACACACTTGGATAATTTCACCCTCCTCTTCTGTGAGGTTTATTCTCTTCATTCTTTCGATAAAATCCGGATCCATGTTTGTGACTCAATGGTATCGTGAGAGACAAATGGAAGTAATAGAGTAGAATCCACTGCTACTGTGATGGAGATAGTGGAGGAAAAGCTCACCCAAAGTGAGAGGAAAAGCTCCTACCTAGAGGAGAGAAAACTACTATAGAAGTTAATCTTCGAATGCAAGTGTTTTGTTTCCGGGATTCTTTTTATCTTGCTTGAATGATGGGTGAATTGTTAGAGCTCATGTGGAGAAATCATGACAGGCCTGAAGCTTGAAGGCATTTTTAAAAGAAAGTGCCGAGTGGGAAACAATTTCTCCTGAACGGCACTTAAGCCCAGTTTCAAAGTGCCTAACAGTATTGCACATACTTCAATTAACAAATTGATTTTTCAAGTTGATCTTAAATTAGGTTTCATCGGACTAGAACTTATTTTATTGGTTGATCAACTAATCATGTCATCAAAAAATCTTGGCTATAATTCAATATATATAGGCTTGGTTTATATGAAACATTTACAGGGTGACAAAACACAAGATTTCATTCATGCCTCATTTTTTCAAATTCAATTGCATAAATTGATATCAGGTACGAACTATGTCTTAAAATTTAATTTTAGCCCCTTTTACATAGGTGTAATTTCTTTTCCAAGAGTAGTGAAGATCGAATGGGATCAAAATTATGCACCAAAGCAATACTAAAGTTGAAGATTGCTCAGAATTGCATGTTAATCTAAAAAGGATTGGCTAGTACACTTGAGCAAGCATATTAGAGAGTACGTTTGCTGGGTGTGTACTAGGTGGAGCTGTGCCATCCCAATCATTCAATCACTTGGATGGGATCATATTTCTCTAATCGGGCTTAGGTTGACTTTTTTCTACAATGCTGACCATTGTTTCAGACAATTTGTACCGGAGGGTGTCTCCATCAATTGTTAGTATGACAATGGATGAAAACTTCACTTTCTACTCATATCTGACTTGGATCACTGAACAAGTGTGGACTAAAGAAGAGACACAAATTGTGGAACAGAAGTACTACTCGAAGTCTTTGAGGAACGAGACTTGAAAAAGAATTCAAGATAAGGCAATAGATGAAAACCACACTAAGTGTATGTTTGGCAAAATTATTTTTGCCAACTTATTTTACTATTCAGTTTATTTTTGTTACTATCCATGGGTCTCACTGCACTTTTTAGTACTATTCATGAGTCTCACTGTACTATTTCAACAAACTTTTACTTTTATCTACAGTACTTTTAGTAAAAAGTTTTCAATTTTAGCAAAATAAACGAATCTCAAACAGACCCTAAGACTAGCTTTGAATGTTATTATTTTTCAAGCATTAAATAATATAATTACTATTTTTAGGGATAGACATGTTTTCAGCAAAAAGTTTTTAAGTTCAGCAAAATAAGCAGATTCCAAACAGACCCTAAAACTAGCTTTGAATGTTCTCATTTACAAGCATTAAATAATATAATTGCTATTTTTAGGGATAGACATGTTTTGCTAGGATTTCCTGAAATTGTTGTCTTAGGATTTTCCGATGAAAGTAAAAAATGACATTCTATCAAAAACTTTTCCCATTGGATCTTCATTTGTGTGATTGATAATTGGTTAACAAATCAATGTATCTAGTATCTATTTAATTTAATACAATATACAGAAGCAGAAATTGAGAGTAATTTTTCCTAATTTTTCTCCCATCATGACAAGTGGCATATCTGACATGTTAAAAATCTCCCAAGAGATGTATTGG
The DNA here is from genome assembly GCA_023621385.1 of Quercus gilva. Classification (NCBI taxonomy): domain Eukaryota; kingdom Viridiplantae; phylum Streptophyta; class Magnoliopsida; order Fagales; family Fagaceae; genus Quercus; species Quercus gilva. Next base: position 47,423,360 of record CM042482.1, on the reverse strand, counting down.
TATAATTCCAAACCAACGTAATTTGTTAGTCCCAAGGACACCGACCAAAAAACCTATTGTCTGTCAGCCAAAAAAAAAAAAAAACCATTGCTCTTATTACGAAAACACTGCTTAACACAATTAACTGTTTGTGCCTTGTTGAGTTGTTTCCATCATACTACCACCAGAAACAATCCCAATCAGCACTGTTTCATGTATGTTTTACAAAAGACATGAGATGTATCGCTTTGCGAATGATTTATAAAACACTGCGAGAATCAAGAGAGAGAGAGAGAGAGTGTCGATAAGGTAGAGAGGCAAAGACAGAGACACTAGAGAAATCGTATGGATTGAGACCATTAGAATGTGAGGCGCATAAATGAATATGTGGAACGCAAGGCTTGATCTCCTAAGGATCTCAAGCTCTGATAACAAAATCTAACGGAGTGATATTTGGTGAATAGTGATCAATTTAGAAGGGCTAAGTTGCTTAAAGTAAGGTTGGGCTAGCTCTTCAAAAGACACTCTTGGAAACAATAGCTCTCAGATTGTGGCTATTTTCTCATTGACAAAAGCTTATTAGACTTGGACCACCTTATTTATTTATAGTTACATAAGCAAGTTGCGGATTGGCTAATGAGTTAGTTAAAGAGGCTACCTTTAATTGGCCAAAGCCTAACAAACAACTCTTACAAGAATACTAGGGTACGCCTCAAGAGTGCACTGACTCTTTGATGGACAACATGAAATTCTTTGCAAGTCCATTTCTCGATATGGAAATACTCTGTTCAATGACTTTACTGGATTTATTCTTCCGTTTACCCTTGGTCCTATATAGGAATAAAATAACTATATATTATGAGCTAAAGTGACAAGATGTCGAGAAATTATCTAACATAAGTAGCTATAATCTTGACCTCATCTTCTCTAAAAGTTTGCCGACCTGCTTTCTTGTAGGCTTTGGATCTGCAATATAATAGATATAATAGGTAAGGAGAGTAAATATAAGTTATATAACTGACTGTATTCAAGCAGAGCCCAGTATTAAATGTTTATAATTAGCTTGGCAAGATGAATAGGATTTTCAAAGTTTAGCTCTTGGCAAGATGAATAGGATTTTCAAAGTTTAGCTCTAGCTTAGTGTCGGCTGAACCTATAGGCCATTTAGGCCACTGCCTAAGGCCCCCACTTGTAAGAGGGTCCCAAATAGTACTAATATATTATATAATGTTGTGAATAAAAAAAAGTTAAGGCCCACCCAAAAGATTTAAGACCCGTCCAAATTATTTAAGCCCTTAAAGGCTAAAAGGACATGAAGTCCAATCAAATTACCAAATCTTTAGCTTTCTCAAAAAAAAAAAAAAAAAAAAAAAAAAAAAAACCCACCACATCCAAGTATCCTCTGGATCAAACCTTTTTACCACATTTCATTAAGAAAACCCATGTTTATTACCTGAAATGTAGAAAGGGAGAGAAAGAGAGACACTAATTTTCTCAATATACAAGTAACAAAGGCTACGTTTGTTTAGCCTGAAAACACTTTCAGGAAATCATTTTACACCCTTGTGTGTGTTTGGCAACTATGGAAAATACGGTCAACAGAAAATCAAACATGCTTTGACCGGAAAATAACCACTTTGAAGTGTAAAATCATTTACGCTTTGATTTTACCTTCAAAGCATTTCCGGAAAACACACCCGAAGAGAGAGAGTGAGAGAGAGCTCAAGCACACACCCGAAGACAGAAAGAGAGCTAGAAGGGAAAGTGAAGAAGACAACCGATCTTGTTGCCGGTGTCAGACCCACCCACCGATCTCGTCGCCGGTATCAAACCCACCCATCGATCTCGTTGCCGTCACCTCCTTCAGACCTACCCACCAATCTCACTGCCATCAGACCCATGTCACCGATCTTGCCTCCGCCGCCTCTAGATCGAAGCCACCGTGACCCTCGTCGACGAGCAACCCGCCGCCTCTAGATCGAACCTAGTCGCCTCTCTCTCTTCCTTCTTCTCTCAATTTGACCGGATTTGATGAATTTTTTGGTTTGGTTTGATATTATATATTTGTTTGGAAGATGAGAAAATGTGAGCATCAAGTAGAAAATGTGTTTTCTTTAACATTTTCAAGAACACAACTAAACACTAAAAAATATTTTTCGAAATATTTTTTAAAATGCCACCAAACACTTAAAAATATTTTTTTTTCCTGAAAATATTTTCGCTTGAAAATATTTTACACTTGGAAAATGTTTTACATTAAACCAAACGCAGCCAAAATGTAGAAGAAAAGATAACAAAAGGCAAAAAAAAGAAAGAAAGAATAGACAAGTAACAAAAGGCAGAAAAAAGAAAGAAGAAAAAAACACTCACTCTCTCTATCTTGATTCTAAAAAAAACACTCTTTTTAGTTGGCTTACTCATCAATTGGTGTTGGCAATAAACTTTGTGTGTTCACAGATCTTCATTTCAGGTTTGTTTTTTATTTTCTCTTCAGTCTTCTCTTTGCCTCTTTGGTCTTCTTCATGGTTTGCTGCTGGGTTTTTATTTTCCTTTTTTGCTTAATTTTTGTTGTACTCTTTAGTTTTTACTCTTTTTTGTTTTTACTCTTAAATTTTGATTTCTTTAGCATTCTCTTGAAGACTATGGAATGGACCCACTTAAAGCATTAATCCTAGTCTTACAATTTTTTTTTTTTTTTTTTTAAGAAATCAAATTTAATGGTATGGATGGATAGTGGGCTGGTCTTAGTGGATCAAGTTTAGTATTTTCTAGAAGACTATGAATTTATAATTAAATAAATAAAAGGCCCCGTTTATAGCTTTTGCCTAGGGCCCCCAAAATCGTTAAGCCGGTCCTGCTCGAGTTACTACTGTGCACTCTTGGCGTGATGATTACTTTATAAGTACAAAGTTCTTGTGGGGTGTGGGGGACAAAAATTGGGATTCAAGTTTTCAAGAGGAAACTTCATACATATATACATAAATTAGAGTAAAATTTCTGTCTTGTATAAAAAAAAAAGTTTAGCTCAAGCTCATAAAGGCTGATCTTTTACATCTTTACAAGTAATATATTATGCTGTAATCAAGCCAGCAGAGGTTGGCTTGTTTCATTAGTCAAGCACAAATCTCAAGCATAATTCAGCTAACAAGCTTTGTTAAATGAAAAATTTTGTTGTTGCGGGGGGAACCAAAATAATTTTTATCTAAAGATCATAAAATATGAAAGTAATACTTTCATTATAAATAAGTGAGCCTAAGCTGCATCATTAGATATTTTTTTAAAGCTTGTTTTCTTGTTTTATTTCCTCAAGCCTATATCGATTCCATAACAAGCCCTATTAATAAGATTAAGTTGAGCCTACGCTCAATTTTTTATCCTTAGCCTATGAACGGGTGGTTGATCGTTCCCTGTATCGACAAGAGGGTATCCATAATATTGATTACACATAGATGTATTGTTTTTGCACATGTACATCTCACACAGAGAGAGAGAGAGAGAGATTATCAAATCTAAATCCATTGCCAAAGGACCTTGAAATATGCCTTTCGTAAATTTCAAATAAACAAATTCCTTCATGGAAAGCAAGTTTTATTTTTGGTTCATTGCAAGGAAGCAAGCATTGTTTAGCAGCTTCATAATGTAGGTCACTAGGATGCCTACTGATACTCAAGCAGTGATCAAAACTATATATAACACACTTTCCCAATTTCTCTAAATCAATTTCTTTAGGGAAATCCTGACAGCCATTAAGTTCATCTCTATAACAAATATCAAATTTGGGGAATACATCAAGTTTTAAGAGAGAAGGAAACGAGACTGGAATTGAAGAGAGATGAAAAGTAGTAAAGGTAAGGTCTGTAGCTTGCACTTCAATGAGTGCAAGTAGTAAAGGTAATGCCTACTGATACTCATCAAATGTTTTTTCACAAATATCCAATCCATTGATTCACTCATACTTTGAAAAATTCATAATGATAATTAATGATTCAACTCTTATCTGTTACATACAATGGAATGTTTAAAACCTTTGAAATAAAAACTTTATTTAATCTAGAAATTGATTTAAACTAAATATTTTCTTTTTTAATAAGTGTCTAATAATATTATTGACCATTTAGAAGCATAAGCAGGATTATTTTTAAAAGCTTACCATTTAAGTAATGCCTTTTGGCTAGGGCCAAAAGATTTCAAAATAATTTCTATGTTAATGCACAAGAGCCATGTATATTTGTATGAGTCCCAAAAGTTTCAAGTTAAAGTTTGTTTGAGAATGGATAAATCAATAATCACAATATGGTATATCCCAGAACACATTTTTAAAGATTTTGAAAGTAAATATTGGTAATAAACAATTGTTATTGGAGTATATACTATATAGAGTTCAAATCATCCTATTAAAAGTTTATGAAAAGATGGAGTATCAAACTTGGCACTACTCGAAAGGTTGTGTTTATGGAGAGGAGAACTTCAAGGAACATTTTATTTTATTTTTTCAAATTTTGATGAGACATTTAATTTTTTTGCCAATAAAATAAATTGATTTAATCATTCAAAAATCTAAGACTTTCAATCCCAGTAAATGTTCAATGCTTAAGCAAGACAAATGTTATATTAGTAACCATTCACCAAAAATTTATTTCAAAGGCAGGAAGGGTGACACTCATCAAAACAGTTGCTCAAGCTATTCCGACTTATTCCATGGGTATTTTCAAACTCCCAAAAGTTTTATGTGACACAATTAATTCTACTTTGGCAAAGTATTGGTGGGGGCAGACAAAGGATGAAAAGAAAATCCACTTGATAAATTGGAAAAAATTGTGCAACCCAAAGGAGAGGGGTGGAATGGGTTTTAGGGAGGCTGATTCATCAAAACCACTCTTTATTTTTTCGGGTCTACAAGGCTCGATACTTTCCAAATTGTTCGTTTATGGAGGCTGAGTTGGGGAATAATCCATCCTATGTATGGCGAAGTTTACTGGCTGCAAGGGATATACTTAGGGAAGGCGCACAGTGGAGGTGGGGGATGGCCAATCTATTAGTGTGTCTGCTCATAGCTGGCTGTCCCATAAGCCAATTTTCCTTGGTGAGTAACAACACAACCTAATGGTAAAGGATCTGATTGATGCCCATACTTTCCAATGGGATAGGGAAAAAATACATGACCTTTTCGCACATTGGACACGTATGGAAATTTTGTCAATCCCATTGCAAAGTAATCCGACTCGGGATGTGCTGGTTTGGAAGGAAAACAAATCCCACTCTTTCTCGGTAAAGTCAGCTTATCAAGTTGCTATCAGATTGCAGGAAAAAAAATCAGGTTGAACACTCCACAGCTGGTAGGGACCGAACTCATTGGAGGAAAATTTGGAAGTTGAATGTGCCCCCCAAAGGTTCGTAATTTCATCTGGCGAGCCTGCTCCAATATTCTGCCTACCAGAGAGAGCCTACATCAGAGGAGGGTGAATGTGGATGCCCGGTGTGAACTGTGCTGTCAACAACATGAATCTGCAGGTCACTTGCTGTGGGAGTGCCCTTTTGCAAGAAACGTATGGGCCTTATGTCCGGGGAAAATCCAGAAATGCCCAAACGAAGCCAATGACTTCTTCCTGTTGTTCAAAACGTTGGTACAGAGACTCTCTATGGAGGAACTAGAAATATGGGCAGTGGTGTCTTGGGGAATTTGGAATGCACGGAATAGAGTATATTTTGAGAGAGTTCAACCCCACCCCAAAGCCATCTTAGCAGGGGCTGTTGGGTTCTTGCAGGAATACCAAAACCTCAACAACGCACAAAGGAACAGTGGAGAGAGCTAATCAGATGTTTCACGTCGAAGGTCAATTCCTAGGCTTGTTGTGATATTTGTAATTAGGGGTTAAAACTTCCCCTGTTTCGGATGTGCCTGAACAGGGCTTATATACTTCTTTGTATACTGTTTTCTTTCAATCAATAATTTCTCTATCTCTTACATCAAAAAAAGAAAAAGAAAAAGAAAAAGTAACCATTCACCTAAAAAAAGTTATTATTTATTATTATTGAAGAGTTGTTTAAAATTTCCATTTGTGACAGAAAAATATAGATTGTAAGTTGAGTGTGTTAATTACAAGTCTCAGTTCAATCACCAATGGATGGTGATTCTTCTCTCTTTATTTGCGCTCTCACTCCCAATTGTATAAGTGTTAACCCTCATTCGTTTGAGTTACTTGTGCTAGCTTAGGGGGCTAGTGACCATGTCTTGGAGATGAAATAAAGTGATTGAAGTGACATACATGAGTTGGGATTTTTAAGGGGTGATTAGTTACTAATATTTGATTGGTTTTAATCTGTGGTCAAGTTTTAAGGATAGTGAGGTCCTTTAACCTAGACCAAGTCAAATTGTATCTTGAATGAAAACACAAATTCAAGAATTCTGTTTGTGGGAAAGGTGCTAGGAACCTCATGACTCCCATGAAGTGAGAGTACCTCATTATGATTATGTCTTGAAACACTATGCAAGGCGATATAAATAAGCACACTTCATTAAATTTTGTGGGAATATGTTTGATAATGTTGGTGAAAGGGTAATACCTTTGAACCTGTGTTGTAGCCGCCTTGTCATAAATGTGATCTTCATCATTGATATGTGGCATGAGTTTATTGGTCCATTTTTTTTATTTGAGAGTTTGGCTTACTTTCAGTATTTTTTTAACTGGACATATTTTTTTGTTTTAAATATACAATGACAAGTGGTAGTGGGTTTTAATTTCTACCTTTAATTTAGTTAGTAGATGACGTGACAGTTTCTCATTAAAAAAAAAAAGGAGATTCTAGTTAAAAAAATAATAGAGGTAAGCCAAACCCTTTCTTTAATATCATTGCAAAACACGAATAAAGAATCAATGGCTCAAAAGGCATCAAAATAGTTGTAACTCAAGAATGTTCACTTGGCATCACAAAGAAATGGTGAAAGTTTGGAACCATGAATTTAAGTAACTAGCAAGAACAACAAAGAATTCTTCAAACCCAGTAACATGACTTATTGTCAAACTTATATGAATGTGACCAATTGTCATGACCTAACTCCATATCTTTATGCATATGGTGGAACAGTAATAAGTGAAACATATCCAAAACTAGGAGAAATTACATTTTACCACCCAAAATTATACCACTGATTATATTTTGCACCCTAAACTTTTTGAATGCATGTTTTGTACCCTAACCTATAACTCTTGTTATACTTTGTATTCTGATGTTAAGTTTTTTGTTAATTTGGATGGAAAAATATGGTACTACGTGAAAAGACCTAATTGTCTATCTTCTCAATGTTTTAAAAACAAAAGATAAATTACACTTTACTACCCTAAATTATATTCCTGATTACACTTTGCATTCTAAAATTTAAACTTTCATCCAAGTTAATAGAAAACTTAACGTTGAGGTGCAAAGTGTAACAAGGGTCATAGTTTAGGGTGCACAATGTGCATTCGAAAAGTTAAAGATGCAAAGTGTAATATAGGGTATAGTTTAGGATGATAAAATTTAATTTCCTCCAAAAACTATCCACATAATAAAACATTAAAATTATATAGAGCAAGATAATTTGGATAAAAAAAAATCAAGGTAAAAGTACCTTCACAAACATATCTCAATTATACTACCAGTTCAACAATTCAGACTAGTTTGGACTAGGCTAGATAGGGTCGAGTCTGACTTAGGTCGAACCCAGGCTAGACTAGCTAGTCGCTAATTTGGTACTGTAGAATATAGATGATCATACGTGACCGTGCTGATGTGGCACTAGGGTTGAAGTGGTGAGAGCTGGGCTTGACATGTGGTAATTCAAAGTAGCTTTGGTGTCATGTTAAAATTTTGAAAAAGTAGTTGTGCTCGTATCCTTATATGGTAAAGGCATATAAGTGCATTACAAGTATGAATATTGTGTAGTATAAGTAATATTAGTTGCTAACCCAGGCTAGACTAGCTAGTTGCTAATTTGGTACTGTAGAATGTAGATGATCATATGTGACCATGCGGATGTGGCACTAGGGTTGAAGTGGCGAGAGCTGGGTCTTACATGTGGCTTTTCAAAGTAGGATTGGTGTTGTAAGGTTGAATTTAATCAACCAACTTGTTGTCTTTATTCCATGTCAAATTTGCTTGATTTTAGGTGGGATTCATGTAAGGGTAGTGTGTGTGAGAGTGTGAAGAAATATTCATCATTTTACAAAAAAGCAGGGACTCGTGACTGGAACTCGTGGGTGGCTCGCAACTGGCAAGCCGCCAGAAAAAGGTCACATGTTAAGCATGTGGGAAGCTGAAGCGTTTTGCCAGCTGTTACACTACAGGACAAAAAAATCCAGACTGGCAATGCAGTTACCTCGCGGCTGGAACTCGCGACTCAGTCAAGTCGCGAGGCCAAGCACTTCTAGTGGTTGTTTCTATGTTGGGAATAACTTGGTTTCATGGATGAGCAAAAAGCAGAATTCAGTCTCTCTTTCAACGGCTGAAGCTGAATACATCGCAGCAGGAAGTTGTTGTACACAATTACTATGGATGAGAAAGCTACTACATGACTATGGAATTTCTCAAGACACTATGTGTGTGTTCTGTGATAACACTAGTGCCATAAATCTGTTAAAGAATCCAGTTCAGCACTCTAAATCAAAGCATATCGAAATCCGGTATCACTTCATTCGGGACTTGGTAGAGGACAAGATAGTGTGTCTGGAGTTCATCAATACTGACAATCAAAAGGCAGACATATTCACTAAACCTATTGATGGCCCGAGATTTGAATCCTTGCGTAAGACCATTGGTGTCGGTATCATTCCTTGAACTCTATCTTCCATGAGATCTCTTTGTGTTCATGTTTGCATTGTTTTCATGCTTAGTACAGTTGTCTTCCTTTGTTTTAAAATGTTTTTACATTGTTGTTTTGTTTTTGATCATCTTTTTACTGCTTTTGTGTCAAAAATCCAAAAACACATAAAATGTAGAAAATCCAAAAAGTTTGATTGACTTTATTGAGTTTTGTCTCAAAGCATGTTTTGCCTTGTACATTTGTACTAATGGCTTTGTGCATTTATGAGCTTAGCTTGTTTCCAACGCACTCATATCATTATTGGAGAAATTTTGAAATCTGTGTAACTATTGTAAATAGATCTTCAACCTTGTCATGAATGATTAGTGAATGGTTTTGTTGATCTTAAGACATGCATAGACTTATGCCTATATATCTTCCCACTCTTTATTTTATTGTTTTTGCTTAAAGAGCTCACCAAATGTAAATCTCCAAATGAAAAGAGATATTGAGCTGCAAAAGCCTGTTGCACATACTAGTATTTGATTAGGAAAAAGGAAAAGCGACCAAAAATAAAATGTATAATGCCCAAAAAGCCAAAGGCTAATTCATTAATTGAAATATCAAAAATTTCAGGCATTAATCTCACAATGAGATGTATTGAATCAAAAAGTTTCAAATGATATGATGTATATGGAGCCAAATGAAAAGCTTCAAAGTGATGTAATCAAGTTTTTGTGAGAGGTCATATATGCATGTTTCTATAATTGAGATGGGTCACATTATCTAGTGCTAGTTGTGTATGCCTTAGTTGAATTGATCATTGAAGCTTCACATTGGACTAAGAACTATCTCATTTTTTATATCCACACACATCACATAAGTTTATGTTCAATGAATGCCATACTTATTTGTGTGATTGTACTTGATTAAATGTGTTTTCACATGCTCAATCTTTGTTAATCAAACACAAAAAGATTTTTGAGTTTTTTTTTGTTGTTTTTGGAAAGTATTTTGGTTTTACAAAAATGTCAAAATTTTAAAAACTGTTTTGCCCTATTTTGGCGACTTAGTCGCTGATTGGCCCAGTCGCATGTCCTAGTCGCAAGCCCAGTCCGAGAATTTTCGTGGTTCACTGGCGAGTCAATGTCTCAGTTGCGAAAAATACTTAGAATATTTTTCAAAACTTGGGTTTTTATGCTTCTCGTGGCTCAGTGTAGCGACTTGTTCGCTGGTGGAAGGTCCAGTCGCGAGGGCTACACAGAGATTTTCGTGGCTCACCTCGCGACTCTCTTGCGGATAGACCTTCCAATCGCAAAAAACACTTAGAAAAATTTTTCAAATTTCTCTTTTCAAGTGTTCTGGCGGCTGACCCTGGTGGCTTAGACGCAACTTGTTTTAGTCACAAAAATCGTGTGTTTTGCACAATAAGAGTCTTTTTCAAGACTGGTTTCAAAACTTTTAATTTTTCCCTCGCACCCCGTGGCTGTTCATCATCTATTCTAACCTTCACTATTTCAAAATCACCGTGTTCACACACAAACCCTCAACTTCTTTGTCACCACTTCATCAATCTTCAAGGAAAGGTATGGGTTTTGCTTCTTACACATTCTATATCACACTTTTGCATATATCTCCTGGGTTGTGTGTATTTGCTGATATTTGTATATCATTTCTTTGAATATGGGTATGTGTCCTTCTGGTGAAGTTGCTGTGTGATTTTTGGTGGTTTTGTACTGATTTCCTCTAATTTGAGTAACCATTGTGCTATTGGTGAAACCCTCACACTCATTGTCTTGATTGGGACTGAAATCCCAAATGTTTAGGATTTTTCTTCATTATCCATGTTTTGGATCTAACCCAATGCTAATAAATGTTTGGTGTCACTTGTGTCTCTCTTGTTTTTGTTAAAAAATAATATAGGGTCAAAATGTCTCCATTCAAGAGATCAGCTGTAAAAGGGGGTAGCAGCAAAGGAAAGGAGCCTGTCATTGACATTGATGATCTCTCACCTAGACCAAAAAGGACTCGCTCACCATCAGGTGTATTTGATCCTAACAAGTTAAGATCGTATGCTGCATTTCAGACTCATGAAAATTACTTCAGAGCTGCTACACCATTGGTTGAAAGGGCTGTTGACCAATATTCTCTTTTTGACATTGACATCCCTAAATGGTTTGCTGACAAAGATTAGAATTACCTTCTCTTTGATCTTGATGATGCATATGTAAATTTGGTTAAAGAATTTTATGCAAATGCAATTGTTGAAGGTGATGAACTTAAGTGCTGGGTTAGGAGAAAAAGTTTCTCCGTCTCTCCTGCATACCTGGCAGAGATTCTTCACATCAACCGGCCGATGCTTGGAAACTCACCGGTTTATGATGATCTATGTCTAGATGAGGATTTACTTCGGGATGTCCTTGGAAATGATTTGGAATTTTCATCAAATGGGAACTCAGTTAGTGTTTCCTCTCTTCCTCCAAAATTGAGGGTGCTACAATCATCATGTTTCACAACTTGTACCCCCTATCCAGCACAGGATATATGAACCTCGGTCGGGCCTTGTTTCTTCATGATTTGTTCTCTGATGTAGAGATTGACATCTGTGCTCATATCTTTCACGTTTCGCGCAAAACTGTTCTACGAACTAAGTTAAGGATGTGCATTCCTTTTTGCTGCCTTATTTCCAGAATTTTGAAGCTCAAAGGGATCCACCCATCAGAGGATGAGTCTCCCTGCACAAAACCGAGTCCAATCAACATGTGTACGTACAACGCTAGCATTGGTCATAGTAAGAAGGGAATTAAAACGAAAACTTCAGCATCTCACAGTGGTTCGCATTCTAGCTCTTTTTCCTTTAACGAGAAGCTAGACAACATTATGGCACCTGTCCATGAGTTGAGCACCAAAATATCCGGACTCTCATCTATTCTGCACCACCACAACATTCGGTGTGATAGGAAGCTCACTTCTCTCCAATCTCAATTGGATCAAATTCAAAGAAAGCTAGAAGAAGATGAGGACTAGCTATTCCATGACAAAAAGGGGGAAAAGATACTAAGTACAATGATAGGGGGAGAAAGAGCTTAATCAAAGGGGGAGCTTTATATTTTGCTTATGTCTTATATTTTGTTTCATATTAAGTCTGTTTCAATGTTTATGTGTTGTTATTTAGTCAGTTTTTGTATGGTACATTTGTAACTGTTTGTTTTTATAAGCTTTTAGGTTTTTGTACCCTTACTTTGTGGCTTTAGTACTTATTGCTAAATGTTATGCATTTTCTTTAGTACATCACTCTTGTGCCCTCGTAGGATCTTATTCCTAGATGCATATATGTTTTGTGCATTGGTTGAGTGTTGGACATGCAAATGAAACTTTGCAAATAAGCTTGTTAGCTTACATGTCCGGATGTTCATTCCTTGTGTGAATGAGCATTGTGATCACTTTTGTATAGTGATTTCCTGTTTTGGTCAAGTCATGGTTTATTGCTTTATTCCATCTTGCTTGATCGCATTATGCTTGCTTTATATGCATTACAAGTTTTCTACATATAGTGATCAAAGTGTGTTATTGTATTTCAAGAGATACTTGTTCGTATGATTCAAGAGCTTATCAGATTCTAGAGTTAGGTATGAGTGAGTTTTGTTCAACTGTTGCCAACTCACGCATTAAGTCTAGAGTCTGTTGTAAGATTTTGACACGGAATAGCCAAAGGGGGAGATTGTAAGGTTGAATTTAATCAACCATCTTGTTGGCTTTATTCCGTGCCAAATTTGCTTGTATTTTAGTAATTAGTAACCCTGTATTTAGGTGGGATTCATGTAAAGGTAGTGTGTGAGAGAGTATGAAGAAATGTTCATCATTGTACAAAGGAGCAGGGACTCGCGACTGGAACTCGCGGGTGGCTCGCGACTAGCAAGCCGCCAGAAGAAGGTCACGTGTCAAGCATGCTGGAAGCTGAAGCGTTTTACCAGCTGTTGCACTACAAGACAAAAAATCCAAACTGGCAATGTAGTTACCTCGCGACTGGAACTCGTGACTCAGTCAAGTCGCGAGGCCAAGCCACTAGCCAGCTCTGTTTAGGAAAAACTGACTCTTCGCATTCCAAACACACACCACTATATATAGACTCTTATACCCACGAAATGTAGAGAGTTTCCGGAGAGAGTTTTGAGAGAGAAACCCTAGAGAAAAACAAGATTGATTCATCCACAATCTTCATCTAAAAGACTCTTCAAATTCCTCTACTCTTACCCTCTCCATTGTTAAATCCTTGAGAGGTTCTTAGCCAAATCCTTTTCTCACCATACCCATATTTATGAGAAGGTTTATTTGGTGCTTTGGGAAGCAATTAAGAAAGGACCAATGGTTATTGGTTGATGCTATGGGCCATAGTGGAATCTGGTAAGCTAGAGAAGAAAAAGGTTCGATGCAACCTCATTGGAGCAAGAAGCTTGGAGGGCTTAGGTACACTGGGTAGATTAGGCTTGGAGGGTCTATTGCAGTTCATGTATCCTGAAAGTTCAATATGGGTATACAACACCCTTGAACGTTTAAACCCCAAATACAAAATTACCAATTCAAGTTTTATATCAAACAATTAATGTGCGGAATATAATAACAAGCTTATACCAGAATTGATAACAATCTAAGCCAAATATAAACACATCCACAGCAGTAAATATAAGGCAAAGATAAAGGAAGGAAGATGCAAACACTCGGACAACACACGATGTGTTATCGAAGAGGAAACCGAAGCCCTCAGCGTAAAACCTTTCCTCCGCCCTTCAAGCGGTCAAATAATCCACTAAAGAATATAGTTGGGATACATGAACAGCAGAAGACCCTCCAAGCCTAATCTACCCAAGTACCTAAGCCCTCCAAACTTCTTACTCCAACGAGGTTACGCTGAACCTATTTCTTCTTTAGCTTACCGGATTCCGCTACTAGACCATAGCATCAACCAATGTAGATTGGTTCCTTCCTAGGTGCTTCCCAACAGTACCAAATAACCTTCTCACAGATGTGGGTGTGGTGAGATAAGGATTTGGCTAAAGGCCTCTTAAGGGTATGACAATGGAGAGGAAGAAAGTAGAGGAATTTGTAGAGTCTCTAAGGTAAAGATTGTGGATGAATCAATTTTGTATTTCTCTAGAGTTTCTCTCACAAAATTCTCTCTGTAAGCTCTCACAATATGGTGGGTATAAGGGTATATATATAGTAAGGTGAGAAGGGAATGCAAAACGTCAGTTTTTGCTAAACAAGGCATTTTGGCGACTTGACCTCGCGACTGGGTTAAGTCGCGAATTCAAGCCGTGAGCTAACGACCTGGCTAGCCTGGGACTTTTGTCCTGTAGTGCGACAGCTAGCGCGACTCTTCAGCTTCTGGCATGCTTGGCACGTGTGCGAACTTTTGGCGACTTGCAAGCCGCGACTTACAAGGTTACTAAGTGCTAAATTACAAGCAAATTGGCACAGAATAAAGCCAACAAGATGGTTGATAAATTTCAACCTTACAATCTCTCCCATTGGCTATTCCGTGACAAAACCCTAAAACAAACTCTAGACTTAACGCGTGAGTTGGGAATAGTTGGAAAACTCACTCACACCTAACTCTAGAATCTGTGAAACTTTAGAACCATAAGAACAAGAACTCCTTATCCTATCACTCCCTCTATCATGAATCATAGGAGCTGTGATGAATTTGGAACATATATACCTGTACCCTGAAACACTTGCACAAAATACATTAGACCCTCAAGGTAAAGCAAGTAGTAAACGGACAAGTATAGTGTAGTAAGTAAATTGCGATCAAGTAATCATGATGTGAAACATGTGAGCAACTTAATCAAATACCAAACACCAAGACAAAGTACTTTTTATTAGCTTAATGTCTTCTCCCCTTTGGTACATGCATCTTCCCTATGGAATATCTCTCCCACTACAAGTGTGTACGAGAAATAGAATTTCTCCCCCTAAAAATGTGCACAAGGGTCATATAGAAATGACAAAAAACTCTCCGGTATACTCCCTAGAGTATACTCTCCCCCTTTTTGTTAGGAACAGACAAAGGGTCAAAAAGAAACAAAGGTAAGAGATGAAGGCATGAACAATGACAATGATGAATGGGGGTGCAATGATGCATGAGAAAATGAAGCTCAAACCTAAGATGAAACAAAATGCTACAAAGCATAAGGTAAACATGACATGCTAGGATGAAGAAACAAGGTATAAACCAATGCATGACAAGGGTAGCAAAGTTGTGTGCAAGAGGTGGCTAAGTGCAATGCATGACCAATGTATGACTAATGCATGAAAAATGCACATGTGGGGCAAGGTGTGTTAAATATACAACCAATGAACCAAACATGTTCCTAATGAGGAAACATGAGAAACCCCAAAGTTTAACACTCATTGGAGTTCAAACAAGTGAGAAAATGCATAAGAGACATTTTATCAAACACCTAGTATGCACATAATGAAGAACAAAATGAAACAATGCATGAACATCATGAAAACCACCCTTAATACATGTTCTTTTTGCCACAAAGGGCCAACATCCAAAAAAAATCAACAAAAGAAACCAATCCCATACAAAAATTTTGAGAAAAAAATTAAATTTTCCCAACCCTTATGATGAAAATCCTAACCAAGAGCATAAAACTCACCAAAACATAATCCAAGAATTCAAAACAATGAAAAGAGTTTAAAATTACCTTAAAGATGTTAATGGAATGAAAAACCATTCAAATTGGTTGGGTTTTGATGTAAAAATATTGAAATAAGGGTTTAAGAGAGGATGGGAGAGGTTTAAAACAAGTTTCCCACGAAAAGCCCTTTAAAAAGCTGTTTTTGGGCGTTTCGTGACTGAACGAGTCGCGAAGTTCAGTCACAAAAATTTCACAAGTCGCGAGTGAGTCGCCAAAGCTTCTTGATGAAACTCGCGACTGGGGTTAGTGACTGGCGAGTCGCGAAAAACTCTGACACCTATTTTTTGACACAAAACATATTTAAACATTAAAAGCACTAAAAATGAACACAAAGAGTGATAAAAATCACTTCCAAATACATATAAAATGATCAAAAATCTTTTTGGATTAATCCATATATAGTTGAGCATGCACACATCACATTTAAACAAGTACAATCGAATAAATGAATAAGACATTCATTGAACATTAGGCATGTGTGTTGTGTGTGTGTATCAAGTGTGGAATAGTCCTTAGTCTAGAATGAAGTTTCAATGATCAATTCAACCAAGTCATACACAACTAGTACTAAGACAAGTGGTCTATCTCAATTACAAAAATGAACATATATGATCTCCCACAAGAAAATGATCACATATCTTTGAAACTTTTAATTTGGCTTCTATACAAATCATAACATTTGATCATTTTGAATCAATACATCTCATTTTGAGATCGATGCCTGAAATTTTCGATATTTCAATTTGATGAACAAGCCTTTGGCTTTTTGGGCATCATACAATTTCATAAAAGTCGCTTTCCCTTTTTCCTAGTCAAATACTAGTATATGCAACGGCTTTTGCAGCTCATTATCTCTTTTCATTTTGAGATTTACATTTGTTGAGCTCTTTAAGCAAAAAATAAATAAATAAATAAAAGAGTGAGAAGATATATAGGCACAAGTCTATGCATGTATCAAAACCAACATGACTATTGACTAATCATTCATGACAAGCTTGAAGATCGATTTACAACAATCACACAAAGATGTCAAGAATTTTCCCATAAAGATATAAGTGCATAAAGAACAAGCTAAACTCGTAAATGCACAAAGCCATTAGTACAAAGGTACAAGGCAAAACTCACATGTGATATGTGCTCAAACATATACGATTAAACTTTTTGAATTTTTCACTTTTTATGTGGTTTTGGATTTTTACTCACACAAAACTAAAACAAAAAGGTAAGATCAAAACAAAAACAGTACATACAAATAAATGCAAGATGCACAAATGCATAAAGATATGGCATCTAATGAATGAAGGGTCCTACAAAGATCGAAAGAATTAGATCAAGGACCAAAAAAGCAAACGCTCAACCATAGGAACCCTTCCTCATCCGAACGGAACGATTGTTTGAAATGAGTGTCTCAAAAGAAGTGAGACGAGGGTTGGAAGAATGAGAACCGGAGATGCACATAGTCAAGGAGTTCAGAGCATTAAACACTTTCTTTATCAACATGTTATTTTCACTCAAATCCAGTTTACCCTTTCTAGCACATCTTCCAAGAAGCTCAAGTTTCTCTTTTCTTTTGATTCTTTTAAGAGTATGAAACTTAGAGCAATGAGGTCTTAGATGATCAAAGGCACCACAATGGTGACAAATAATGTATTTAGGTCCACTAGGCTTTTTGGGAAAGGATCTAGCAACATTGTTTTGTTTCCTCTTCAACCTATGACATTGAGGTCTAATATGACCAATCACACCACAATGGTGGCAAGTTGAAACAAACTTAGATCCATCCAAAACCTTAGGTTGAGACCTAAATGGATGCTTTGACTTAACAGCCTTTCTCTCCACTTTTTGATTTCTTTTATGTGGAAGAATGTACACCAATTTGTCCTTTGAGGTAGAACACACAATATGCATAAAATCGGGTACCACAACATGATTGCAACATATATTATCATTCTTTTTAGCAATAGGTTCAGCAATCAAACACTTGGCATGCATTTTTAGAGATTCATTCTCACATTTTAGCTCATCAACAAGTTTGTTAGACAAAACAAGTTTAGCATCCAAGTCCATATTCAAACATTCAAACTCTTTCAGCTTTTCAAGAGAATTTTCAGCAAGCTTCTTATATTTTTCAATCAATTTATTGGATTCATTGAGCTTAGCAATCAAATCATCATTTTCACAAATTAACTTGCTCAAATTCTTTTGAAACTTCTTAGCTTCTTTCTTTAAGAGTTTGTCAACAACACCCATAGATTCAAGTAACATGTCATCACAATTATGAGGATTAATACTCATAGAGGCATTTTCACAAACACATGGCATGTTACATTCATCACCTACCAAATCATACAAAGAGGCATACAAAGCACAATCCATGGCAAAAAGACACAAGGGATCAAGGATCACACTTAGGTAATAAAACCACAACAAGTGTACCCGCTCTGATACCAATTGAAAGTTCAATATGGGTATACAACACCCTTGAACGTTTAAACCCCAAATACAAAATTACCAATTCAAGCTTTATATCAAACAATTAATGTGCGGAATATGATAACAAGCTTGTACCAGAATTGATAACAATCTAAGCCAAATATAAACATATCTATAGCAATAAATATAAGGCAAAAATAAAGGAAGGAAGATGCAAACACTCGGACAACACACGATGTGTTATCAAAGAGGAAACTGAAGCCCTTGGCGTAAAACCTCTCCGCCGCCCTCCAAGCGGTCAAATAATCCATTAAAGAATATAGTTGGGATACATGAACAGCAGAAGACCCTCCAAGCCTAATCTACCTAAGTACCTAAGCTCTCCAAGCTTCTTGCTCCAACGAGGTTACGTCGAACCTATTTCTTCTTTAGCTTACCGGATTCTACTACTAGACCATAGCATCAACCAATGTAGATTGGTTCCTTCTTAACTGCTTCCCAATAGTACCAAATAACCTTTACACAGACGTGGGTGTGGTGAGATAAGGATTTGGCTAAAGGCCTCTCAAGGGTATAACAATGGAGAGGAAGAGAGTAGAGGAATTTATAGAGTCTCTAAGGCAAAGATTGTGGATGAATTAATCTTGTATTTCTCTAGGGTTTCTCTCACAAAATTCTCTCTGGAAGCTCTCACAATATGATGGGTATAAGGGTATATATATAGTAGGGTGAGAAGGGAATGCAAAACGTCAGTTTTTGCCAAACAGGGCATTTTGGCGACTTGACCTTGCGATTGGGTTAAGTCACGAGTTCAAGCCGCGAGCTAATGGCCTGGCCAGCCTGGGACTTTTGTCCTGTAGCGTGACAGCTGACGTGACTCTTCAGCTTCTGGCATGCGTGGCAAGTGTGCGAACTTTTGGCGACTTGCAAGCCGCGACTTACCCGCGGGATCCAGTCGCGAGACTCTATTTTTCTTGCACACTCTTGAGGTTTTCTTCACATCTTCTCACACACTACCCTTACAATTTTCCCACCTAAATACAGGGTAACTAAGTGCTAAATTACAAGTAAATTGGCACGAAATAAAACCAACAAGATGGTTGATAAATTTCAATCTTACATATCCCAACTACATTTTCTAGTGGATTATTAACCGTTTAGAGGGCGGCAGAGAGGTTTTACGCCGAGAGCTTCGGTTTCCTCTTCGATAACACATCGAGTGTTGTCTTTGTGTTTGCATCTCTCGTCCCTTTATTTTTGCCATTTATTTTCTGTTGTGGATGTGATTATATTTGGCTTAGATTGTTTATCAATTCTGTGTTTGGCTTATGTTCATGTTCTGCACATTAATTGTTTGATAATAAGCTTGAATTGAAAATTTGTAATTTGAGGTTTAAACGTTCGAGGGTGTTTTTATACACATTTTGAATATTCAGGTGTCATGTTAAAATTATGATAAAGTAGTTGTGCTTGTATCCTTATATGGCAAAGGCTTTTAAGTGCATTACAAGTATGAATATTGTGCAGTATAAGTAATATTAATCGCTAACCTGTGCAATGCATGGAAATAAATATTAAAAGAGTAATGTTATATTTACAACATTTTCACAACAGTTTTACAATAAATATTATACGACAAATTTTTATTGGTTCAAATCTAGGCCCACTACTGAAATTACATTAAATTACTTTTTTTTAATCTACTAATATCTATTTGTAAATTTCAATTGCTATAGTCATGAATTAGTTTTTTGAGAGTAACCCCTCTTTCTCTTCATATATATATATATATATATTGATTGTGTAGTCATATATTTTTTGTTCAATTTCTATAATTTTTATGCACTAAATCTTCTTACTCTTAATTTTTATTTTTGGCCATTTGGAAGTTTTAACAGCTGAATTTTTGGGTTAATTTTTTGTAACATTTGAAACTGTCTTGCAGATTTCAATAACTATAGCAATGGATTATTCTTTTGGGGCTACCACATCTTTTATTTATGTTTTTCTATTGTGTAGTCATATATTTTTTGTTTATATTTTGTTTCAATAATTTCTAGGCTCAGAATCTTTTGATTCTTTAATTATTTTTTGGTATTTTGGAAAGGACAAGATTTAGGTACAGTACTTAGGTTCTGTTTTTTTGGTTCCCTTTTAAGATTCTGCCATGTAGATTTTTGCTCATGGGATGAAAGTGTATTTTTTAGTTAAGTAACCACATGACTGAAGTTTAAGAGGGGAACTTAAGAAACAGTACATAAGGAACTATACCTAAGTTTTTTCCTTTTGGAAATTTTAACA